>OY755216.1:33549783-34749783 GCA_963576765.1 Draba incana | reverse complement strand
GATGGAGGAAGAAACAATATTTTTCTGTGTGAAAAGCGAGATCTCACTCTTTTCTCTAGAAGTTGGTCAGCGTCCTGTGGAGAGATTACATATAATAAGATTTTGAACCAGAGTACTATTAACAACTACCGAAGTCAGGTGTTATCAAACATAAAAATCATAGAGTCTTATATGTAAATGTACAAGTATGCTCATACCAGGCGAGAACTAATACCGACGACAATAGCTTGTGATGTTACAGATTGCATAGCATCCAGCAAACTGTAGAGCAACCGTTGCTTTCCCTATATACAACCAAATAATAGAGTGAGTGGAGAGAAAGTACCAATGTCCAATTCCTTAGCTCATGAAAGGTTCTGCTCTAACTCCCAACCTTAATTTGATCATATGGAAAACTATGTAAAAGACAAATAGCAAGATGTAAGAATTCAGAAGTCTTACCTGTGCAAACATGTCAAATTCATCAAGCACAAAGATGATTGTCTTATGTGCTAGTCCCTGAAAAATCTCTTATGTGAGTTTGTCAGAGTAGAATATTAACACAGGAAAAAAAAGGGTCTGTATGTCAAAGTATACTCACCACAGCATGGCGTGCAAATTCTCATCGAATGATGCCTAGAAGTGCAACAGAAAATGAAGCCAAACCAATCAATAAGGGCATAATGGAAAGAAGAAGGGCATACCATTTAGGAGTAAAGGAGGTGGTGTTCCATGCACAACTGCCTGACAATTTCCTATAAAATCGCCGCCCATATATATATTATTAACTGTGAACTCCAACTTAAACCCTAGCTTGGCCTTCTTCTCTAAATCCCAAATTCTGAAATTTAGGGTTTTACATTTCCGAAATGATGACTACACTACTTGGTAGATCTTGCCTCGATGCGTCGAGGCTAACTCTTTCTCCATCGCTGAGCTCCATTAATGCGGCTTTATTTCATCACCTTTCCCCAGCCGCCCCAAGAGTCTCCGATCTAGCCGGAATTCGCTCCTTCCATGTCCATTCTAGACCGTCGGAGTTTAAAGCAACGATGGTTTCTACTTGTGGGTTTGCGATATCTGATCTTGGAATATCTCCGGAGATTGTTCAAGCTTTGGGTAGTAAGGGTATTAAGAAACTCTTTCCTATTCAGGTAATTTGTGAGATTCAAATTCAAATTATGCAGCTGCATGCTTTTGTGTTCTTGAAATCTATATTTGTGGTTGAATAGAAAGATGTGTTAGAGCCGGCTATGCAAGGAAGGGATATGATTGGACGTGCTAGGACTGGAACAGGAAAGACACTTGCTTTTGGGATTCCAATCATTGACAAAATCATCAAATTCAATGCTAAACATGGGTTTGTACTTAAATTCCTGGATTTGATTTTGTGTTTCCTTTGCTTCTTCTTATGTTGCCTTTTGATGTGTGGCAGACGTGGGAGTAATCCGCTTTGTTTGGTTTTGGCTCCGACAAAAGAGCTTGCTCGACAGGTCGACAAGGAGTTTCGAGAGTCTGCTCCAAGCTTGGATACTATATGTGTGTATGGAGGTACACCGATTGCGATTGCGCAGCAAATGAGGCAGCTTGACTATGGTGTTGATGTGGCGGTTGGAACTCCAGGTCGTATCATTGATTTGATTAAGCGAGGAGCTTTGAATTTATCAGAGGTTCAGTTTGTTGTTCTCGATGGAGCTGATCAGATGCTTCAAGTTGGATTTGCCGAGGATGTTGAGATAATATTGGAAAGGTTGCCTGAGAAACGTCAGAGCATCATGTTTTCCGCAACTATGCCGAGTTGGATCAGGTCTCTCACCAACAAGTACCTGAATAATCCTGTGACAATTGATCTTGTGAGTAATCTCATATCTGCTTCGTATTTATTTATATCTGGAATTTTGCTCAGAATCCCTAACTGTGATGTGTTATATATAGGTTGGAGATTCGGATCAGAAACTCGCAGATGGAATTACGACGTATTCGATATTAGCAGATTCACATAGAAGAGCATCCATTATTGGCCCTCTTGTAAGGGTATGCTCTATTTACTTTGCTTTTAACCTGTAGGAGATAATTTTGTATTGTCACTTGTGCATGGCGAAAAATTATAATATTCGTTTCTTTTGCAGAATCATGCTAAAGGAGGAAAATGCATTGTTTTTACCCAAACAAAACGGGTTGCTGATGCTCTTTCATATAGCGTGGGGTGGGGCTTCAGGTGCGAAGCGTTGCACGGTGACATATCCTAGACTCGGAGGGAGATAATGCTTGCTGATTTCAGAAATGGGCGAATCAATATTCTTGTCGCAACTGATGTTGCTGCCCGTGGACTCGATGTACCTAATGTTGATTTGGTGAGTTGAAAACACGCTTTTTCTTGCTCTTAACTAGTTCTGTTTCTCATCTAATTAACCCGTCTCCTGAATTTTTGAATAGATAATTCATTATGAGCTTCCTAATAACACGGAGACGTTTGTTCACCGAACGGGGCGAACAGGCCGTGGTGGAAAGAAAGGAAGTGCGATACTCATTTACAGTCAAGAGCAAACTAGAGCTGTGAAAATGATTGAGAGAGAAGTCGGGAGTCGGTTCATTGAGGTTATATATTCTTGACTTTATATACATAAAATTGGTTTCTTTTGTTGAATGCCTAGAGTAACCGTGTGTGTCTATTGGGGTTTTTATTCAGCTTCCAAGCATTGCTGTGGAACGTGGAAGCGAAAGCCTGTTTGGAGGAATCGATGGTCGATTTGATTTCCCTACTATGTAAGGGTGTTCAACTGAGCTCGGCTTGGCCGGGCTTGGCTCGGCTGATGATGATGAGCTAGAGTGTTTCACATCATTTATTATATGAGTTTCTGAACACAAAATCGAATTCAGATCACATGAGCTTGCGAGCCAATACAAGAATAAACAGAAAAATAAAATAATGAGAAAATAAAGTTAATTTGAAACTTATAATGGATTATTTCTTCTTTTTTTATCTTATAAATATTGTATTATATTTCTATATATCTTTGAAAGCTAAAATATAAAACGAAAATGATCTTATATTTTCTTAATAAAATATTAAAGAGTATTTCTATTTTTGCTTTAGTTAAAAGGAAACAAAAATACATATATTTTGATTACTAAATCGAAAATATATTTAAAATCTATTAATATAATATTTTAAATCGTTAAAAATGATTTGTTCGTGAGCTAGCTCGCGAATCATTAGAATTCCTATAACTAGCTAACTCATTTAAGCTCGATTTTACTAAATGATCCTAAAAATCATAGTTTGGTTCAGATCATTCTTGACAGTCAAGTGGAAGGTGGTCGTTCAGGTGATTATGGTAGCAGCAGTGGCCGTTCAGGCTCAGACTGTTCCTCTAGTTTATCAAGCGATTTGTCGCGAGCTCAGTTCTCTTCTATTCCAGTTCGTTCCTTTTTTCTCTTTGGGTCGATTAAAAATCAAATTTTGATTTTTGGGTTGTGATACTTTACTAATTTTGTAGATTCTTAGTGAATATTACAAGAACCAATTACATTTGTTTAGTTTTAAGCAGATTAGATGACTTATTTTTGTACCAATTTCTCAATTCCTTTGGAAGATTAAGTTTTATTTTCTATGCAAGATAGGATTTTTATCCAAATATTATGTTTTTATTGATGTGTAGTTTTGTTTTTTTTGAAGGTATAATGAAACATTTGATGGGGGTTTAATGGCTTATGATGCTGCTGATTTGAAAAGCAAACAAGCTAAAATCTTTTCAGGACTTCATCCTTACTTTGGTGTGAGAGTACAAGCAAAACTACTCTTATTTGATCCTAAACCCAAAAATCTTGTTGGTAAGAACATCTCATTTCAATCTCTTTAGATTTTGCATTACTCTTGCTAGTGATCTATAATGTGTTCGAAGCAATGCTTGATTGGTTGATTTTTTTGTTTATGCATAAGGGGAAATTGTGAAGATTTCTCCAGAGTCGATTCATGTTGTTGTTCTTGGTTTTTCTACTGCGATTATAACGGATGTTGATGTCCACGAAGAATTCAAGTACAAAATGGTAATTGTGTATGACTGATCCAGTCTTGATGAGTGTACTTATTCCTTTGGATCAAATTTGTTAAAAAAAAACTGACTATGATCTTTTGTCCTATGCAGAGAGATGGTGAAGGTTGTTTTGTGAGCAGGTCGCATAAAGGACATACGCTAAAGATCGGAACTACGTTACGCCTTGAAGTTTAAAGGTGACCCTCTTAGCTTCTCGTCGATTACAATAGTATATTTGTTAAGAATTGATAACAATTGCGGAATGTGTTGCGATTTAATTCGAGCAAAGTTTGAGTTTTTGGTATTGTTGTGCAGTTTTGATGAAGAGGTAATGCATATAGCTGGATCTCTAGTTAAGGAGAACACATGATGCGTTAAGTGGCTGGAAAGGAAGAACTCTGAGGAAGCTTTGCATTCGGATAGGTTAGTTAGTTTTTTACTCAGTCACTTTGATTAACTCTTTAACATCATCTTTATTAAAAAACGTCGTCTGTTTTTTCTCCAGGGATGATAAACGGAGGAAAATTGCCTGAGGAGTTTATAAAAACATTCGAAGTTGAAGAAACATAAATAAAGGAATCAGTAGAAGCTTGAAGTGAAGAAAAAGCAAACGATTTTGAATATTTGTTGTATCAAATGCTCTGATATTTAACTCTCTTTATCATTAAACTATTGTTCTACATCTTTATCTTAATGATTTTTTGGATTCAAGATTCAAAACATGTGCTTTGTAACATGCTTTGATTTTTCTAACCAATTATTATGTAGGCAATTTGGCTTGGGATAATAAGTTGTGTACTCGAGAATTACCTAAGCATGAGTTCTTGTTATTCAATGGTTGATTCTAGATTACAGGTTTGGGAAATATAGTTTTACTTGGATCATACTTTTACTCCATGCTAAGAGACTTCAGATTTTAGCTTTTTAGTATACCAAGATTTTTAACCGTGAAGATATTGACAACAACAAAATTGAAGATAAAAAAAAAAAACCTTTAGTTTATTGAAAGATAAATAACAATCGTTTAAGAAACAAGATACAAATACAAACCTTGTGACCAAAAAAAAAAAAAAAGATACAAATACAAACCATAAAAATGATAAGAACAACTAATGTAATGTAACCCTATAGTTTTTTCTCCAACTGTGCTCTTGTTCCTTCTAAAGACAAGAACAAAGAGCAAGCCAATTCTAATGATACAAACAAACCGTATGAAACAAAATTCAACTACACCTGATGATTTGATACGGAGTCAGGAGTAGTACCATTGATCGTGCTTAACTAAGTTGCACAGAGACGGGTACGGGGACGAGCAACGGGGACGGGAACGGGACGGAAAACGGCAAACATAAAAATTTAGAGATACGGGGACGGCGTAGATACGGCTTAGTATAAACAATTAGCTTACATAGGAAATGATATATGAAGATTAAATCATTATAAACACTTTAAACTATAACAAAACAATTAGCTCAATAGTAAATTTAAGCTGCAAATTCTCTATTTAATTTTGCTACTTTAGAGTTTTTGGCATGAAAAAAACTTTTTTTCAACTTTTTATTTAAGAAAAGATTTGAATCATTGGAAGAAAATGATTAAAAGCACTAAAAACAAGCTAACAAATGGTAAATATAAGATCATTAAGACACGTCATCATCTTCTACGTTTAGAACTAGGGTTTATGTTCTGTGCCCTAAGAATATTTTGATATTTTCAGAACAAACATTGGCACTTAAACAGTAGGAAAACACTAATTTTAAAGATCATACGTTTAGTTTTTGACCTAGCCGTCCCCATTAACCTACTAATGTACCCATGACTCTCGAAACGTTTGGGGACGTTTCCGAGCCGTCCCCAAACTGTCCCACCTCCGAAACGTCCCCAGGACGGAAACGGAGACAAAAATGCCGTCCCCATGCATCATAGGTGCTTAATATCGATGATGTCTAGGATTCCCGCCTTGGCTTTGATCATTATGATAACTTCCTCTTCCTCCTCCACCTCCACCTCCGCCTCTACGGTCACGGTCCCGGTCCCCACCTTGCTGATGATGATGCTGACCGCCATACCCTCGCGCGTTATTATTGTGATCCGACCCACTTTGACCTTTCCATTGTTGTTGATGTTGATTATGATAATTATCAGAATACCCTCCTCCTCTATTGTCATGGTGACCTCCACCCTCCGCCTCTCTCTTACCGAGCTCTGCTCTCTTCCCAACACCTCCTCTATCCCTACCTTCCTCCCCTCTCAAACCCCCCTTCTCACTAAGCCTTCTTCCTCCGGCTACTCTGTTTTACTCGACGGCGTCCAACTTCTCCTTCCTGGTCTTTTCTATGCCCAACATATCGCCGTCCACGGTCTCGCCAATATTCTCCCACTCACATCTTCTGCTTCTGATTATGAACTCGAGAAACGCACCACTGTTTTACCTCTTTTGTATGATTCTCTGTCGCCAGCACCGTGTTTGTCACCTTCGCCAGAGGATTACTACATCACCTTTCTTGGCCCTACTACACCAGCAGAGCCACCGATGACTGGGGAGGTTTCAGTTTCACCATTGCTGATGGAAGATCTGATCGTAGGCGATGGTGATTACAGTGTTGACCTAAGCTTGAAGATACTTGAGCAATAAGTTATCTTAAAAGAGATTAGGAAAAATGTTATATTTATATAAGTTTACCTTTTAAGAATAGGAAAACTCTTCTCTATATAAGAAGATGTTAAGATTTGTAGTGGAGAAATGAACCATCGTTGTATCAAAAGAAAGAGAAAGGGCATCTCCTTGTGGTGGCGGTTTACGTAGATGATTTACTTGTTACAGGATCTTGTATGAAGGCAATCCTAGACTTTAAAGAAGATATGGCAACCAAGTTTGAGATGAGTGATCTTGGTTTACTAACTTATTATCTTGGAATTGAAGTGCATCAACATGAAGGAGGGATAAGTCTAAAGCAATAGGGACGACATAGTTCATACCTAGAGTCTTTCTTAGCTGAGCGGCAAGGTCGTCAAAAACATCATAGGCGGAGGCCAATTTTTCCTTGGTTTCGCTAAGATCTGTACGCTCTGCTTCAGGATCAAAGGGCTCTCCTTCGGTGTTTCCCATGTCATCGAGAAGCTGCAAGTTCGCATATGCTTGGGCGAGGTGCACCATGTTCTTAATCGGTTTCTTCATTATTTTCTTAAACAGATCATAGGCACTATCCAATTGGGATTGGACCTCAGCAGCTGCAACTCGTCTAGCAGAAGATGTAGCCGTCTCAAGCTCATGCTGATGCACCATCTTAAGGGCTGACAACTCTTGCTCCAGATCGGCAACCCTTTGCTCATCTTTCTTCTTCTCCTGGGACACTCTGTGGAGGTGCTTATGGAGGTCGTCAGCATTCTTCTTGTACGAGTCGCGCTCATTGGCGAGCTCCTCCAGCTGCTTAGCGACCCTTGTCTTATCAACTTCTTCTTTTTCTTAAGCCTCATTAATAAAGACTTGTCTTGACTGAGCATCAGCGTCATACGCCACAATCATCCGGTTGAAGTGGGCAAAGGCCTACAAAGCAAATAGAAATGTATTGAGAGAAGAATTCTATGTCAAAGGTTTATAAGAGGAATAGGGCAATACCTTAATCTGGCGAGATGCGAATTCATTGTAGAAGTCGTTTTTCAACAACATATCCGGGATTGGAAAGCACTCCCCCGGATAGGTGATCTTAGCCAACAAGGCAGCAACAGCGGACGGATCGTCGTAGAGTTCAACAGAAGAGATATCCTTTCCAGTTCGCGGTCCCAGAAAGTTCAGCTCGCCATAAGGCAGAATCGGCAAATCGCGGCGCGACTTCTTCGCATCGCTGGCTTTGCCTTTACCTTCATCAGCAGCAGAGAGTTTTCTTTTTCGACTCGTCCACAATGACGATTGTCGTAGATTTCGCGACTTTGACAGAATAGCCCTCAGCTCCAGCTGCTACCTCACTTGGAGCATGATCTTTTGTAATACTCTGCTCGGATGTTCCATCAGCAGGAGTAGCAGTTGGACTCGTGACTGTCAAGGCAGTTGGTTTGTTTTTCCTTGCTGCTTTCTTCTTCTTCGTAAGATCGCGGATTGTAGGAATGTTCGGCATAACTTCAAGATCTTCGAATTTGCTTTGATAATCTCCTTCATCAGATAGGGCGGCTTCTCGCCCTCTAACAACTCTTTGGAGATGAAAGTGGCGAACCCAATAACACTTCCGAGCTCTGAGTTTCTGGTGGAGATCGTCAATCCCAGGGACAGGAGTACCAAGTCTACGGCGAGCTGCAATTACGAAATAAAAAGTTAAAGAATTAATCAAATCAAAACAAGTAAAAACTGACCAGAGGCAGCTCGAAGAAGAAACTTCAAGAATATCTACCGATGGTTCCCCACTTTGCCCTGACCGCGTTCTCATCACCAACAGACATCGCAGATACGGGCACAAAGAAGAAATATTTCCGCCAATCATGGTCTTTGTTTGGGAACTTGTCAATAATCTTATACTGAGGACGATTCGCCAAGTTATACTTATTCTTGCCATCCGGGCTCTTATTCTTGCGGAACTCCAAAAAGTTAACAAAATAGCGAACCCCAAAGGGCTCGCCACACTCGAAAGCTCGCGTCAAGAGTCCCACCATTTGACGAATTCCACGCGTATTGATTTGAGCCAGTGCAATGTGATGAATCCACATGTATCGAAGTATCACCGCAGGGATTGGGAAGGTGAGATAACAGTCCCTGAACCAGCATTCATATGCGGTAAACATACCCGTAGGGGGCTCGTCTTCTCGATCATCAAGAGATGGAGGGATCAGGTCGACCTCGTTAGGAATCCCGCATTCAATTCGCAGGACTGTTAGAGAATCCTCATCACACCACGAAGAGCCTGGAAGAGGTCATCGTCTTCGCCTCGACTTAGTTTTCTTGACTATGGGTACTCCAGAACCAACCCAGGCTTCAGGCCTTTCTTTGGCTGCGAGGGGGTTGTAATCCCAGTTGCATTCTTCGATTTTTACTTGGGTCGACTAGTTTAAAGGCAGATCAAGAGGCTCGTCTCGCAGTCTCGGAATCTCGATAATAAGCCTATTTTCGTTATCAACAGTATTAGGTCGCAAAGTGCCGACCCCAAAGCAATCTTGTTTTAACGAAGTGTTTTCTGCTACACCGCCTCGCCTCGTCGGTGTTGGGTAGTAAAATAGATCGGCAAGGAGAGAATTGTGGAAGGATCTATCATCTCGATCAGAAGTACTCATTTCTCCTTCACTTCGGATCGGCTCACAGCTCGAACTAGTTTCTAAAAGCAGTTCGCTATCACTAGAATAATCCCAGATTGATTTTCTTCTCTCAGGAAGATCGGGAGGAGACAAAGACTTATTTGAATTCGCGGACGACGTTGATTTTGGATCAAAAGCCAGGTTTTAGAAGATTAAAGTCTAGGTTTTCACAAAAAGTCAGATATGCTAAGGATGGATTGAGATCCTCAAGAATCTTTATCGGAAAATTCAAAGATTAGCGGCAGTGATTAAAGAACGTGGCGGCGGCGAAGTGATGGGACAAGCAAACCCTAAAGAACAACTTAAAGAAAATAGAGAGAAAAGAGGAGAGAAATCTACCTGTTTTCGGAGAAATGAGATTGTGAGAAGTCATCTTCGGATTTTCATTCTTTATATAAGGAAATAATGGGCCGACGTTTTGTTTCCTTGGTCGGTCTTTGAAAGCATCGTCTCGAGATTCCAACTTCATCAATGCATGGTGCTCGCCTCGCTTGAATATTACACTTGTGTATTTGTGATATCGGCCCGCGTCGTCGGCAACTCGCATTGTAATAACAGTTCGCAATAATGCGAGTCGGCTCGTCTAGTATGCGAATTGTTCCAATTCAGATCATTGCAAATTTGTCGAGAATGCCTGCAAATCTCGCGATGTCCCTTGTTTTGAATCAAATCGAAACTAAATAAATAAATTCGCAGACAAGCTAACATAACATCTCGCAACGTCATTAAAACTTGCGAGGGGACTTCAGCTTCACCTCGACCTATTCGCCAAAATTCACGCACTTGGAGGATTTCATATGAGGATTCAGAACACCTAGCGACTTCGCATATTTGGAACATTTCGCGACTTTGCATATTCAAGTCACCTCGCGACCATGCATTCTTGATTTTTGTCGTCGCCTCGCGTCTTTAATCAGATCGCGGATCTGAAGCATACCCATCATGTCGCCTTAAATCATATGACAAGATCAAATTGAAGCCTCGTAGAATTCCATCAACTTCAGTTCGCAACCTCGCGTACTTCCTCAAACCTGCTCGTCACATCGCGGTTTTTCATCAAATCATCTCGCGAATTCCATCAGCCAAATTAGTTTGTGACTTCACTTCGCCATCTCGCAGTAAATATTTCACGTCAGCTCGCAAACTCGCACTTCATCCAATCTGTCAATTCAGTTCTCGATCTCGCGGTTTTCTTACTTCAATTTGCCAATTATCAATTCGATCAACTCGCCAAGGCAGGCACAACAATCTAAATTCGGTATGAGAACTTTGGAGCAGACTTCGCCGGAGTAGTATAGCGTTCAAAACATCGAGAGTCTAACGGTAAACGTTTCTTCTTCTGGACACCCTTACTTCAACATTTTTATTAATAAAATTGTTGAACTGGGGGGCTAACTGTAGGGGTCCAATCTCCCCTAAGAAGAATCGATTACCTAAAACGGCTAAGTATATGTTGAACCGGTTATTTCGGGAAGTCAAACCAGAAAGTCAAAGTCAACGCAACCCAAAAGTCAAAGCCCATTTAAAACCCAACCGACCTAGAAGTTGAGTCTAAAAGGAAAACCAAGGAGGCTTAGGAAGTTTTCTTTTTTCTTATTGAGCTTGGCCCAACCGACTTTGTATACTATA
Source organism: Draba incana (assembly GCA_963576765.1). Taxonomy (NCBI): domain Eukaryota; kingdom Viridiplantae; phylum Streptophyta; class Magnoliopsida; order Brassicales; family Brassicaceae; genus Draba; species Draba incana. The sequence goes on along the minus strand of OY755216.1, from coordinate 34,738,858 downwards.
AATATGCTTGTACATCCTCATAATAAGGGGATCAGAAATCTTATACAGAAAAACTCTTACAGCTTTCCAGCTATCAATAAAAACCTAAATTCATCTTTTGCTTTTTGTTCTTCGTGTTTGAAACCCTAGAAGCTCTTTTCAAAGAATCTTCACAAATTCAATTGTGTGAATTTCCAGCTCACACATCTTTTTATATATAATAAGATGTTTCGGGTGCAAGCTCGGGAAACAAGAAAAAAAAATTATAAACAAAAAAATTGTTTAATAGTTAGTTGAAAAATATAATTGAATTAATGATGTAAAAAATATAGAACTCAAAAGATCAAATATATTAAATAACATTAAAATCTAAATAAAAACTAGTAAAACATCTTATTAAAAAAATATGTCTTAAATATCTTACATAATGGAACATATGGAGTTCGTTTTAAATTACCCGTATGCTTAATTATGGTTTTCTTTATGTATTCCATTCTGTTTGCTTGTGGTTTGGGCTTACGCATGCCATTCCAAAAGCTTTACGATGTAACTCTTGACCGAACTTGGTTTCGATAGTTTTTGCTAATAAAATTCAAACAAATGGAAAAAAAAAATGGAACATATGGAGTATTATGCTTTATCTTTGGGGTAAAGACTCGGGAGGAACAAAGTAAGAAAAGTTTCATTTGGCTTGGCCTAGGGGACAGCTCTGAGTACAAGAGATGCCGAAACACAAACCTTTATGCCACCACCTCTCTGGATATTTTTTCAATGCACTTCAATATGATACGCTGGCCAATAGATAGCACATCTGAAACCTTGGATACCTGAACATAAGCTACATATTCAATTCGGCTAGGTCAATGCAACAAAACACACTTTTTTTTTTTTCAAAGTACCTTTTCATTGGACAATTCGCTAGTGTAAATTGTGCCATAACGATCGTCATTGTATTTAACATGCGCCCATCCCTCACCAACTGATTCCACAATTTAAGGTCGATATTCGGAAAGCTTTCGACTCGGTTAACTGGGACTTCCTGTTTCAGGTCTTACACTCTTCCGATTTTCCTCCTCAATTTATAAACTGGATCCGTCTTTGTGTGTCATCCGCCTCTTACTCTGTTGTGGTCAATGGAGAAGTGTGTGGTTTCTTCAAGGGTGAGAAACGTCTTCGTCAAGGCGACTCAATCTCACCTTATCTGTTTCTCCTTGTCATGGAATTCCTGTCTTCGTCTCTGAGCAAAGGTTTTGAGGATGGTCGAATTGGTTTTCACCCAAAGGCTCGGGATTTGAGGATTTCTCATCTCTCTTTTGCTGATGATTTGTTGATCTTCTTTGATGGGAAATCGAGTTCACTCCGGGGTATTCTGTCTGTTCTCTCTGAGTTTCAACTGCTTTCTGGTTTAGCTGTTAACCGTGGTAAATCAGCTCTCTTCACTGCGGGTGTTAGTTCTTCTGATTGTGTGGAGATGACTAACTCTGGGTTCAGTAATGGCGCTTTTCCCATTCGCTACTTAGGTCTTCCTCTGGTTCAAAGGAAACTAAGGAAGAAAGACTATAGCCCTCTGATGGACAAGCTTGCTAGCCGTTTTTCCCAATGGGAGAACAAGGCCCTTTCTTATCCAGGAAGAGTACAGCTTGTTAAGTCTGTAATTTATGGCACTCTAAATTATTGGATGCAGGCCTTTATTCTTCCGAAGGGTTGTTTAAGGAGCATTGAGCAAATGTGTTCTCGGTTCATTTGGAATGGAAATATCAGAAAATCTACGGGTATCAAAGTTTCTTGGAAATCTATTTGCTTGCCTAAGGAGGAAGGTGGTCTTGGGCTTCGTGATCTAGATACCTGGAATAAGACTTTGTGTCTTAAGTTACTTTGGAATATTCTTACGTCTGCGGGCTCTCTTTGGGTTGCCTGGTGTCGTCACTCTTATGGTAATGATGCATGTTTCTGGGCCATTCAGGAAAAGCAGACGGATGGATGGGTTTGGAAACAGATTCTTCGACTTCGACCGCTAGTAAGACCTTTTTTGTTCTCTGTCTTGGGAGATGGACGATCTACGAGCTTCTGGTATGATAATTGGTGTCACCTGGGACCTCTAATGGAGTTCTTTGGTGGTACTGGTCCTAGGGAACTTGGTATTCCATCTTCAGCTAAGGTTGTTGATGCTACTTGGGGTAATAGTTGGGTTTTGCGTCCTGCAAGATCACCAAAGGCTTTAGAGCTCCATTTCTCTTTAACTCTGATCAATCCTCCTGAGATTGATCACGGTTCGGACTCTATTCATTGGAGATTCGCTGGAGACCCATCTACGCATTCGGAGTTCTCTACCAAGCGCCTCTGGCAGGTACTCCGTCCTATAGCTCCCCGTCAACATTGGGTTGATGCGGTCTGGTATAAGCATCATGTTCCCCGTCATGCATTCGTCTTTTGGATGGCTCAGGTAGACAGACTCCCAGTTCGGTCATGCCTCCATCGATGGGGAGTGATTACCTCTTCCAATTGTGTCTTCTGCGACCAACATGTAGAGGATAGGGATCATTTATTCCTCCATTGCCCTTACTCTCTTCAAGTTTGGACCAAGGGCCTTTCTCGTCTAGGACACTCAGTTAGTATTTTTGCTCACTGGTCTTCCTTAATTACTTGGATGCTAACCAAGTCTCCTCGTATCGCAACGTTGTTAAAGAAGACGATGATTCAATGTACGGTTTATTTCTTGTGGCGGGAACGCAACAATAGGATTCACGATAGATCATCTCGTTCTTCTCATCACCTATTTGCGGATATAGATAGGTGTGTTCGAGACCGTATCTTAGGTGCCCGGAATAGTAAATGTTTTAGGACATTGCTATCTCAGTGGTTTTTGTTTGCCTAATGGCATCCCTTGTATTTTCTGTCATTTATGTTCTTTTTTAACTTTTTTTGGGAACATAAATGTATAGTCTGTATATTTTCCTAAAAGGCAATATATTTAATTCATATCAAAAAAAAAAAAAAAAAAAAACTGATTCCACAATGCATTCATACAGTTCACCGACTTCCGTAACACTGCTGCTGATTTGGGACATCTGAATACATAGTAAAGTCAGAATCAAGGGAAATTAACAAGGATTGTAGACCAATCAATTGTAAATGAAGGTACCATTGGAGGAGCTTTTTCTAATGCCTTTAGAGAAAACTCCGACGAAATCTTTGGAGTAGGTGCCAATGGGCCTTTTTCTAATGCACTTCAATATTATATGCTGGCCAATAGATAGCACATTTGAAATCTTGGATACCTGAACATAAGCCACATATTCAAATTCAACTAGCTTAATGCAACAAAATAGACCATTTTCTTTCAAAGTACCTCTTCGTAGGACAATTCGCGAGCGTAAAGAAAGCCATCAAGACCACCATTGTATTCAACCTCCACCCTTCCCTCTATAAATCGACGACGACCATTGTATTCAACCTCCACCCATCCCTCTGTAATTGATTTCACTATGCATTCATACAGTTCACCGACTTCTGCAAGACTGGTCATTAGGGGGACCTGAGACATAAAAAAGTCAGAATCAAGGGAAATTAACACAGATTCTAAACCAATAGATTGTCAAGGAGGATACCTTTTGTCAAGGATGTACAGAAGAAGTTATTTTGGGGGAGTTTAGTACTCGCTCCATCTGATAAGAATTTGAAGACGGCCTTGACGTCCATAACTCAAAGCTTCACAAATAATATCCAATGAAATTCCATCTGACTTTACATCCAACTGAATTGCTGTTATACCACTTCGTGTGCCAGCAATTTTGCAATCCATTTCTACTAGATCATCTTCGAAGTCCAGAATAAAATGAAAGTATGTCTTTGTAAACTCAACTCAAGCAGAACCGAAAAAAATGTTATCTAACATCCAAAGTAATGGTTACATAAAGTGCAGAAAAGAGTAGACCAAACTGATACAATTAAAGCTTTTAGATTAAGTGTTTTGGTGATTTTCTTTTTTTATAATTGGCTTTTCCTTTTTGTATGAAGTTGTAATCCTATAAAAGGATTTCTTACGATCAATAAGAAAGGGACTTCCAACAATTATATTTATTCTCAAAAAGTGACTGGGGTTAAAAGAAAGCTTAGCTAAATCTCTCTTTTTCTTCAGAAGAAGTTACCGGCTCATACTACTCGACATGCGCGAGCCCAAGCTAAAGTAAAGGATGAAGCAGAGGCTCGTAGCACAGACTTAAAAGAAAACCTACCACTGTATCAGTTATTATACGGTAATTCTCTAGTTGTCCGTTGGATGTCTCACTAATAGTGACAAGACCTATCGAGACAGCTGCAACATGACATTGTACAGGAATTCCGGCGTCCATCAATGCCATACTACCTGAGAAGCAAAACTATTTTAGTATCAAGTTATGATATTAATGATGAGTTTCAATGTACATAACCCTGATTATTCGAAAAAAAAATTACGAGTATGACATATTCAAATTGATGGGTACCTCCACAAACACTTAACGTCGAAGATGGCGAGTCGGGAGCTCCATACAGACACGTAGATTGCGAGACGTTTGTGGATAATTCCATGCAAATACGATATGGAAAATCTCTTTCAGAGGGAATGACAGCAAGCAACGCTTTTGCAGGAAATATTCCTACAATACATAAAACCAACCTTTATAAAATTTGAAGCTGAAACAAAACAAAGGATTATGAAAACAAAACTGTGGAACATACCTAGACCAACTTCACGCCTAAACATTTCACGCAGTTAAGGTGAATGATGCACTAGGCAATCAAGTTCATCAACTGGGAAATCATCATCATCAACATCTAACATTTTTCTTACACCATATGGGTCCAAACTATAACTAACTCTAAATCTTTTTCTTGGGGGCACGAAAAGAGAATCAGCCCTTAGTGCTTGATCGGGTTTACCAAGTGTCGCAGTGCATGACACCTTCAAAGACAACCAGATTTCAGTAAGAGTACACAAAATAATTATATTTGAAGTTTTGTTCTACACAAAAATGACCATTGTCACTCCGCATGAAAGTTGTGATGACCCATGCATCCATAAATCATGACCAACTTCATATTGCACTGGTCTTATTTGGTGAATACATCTCCCATCAAATTGGTATCCTTTAGATTTCATTTCCGTAATGTGAGCCTGTGACAAACAGAAAAATGGTAAACCTAGCTAATATTGGCTCTTCAGAAACAAATCCTTAACTATATAACTAACTTTTATTGTTGCTATCATTCATTTTTTTTTCTCCAATTTTTTGCTCCACGCATTTGATGATTGAGATCCTACAAAAAATTAAAAGAGATAAGTGAAACCCGGGAACAAGGATTAGGTAGCAACACACATCTTGTCAAATGTTGGATTAAAAGTAGTGAACTAACTTGTATCCTGCATATTCTTAGACGCTTTTAACACTTCACTTTTGTGGTTCTTCCCATAACGATCTCTCAGCCTTACTAGAGAGTCAATGCATCTAACAGCCTACACAAAAAAAATAGAATGCAAATACATTAAATTGTTTTCTATAGAAAAAAACCATTAAATTTTACAAGAATTTATAGAAGCGGTGTAACCTACCTCTAGATGAGCAAGCTTTAGATTAGTTTCGAGATCATTCTCTGAGATCTCTCGAGCTTCCAGGTCAACCATGACAGTTCTTTCGCGTGTACATACATATACCAAGTTGATATCGCTTTTACGTTGCTGCATAAAATTTGAAACGTGACGATTGAAAAATAAATAGAAAGAAAGGAAGAAGAATAAGATATTGAAATTTACCTCATCCGTGGTAGGATTAATTATGATCTTTTCATTAATCCTTCCAATGCGGATGGCTCCTATAGGTTCAGTCGGCATGTCATCCGATATCATAAGAGCAGCTGAAGTTGCAATGATCGCCATCAAGTCAGCATCATGTCTTGCGTTTGATTTTAAAACACGTGCAAATACCTACAAGAAACAATTTAACAATTGGAAAATCATGATCCTGAAGATGTATACAAAATGTATGTTGAAAACAGCAAACAATATACCATAATTTTAGTAGACAGTCCTGCACTAAATAATGGTCTTATCGATCTTTCAATTAGCTGAGAACATATGATCTCTCGATCTCTTGGGTCATGGGGTCCCCCGCTTTCATCATATGTCGGCTCATCATAATAAACCTTTAAACAAGAAAATTTGAAAAAGTTAGCTAAAAAAGAAATATTTCATCACAATAAAAAGAATTCTGTAGCAATAAAAAGAATTATGTAGTCTCAAATTTTCGTCACAATAACTATGTATTCTTTTTGCAGTGAACACACCTCTAAGACCTTATCATCTTTGTGGTTGACGTGGGGCACCACAATCTTGGACTGCACCGTAGTGCCATTCATGTGGCACAATATATAAGTTCGATTTCTTTGATCATATCCAACCTCCAGGCTAATTATGTGAGATCCAAGTTTGAATACTTCAACAACGGGCGGGTTAAAGCAGTTGAATATAGTCGGCACGCTGAGATTACGCCGAGGAAGACAAGACAAAGCTCTTATCTTACCTCCTGTAGAGACGAAATTCCATTATATGACAAAATCTAAACACTAAACCAATATCACAAACAAAAAATTTGGAACCCTAAAACCAAAGGAACCTTGAGTGTGAAGCTCCCGACGACAAGTCTGTTTCGATTCCAACACTCTTAGTTGACGAGACACACCAATAGTTATTCTTGACATAACGCATGATCGAACAACTACCAACGCCATTTTTTTTTGCAACTCTACCTTCTTCGACTATCAAATAATATATATTATTATATATATATACAGGTCAATCTGCCAAGTCTCTGTCAATCCGCCGTAAGCCTTGGACATTCGGGTCAAGGACCCGATCAGTACCTGGTCCTCTGGGTCAAAAGACTTTCGGATCGGTTACTAAAACTATTATGGATTGGCGGGTCGCTTGTGGCTATTCTATTCATATCAATTATGTAAATATACATATACAGTATATATATGAATAAAGTGAATTATTGCTATAAATCTTTCTCTTAATATAATTTTATTTGTATTTTATATTTTAGATTAATTTAATATCAAACAATTAATGGTGTAAAATGATTGGACAAAAATACCCTTCGAGAATGGCATTTTCTTTTTACTGTGGATCAAGCCGCAAAGTATAAGAGCATCTCCACCGGTGAGATGCTCAGTCTCTTTAGATTTAAAACAAAATGAAAAATAAGGAAAGAAATAGAAAAATAGTGTGAGCCGTCTCAGCTCAAAGAGACTTTTGAGACCGGCTCACAAGTCACGTGTCATTATCTCCGTGGATCGCATATTTTTGTTTTTGCCGAGTAGGGAAAAAAAACTCTCTTAGAAAACCTTCTCTTTTCCTTCTCTTCTTCGATGATGATGAGTTCACTCGGTGGCGGCAGCGGTGCTGGTGGTGGAGATGGTGGTGGCGGCGATGGTGTTGAGCTTCAGACCCGGTGGTGGTAGATGCGGCGGAGAAACTTCTTTCGTCGTCAAGGTATAATTGATCCAAAAATACCCTCTGTTTCTCCAGTCTTCAATCGTCTTCTCTGATTCACCTTTTCGAGTTTCACCGATCCATAACCACCGTATTTCCTGTTATGCTCCTCGATCCTCCTCCGTCGTTGTCTCTCCACAGTAAGGGGTTAATCTTCCCAGCAGTGAAACCATCAACTAAATTGTGAAGATTGGGTAGAAACACTAGCTTTTCATCACCATCAACACTACCACCGATGAGTTCATAAATTCCAATAAGACTTTCCAAGTTTTTTAAAATTTCTGACTTCTTCTTATTGGACTGTTGTAAGCGGCCAATGAGAGCTTCCATTACTCTTTCCCTCTCCCAACCTGCATCAATGTGAGCTCCTTCTACACCCCTTAAGTACTCCAATTCCTTTATGTGTGAATTAGCTGCTTCCAACTCATTCTTAATTATTTGCAACTCCAAAGATGCATTTTTGGAATTTTTCTTTCACTCTCTCAGCTTTTAGTCATCTCTCAGCTTCAGACTTTGAAGACTCAGAGAGTTGTAGAGATTTTCCTGTTTTACATAACTGGGATTGCAAGTGTACTTTCACTCTCTCAGCAGCTTCAAGTTTAACTTTTAGTCCTTGCGCAAGTTTCTGTGCTTCAAACTTTGCAGTTCCTTGACAGAGACTTTTAGAGATAGAACTAACTGTTGCAACTGACCTTCGAACTTTTCTTTCTCGACAGACAGTTCTAGAGATTTTTCTGTTTTGTCTAATTGGGATTTCAAGTCTACATTTAGTTTCTCAGCAGCTTCCAGCTTTAGCTAAAACAACACAACATTTTAGTTGGAACTACCTGAACTGCCAGCACTAGATTGTTCATGAGAGGCCATCTTGTATGCAGTAAATACACAAAGTAAATACACAATCTAAATCAGTAAATAATCAATTTTGTTGCCTCTTGCCTCAATTTGCTTAACAACCTATAAAAATAAAGAGTTCTTCTCAATCATTGTTATTTAAGGAGATAGCATTGCTTTGAGACGATTCTTCGAAGCACAAATTTTGTACAATTGCATTTACTTCATGCTAATCCAAACAAGATGGAGATAAGAGTTGAAATTAAAGGGTGAAAAACCAAAACCAAAACTAAAACCTGTGAACAAATAGTAAAAGTAAAAACAACTTGTGAATGAAAAATATAAAGAGTTAGCTAACCATTAAGTCATTTTTGGCTTTCCATGCTAATATGTCATACGCTGTACTCATATGGTTTTCATTATAATTTAAAACTCCAATAGAATATTCTATTAGAGATAAGATAAAACTCCATCCATTAAAATATCATATCCTATATATGCTAAACTATAATTATCACTCATAAATCAACATCGATTACTGATTCTTTGACCGATATAGTTTTTGTAATTAGGTGAGGAAAAAACAAAATCTTTCACACTCAAAATGACACAACAAACACGTAGAAAAGGTTTATCTCAACAAATGTCCCATGCATTTATTAGCTTAACGAATTAGCAAATTTATCCAAAATATAAATATTTGATTACTACTAGTATTTGGGCTTTACTTAAGATTTAATAATTGGGCTCTCTCTCTCTCTCTCTCTCTCTCTCTCTCTCTCTCTCTCTCTCTCTTACTTATTATATGGATTGTGGCTAATCATATCAAATATGTAAAGTTTATTTATGAATAAAGTGAATTTTGCTATAAATCTTTCTCTTAATATGTTTTTTTTTTTTTTAACATCTGGATAATATATAAACTGAGAATAGTTTGTCAGTTACAAGCAAACAAAGAGAGAGAATAGGGGAAACCTCAAACACTAACATAAACAGTTATAGACAATAGATCTCTTAATATGTTTCTATTTGTATTTTATATAATACATTGATTTTAGATGAATTTTGATAGAATTACATTTGGCTTGGGCTTTATGCTGTTTGGAAAGGGTTGTAAGGTGAATTTTGATATTAAACAAAACACGGAAAAGTGGAGAACATTTGGGTTTTTATAGTGATTGTACAAAAATACCCTTCGAGAATGGCATTTTCTTTTTACTGTGGATCAAGCCGCAGAGTATAATAACCTCCTCCTTCTTCTTTTCCAATTTTGCTCTAGAAGTTGCATAACCGTTTTCGAATTTCGAATAATTTCAAAAAATTGAAGCTGTTTCATCGGAGAAAGAATGGGGAAAGTGAAGGCGTCGTCGAGGATCGCTAAGCGAAAACCTGAAGTGAAGCCGTTCTCCGGGAAGAAGAAAGCGAAATCGACGTTTTCTCGTCGGAAGAAACCTCAGATCTCTCCGCCGGTTGTTTTCCGGCCAAGTCTCAAGCGCCAGAGAGAAGAAATCTCTAACGATTCCGTCATTTCTAGCTCCGACTGTTTTCTCGACGTTTCATGTGGCTCGAGCAGAATTGAGAAGAGTTCGTACTCGAAGATCGGCGAAGAGGAAATTTCTGGAACGAAGATAGATACGACTGGAGATCTGAAATTTCGGAGGATCACGAGATTATACTCGAAGTTGGAGAGGGAGAAGAAGAGAGATGAAATCGAATCGAGTAATTCGTTTTCCGTCGAATCGAAGTCCGTTTATAGCTTAGCGAGCACAAATCCGAACGACGAAATCTCCGTCACGCGATCCGACGTGACCTTCGCCGCCGATCATATCTCCGATTGCCGTAATTTGAATTTCGAATTGGAAAACGACGTCGTTTCGAGAGTGGAGTGTTGTTCGAGCTCGAAATTCGGGAGTGTAACTGGAGGATTTGGTAACGAAGGAATCGAAATCTCCAAACCAAGCGACTCTCTCGTAGCTTATGAGGAGAAATCGGAGCTCGAGATCTCAAATCTCGCTTGTACGGAGAAATTCCCAAACGAAGAGGTCTCCGATTACTATTTCTCCGACCTCGGTTCGTCGGATTACACTCCGTCGATCTTCTTCGAGTCAGGCAGTGAGTTTTCCGAGAAATCAGTGTATGATTATACTCCTTCACATACTCGTTGTCTGTTCCTCGAATTCAAAAAGCAATTCCAGAGATGGGAAATTCCAATGGATGCGAAACTATCTCTTGCGGATATTCGTCCTGAAGTAAGTCTCAATTCCTTGAGATAGGTTTCTTATGCATTTCATATGAATAGGATTATAGGAAGAAGAACCTTAATACGTGAATATGATTCATTGGAATTAGCTGAAACTTGGTCTCTCAACCTCTCCTCTGGATTGAGCATAAATGATTAGACTCTAAAGCTTTCTTCTGGATTGAGTTAGGCACATTGAGCTATAGGATGTTTATGTACTGTTTTAAGAGTCCTTTGGTTGTAGCTGCGTAGCTTTGAAGATGATGAGGTGGAAGAGAGCTATCAGAGGTTGAGGGAAAGAGAGAGGTTCCATGCTTATTTGCAGGGAAATGGTAAAGCTTACTACTCCGGGATAGATCAGAGTGGTCTCATTCCTCATCTACGCTTCATCTTGGTTCAATGGATTGTGAATGTGAGTATTCCCTTACCTCTCTACAAATACATTTAAATGGCTGACTAAATTTCATCACAAGAAGGTGTAGTTTCATCAGTCGATTCAAATTCGTCTCATCGCCTATAATCTCTTTGCTTGGTTGCTTTCTTTGCGATAAGGTCTGGGACTGTTACAGTTTGAGTAGCTACACCTTCTTGTGTGTAAACTCTGCAATGTTTGATGCTTTGAATGTAGGAGGATTGAGAAATGCCATGACTAAATTTGGACATTTCCTTTGAAACTAGTTATGGATTTGTATTGATGATAAGAAATCATTCCAATGTGTTACTTGCTAATCTTCTTCTTGTGTAACTTAAACAGATCTGCGTATTATATTGAAATCATATAATTAGATGCTAGCTTCAACCATTTTGTTTTTCTCTCTGATTCTTTGCAGGAATGTTCGATAATGGAGCTTCAGAACGAGACACTGTTTCTAGGAGTTAGTCTCCTCGATCGATTCCTGAACAAAGGATCATTCAAAAGCCAAAGGAATCTACTCATCGTTGGAATTGCTTGTCTCACTCTAGCCACCAGACTTGAGGAAAATCAAATCATCAACACGTAAACTCTCAACACTGAATCACTAATTTTACATTGGTTAGTGAATATTAAGTTTCTCAGTGTTTTCTTATTAGAAATCTTCTCCAATTATCTTCAGTGTTCAGAAAAGGAAATTCTACATCCAACACGAAAAATTCAGCCGAAGTGAAGTAGTGGCAATGGAATGGCTGGTGCAAGAAGTCCTCAATTTCAGATGTATCTCACCAACAATCTACAACTTTTTATGGTAATCAAATCTCCTTGGTTACCACAATATTTCTCTGTTCTTCTAAAAGTCATTCACCATATAACATATTACAAATTAATCTCAGGTTCTATCTCGAGGCCGCCAAAGCCAATCCGCAAGTTGAATTCAAAGCTAAATCGTTAGCAGTCATGGCGCTTTCCGACCATTCCCTGCTTCATTATTGGCCTTCTACTCTAGCTGCAGCACTCGTGGTTCTTGCTTGCACACAAAACAACGACCACGAAGCTTACACACGCGTGATTGAGGTAACAAATCCAAAGCTTAAAATTGAATCTCAATACTTATACAAGTCGGAATCAAAGATCAAACAATAGTAATATATTGCAGGTTCATGTTAGGACTAAAGATAACAACTTACCTGAATGTGTCAAGGTAAACAATTCACATGACTCGTTTATTCAAGTTTTTAGCTATTCCTCTTTACACAATAATCATGACTTCTTCTTCCTTTTTGTTTTCACAGAGCATGGACTGGTTACTTGGACAATAAGCTATATCTTATAAGGCAGAAAATACACCAACACGAACACACAAATTCAGAAACCAACAAAAGCAATTCTTCAGCTTTACATACCCATTGGTTTAAGATAAAACACATACGGAATACGGTGATAAGTATAAAGTATAGTTTAATAGGTATTGTATTTTCAAATCGGTTCACTAAACTCAGAAACTATTTTTACATTGCTTGAATTCATTGAAATATTTTCTGATAGAGTAAACATATTAAGATGGTGCAACGACATAACCCATAATAATCCAATGCGGGTTAACAAAATTAGCAATACACCAAACCAAATTAAACCGGAAATCCCCACTCTTTTCCTTTCGACAAACAAAACGACAAAAACAGTACGGAATTGTTTGCAAAACGCCGCCACAAGAAGGGCAAAATCGTCACTTCACACACACTAAAAAGCAGTCCTTTTCCTCTCCCACACCAAATCAGCCAATGTCACGTGATACCAATGATCAGATAAAATCTCTCTCTTCTCTTCTCTCTCGTAGTCCTTTTTCAGTCATGGCGATAACCGTTTACGACGCTTGCACGGAGAAGAAAAAACCCATCAAAATCCTCATTATTAACGATTCTGCCACTCCTTCTTCCTCTTCCTCCTTCATCGACGACCTCTCTGCAACTTTCCGTGACAACATCAAATCGTTTCTCAGCGATTACACCGAAAAAGAAAATTACACCGTCGACGGAAACACCGTCTCTTGTATTTTCCTTGGAAGCCAAGTATCCGGCGTCGTTTTCCCTCTTTTCACCATCGAAGAACTAATCTCCGATTCATCTCCAGATCCTCTCTGCGATACCTGTAGATGCATCGGTATAACAACAACAAAAATCAAAAATCCCCAAATCTGATTTCGATTTTTGTTTATTCCGATTGATTAATCTCATAAATCCCCAAATCTCGTCATTATTTCAATCGTTTCTTCTCTTTTCTAGGTTTTTTGAAATTTTGATGAGTTTTTTTTTTTTTTAAATGTATATGGTTCAGGTTGGGGTAATCATTATGTATCGAAGAGAAAGTACCATATGATAATCCCGAGGATTGATGAATGGAAAAAACCATTGACGAATGGTTGCTTAATATTAGAGGATACTTGTCATTTGATGCATGGTGTGATTCATTGTAATGGTTTTGGTCATTTGCTCTGTATCAACAGTGATGACACTAATTACCTCTCTGGTGACCAAATCATGGATTTTTGGGATCGTCTTTGCTCAACTCTACGCACAAGGTCCAAGTCTAATTTTGCTCTCTACCTACATTACTAGTTATATATATATCTCTTTTTACAAGAATTATGTTTATATTAATGGGATTAGAGAGATTTTTTGTGTGCTAATTATAAGATACATTTTGGCGCGCATTTGGTGTTAAGATATCTCACATCAAATAAGTTTTGGCCCGCATTTGATGTTAGATATCTCACATCGAATAAGTTTTGGCGCGCAGTAGGTATCTCACATCGAAAATTGAAAGCAAATAATTTTCCGTAACATAAGAGAGATCGTGACATTGATGTTAGGGATTCGAGTAAAAAACATTCTACATATGAGAGGGATTATGGCATTGATGATAGAAATTCCACTTTGGATAAACATTTTTGTCTAGATTAGAGAAATTGTGGCATTGATGATAGAAATTCCTCAATAGAATTTTACTAATTATAGGAAAGACTATGACATTGATGTTTGGAAAGACTATGATATTGATGTTTAATGTCCCACATCAATAATAAATTAGAACTTTACTCTAGTATACAATGGATATGAGCTAATATCCATTTGTTGCTTATTTTATTTTTGAAATAGAAGCACATAAATGTTGCCAACATTTGTGTTTTGGTTTTCAGCATTAAACTAACTGATTTTGATATCTTAACCTCTGGACTTGAGAATGTATCTCAAAATCAAAACTTGAAATAGTAGGGTTTATGAAGTTTATTAACCAGTGAATTTGTCTTTGTAATGATTTCAGGAAGATTTCACTAGATGATATATCGAGGAAAGAATCGATGGATCTGAGGCTGCTCCATGGTGTTGCATATGGTCGACCATGGTTTGGGAAATGGGGTTATAAATTCTCTCATGGAAGCTTTGGAATCAAAGAAGATCAATATAGTCGAGCTATTCACATTCTTAGCTCTATAGAAGTTGACAAGGTAATGGAAGATTTCTCTGGAACAAGAAAAGAGAGAGTAATGAATATGATCATCGGATTCTACAGAGAATCCAGTGAAACCCCATTGGTTACTCTCTCTGATTTGCTTCGGTTCATGCTTGATTTCAGTTCCAATCCTCCTGTTCAGAGAAAAACCGCAATGGCTTTAGCCGCACTGTCTTTAGATTCGATACCAATTCTTAGAGAGGACGATGATGAGAACACTAAGGTCAGCTCCTCTTGCTCATCACTGGATCAGGACTCTGGCACAGACATTATCGTTGATGATCATGTTGAGACTACGTTCGCGGACATAATCCTTCCGAAGTATGACTCATTCGATACTTTAGCTGCTAAAGAAGGTTCTAGATATCCTGCAAGGAGGTTAAAAGACGTGGCACAAGCGGTTTTGAAAGTGTTTGGAGGTGGAAAAAGCGTCATTACTCGTCAAGATCTTCGCGAGGCTGTTAGAGGTAGTATTGGTGATACAGGGCTGATTGATTTCTTGCTCAAACACATTGATAAAGTTCTAATAGGTGACAAAATAGTTCAGAGGTTCACAAACCCGACAAACCGTATGCTACAGTTCTCCCTCGTGACAATCAATTCCCGTGCTGCTCTGGAACAAGAATCGAAGAAGAAAAGGAAACCGGAACCGAAGGAAAGTAATGAATGGAGATCTAGCACTCCTGGATTGAGTCCGTACAAAGACATTTTATATCTGTATCAGAATCTCTTGGTTACTTATCTTGATGCAGAGATATACGGTAATGCCTCTGAGGTTATCTTGAATTGCAAGAGCTTTGTAAAAGAATGGCCTTTATCGTCTTACCGACAAAACCTTTTACCAGTAAGCTGTCAAATTCTGCCTAATCATGAAGAACTTCTCGGAGATTTCACCCGGAAACTGCCTCCAGGAGACGTCGTGATGGTTCCGCGAAACGCGACCATCAGAGAACTGAAATCTGCAGTAGAGAAAGCTCTTAGAGACACTTACTTCGTAACGGATTCATTCGAAGTGTTGGAGATAAGAAACAGAGAGCTAGAGAAGTTAGAGGACGATTCGGGTTTGAAATCAGAAGGGGGGTTTATTGTGAAAGGGTTTGGTCTAGACACTTGCACGAAGCTAAGATACGAAGGCGGTTTTGATGATTGGATCGTTGATTGCAAATGCGGAGCTAGAGATGATGATGGTGAAAGAATGGTGGATTGTGATGTTTGTAAAGTCTGGCACCATACAATGTGCAATTCAATAGAAGACGACGAAGATGTGCCTTCGGTGTTTCTATGTAACAGGTGTTATGGAGATAGCTTGAGATCCAAGAAACGCATCGTCACCATTCGCTAGACCTAACTTGTGAAAGAAGCCAGGAATGTTATTGCAAGAACTTTTGATTGATTATCCTATATTTAAAACTCACACCTTTCATGTATTTTATGGTGAAAGTGTTGTTTTTTTATAAAGAACTTGTGAAAATGTCCAAAAACCATATATGGACTTTGCATGTAATTTTTCTTTTTTTTTTTGTTGCTAAATTTCAATATATTGAGAAATGGATCAAAACATAACTTATCTTAAAATTGAAAAGGCATCACGTGTATATCTACTTCTTTGGTATATTTCTTTTACCTATATTTTTCAGCTTCTGTTTAAATTATTTCTTCCCAATTTGGTCACTATCAACCTTGCCATTTTGCTTATGACTCATGATTCATGAATTTTATACAAACTGAATAAGAAATGTTTAGGACTGATTTACTTGGATGTTGACCTATATGAATATGTTAATCAAAATATAAAGAAATAAATTTTAGCAAAACATAAAGAAATAATGAACTATATCATCAATTGCAAAAAAATATATATATATATATTTCGGTTCTATTAATATACAAATATAAATAATGGCTTTTTATCGTATATGATATAGTAATATATTATTCAAAGAAATGTTGTCTTTAAAAATTAAATAATATTCACAAATCGACTAGAGAGAGAGAGGGCATGTGGAACATGCATAACATTGAGGGTAAAAGGCACATGCATTATTCTCTATTGCTCCAATCTCTCGACTCCTTCAGTTAAAATCTGTCATATATATCCAGTTGCCTCACACATTCTTCTTTTTATTCTTTACTTTTTGTCTGCCATAATCATACCCAATTATATATAGTTTTCCTATTACTTTTAACTTAAAAACTTTCAAAGTGGATTTTGCTGCCAAAACATTATGACCATCATTCTTCTTTTTGTATCGTCGAGTATTTGTTTTTTTATTTATTTAAATAAGGTGAATCAATAATTATCAATAACAGTAATCCAGCCATAAGATGAGGATGCTATATGATTAAAATTTAAATTATTGAGTTGGTTTAAAGTATTAATTATTTAAAGTCTTGTTTTGGTTTGAGACAGAGATCGCGACAGAGGTCACTGGCCCAACAAACGCTCCATGTTGACTAGTGAGGCCCAGGTGGTCAATAACGTTATTAAGAAAGTTTATATATAATCAAAATATTTTTAGTAAAATTTTCATCGTGACATGATGAAAGTCAAAACAAATGTATGTATTCGAGATAATTTGGTAACATCATATACAAAAATAAATACTAGTAACAGTTTACACCACATCATTTATTTGTAAACCTCAAAAATAAAAGTCATTTATTTAACTATGTAAGAGCAAAAAAAGTTATAAAAAAAAAAACTATAAGAGCAAAAACGTATGTATTCCATCATTCATTATCAGAACCTGTATCTATCAGTTCTTTTGTCAAAAAGCAATAAGAATATTACATAATATTCACTTTTCTTGTTATATTAATTTATTAATCATGTTTGTGGGTTCCAGTGAATGAACAAAAATCTCATGAACACCAAAATTTTTTGGGCCCATAACTCTTTTCTCCATGATGAATAATAAACAAATCACTCATCACATCACTGTTACCCTTGATAAATTATTAATTTTTTAAACATAATATTGATATCCAAGATAATATATTTTCCACAAAAGCAAATATAAATACTGTATGGTTTTTTTTTCACAAAATCCAAATATTAAGAGATTCAATAAAGAGGAGATCTTCGAGAAATTCCTTTTCTCTTGAGTATTCTCATGAGTGGTCTCAATGAAAAATTACTCAATAAAATTTCTGAGTCTTCTGAAACATCGGTGAGTGACGATGTACATGATTTTTTCTCTTCTAAGCTTACTTCTTGATTAGAGTGTTCTTTCTCCATAACACTTTGTTCCATTTTTGGAGAGAAGCAAAATTTATTCTTTTTTGAAGGGGCTGAAATCTACAAAACAAATAAACACACAACAAATGTCATTCAAGTATTCAGCATAATCCAAACTAAAAGATAATAATTATATTTAACTACAAACAATATACTACAAATTTTATATTTAAAGCGTAATATGACGTGTATACAGTTTATATAATAAATGTATTTATTTCCTAGGTATAATGTATGTTACGTGTCAAAATTATATAAATAAAAACAAGTGACACATATCATTTAAAATTATGTAAAACAAAAATTTATGTATTTCTAAAAAAGTTAAAAGTACTAAATTTAACTACAAACCATATTACCTTAAATTTCATATTTCATATAATTCATATAACGAAACGTATTTATTTTCTATGTGTAACGTCAGTTACGTGTCAAAGCGATATCTATATATATATATATATATAGAAAATAAGTGAGAATACATTTTAAAATTATCTAACTAAAACAAAATCTATGCTTTTCTAAAAATTTGAAATTACTATATATGACTACAAACATATACAACAAATTTAATATTTCTAAAGCGTGATTATGACGTGTATACAATTCACATAATAAACCGTATTTAATTTTTATGTACAATGTAAGCTAGATGTCTAAACTATTTTTACAGAAGTAATTCTCTTGTAATTTTTTTTTAATAAATTCTTTTGAAAAACATACTCGAAAACCAAAAAAACTTGGTTATAATGTTCAAAATGTGTATAATTGAAATCATTGCATATTTCTCCCTTTATATTATGTCAAAACCATATGCTTCATCTACAAAAAGTAAAACCTTTTTTTGGTATATCGAACCATTATGTTAACTCTTCTTTTTTACCTATATAATAACTAATAAGTTGACTAATTAAAACACAATTCATGATAAGAAAAGAAAAACAAACTTTAACAAAACTGAAATTGACATATCATAATTTACCTTGCAGGAGATAGAGCAGAATCGATTAGGATGATCTTGAATATATCTTTTACAAGTCACACATGTAGCTCCATTCTTGGCTTTTGTTGAAGGTCTTGCATCTTTTGCTTGTGGCCTTGAATTCAAATGTATTGCCTTCTCTCCATTTATTTTATATGTCTTTATCCCATAATTATCAAAAAAAAAATTATTGCCAATCAATACCAAAAAGCAAAATAACAATAACAATATCAAAACATTAATCAAAACCAATTTGGATTCATAGAGAGATATTAAACAAATTATAAAAAAAACCTGAATCTCGGAGCAATCGAAGTAGTGTTGAATATCG
Source organism: Draba incana (assembly GCA_963576765.1). Lineage (NCBI taxonomy): Eukaryota > Viridiplantae > Streptophyta > Magnoliopsida > Brassicales > Brassicaceae > Draba > Draba incana. Next base: position 34,719,802 of record OY755216.1, on the reverse strand, counting down.
ACAAGACGAAGAACATCTTGATAAACATATTTGCAGATCTGAAGACGACGATGGAGATAATGTGTTTCTGTGTTGCAACAATGTCTACAGATTTCGACATTACAATCAATGCAAAAGAGATTCTTCTCATTCTTACGAAGAAACTTATGATCCAAACATATCCCAAAAAACTCCAAAGTCAAGAGTGTATCAATCCACACTTCATAACCTCTTCTCTTCTCACTCTGCAACAAATATACAAAAATAGAGAAACTTTATTGAATAATGAATTCATAAATGGATTATATGAAGAATTTTTTTTATACATGAAATCTGTAGAAATTTCGAAATATTATTGAGATATATATGAGTTATATGTGATAAATTTTAAAACCTGAATTAGAGGGATTAGTTTGCAACAAAATACAAATTAATTCATTCTAAATTGAAGTATGGATGGAATCTGTAAAAATTTGAAACTATATTGAAATATTTATAATGAATTTATACGTAGACTATATGAAGTAATTACATATTTGAATAGAAGGGACTCGTTTGCCAAATACAAATTTGTAAAGGATAATTTCTGCAGAAATCTCTCAGTTTATAATTTATATACGGATTTCTTAAAACTAAAACATTAAGTTAAGAGAGATTCATTTGCAAAAGGATTAAATCTGCATAAATAAATTAAAATTTTGGAGTTATGATGATAGGTATGAACAAATTGAAAACAGGGGATAATCATAAAATTAATAAGAAAAAATGAAGAGGGTTTGTACCAGATTCATTTTGGTATGAGAAATGGAGTTCCTTAAGCCGATCTGATATTCTACAAATTATTATTTTTCTCGGATCAAAATCATCAAAATATGAAAAATATATTTAGGGTTCTTAGGGAAGAAGAAGAAGGCGAAAAGCAAAAAGAAGAAGAGAGAAGTGATTGTAGTGTGAATAAATAGTAGAAGGCAAAGGAAATATATAAAATATAATTCACTCTATATATAATGATATTAGGAATGTTTCAATTAATATTATATTGTGTTTTTTCGTGAGAAATGATTAAAAAAACAAATAAGGAAAATAAATAAACTTTCATAAAAATAAGGGAAAAATCAAAAGTCGATAGAGTCAACAATAACTGTGGCTTTTTGTACACCTAAAAATGGATTGGCAGGCGGGAATGTGAAAGATGTGTAACCAATATTAACTTTTAAAGTTTTTATCTCTCACAATTTATTATGTTTTTTCAATTAATCTATTTGTTTTGAATACAAATGAAATCAAATAATGAGGTCATTAAATTTGCAAATTATATGATAATTTAATTGAGTGGACATAATTTGACTTTGAGGGACAAAAAGGTAGTCTTTATAAATTTGTATGGTGCGATAAAGGTAAGCAAAGCTTCCTCTATTTACTCCGAAATTTCCAAGGAAACAACTTATTAAATTTAGAATTATATCATTTGCACATATACATATATAGAATATTAGATGTCGAAAATAAACAGCTCACATTGCACATTATCTATTTTTGAAAATCAATATTGTTATATCTAATAATAATAATAAACAAGCTGACGAAAAAAATCAATATTGTATCTAATTACAATTTACTTAAAAGTCAAATTCAAATCTAACATATATTAAAACTACACTTTGGAGAGATGATTTACGTTTCAAAAAAATTATCACGTGTTTTATCAAAGACAATTTTACATTTTAAGGAAATTATTTTAATTTTTTTTCTTAATTTTACAAAGAATATTGACTATTTAAAAACGGTTAAAACAAAAAAATTGAAACCGAAAAACTAATAATAAATGTAGGAAATATGGAAGTTAAACTGCATTATAGATTTAGGCGGACTTTTCTATGGTTTTCTACCGATATAACATATGAAAAAAAATTTCATCTTCATGAAAACAGATATAATCATGCATGCAAGCCCGTGTCTAATGGGTTGACAAAAAGACATTGGCCTTAGGGCCCAGATAATATATAAATTTTAGGAGCTCCAATATTTCAAAAGTGTGAAGTAATGTAGTGGTTTAAATATTTGATTTACTCACCAATATTCAGTCTGAACCGAGTTCAAAACTTCCAGGATGTGAATATTTTTTATATATATATATATTTTAGCGTTGGTTTATTTATTAACACATCTAACCCTAAGATTCTAATCTTTTTCCCCACATCCACCAAACAAACCTTTAACGACAAAATTGAAATCAAATTTGATATTCTCCTTCAAATTTACCTTCTTCTTCAATTCTTCCGCCGTTGGTAAACGACTCGTTTACGTTTGTTTTCGTTTTCGTTTTCATTTTAAGTAACTTTTTGTGTTTAAAACTATTTTTTTTAATTATATTAAAAGGAACTCATTTTTTATATCGCCTCGAGTTTCTACAAATCTAAGAACGACACTGCATGCATGAAAGTATAAGACTAATTTTCTGCATTTTCGAATTGTCGCCAGTCATTGTCGATCTTGGGACGAAGTGGGGTTTTCCCAAAGCTTCCACTTAATAGATTTGTGCTGGTCAAAAATGAGATTCGATTGCGCAAGGTTCTCATTTGTTTACCCATCCATCGTTGTTCTCTTATACATACATTTTTTGTTTTGTTTTGCTAAGAAGTATCATTTCGACATTTTTCGTTATTTTATGGAGAGAACGCATCCATTCAATATCTTTTATGGAGAGATTACTTCTACTATATCATATTTGTTTGAACAATTTGTTAAAAAGTGTTAGCCATATGAATCGAATATGCAAATTGGTTTTGGATTTCTTCCAATATGATTCTCTCCAAGAGTTATTTTTCGTAGAAGGTTTTGTAATTACATTTTTGGGAACTATAAATTTTCAGTTTCGTATTATATGGTTTTCTCTTTTAAGGTTTGATATAAACAATGTTTGAAATAAACCACGCATGAATTTTTTTTTTTATTATTAAAAAAGAACGAGAATGTTAAGCTATGAAATTTAGTCTCTCGTATCTTTGCTATTCAATCCAATTACCGGCCGGAACCTGGTCAACTTGTCTGTCTTAAGTTTTTTTCTTCTCATTTATGATTTATCATTGTTTCTCTTTGTGGTAAGAAAGAAAATTTTGGTAGACTCCAAATTTGATTATAGAGAAATCCACAACATCCGATGTAGTTCTCAAATAGTAAAATCGTGAAAAATAATAATTTCGGATGTATTTTTCATATTTTAAACCTGAATATCACAATGTTCTAACACACCATTTGTTTACAATACGTATCGTTATTAAATCATATGAATAAATATTACTCTTTGATACTCAAAACTTCAACTTTTTCACTTATATTTTTGTCATTCGTATCAGTTGTCCGACAATACAACTCTTTGATACTCAAACTTCAACTTTAACTTCCTCTTTTGTTTTTATTTTTTGGAATGAATGTAAAAGTATCATTCAATCCAAAAAAACCGTTTTTTACAAAAGAATGTTGCTTAACTTTGAATAGTGTTTGAAATAAGTCTAACTATCAAGTAAACATAGATTATGGCTTCTTAAGATTGTTGAGATGCAAACCATTGGAACTCAAGCGATTTCTCATACTTGTATCAACTTTCTCTTTATAAATAACCAGGTAGCATAGAAACAATTTAAAACCTTAAAAACAAAGGATTTGTTGTGAATCAAGAGAACGAATGGGGAAGATTGTGTTTATTCATTAATCATAAGATCCTTTATATAGGATTATTACAAGAGAGAAAAGGAAAATTCCTTTTCCTAATGGGAAAAGGAAAGTACATAAAAGGAAAATCCTAATTCAACTAGGATTCATTAAACCGGCCTAAAGACTAAGTGTTAATGGGCCGTAAACGGACCAGAACTAGTTATGACAATCCACTATGATTTATAACACTCCCCCTTGGATGTCATAACTCTAATGGGCTTGTAATACGCTTTGGATGTTGCCTCATTAAAACCTTACCAAGTAAAACCCATTTTGGGACAAAACCGTGGTGAAGGAAAAAGAGTACAACACGTATTACTCCCCCTGTTCTGAACCTCACTGCAAGTCTTTCAAACGACGCATTCCAATCTGATAAGTAAGTTTCTTGAACGTTGAGGTTGGAAGTGACTTGGTGAATAGGTCTGCTGAATTCTCACTTGATCGTACTTGCTGCACTTGAATTTCTCCATCTTTCTGTAGATCGGATGGGAAGAAGAATTTTGGCAGAATGTGCTTCGTCCTATCACCTTTGATGTATCCATCCTTAAGTTGAGCTATACACGCTGCATTGTCCTCGAACAAGACCGTCGATTCCTGCTTACCTTCGGCCATTCCATAATCCACTCTTATGTGCTGGGTCATCAGCCTTAACCAAACACACTCACGACTAGCCTCATGAATTGCCAATATCTCTGAATGATTAGAAGATGTAGCTGCAATGGCCTGCTTCATTGACCGCCAAGATATTGCAGTTCCTCCATGAGTAAACACATAACCTGTCTGGGACCGTGCATTATGAGGATCTGAAAGATAACCTGCATCAGCAAAACCAACTAAACCGTCCTTAGATTGGTTAGTATAAAATAGACCCAAGTCTTTCGTTCCTTGTAGGTAACGAAGAATATGTTTTATCCCGTCCCAGTGCCTTTGGGTCGGACATGAGCTAAATCTTGATAATAAATTCACGGCAAAACATATATCTGGCCTAGTGTGGCTTGCCAGATACATTAAAGCTCCTATGGCACTGAGATATGGCACTTCGGGACCAAGGACTTCTTCAGAGTCTCTCTTAGGACCAAACGGATCCTTTTCTAGATCAAGAGATCTCACCACCATTGGGCTGGACAATGGGTGACATTGATCCATATTAAAACGCTTGAGTACCTTTTCAGTATATGCCATTTGATGCACAAGGATTCCATCATTTATGTACTCAAGTTGCAATCCCAAACAGAACTTAGTTTTGCCTAGGTCTTTCATCTCAAATTCTTTCTTGAGGCATTCAATTGTTTGGACGATTTCACCAGGGGTTCCAAGGATGTTCAAATCATCCACGTAAACTGCTATGATAACAAACCCTTTGTTTGCAAACTTTTTTTTTATAAAAATACATGGACTGATGGGATCATTCTTATAGCCTTCTTTGACTAAGTACTCACTCAATCTATTGTACCACATACGCCCACTTTGCTTCAGTCCATAAAGGGATTTGTTCAGCCTTATGCAGTGTTGTTCTCGAGAACCTTTCTTATCTTTGAGCTCAATACCCTCTGGTAATCTCATATAAATCTCATTATCCAGTGGACCATATAAGTATGCAGTTACAACGTCCATTAACCGCATATCCAACTTTTCTCTTATAGCCAGACCTAAAAGTTGTAGCATCCACCACAGGGGAGTATGTCTCCTCATAATCTATTCCTGGTCTCTGTGAGAATCCTTGTGCAACAAGCCGTGCTTTATATCTCACGATTTCACCATGTTCATTTCTTTTCCTCACAAAGACCCATTTATGTCCAACTGGTTTAATCTCATAGGGTGTCCGAATTATTGGACCAAAGACATCCCTTTTCCTTAAAGAATTCAACTCCACGTTTATAGCTTCTTTCCATTTAGTCCAATTTTCACTCTGAGTGCACTCATATATCGACGTGGGTTCTAGATCCTCCATAAGTTCAAGTGCTACCTTAAAAGCAAATATATCATCGATTTCCACACACTTTCTATTCCATTGTATTCCAGACATAACATAATTCATTGAGATCTCATTATTTTCAGGAACGTCAGAACCATGAAACTCGGCGTCCCGAGTCTCATTGCTTGGAACTATCGGTTCAGTTATGTCTGGGGTTCCATCAGATTCCTCAACCACGATTTCAGCACCTTTCTTTCTTTTCCGAGGATTCTTATCTTTGGAACCTATTGGCCGGCCACGTTTTGAGTGTGGTTTAGATTCTGTAGCAACTTGATTGTGTCCCTCTTGAACATCAATTCTAATCGGTGCATTAACAGCTGGTATGTAAGACTTAGTTACTCTTTTCGGGTCAGCAAAGGAATCTGGCAATTGATTAGCTAGCTTTTGTAAATGTATAATCTTTTGGACTTCTAATTCACATTCTTGAGTCCGAGGATCTTGCCATTTTAAGGACGTTTGATTCCATATAATTTCCTTTACCAGTCTGTTATCTCCTCCTAATGTTGGATAGACAGATTCGTCAAAATGACAATCTGCGTACCTGGCCTTAAACAAATCACCCGTGGTTGGCTCAAGGTACTTAATGATAGTAGGAGAATCATATCCAACATATATCCCCATCCTCCTTTGAGGTCCCATCTTTGTTCTCTGTGGTGGTGCAATAGGCACATAAACGGAACATCCGAATGTTTTAAGATGGGATATGTCTGGCTCTTGACCCGTTATTAACTGTGATGGGGAATATTTATGTTCACTAGATGGTCTGATACGAATTAGCTCTGCTGCATGTAAAACTGCATGTCCCCAAGCTGAGACCGGGAGTTTTGATCTCATTAGCAACGGTCTAGCAATCAACTGTATGCGTTTAATAAACGATTCAGCCAAACCGTTTTGTGTATGTACATGTGCCACAGAATATTCAACACTTACCCCCATGGACATACAATAATCGTTAAACGCTTGGGACGTAAATTCACCAGCATTGTCAAGACGTATAGTCTTTAAAGGAAAATCTGGAAAGTGTGCTCTTAAACGTATGAGCTGGGCAAGCAATCTTGCAAATGCCACATTTCTAGTTGATAATAGGCAGACATGTGACCATCTCGTGGATGCATCAATAAGGACCATAAAATATCTAAACGTCCCACAAGGTGGGTGTATTGGTCCGCATATGTCTCCTTGAATTCTTTCCAGAAAATTTATCGTTTCCTTAGTTACTTTGATTGGTGATGGCCTAGTAATGAGTTTCCCTAGTGAACATGCTTCACACGTGAGATTCTTTGGGATAACTCTCCTTTCTTTCAAGGTGTGCCCATTAGTACTTGCTAATATCTTTCGCATCATGTTAGCACCGGGATGGCCAAGCCGGTTATGCCAAAAAGTGAAATTCTCAGTAAACTCTTTGTTTACCATAGCATTTGCTTCTATCATTCCGATCTTAGCACAATAAAGGCCCACAGAAATGGCAGGTATAGTCTCTAGGACTTTCTTATAGCCATGGACGGTTTCAAAGATTTGAAGGAATTCTTTGTTATTCTCGTCCTTAGTTTCAACATGAAGACCATTCATTCGAATGTCTTTAAAGCTCAATAGACTTCTCTTTGAACTAGGTGAATATAACGCATTAGAAATTTCTAGATGCGTGCCCTTAGGTAATAAAATATGGGCTTGACCGTGGCCTTCAATTAAATTTGCTATACCCGCAATTGTGGTTACATTTGCCTTTTTAAGTGTAAGATCAATAAAGTATCTCTTATCTCTTAATATCGAGTGGCTTGATCCACTATCCACAATGAACACATCCATATCGTTCATACTTCAAAAGAGATAACAATAGATACTTTTAAATAACACTCTTTCATTCCATAAAGTTTAATAGAAAGCAATAACACAAAACCAAAGTATAAAGTGTAAAACGTAAAACAAGCAAAACACAAAACACCAAAACAGAAAATCAAAATCAATCACTTAAGTATATTTGAGGTTTCAAAATTCATCAAGTCATCTTGCTCATGATCGAAATCTCCTTCATTATCATGCTGGATCATATGAGTTTCTGGATTCTTCCCTTTAAGGCTCTCTTGATAGAGTTCAACCAGATGCTTGGGAGTCCTACATGTCTTAGCCCAATGATTACTCATTCCACATCGATGGCAAACTGATTTTGGGTTTGATTCTCATGGTTGAGAAGTAATACCACGGTTATTACGATCATAGTCAGTTCGGTATCCGCGTCCTCGTCCTCGCCCGCGGTTAGAATGATCGTTATGGAATCCGTGGCCTCGACCCTGACCTCGGCCGTATGGATTAAAATGGCCACGGCCACGTCCTTGCCATCTACCCCCACGTCCACGACCACGATGTCTATAATCACTTTGGACGTGGTTAATTTCTTTCTTTTCATCTATGGCCACATTCGCTTCAGGAAGTGGGGCTGATCCAGGAGGTCTCATCTCACTGTTTCTCATTAGCAGTGTATTATTCTCCTCGGCTAGTAATAGACATGCTATAAGCTTTGAGTATGTCTCAAAACCTCTTTCACGGTATTGCTGTTGAAGCAACACGTTATTAGTGTGAAAGGTGGAGAAGGTCTTTTCCAACATGTCTTTCTCAGTTACCTTCTCACCACATAGTCTCAATTGAGAAACTATTCTGAACATAGCCGAGTTATATTCTTCCACGGACTTGAAGTCCTGGAACCTGAGATTCCTCCAATCATAATTGGCCTTTGGTAACAACACCGTTCTATGGTGGTCATATCTTATCTTTAATTCTTTCTAAAGGTCCAAAGGGTTCTCAATGGTTAGGTATTGATCCTTGAGACCCTCAACAAGATGATGACGAATGATCGATATCGTTCTGTATCGATTCCTTTCATTCTCATTATTATCCTCAATGATACATTCGCCAAGTCCTTTAGACTTTAGATTTATCTTAGTATCCAACGCCCACTGTAAGTAATTGTCTCCAGAGAGATTGAGGGCAGCATAATCCAAATTGTTGATTTTCGACATCTGAAAACATTCATCCTATTCTCTAAGAACTATAAGATTTTAAAGTTTATGCATATGATGCAAAATAGGTCATGGGTGCTTATATAAACGGGTACGGATGCATGATGCTTATGAAACCAGATTTTTATGTTTAACAACCTAACATAATGTTTTTATATGCTCATGATGCAAGCCTAGTATTCAAATTCTAAACCGTATGATGATATGACCGGATTTTAATCAAGCATGTTATGTCTATATGATGCAATCAGTTTCAGTTTCATGTTTATCAATCAACGAATCAATCCAAACAAGCAAACAAACAAACGAGTTCAAATAAATATGCAACCAAATTTGGACAGAGTGTTTACTGTCGATCGACGGGTGATTTGTGTCGATCGACACAGTTTAATTCAAACAACAAATTCAGGCAGAAGTTTACGTGTCGATCGACATAAAACTAGTGTCGATCGACACGGGTACAGATCATGCAATCGGTTTGGATTTTAATTGAATTAGGTTAGGGTTTCAAGTTAGGGTTTCTTAACCTCAGTGAGTCTTCTAGTTCGCCGTAACCGTTGATAGGCTGTATGAACTTTCTTCTAGTTCGCCGTAACCTTAAAGGCTGTATGAACTATGATTTGAACAGTAACGCCGGATGAACAGTAATCGTCGATGAACAGTGCGCGATGAATAGTGCGATGAATAGTAACGATGAACAGTAATCGCGTTTTTTGTGTTTTTAGGGTTTAGGGAGCAACTCGTGCTGATAACGTGTTGTGAATCAAGAGAACGAATGGGGAAGATTGTGTTTATTCATTAATCATAAGATCCTTTATATAGGATTATTACAAGAGAGAAAAGGAAAATTCCTTTTCCTAATGGGAAAAGGAAAGTACATAAAAGGAAAATCCTAATTCAACTAGGATTCATTAAACCGGCCTAAAGACTAAGTGTTAATGGGCCGTAAACGGACCAGAACTAGTTATGACAATCCACTATGATTTATAACAGGATTGGATATTTATGAAGAATGATTTATTAAATGTAAATGGGCCTAATTCAGAAAAGCCCGTAACTATTTATCTCTTGTAGTCTCTTTTCCCGCCAAATTTTGTCACAAAAAAAATCGTAAGCTATCTGTTTCTCTTCCAAATCGAACAATTTATTTAATTCAATCCGAAATCAGTGTTTCAATCTGTGCAATCGACGTTGCGTATATGAAATTTTGAATCCTTGTTTGTATGAATCCTACTTTAGTCGAAGAGAATTCGCGTTTACGTTCAATGATTGTTTATCCGAATCTACTTTAGTCGAAGAGAATTTGCGTATGTTTCGCGGTTTAATTCTTTCAAGAACGCTAAAGCAATGGAAGCCGCAACAAAAGAGAAAGATGTTCCGTATAAGATTGATATTGGCGCTGTGTATAGCGTAAATGCCCGTCAGGAAAACAATCCAACCGGTAGCACTTGATTTAATACATGGTGATTGTTGATAAAATATATATATATAAAAAGCATATTAAAGAGGAAGAAGATTGTTGGGATGAATCATGTCTAGTTGAAACTTGGTAAGAACCATCTAGCTTTAGAGAATTGAACGGACGAAGAATCAAATTCGTGTAGTTTCTCCAACTTTTGAGTCTTGAGATTGAAGAGAAAGATCTCATTTGGGCTCTTTTCATGACTAGGATTGTAATAGATTGAATTTCTCTCGACTCCTCCCTCCAAGCCATTGGCAAGGACAGTGACGCCACTATCAACAAGCATCGCCTCGTCGTCCCCCAAAGAGTAAACTCGTTCAGGTATCTTGTAAACACCTGACGAGTTAAACTTGTAAATGCGGAAACACCAAGTTCCGTGAGACATTGTTTTTTTAACCTTGAGGACATCTCCTGTTGCCGTGACTACAAGTTTTTCCCCTATGCTTCCATTCCTAACAACAGTACATTGAAATGTTTCTCGTGGAACCTCTCCAGAAAAATCAAAGATTTTGAAACAACCGAAGAGGCTTAGGAAGTAAAGCTTGTGATCCTTGTAAACCAAGTCAACACAATTTGAAGTTTCCGGAATTTCCTTCCAAAAGTTATCTCCTTTCTTGGAATAAACCACATGATGACAACTTCCAGGTCCAAATAGAACAACGTAATCTTTGGTTTTGTCGTCAATCCAAAACACAGTGTATAGAATATTAGACTTGACATTAGGTAAGTTGATCCTCTCTTGTGTAAATAGATTCACAATGTAGAGATTATACCAACCATCTCGCATCAAGAGCCAATTTCCATAGGTTGCTACACAAACGCTCTTCCCAAACTCCGAACCAAGATTTCTTGTTTTGTAAAGTTTAGTCTTTTCCTCCGGATTAAACAACCTGCAAAAATTCATGTTGTTTCGGTCCGGGAATAGAATCAGCCATGGGATATGCTTTTTAGGCTTAGACTGTCTCGAAGCAGCGTGCCAAGACGAACATACGGGTTTAGCTCGTTGGAAATCAACAAAACCGAGGCGCTCAAACACCAAAATCAAGAGATCTAAAGGAAGCTCGGACCAAGATTTGGTTCTGAGACACTCGTGAGAGTTAGGTTTATGTTTCATCTTCCCCATGGCAAAATTGGAGATAGGGAGGAAATCAAGATTTTTATACATTGTGATAGATTTCTTTGGACTTATATACTATGATTTTATCTCTGACCTAAATATGGGCTTTTTCTTAGGCTTAACTTATAGCCTGCTAAACAACTACATTTAATGTTTTAATTAAAATTAGGAGAGGTTTTTAACAACCTTATGTCCATTTGGCTAAGTTAGTTCATGTGATTGCCCTTAATCATTTTTTATATTTCCTTGTTCTTACCTTTTTTTTGCTAAGGAAGTATAATCCTTAGATTCTACATTTTGTAAATCTAACTTTCATATTGATATTTACCGTTTAGCAAAAAAAAAAAAAAAATTCTTGCCAAAATTATTACACGAAATCTGAGATCCGCATGTACATATTTGAATTTATGATTATTTTGTATAGTATATTGTGTTTCAAAAATACAACTAAATTGAAGTTTACCAATTTGAATTTGTACCGAAATATATTATAAGTCGAATAGTATAGAAACTTTAATACGAAATTTACCCAAACAAAATTCGATTTATACAAAATTGAACCGACCTAACCAAACTAATCGAAAACTACTAAAAACATTACTTAGCTTATACATTTTATATTTTGTGAATTGATTAAATGATTTTATCACAGAGTAATTTTTTTTTTAACTCTTGATTGTATTAATGAAACGTGAAGGAAGTACAACGTCAGAGTTCAAAATACCAAACACTGATAAAAACCAAGATCGTGCAAACAGGGAACAACATCAAATGCCTAAAGGAAGGGTAGAAGATGTTATTGTCGAGCCTCTCGAACTATCCTATCCGCTAACCATGCCGGACCACCCATTGCGAGGTACGATTGAATTCTACCATCTCGCAACACACTTTTTGCATTTTTTTTTAAATTACATTTTTTTTTTTTGGTTATCAACATGCATTTTAAGCGGATTTTAATCTGGAGAGTGATGTAACGCTTCCAATAATGGATTTGAATATGGAGGATGAAATGTTCTCCAGGAAGAAATAGAAAGTTCATACAAAACCAAAAGTCTAAGGGTTCATTCAGCTAGTGACTCAAGGTATTGAGTTTAACTCGGTTTACAGTCCCTTTTTTCAGCCTTCAGTTTATAGTCGCTAAGCTTTATAATCTATGAGTAGAGTTGGGTTGATTTGTATTAACCCAAAAACAGTAGCACGGATCATCATTGAGTAGAGCAGAACAACATATTTATTAAAATCAAAAAGAAAGAAAAAACAAGATTATGTATTTAAGTAAGTTAAACATTTGGGGTTACCCGTCACAGAATCATCCAACCGGTAGCACTTGATTCGATTTAATATATGGTGATTATTGATAAAAATAAAAAAACATTGTTGTGATGAATAATGTCTACTTGAAACTTGGTAAGAACCATCGAGTTTGAGTTGAACGGACGAACGATCAAATTGCGATGTAAGAACCATAGTTTACAGTCCGGGTTTTTGGGTCTTAGTTTTGATTTCAGTTTGGTTCAGTTTGCAATGTACGATCTTCGCTAAGCTTTATAATCTATCAGTAGAGTAATCCATATATCTTATTGCGATGTTTATTAGCCAGTGATTGTTACCAAATTGACAATAGTTCAAAACCAGTTCAAGAATAGGTCGTAAGAGTCATTGTTGAGTTAAAAAATCATTAATTAGAGCAAAACAACATATTCATTAAAATCTGAAAGAAAAAAAAAAAAGCATTGTTGAGATGAATCATGTCTGCTTGAAACTTGGTAAGAACCATCGAGCTTTAGAGAGTTGAACGGACGAAGAATCAAATTCGTGTAGTTTCTCCAACTTTTGAGTCTTGAGATTGAAGAGAAAGATCGCATTTGGGCTCCTTTCATGACTTCGATTGTAATAGATTGAATTTGTCTCGACTCCCTCCAAGCCATCGACAAGGAAAGTGTCACCTCTATCAAAAAGCATTGCCTCACCGTCCCCCAAAGGGTAAACTCTTTCAGGGTTCTTGTAGAAACCCGACGAATAAAACTTGTAAACGCGGAAATACCAAGTTCGGTGGTGAGACAGAGATTTTTCAACCTTGAGAACATCTCCTGTTACCGTGACTACAAGTTTTGTGTCCACATATATATTAGTATTCATAACAAGGTTACATTGAAATGTTTCTCGCGGAATCATCTCTCCAGAAAAATCAAAGATTTTGAAACAACCGGTGCGGCCTAGGAAGTAAAGCTTGTGATCCTTGTAAACCAAGTCAATACATTCCGAAGTTCCCGGGATTTGCTTCCACCAGATATCTCCTTCCATGGCATAAAATACAGGTGATTGTTTATCAGGAATCCACTTCATCACAAGTCCCCATAGAACAACATAATCTTTGGTTTTATCGTCAATCCAAAACACAGGTGATTGCATATCAGTAATCCACTTCATCACAGGAAGTAGGTTGATCCTCTCTTGTGTAAATAGATTCACAATGTAGAGATTCCACCAAGGATCTCGCATCAAGAGCCAGTTTCCATAGGTTGCTACACAAACACTCTCTGCAAATTCCAAACCAAGATCTTTTGTTTTGTAAAGTTTGTCTTTTTCCTCCGGATTAAACAACCTGCAACAATTCTTGTTGTTTAGGTCAGGGAATATAATCAGCCAAGGGGTTTGGATTTTAGGCGAAGATTGTTGAGAAGCAAAGTACCAAGACGAACACACGGGTTTAGCTCGATGGAAATCATCGAAACCGAGGCGTTCAAACACCGAAATCGAGAGATCTAAAGGAAGCTCGGACCAAGACCTAGGTTTCTGATTCTTCTCCATGGCAAATTAGAGAATCAAGATTTTATAAATTGTGAAAGAGAATCTTGGATTTATATATTATTTTATCTCCGACCTAAATATGGGCTTTTTCTTTGGCTTAGAACTTATAGCCTGCTAAACAAGTATTTGCATTTATTTATTCAATTAATAAGATAGTTAACAAAAATAATTAATCCGCTAACAATTACAAATTATGAGAACATTACACATAGTTTGTTCTCATAATTATCTTATCAGAAAGCGATTGGGGTTTAATTTCTATTGAAAAACGTTTGTTACGATTTTAGGCAATTGGGTTTACGTTTGTTCTATGGAAACTTGTTCGGTGTTGCGATTGCTAGTCGGAATCACGAGCATAAAAATCAATAGCTGACCAATGTTTATCATTGAATATTTCTTTGTTTTTTTACAAACCCAATTTCAAATCTCTCTCAGGATTGATTCAATTTTGGTGTTTTTTATTTTTGTAGTTGTATGAATCTGATTAAGATTAGACAAATATGTTACGAGTGTTGCTGGAGAGCCATTGTTGGTGTTAGATTTAGAGATTAAGAAGGATTAAGGGAGATTAGAAAGAGATTAGGAAGATTAAGGAGATGAGAGAATATGAACTTGAAACATTTTTTTATTATTCAAGATGAAGATACAAATGATTAGAACAACCCATAAATAGCAAATACTAGGTTTGGTCAACATGACCGTTGCAAAGGATCTACCCAAAAAGAGAAAAAGTGATTCGGGCACGTTCTGACCCGCGGTACGCGTCCCGACCGAGCGTCCGTACGACCGCGTGTACCGTCCTCGATCACTCAATCCGCGGATCAGTACGAGACCCGATTACCCGCTTAGGATCCACGCGTTTATCCGACAGCCCGGTACCGCGACCCGACTTCTCCATCGATGCCATAACGTCCCGCAGCACGAGTTCCTCGACGCCAGACCTTCCCGCGGTACGTGTTCCTCGATGTCAGACCTTCCCGCGGTACATGCATCGATGCCCGATGCTCAGACTGATCCGCGACTGCCTTCTCCCAATGCCAACTCGACCCGCGGATCACTTTCTCGATGCCAACATGATCCGCGGGTTGGTTTCTTCCCAACACATTATTTTCCCTTTTTTTATTTTCCTTAGTCTCAATGTGAGTCCTAAGGTTAATAGTTGGTGGCATGGCTTTTAGAGATGTAAAAAGTTCTCGACGTCCCTAGTAAGATACTCATCAGAAAGAATTCTTTTGAGTCTCATTCTAAAACTCATCTTCTTGTAAGTCATTATCCATTCGCTTGTGACTATATGAACATAAGGTTGTGTGCGTGCTGGAAATTCACACAATCGAATTTGTGAAGATTCTTATGAAGTAGAGCTCCTTTAGGGTTTCAAACACTTAGAAAGATTTAGAATTAGATTATGAACTAGGGTTCTTATTTATCAAGATCAGAGCGTTTTCACAAAGTTTTTCCGATTCCTCACAAGTGAGGGGGTACATGTTTATTTATAGAGAAAGTAGGTCGGTTCGGATGAACAGTAATGGGCCGTTAATGGGCCGCTATCTTCTGGATTTGACTATTGGGTCGTTTCGGCGAATACGACGTCGTTTAGGCTTATCGATTTTTCGAGGGGGGATCCGACCCCTACAGTTAGCCCCCCATTTCAACAGTTTTATAAATAAAAGTGTTGAAGTAAGGGTATCCGAGTGAAGAACCGATTTCCGCTTAGACGGTTTACGTGTTGATGATGATGTCGACTCCAGATGACCTGATTGCATTGAATCCAGCGAGTCGATTCTTGAAGTCGCGAAGTGACGGGATGAGCTGATCCAAAACCCGCGAGTCGCTGGTGAAAGGAAGTCGCGAGCTGATCGAGTGCGATGAGATGACGATCTTGCGAAGTCGCGAGCTGATCGAGTGAGACGTTTCAGGCAAGTCGATTTCGATCTTGCGAAGTCGCGAGCTGATCGAGCTTGAAACGAGGGGCGACGAGATGACGATACAAGTTTGCGAACAAGCCTCAGTAAAAACCTCGTCTGGAAAACCCGATGGGGAAAAAACCAGACTAAGGGAAAAAGAGCGCGAGTCACACACTTGCTTAGGTCGTCTTTGTCGCCGAATTCTAAACTTGGTTTCGCTAGTGTATCCATTGAATCCTCTGTAACGAAAACCATTGCTGCTGCGAGGCGAGTAGATACACGAATATGCGAGATGACTTCGAACGGTTGGTGGCAAAGATGGCGAAGCGAAGTCACATACTGATCTTCGCGAGATGATCGAGTGCGACGTTTAAGAATGTCACAAATCCGCGAGTCGCTCGCTATGCGCGAGGCGACAAGAGGGATATATAAAATCTGCGAGTCGCTCGGTATGCGCGAGGCGACAAGAGGGATATATAAAAAATCTGCGAGTCGCTCGCTATGCGCGAGGCGGCAAGAGGGATATATAAAAAATCTGCGAGTCGCTCGCTATGCGCGAGGCGACAAGATGAACTCGAGAGACGGCGAAATGAAGTCACAAATTTGCGAGTCGCTTGCTATGCGCGAGGCGACTCGAGATATAGATCGCAAGGTGGTGAAATGAAGATAGTCGCGAGGTCGCGAGCTGATTTGATGTAGAAAGTCGCGAGGTTGCGAACTTATTTGGTGAAGAGAGCGACTTGACCAAATTGCGAGGGTGCGACTCGATCAACTTCATGGGTATTGCGAGGTCGTGGTAATCGCCGAGGATTGAAGTTTTGAGAACGTGAAGTCCTGAAGTCGCGAATCAAATCTGAGGTGAGGTCGCAGGGTCGTGCTCTGAGCCGGTTAGAAGTCGTAGAATCACAAGTTCGGATCAACCTCCCTCGAAACTGATCTTTCGAGCCCAGACTTTTGGGCCCATTACGAAATGAGGCCCACCTCGAAACCCGAACCGTCAAAAATGTCTTTATAAGGTGCGATGCTCCTCACATACTTCTCATTATTTTCATTTCTCCGAAAACAGGTTTGCTCTCTCCCCCTTTTCTCTCATTTTTCTTTCAAGTATTAGATAGGATTTAAGCCGTCCCATCACTTCGCCGCCGCCGTGTTCTTCATCGCCGCCGCAGTGTTCTTGAGAAGACTGAAAAATTTCAACTTTTTAATCCAAAGAGGATGTCGTCAACAAACTCGACTGAGTCCGCGAGGTCTGCTGAGTTTGCTAAGGAAAGATCGATTTGGGAGTATTCCGCTCTCAGCGAATCGGTCGTCGATGCGAGTTCGAGTTGCCAAAGGGTCCGTGGATATGAGGATGCGAGTCCTTCAAGCAGCGAAGAGGCGAGTCCATCTATGCACGATGAATTGAATTTTTCTGCGCGCGAGTGTCGGTCTAGAGGTAATTCTCCTCTTGCCGATTTGTTCTCTTACCCCTCCCTATACCCAAGGCGAAGTCGCGAGCTGGGGGAGGCTGTCTCGTCGAGGCGAGTTCCACGAGCAGACATTCAAGAGGGAGTTGGGACTTTACGTCCCTCGAAGAATGTCGAGGCCTCTGCCACCGATGATCAAAGGCTGGTTGTCGAGATTCCGCATCTTTGTGACGAGTCCCTCAGTCCTGCCGAACCGCCCATCCAAGTAAAACTCGAAGAATGCAACTGGGCGTACAACCCTGTCGAGGACGCGGAAAGAGTGAAGGCCTGGGTCGCCTCAGGATTGGCAGAAGTTGTGAAGAAGAAGAAAAGGTCGAGGCGAAAGCAACGCCCGCCTCCAGGCTCTTCATGGTGCACCGAGGAGTTGCTTGATACTCTTCGCGCAGAATGCGAGATCTCGGATGCGGTTAAGATGATTGTGCCGACTGTCGAGCAGCGAGAAGACGACCCGCCAGTCGGCACGTTCACTGCCTACGAGTGTTGGTTCAGGGGCTGCTATCTTACACTTCCTATTCCAGCGACAATTTTGCGGTTTATGTGGGTGCATCGCATCGCACTCACGCAGATCAATACGAGGGGGGTTTGGCAACTGGTTGGCCTTCTTACGCGAGCTGCCAAATGCGGCGAGCCTATCGGAATTTGCCAACTTCGTAATTTTCTTGAATTTTGCGCAAACAACGACCCGGGTGGCAAGAAATTGTACAATCTGGCGAGTCGCACTTTGTACAAGATAATTGACGACTTCCCAAACAAAGACCACAGTTGGCGAAAGTTCTTTTTCTTTGTGCCGATATCGCCTGCGTCTGTTGAATTAGAACACCCGTCGGTGGCAAAGTGGGGAACACTTGGTACAACTCTGAAAAATTTACGCGCGAGCTGTATCTTATATATGCACTAACCGATTTTATGATTGTTTTTACATCTCGCAGACCTTTAGGCACTCCTGCTCCTGGAATCGACGACCTGTTCAAAAAGCTTAAGGAACGCAAGTGTCTTTGGGAGCGCCACTTCTATCTTCGGAGAGTTATTCGAGCTCGCAAGCTTGCTCTAAACGTCGAGGAAGAAAGTCTCAATCAAAGCGACTCCGACGATCTCGCAATCATGCCAGAAAAGCCGACTTTTCGCGACCTTGTCAAGAAGCAAGTCGAAAGAGAAAAGAGGCGAGCTGAGAAGGCCACGAGAAAAGATAAATCTAAAGCTACTGCCGCCGAGACGTCGGAGCGAAGCGTGGCCAAGGGAGACACTCATGTGGCAACGAGTGGCGACGCGGCTGCTGCAGATGCGAGTGGTGCTTCGGTTGTTATTCCTTCACAGCCGATCACCGTTTTTGATCAGCTCACCAAGCCCGAGAACTAGCTGTCTCGGAAGCGAAAACATTCTGCCTCTGATAAAGGCAAAGGTAAAACCGGCGAGCCGAAAAGAACTCGTCGCAAGCTGCCGACTTTGCCTCAGGGCGAACCCATTCATCCAGGTCCGCGATCTGGAAAGTCTGCCGAGCTCTACGACGATCCCTCAGCCGCAGCTGCCTTAATGGCAAAGATCACATATCCGGGCGATAACATGCCGATCCCGGAGCTGCTGTTAAAGAGCGAGCTCTACAAAGAGTTCTCGTCTCGCCAGGCTAAGGTAATTTCTCACTTGTTCTGTCGCTTTCGTCTTGCTTCCTTTCTCATACTTTAAATCTTTTACATGCCATCGCCCATTGCAATAGGATGATCGTTGCTTACGATCACGAGGCGAGGTTTAGGGAGGTTTTTATCAAAGAGGCCAAGGAGGCAGAAGAGGCTGAGAAGGGGCGAGTCGCGGCTGAAGTGAAGGCCCTTACTGCCGAGCGCGATCTGTATAAGAGGGATACTGACGACGCGATGAAGTAGCTTCATCAAGTCGGCCTCGAGAAGAGGAAGATCGAGGAGACAAACGCCGAACTAAAGGCAGAGCTACTGTCTTTGAGGGCGAGTCGCGAGAGGGACATTGAGGAGGCGGCTTCTTCTGCGAGGCAAACCGCGGCTGCCGAGGTTCAATCGCAACTGAATCGCGCGAACGAGATATTTCGCCGAATGATGAAGAAGCCGATCAAACGCATGGTCTATCTTTCGCAGGCGAAATCCAACCTCCAGATTCTTGATGATATTGCAGGTGCAACTGCCGAGGAGCCCTTTGATCCTAAAGTCGAACGCGCTCTCATCGTCGAGAACATGTCGCAGCTGGACTCGGTACACGAGGCCTTCGATGAGGTAGCCGCCGAGTTGAGGGCAGTGTTAGGTATGAATTACGTCGTCCCCATTAACGTTGCGGATATAGTTGTTTCTCCGCGAATCGAGATCAGTGCTAAGTCTATTGGTATTCATGTAGCTTCCGGTTCTAATGACGGCTCTTTGGGCATGCGGCTGTGAGGCGCTAGTGAGGAGTTAAGCGAAAATGATTCGGGTGAGACCGATAAGAGCGTCGACCCCGAGCAAGCTGCAGTTACCGAAACTCAGCGCGAGCCGAATCCTCCAGCGCAAGACCCGAAGATTGGCGAGGCAGAAAACTCTGTTGTTATCATTGCTCGGGCTGAAGACCAAGGAGTTGAAGAGGGCGAGCTTGTCGCCGATGAAAGGGTGGTCGACGATGGTAAACTTGTCGCCTAATCGACCTTGTAATAGTTTTTTAGATTTCATAATGTTTCTTTTGTTTTTGCTTGAGGTTTTAAGACTCGATTTTTGTTTTTGTGCCTGGATGGCTTTATCCGACTCGTAACATTTTTAATTGCCGAGTTGGTCGGACCAAATTTATAAAATTTGGATTTCTTGCGACTTGTTTGATTTCTTTATGATTCATCTTTACGATGCGGTTTAAGACGCTTAGAGGCGATGCGGTTTTAAGACGCGATGCGGTTTTAAGATGCTTACAGGCGATACGACTCATCGCATCGTCGTAAAATTAGCCATGTTCGACCAGTGTTAGGTATAACTGGGTTTTGCAAGACGAACACCATGGTTATATTCTACTGAATATATCTTATCCAGGCAAATATCGGTGCAGAAGAGTTCGACAGAATCTCTGACCGATTATATTTGCTAAGTTCAACCAGTTTGTTAAGTAGAAAACTGGGTTTGCGAGTCAAACATCCTGGCTAACGGACACACTCTACTGAATGTGTCTATCACGAGATGGACTCGCGAGATGGACATCCTGGCTAACGGACATACTTGCACTGAATATGTCTATCCCATAAATGAACTCAAAATTTATATAGCGCGCTTTATCCGTTTGTGGATGTATATGAAAAACTTTTTGATGAAGTTTTATGGATCGTCATTATAGCTAGTAATGACGAGTTGACATAGGCGTCGCATTTAGACAGTTAAGTCGCTTAGCGAGTCGACTTGTCGCGTTTAGACCGAAGTCATTTGCGAGTCGACTTGTCACGTTTAGACCAAAGTCGTTTGCGAGTCAGCTGAATCGTAAAAAGACTTGGTTAAAACCTTAAGTCGTTACATACTGCGAGTGGGAGTATGAATATACGTACCCACTCCCCCCCTTTTTTTTGAATAAGGGGGCAACTGAACTCGTCCGAAAACAAGCTGCCTACGTACCCAATGAAGGGATCAAGTCGCGTCGTAGTTCAAGTCTAATGACTTAGTATTTTTAGCAGTGATATTTCTTCAGATTTCGCGCATTCCAAGAACGCGGGATCATCTCGCCTTTCATGTTGGCGATTTCGTAGACGCCTGGGCGAACTACTTTCGTGATCTGATAAGGTCCTTCCCAGTGAGCGCCGAGTTTGCCGGCATTGGTCTCGACCGTATTTTGAAATACAGCGCGGAGGACGAGGTCTCCTTCATAGAAACGCCGAACTCGCACTTTTGAGTTGTAATATTTGGACGTTGCGATCTGATATTCGATCATCATGACGAGAACTTGATCATGTCTTTCGTTGATGAGGTCGAGCTCGTCGATCATGACGAGGTGATTAAGGCCCTCCTGTTCTGGAAGCAATCGTCGGCGAACTCCTGGGAAATAGACCTCGTGAGGGATCACGCATTCTGTTCCGTAGACGAGGACGAAAGGAGTCTCGCCCGTAGCGCGACGCGGCGTTGTTCGATAAGACCACAAAACGCCTCCGAGTTCATTTGCCCAACGGCCTTTCTTAGCGTCGAGTCGAGTCTTTAATCCGTGTATAAGCGTCTTGTTTGACGATTCTGCTTGGCCATTGCCTTGTGGGCAGCGAGGTGTCGACTTGCTGACTCTGATTTTCCACTTGTCGCAAAAAATTTCGAAGTGCTTGGAAATAAACTGCGAGCCGTTGTTAGTTACTATTTCATAGGGAACGCCGTGTCGACAGATGATACTCTTCGAGATGAAGTTTTCGACATGTTTGTCCTTGATCGATCCGAATGCTTCCGCTTCAATCCACTTGGAAAAATAATCCGTTAGGACCAAGAGGTATCGCTTTTGCCGAGACAGATGGAGCGGGCCGATGATGTCCATCGTCCATCTCATGAATGGATACGGCGAGGTGACCGAGCTCAAAAACTCTGAAGGTTGATGGATGAAAGGACCATGGCGTTGACATTTTTCGCACTTCGCAGCGAACAACTCGCAATATTTTATCATGGTTGGCCAAAAATATCCATGTCTTTTGATTTGGATGGCGAGTGAGCGACCTCCAGAATGGTTACCGCAAGACCTGCCGTGAACTTCGTGCATTATCTTGCGAGCTGCTTCCCCCTCGACACAGATGAGGAGTGGTCCGGACAGTCGCCATTTGAATACTTTTCCGTAAAATAAAATGTAATGAGATGACTGCGCCTTTAACTTGCAAGCTGCCCATTTGTCTACGAGCATTTTGCCGTCTGCGAGATATTTGCGAATGTCCGCCATCCACTTGGTGTCGTAACCGTAGACTGTGGTTTCGTCGTCAATGGGAATATCGACGACTTCATGCTCTGGGGGCTCTTCGCTACACGGGTAAGCATCTTCTGGATTTGACTCTTCGATTTATTTGGGGAGGAGGCCGCGGTTAAAAGCTGTATTATTCGGGTCGAGCTCGTTGTCTTTTGCCATTACATCGGTCGTTTCATCTGTGCCGACCGTATCGGAATGGACGAGATCCATCGGATCCGGCCCGGATATTCCCCCGGTTTGGTCGAGGTCCATTAGATCTGCGACAGGACGAGTAGGCGAGCCATCGCTTATGTCCGTTTTTTGCTTCGCGGCTTGGGATCTTGTCAGCATGTTGACTTCTTTAACGATCGCGATACTTGGTTTTTCGATGAATTCGACTTTGACGAATCTTTGAAGATCTTTATCTGGATGTGCCGACGAGCCGAGTGATGCGAGGGCATCTTCTTGCGAGTTCTCCGCCCTTGGAATTCTTGTTATTGTGAAAAACTCGAATTCCGCCGCTAATGTCTTGACAATGGCGAGATATGCCTCCATACGTTCATCTTTTGTAGCGTACTCGCCGCTGAACTAATTCACGACGAGCTGAGGGTCGCAAAAGGCTTATATTCTTGTCATTTTAAGGGCTTTCGCCAATCGAAGACCCGCGAGTAAGGCCTCGTATTCTGCCTCATTGTTCGATGCTCTGAAGCCAAGACAGAATGACTGTTCCAGAGATTCCCCGTGTGGCGACGACAGTCGAATGCCTACTCCCGACCCGTGTTTAGATGACGAGCCGTCGACATGTAATTGCCAGGTTTGAGATGACGAGTTGTTCGTGAGTGCGTCTTTATTTTCGGACGAGGCTGTCGCCTCTGGTAGCTCGATTAAAAAGTCGGCCAACACTTGTGCTTTGATCGTTTTCCTACTACGGTACTCGATATCGAACTCGCTGAGTTCGACGGCCCACTTGGCGAGTCTCCCGGATTGAGTAGGACTATGGAGAACAGTTCGCAATGGAAAAGTACTTTGAACCACGATCGAGTGGGACTGGAAATAAGGTCGAAGCTTGCGAGCCGATGTAATGACTGCGAGAGCTAATTTCTCCGTCAGAGGATATCTCGTTTCTGCATCGGTTAGCGACTTGCTAATGTAGAAAACGGGCTTCTGTTCTGTGCCGTCTTCACAAATTAGGACTCAACTGACTGCCGAGGTCGAGACCGCGACGTAGAGATAGAGCGGTTCGCCTTTGATAGGTTTTGTCAAGACAGGGGGAGTCGCAAGATATTGCTTCAATTTTGGAAAAGGTTCTTCACACTTCTCTGTCCATTCGAAAGATTGTCGAGCTGCTCCCTTTTTATCCCTGAGCATGTCATAAAAAGGCCAATATTTGTCGGTAGAGCGCGAGATGAATCTGTTCAATGCCGCGACTCTGCCGTTTAGCCGCTGAACTTCTCTTTTTGATTTAGGCGAGGCCATCTGGATGAGCGTGCGGATTTGTTTTGGATTCGCCTCGATCCCGCGACGGTTTACCATATAGCCGAGGAACTCGCCCGATGTTACGCCAAAGCGACACTTAGCCGGATTGAGCTTCATGTTATACTTGTTTAACAGCGCGAAGCATTCTGCGAGGTGGCCGACGTGGTCTTTTTCCTCGAGCGACTTGACGAGCATATCGTCTATGTAGACTTCCATCGTCTTGCAGAGGAGGCCTTCGAACATTTTGTTGACGAGTCGTTGATAGGTGGCCCCGACGTTTTTAAGGCCAAAAGGCATGACCTTGTAGCAATAGATCCTGCGGTCCGTAATGAAAGAAGTCTTTTCGCGATCGCCGAGGTGCATGAAGATTTGATTGTAGCCAGAGAAAGCATCCATAAAGGATAACAGCTTGTTCCCAGACGTCGCCTCGACGAGGCGGTCGATCTGAGGAAGGGGGAAACTGTCTTTTGGACATGCCTTGTTCAAATCGGTGAAATCCACACATACTCGCCACTTGCCATTTTTCTTTTTTACGACGACTGGGTTAGCGAGCCAGTCCGGATATCTGACTTCAGAGATTAAGCCGGCCTGTAAGAGTCTGTCGACTTCGTCGTTTACTGCTTGAGCCCTATCAGGACCGAGTCGCCTTCGCTTCTGCTTTATGGGCTTGAAGTTTGAGTCTACGTTCAACTCATGACTGATGATGCCGATATCGATCCCGGGCATGTCTTCTGCGGCCCATGCGAATGTACCGACGTTCTCCCTAAGGAACTCGACGAGGTCGAGCCTGACGGCTTCATCTAGCGTCGCGCCTATTTCTACTTGTCTTCCTGGGAATTCGTCGTCTATGCAAACCTATACGGCGGGTTCGTACGTTGGACCCGCTCCTTCCTCTTCGGCAGATTCCACGGTCTGTAGCTGCTATAACAGGTCTGAGATCTCCTTGACGGGTTCTCGGTCTGTTTTGATCTTTTTCTGCAGCTCCCCTGGAATCGGCTCCGTCGCGCGACTTCTTAATTTATGCGCGGCCATGAAGCAAGATCGCGAAGCTGCCTGACTTCCTCTGATCGTTTTGATCCCGTCTTTCGTATGAAACTTAAGGCAGAGATGGTATGTCGAGGCGACTGCGTGCATCGAGTTGAGCCTAGGGGTTCCCAATATCACATTGTAAATTGCTGGGTTATCCGATACCGCGAACTCCACTATTTTCGTTATTCCTTCCGCACGCACAGGAAGTTTGATCATTCCAAGTGTCATTGTCGTCTCGCCATTAAATCCGGTTAAAGGTTTAGGATAGGATTCGACTTGGGCGAGGTCGATTTCCATACGCTTAAGAGCGTCTATGAAAATGATGTCGACTGTGCTTCCTGTATCGATCAAAACGCGACCCGTGTCCCATCCTGTGACGGTGAGTCGGACGACAAGCGGATCGTCGTGCGGTTTGTCGATGTCATCAATCTCATTCTCTTCGAACTGGATGACATTGTTTGGAAACTTCGACGGGTTTGGCTTGTTCGCTCCTACCTCGGCTCGCCTCTGACAAGCTTTGATAGAGGAGATGGTGTTCGAGCAATAGCGCGAGCTGCCCATGATCATGTTGTAGATTTTTTGCTTCGAGCCGCCTTGACCATCGTTATTGTTTCGTCTGCCGAGGTGGGCCTCGTTTTTGTTCCTTTTGTCTCGTTTGTTATTCTTGTTAAAGTCTCCGGACGAGTGGTCTTCCTCTCTTGCATCGTCGAACTGTTCGAGCTGGAAATCATTAACGTTTATGTTACCTCTGAGTTCACCTACAGCCAGCTTCGCTGCGAGTCTCATTCCGAGCACTCTGCAATTAGCTGTCGAATGTTCGCCCATTTTGTGCAGTTCGCAATATGCGGATTCGTCGTACTGCAAGTTCCTCGTCCATGTGTTGCCATAACCGCGGCTTGGCGTGCTACTTCCGCGGCCTGGAGCGCCATTTCTGCGGCCTCGCCCTCTTCCTCTACCGTAGCCGGGTGAGTCCACTTGATAGTTATGGGCCCCTTTGAAGCCTCCTTCGTGTCGTACGAAGTCGTTTTGCTTCTTCTTTTTTGTCGGTGGAGCTTCTCGCGGATTAAGACTTGTTTTTCCATACTTTTGGTCCAAAACCCGCGTTTCTTCTTCGTTCCTTGCAAAGCCATTTGCGCGATGGAGCGCGTCTTGAATGGAAGAGGGCTCATTGATTGTCATTTCCTTTCGAAAATCCGAGTTGTACCACAGGGCTTTACGCAATGCGCTAAGTGCGGATTGGTCATCGATTCCCTTCACTTGAGTAAGTATTGCCTTGAAGCGCTCAATGAAGACTCCCAAGGGTTCGCCGGCTGCCTGTGACAGGGTGTAAAGATCCGCCTCAAACGACCTGCATTTGATTAGGATCGCGTATTGTTTTAGGAATACTTCGGAGAGCTGGGCGAAGCTGTCGATCGAATTTTTCTTCATTCCTGTGAACCAATAGAGAGCTGCCCCCTTGAGGTGTTCTACAAAGAGGAGGCAACAGCCAATGTCGATTTCGTCGAGTCGGAACTTGGCTCGCCCCATACCGATCGAGAAGGCCCTAATATGCTCTGTGGGGTCGCCCTTTCCGTCATAAATAGGAAGCTTCATCTTCCCCAGATCGGACAGACGTGCCTTTGTTATTCGCTGGGTAAAAGGGGTGGTGCGAGCTTCTTCAAGAACACGGTCGATCTCTGGCGCCTTGCTGGTTGCGCGATGGACTTGCGATCGCATATCTTTGAGATCGCAAGCTGTCTGGTTCATGATGGCTTTGAGTTCGTCCATCTCCCTTTGCTGCGAAGCGATAGCTCCGCGATTGGTCGGGGCTTCAGCCTGATCCTTCCATCGTATGTTTTCAGCGTTTTCGCCCTCATCCCGACTTTGGATTCGACTGGTCGGCCGACTGGGTCGAGCGTCCGTGATTGCAACCATACCGCCTGTTGCATCTGCGACGAGGACGGCCCCATCTCTGAGAGGCGTTGGCGTATGATTTTCGCGAGCCCCGCGGGCTGAAGGCGAGGCCGCGGGGGAGAAGTCAAGAGCGATCGGGGTGACACGACGTGCGACATCCTGAGGTAGACTGTGAGGCTGACGAGCTGTCGACAAGGCCCTGATTTCGGCAGTCAGGTTGCTGTTGATAGTTTCCTGTTTCTGCGACTGCTTAAGCAATTGCTCGATCATTGTTTTGAGCTGATCGAATGCTTGCGGTGTTGCCAGATCGGTCAAGTTCGCACTGGCGGTTGCCAGGTTTTCTGTAGGAACAGATCTGCCTGCTTCCGCCTCTATTGTGGACTGGTCGATTAGCCCAGTTACAATGGGCTCGCTCGGACCTGAACCATCTTCGGTCGCTGGAGGCTGCGGGTTCGTTATCGACATGTTGACGAGTTTGTCTAAGCATTTGTTTCATGTATGAAGCTAGTGTTGCGAGTATCCCCTCCTTCTAGCGCCAAATTGTGCGTGCTGGAAATTCACACAATCGAATTTGTGAAAATTCTTATGAAGTAGAGCTCCTTTAGGGTTTCAAACACTTAGAAAGATTTAGAATTAGATTATGAACTAGGGTTCTTATTTATCAAGATCAGAGCGTTTTCACAAAGTTTTTCCGATCCCTCACAAGTGAGGGGTACATGTTTATTTATAGAGAAAGTAGGTCAGTTCGGATGAACAGTAATGGGCCGTTAATGGGCCGCTATCTTCTGGATTTGACTATTGGGCCGTTTCGGCGAATACGACGTCGTTTAGGCTTATCGATTCTTCGAGGGGGGATCCGACCCCTACAGGTTGTGGAATATATGCTATGGTAAAAAGCTTGTGGAAGGGGAAACTAAGATGGCTATGGTGTTAGTGTTTCGTTTCCTTGGTAAATACAAGGATGGCTATCATATATGATAAACCAACGAAAGCAGAGACACCAATATGGCGTTGTTATATACTTGATTGAGGAGGTGATATAATTTCACTCTCCATTGGCAAATCAAATTAGGTTTGTTTCTTTATGGCCAACCAAATGTCTTGAATATCATCATATGGCCAACACTTGTTGCTAATTAGATAGGCATACATGGATGTCCCTTTTACAAGTATGATATCGATGTGTTATGTGCCAATAATATATAAGCATACATGAAAGAGGTCAAGATTCTTGACTAATTATAGTGTAAGTGATGTACTTGACAATATTTATCAACTTCCTTATATGTTTGTTTCTGTTTGACAGGAGGATTCTTTCAAAGTGGAAGCTATTGCTAGAAGAAAATTTGGCAGCCACGAGAATCTTACCAAGCTTGTTTTGTGATAATTCGGATAAAGAGTGCATGGAACAACACATCTACTAAGAACTTTATACATACTGGACATTCCAAGTGGTTTTTGTTTTATGGTTACCAATCGATATTCACTATTCACAATAATCCTACCACATAGCTTACCTGTTTTACGCAAATCTTTTTAGTTTAGTAAATAATTTTTATCTTTCAATGTTTACCGAGCACAAAGAAACCAATCAACAATAGTATTTCACAACCAAAATCCTTTTCTATGACCATGTTGTATTGTCTACATGGTACCAAAAGACCCATAACTTTGAAAAATCGCTCCAAGTATTCAGAAGACCCATAATATTAAATAATATTTCCATCGCTTCTTCCACTTTCTCCACATATGAATATTTCCTTTCTACTTCCATCTCCGGCGAATTCTCGTAATCTTCAACGTCAAATATGCTTAATTAGAGGGAAAATATATAAGGGAGAAGCTAAAAGACTAAATTCTTAACACAAAAGATTAAAATAAAAGGCTTTGTGCTGAAACACTATTTGCTATCCACAAAAACTTACCCATGAAACAAAAACTTGTCCGACACTTTACCACTTGAATTTGGTCTATTATTGTAAATTCAATCAATGACATTCAAATAAGCACTAAGCTCTGGTGACAAAACAAGAACAAGAAGTACATAACAATCTGAGGAAGCCAAAGTATGGTACAAACACACATTAACATTGACCATAAAACACTAACTATAAAACACTATTACGGACACAAAGGGTAACATACGTCTCCATCCATGTGTCTTACCAAGGATCTTGTATCTTGTAACATTGACTATAAAGTGCCTCATATTTGGCAAGTGTCTCTAATGATAATAAAACACATGAAAGTGTCTCTGAAGGTTAGGTAAATAACTCTAATAAATATTGTATTTCTCAGCAGCAAACTTAAACGAATAAGACAAGGAGGACCGATTGAGAAAAGACTATTTTGTGGTTTTACAATTCACACACATGCATATCACCAAATTTGAGAACGTGTTATGATACAATAGAATCACTGACATAATTGCAATAAGCTGTATATGTTTTGATCGATGATTCGATAGTTATATAATCAATTAGTCAAACAAAATCAACCAGATTTCGATAGAAGTTGAGATAGTGAATTTCTTCAGAATGTTATAATTGAATTTACAGAACAGCCGAATCATTGAACACAAAATCGCAATCCAAACCAGTAAAATATCAAGAAATCGCATAATCATTCTGTTTTTTTTTTTTTTTTTTTGCATAATCATTATGTTATTCTACCATTTCGCGCACTACTCTACATTTTAATCACACCAAATCATAACAACTGTTCATGTGTAGAACATGTTCCTTTCAGTTCTCAAGTGTCGCACAACATCTTGTGCAGAATCACGGTCTTGGGTTCTCGGGGGGGGGGGGGGAGAGAGCATATGCCAGTGCCACATAGGATAGATGGCAAGAACATACATGTTGGAGACTCTAAACCCGGAGGTGTTGTTGTTGGTGATAGTGCAGTGGCAATCTTTTCTCAAACCTATACATTGCAACTATATATTTTTACCATTGTAATTGGATTTAAGGGAGTCGTGGCGATCTTTCCTTACACGACGCGATCAAAATAACCACAACCAAATAAAATGTTTCAGTTTCACAACCAAATAACCACAACATCAAAAGCAAACACGAAACCGACTAAAATGTTACAAAATAACCACTGACCAAAAAAGCAAACACAAAACCGCCTAAAATATTTCAAAATAACCACAACCAAATAATCTGACCACACGCAAATCCTTCCAGATCATCCATCTCATAGAATCATCTTCTCGATCCTCCTTGTCCAGTCAAGGACAGTAAATGATTCACATCACCTTGAATCCTCCTCATTTGCAGTGCAGTGGAGAGTTCCTGGCAGAGTAGTCGAGTAAAAGAAAAGATGGACGGACTTTTCACATCTTCTTCTCGATAAGAGGATGCTAAAAAAAGGAGAGATTGATCGTTTTGATGATATCAGGTGTCCTAATCCAGATGCTTACTATGCAAGTGTTCAGTTTGATGGAGAAGATGATATGCTTACATGGTTAATAGACCACTTCCCAAGAGAAGAAGATGAATTTGGGTTTCCCAAACATATCAGTACCCACAACTTTGTTATTTGGATGGCTGTTATGATTCGCATGTAGGACCTTGGGGACCAACTATGGGAAGAAATTGATCTTCGTAAACCACACAATATAGAACAACACAATCTTTCGTTTTATCGTCAATCCAAAGCACATGGGACTTCGTAGGGATACACAGATTTCCAAACAATCCCACTATCTTTGGCATGGGACTTAGGTTGATCCTCTCTTGTGTAAATAGATTCACAATGTAGAGATTACTTCGAAGACCTTGCATCAAGAGCCAGTTTCCATAGGTTGCTACACAAACACTCTTTGCAAATTTCAAACCAAAATCTTTTGTTTTGTAAAGTTTGTCTTTTTCCTCCGGATTAAACAACTTGCAACAATTCTTGTTGTTTAGGTCACGGAATAGAATCAGCCAAGGGATATTATTTTTAGGCCAAGATTGTCTCCAAGCAGAGTGCCAAGATGAACATACGGGTTTGACTCGTCGGAAATCAGCGAAACCGAGGCATTCGAACACCGAAATCAAGAGATCTAAAGGACGCTCAGACCAAAAACTAGGTTTATGATTCTTCTCCATGGCAAATTGGAGATAGTGAGGGGAAATATCAATATCAAGATTTTATAAATTGTGAGATCTTTGGATTTATATATGATTTTATCTCTGACCTAAATATGGGCTTTATTTTTTTGGTTAGAGCCCGCTAAACAACTATTTTATTTTTTTATTTCAAAAAAAAAAAACAAACAACTATTTGCATTTATTTATTAAACTAAGATAGTAAAAGTAGTTTTTAGTTGAAACTAAATTTTGCGAAAATTATTTTTACGAAACCTAAGATCCATGAATAAATAATTTAATTCAAGATTATTTTTTATAGGAAAATGTTTTACCAAATATATTTTTTTTGGTTGCTTATGAATTTTGCACAAGCTGTTCTTGTGAATTGTGAAGCAATAATACAGTACAAGCTCATAGACTATTATATTTTTATACCATGATTATACATTTTAGGTACATGCAAAAACACTTACCAAGTAAACATCGGATTCACCCGAAAATCCGGGATCTTAATTGGATAACATAGTCTAATTTTTAAAATGACAAAATGATTATGACCAAGATTTGACTGACATTTTATTGTACTAGTAAACTTATATTATACAACCAAAAATGTTAAAGTAATGATTCGATAAAATGACGACATGATTCGGATAAGATTTTTGACAAGTAGAGCATTATTATTATTCCACCTCTTACCCATGTTCTCTATTTATTTTATAGGTGTGACTTAAATCGATTTGATTTAAACAGAAAAAAACGTCGAAGTACGAATAAAGAGCTTCATATTTAAGACTTCTCAAAGATGGTTTATCTTGCATAAACACTACAAAGTGAATAATAACAATAATAAACTAAACCAAAAAGCTTGCAGAGAAAATAGAAAAGAAGTCATTAAGTAAAATGCTTCAAAGGAAAAACAAAATTATAAAAGCTAATTTATCACACAATGCTTCTTTTTCTTCTACTAAAACGTTTTAACGAACTTGAAAGACATAATCTTTATTTCTTCAACGTCCATCCACAGAAGTGAATGAGTCGGCGAATCCAGACGGACGGGTTGGGATACTTGTCTGTGTGTTGTCTTTGCTTCCGTAAACCGATGACGAAGATCCCGAGTCATCTGCGGTTTGGGTAACTCCCTCGAAATCTTTCCATTTCTGAACCACCTGTGGAAGCGGCATATCGTAGTCTATTCCGTACAGGTCATCGGGGTCGGACTCGGTTGGTTTCCATTGGACGGTGAGTGAAGAAAGGACGTTAACAATGTGAGCCATGTCGGGTCTTTGGTAAGGCTCACGGGCACAGCAATGACCAGCGAGCTCCCAAACTACTTCAATACTTGATAAGGTATCTTTGTCAAGGGTGATGATTGGGTCGATTGCGTTCTTGAAGGCGTTTTCGTCTTTGTCTTTGATGGCTGCTACCCGACGGAACCATGTCACTAGATGGACACTGTCCTCAGGTTGCGTCTCGTCTAGAGCTTTACGACCGGTGATTAACTCCATAAGTATGACCCCGAGGCTAAAGATGTCGACTTTTGTAGTCACTCTTCCCGTCACTGCCAAAATCAGACCATAAACCAATTACAAAACGATCAAAGCATGAAACTTCAACATTTCGGTTAATCGCAAAACGCTAAAAGCACAAAACTTTAACATTTGGGTCACCCGCAAAACGCTAAAAGCATGAAACTTTAAGTGCAAAACGCTAAAAGTATGAAATTTTAAGATTGGGTAAGTTGAAATGAATTGCAAACCTGCGTATTCGGGGGCAAGGTAACCGAAAGTTCCAGCGACTCGAGTCTCGATGGAGTATTTACCATCAGGGGCCAAACGGACTAACCCAAAGTCAGAGACTTTAGCGCGCATATCATCACCGAGAAGGATGTTTGATGGCTTTAGATCCCTATGGATGAAACTCTGGTGCGCAAGCGTGTGTAAATACTCAACACCTCGAGCTACGTCCAACGCAATCGCCAACCGTCTAGTCCAATCAAGTGGTTTTCGCTCTTCTTCTTTCCAATGGAACAAATGCTGACTCAGTGTTCCCTGTGGCATGTACTCGTATACAAGAAGCCTCTCGCTACCATCAAGACAGTACCCGAGAAGCGCAACAAGATGACGATGACGCATCTTGGTTAAAACCGTGATCTCAGATTTAAACTCAGCGAGTCCCTTATCACTCACAACTGAAGACTCCATTCTCTTGACCGCTATTTTCGTTCCATCATGTAATTCGCCTTTGTAAACTATCCCGAACCCGCCTCTCCCGAGAATATTCTCTTCACTGAAGTTGTTCGTCACATTTCTCAGTACCTGTATCGATACAACCAAGTTCCCAGCTTCCACGACGTGAATATCACTCCCTGCACTTCCACTGTGACTGTAATTACTCTCGCTTACTCCACCATTGTGAAGATTAGAAGCCGCAACAGTGAGTTTCATGTCGTCATTGTTACCCGAATGATGCGGATGAACCACCATGTTGCCACTCGGACTCTGAACTCTAGCGGGTCGTTTTCTTTTCTTCGCGTAGAGACACACACCGAGCCCAACCAGACACAATGCACCAACTACACCGCCAACTACCGGAACAATAATCTTAACACTACTAGATTTCTTCGTAGCTTCACTACTGCCGCCACTTCCTTGAGCCCCTCCCTTTCCTCCTGAATCTTTAGTAGAACCACCATTCGGTCTACTCGGTCCATCCTTTCCCATATTAGCATTACCAACAGTCACGACATTCACATTCGCCCCAAACTTCGGCGGAACTCCATAAATATCGTTGTTCGACACATCTAACGTCTTAAGCTTAGGCAATGTGGTAAGCTCGGTTGGTATAGTTCCCGAGAGATTATTATCCGAAAGATTAATAGTCTCTAACGAAGTAAGCTTAGCTAAACTCGGAGATATCGTACCCGTAAGACCTTGTTTCCTCAGATT
Source organism: Draba incana (assembly GCA_963576765.1). Taxonomy (NCBI): domain Eukaryota; kingdom Viridiplantae; phylum Streptophyta; class Magnoliopsida; order Brassicales; family Brassicaceae; genus Draba; species Draba incana. The sequence continues at coordinate 34,686,063 of OY755216.1, read as the reverse complement.
AAAAACCGTAACATTACTTCCCGAACAAGTAATCCCAACCCAATTCACACACGGATCATTCCCTTTCCACGCCTCAGCGAGCTTCACCGGATAACCAAACGACTCCGCTACCGAAAGCAAAACATCGACACGAGGATCACACGCAACACCGGCTGCATCTAAACAAAAACTATTCGTCTTCGGAACCAAATCAGCACCAACGGATTTTCCGAACAACGGAGTCGGTCCTTGAAGCAAATTATTCGTTAAATTCACCGTAGTAAGCGATTTCGAACCGATCAAGGACTCCGGAACAACACCAGTAATCTGATTCTCTCTAACGTTAAACACACGAAGAGAAGTTAAACCAGAAAGATCAGGAATTGGACCTGAGAAAGCGTTTCCTTGAAGATCAACCTCAACGAGAGAAGTCATATTCCGTAAAATCGATATCGAACCGTTAAGTTTCGTCTCACCTAACTGACCATTCAAGTAAAGAGACTGTAACGAAGAGCCATCAAAGCTTGAAGGTAACTCACCATGAAGATAATTCTGAGATAATTGCAGATTCGTCAAGCTTGGTAACGTCTGAGATCCGAAGAAATCTGGGATTTTACCAGTAATACTGCAATTAGAGAGAGTTAGATTCTGCAACGAAGTAGCTTCTTTAATCGAATCTGGAATTTCCCAATTAGAAAACGGATTGTTCTCTAAGAAAACTTCTTGAAGTGAATTCATTCCAGAGAAGAGATTCTTCGGTACGGAATCGAACCGGTTATCGTGTAGATTCAGCTTCTGGAGACGAGTGAGAGACGAGAGATCAGGAATTGGACCTGAGATTTGGTTAAGGAAGAGCTCGAGAACTGTTAATTCAGAGAGATTCTGAAGATTTGAAGGCAAAGTTCCTTTGATTCCTTTTTGCTTTAGCTGGATTCGAGTAACGCGATTACTACCATCGCATTGAACTGATTCCCATTTACATGGATTAGGGTTTGACCAATCGATGTCTGATGTGAGATTTAGACTGGATTTCAGAGCTTGCATAACTAGATCATCTTGAGAAACAGAGAAATTGAAGAAACTTAGAAAGGATATGAAGAAACAGAGAATACCCAGATGTGAATTCGTCATTTTCCTGGGAAAATTCGACGAGAAAGTGAAAGGAAAAGAAACCCAGAAGCTCTAAACTTTTAAAAGAGTCGGCTTTTTGGGGGAATTTTCGTTCTAGGGTTTTACGGTGGCATTGAAGAAGAAGAAGAAAGAAGAAGGAAAGCTTTAACTTCTTACAGAGAAAGGGAAAGACAAATTAAGAGGTGAAATCGGCGGAGATCGAGGGGGAGATAGAGCGATAACAAGAAAAGAAAAAAAAGTAAAGATCATAAAAGCATAAACTTTCCCAAAAAAAAAAATTGTGGATGAACCAGAGTGAGAGAGAGTGTATATTTAATTTTTTTTTATTTAATGTCTGTCTTTTTGTTTATTCTTTTTCCTCAATTTAACGTTTTGACACAACTGTCACGCGGATAATTTAGTGCTATGAATCTGTGAAAATTTCACATTTAAGTAAATGAGTGTAATACTCTCTTTTTTTTCAAAATTAATTTAATCGATAATGATGAGACATTAACCATGCTACTACTGTATTACGATGTGTATAAATACGTTAAGTTTAAATTAATCTGATAAATTATAATATCCAGAAAGAATTTAAACGCAATATGATATACTATATTTTAATCTATTTCAGTTTCGAGTTTATCTAATAATCAACATTTATTTTATAAAAACTTTGAGATGTAAAATTTGAGAAGTAAAACTTTTTTTTACATTTAGATTTTTGTCTCTATGTATCTAATAGGATCATGTTTGATTTTAAGATGATTGTATCTAAATCTACTGAAATAAGAAAATGGGTATTACATGGTCTTGATTTGTTTATTTACTCTAACACATATACTTTATGATTGGGTTATCATCATTTTTCGGCTAACTTCTAATAATATCGATTGTCTTTCCTATTTATAATATTTTCTAGAGTTTTCTGCACATGATTTGCATTTGCTTCTATAAAAAAATTTACTTCTTCTTCAAACATTGGTGCGACAAAATTAAGAGATGGAATTAGCGGAGATCGAAGGCACTTAGAGAAATAACGAAAGAGATGATAAAAGCATTAAATTTTTTATTTCCATAAAAGCAAAAACAAAAGCTTTAATCTTCAAGAGAAAAATAGACGAGTGAGTGTATGTATTTAATTTATTTTCTTTTAATGTTGATTTTTAATTTATTTTTTGTATGAGTATAACCGTTAATGGTATGAATCTGTGAAAATTTTCATAATGAAACGAAGAAGATGATCAGAGGGTGGTTAAGGAACTTGAATGGTCGGATAATGCATAAATTAAGACTAGCATTGTCTCAGGTTGATCCATGAATCAAAGCATTGAGAGAGTCGGATAGCGAAAGTATTACTCTTTTTTTTTCAAAATTATAATTTAATGGAGAATGATGAGACATTAACCATACTACTATATTATATTACGATATTTATAAATACGTTAAGTTTGAATTAATCTGATAAATTATAATATCCTAAAAGAATGTAAATCCAATATGATATATATTTTAATCTATTTTCATTTTCGATTTGATCTAATAATCAACATTTTATTTTACAAAAACTTTGAGATGTAAAATTTGAAAAGTATAGATTTGATCATGTTTAAATGATTGTATCAAAATCTACGGAAATAAGAAAACGATCTTACACGGTCTTGATTTCTTTATTTACTCTAATACATATATATATCTCTGTGATTGTGTTATCAGCATTTTTTGGCTAATTTCTAATAATATCGATTGTTTTTACCATTTAAAATATTTTCTAGATTTTTCTGCACATGATTTGCATTTGCTTCTATAAAAGAATATTATTTCTTCTTCAAACATTATGTGACAAAACTAAGAGATGGAATTGGGGGATAGATATCGAGGGCACCTAGAGAGATAACAAAAGAGATGATAAAAGCATTAACTTTTTTCTTTCTATAAAAGCAAAAACGAAAACTTTATTCTTGAAGAGAAAAATCGATGAACTAGAGAGAGTATATATGTGTGAGGGAGAGTGTGTATGTATTTAAGTTATTGTATTTTTTATGAATTAAATTTTTTTTTTTTGTGAGTACAACTGTCATTGGTAAGAATCTGTGAAAATTTTTATAATCAAATTAAATGAGATTATCTACTTTGATTTTCCAAATAAATTTTGAGAATTCGTATAACTTTTCATTACATTTAAAGTTGTTTCCTTGTGTATCCAGTAGAATCATAATTAATTTTACGAAAACTAGTATAAGTGATTGTATTAGAACTGGTTACTCTATCTCTTACCTGAATACCTTTTAAGAAAATCTAATGAAAAAAGAAAATGATCTTATCAAATACTAAGTGTGTGGCACATATATTTGCATATGTAATAATTTGTGTTTCAGTAATTTTGTATAATATCTTTGTAATCACTATTTATTATCAATAAAAATTATTACTTGTCGGAAGGAAAAAAAATGTATCTTATATGGTCTTTGATTTGTTCATTTTCTTTAACATGATCTCAATGATTGAAAAAATTGCGGATTTTATATAGCTAATTGCTAATAATATCGATTGTCTTTCCTATTACAAAATTATTTTCTATAGATCTTGGGTTTTTCTTCACATTATTTGCATTTGCTTCTATAAAATAATATTATATTTCTTGTTCAAGCATTGTGTGACAAACTCTCCAATGCGTGGTATCTATACAATAATGCAGTTATTACGGTGCGGTGGTATTAATCTATTTTTAATTAGGATCAAATTAGTTCCCAAAATCATCGTAACGTGTTAATGACTGTCTAAGATACGACGTTTATTACTTCGTAGATTTTTTGAATTTTTAAAGTTGTTTCATGAAGATAGATTTTCAGCATTTATTGATGAGAGATTGTAGCTTTCAAGAAAAAGAATCAAATACTATTGGTTAGAATTTCTTGAAAATTGTTTATTATAGAAATCAATACACTTTTTAGAAATAATAATTGTTTTTTTTAATATGTGTGAAAAACTCAAAAAATCTATTTTGGTAAAACGGAGGGAGGGAGTATTTAATTTCTTTGACTCATGAATCACCAATAGTTTTTCAAAAATTTTTTTAATTAAATCTGTAAGAATAAATAAATTTGAAAATTAAATATTAATGAGTCATTTGCATGGTCATAATGACGAATTGACCAATAAGATAAATGCAATTTTGGAGTCCCGACAAAAAGTTAACTGTATAAAGACAGACGGCGTGAAATACGGAGCTTTATCAGCCACGAGTTATCCTGATTTGACACATTCCTTAACGGTCGTTATTGTACGCCGTTTAATTTCTTTGTCTTTTTAACACCGTTTATTATTTTATGTCTGTTAGGTGGAAGTTAATTATTATTACTAATCCAAATTTTCACGGTAATCCAGACTATTCTCTTCTTATGGTATTGAATGTCTGTTGTATTCACTGATTTATTTTAAAACAAATAAATTGTTTTCTATATAATATAGTACGACATTAAAATCACTAATATTATATAAAAAAATACAAGAAGAATCTATAGTTGAGAAGAAGTAGCAACAACATCGGTGTATGATAGGCACCAACCACATTTTTTGTTTACTGCAACATATTTTCATCTGTTGTGAATCAAGAGAACGAATGGGGAAGATTGTGTTTATTCATTAATCATAAGATCCTTTATATAGGATTATTACAAGAGAGAAAAAGAAAATTCCTTTTCCTAATGGGAAAAGGAAAGTACATAAAAGGAAAATCCTAATTCAACTAGGATTCATTAAACCGGCCTAAAGACTAAGTGTTAATGGGCCATAAACGGACCAGAACTAGTTATGACAATCCACTATGATTTATAACACTCCCCCTTGGATGTCATAACTCTAATGGGCTTGTAATACGCTTTGGATGTTGCCTCATTAAAACCTTACCAAGTAAAACCCATTTTGGGACAAAACCGTGGTGAAGGAAAAAGAGTACAACACGTATTACTCCCCCTGTTCTGATCCTCACTGCAAGTCTTTCAAACGACGCATTCCAATCTGATAAGTAAGTTTCTTGAACGTTGAGGTTGGAAGTGACTTGGTGAATAGGTCTGCTGAATTCTCACTTGATCGTACTTGCTGCACTTGAATTTCTCCATCTTTCTGTAGATCGGATGTGAAGAAGAATTTTGGCAGAATGTGCTTCGTCCTATCACCTTTGATGTATCCATCCTTAAGTTGAGCTATACACGCTGCATTGTCCTCGAACAAGACCGTCGATTCCTGCTTACCTTCGGCCATTCCACAATCCACTCTTATGTGCTGGGTCATCAGCCTTAACCAAACACACTCACGACTAGCCTCATGAATTGCCAATATCTCTGAATGATTAGAAGATGTAGCTGCAATGGCCTGCTTCATTGACCGCCAAGATATTGCAGTTCCTCCATGAGTAAACACATAACCTGTCTGGGACCGTGCATTATGAGGATCTGAAAGATAACCTGCATCAGCAAAACCAACTAAACCGTCCTTAGAATGGTTAGTATAAAATAGACCCAAATCTTTCGTTCCTTGTAGGTAACGAAGAATATGTTTTATCCCGTCCCAGTGCCTTTGGGTCGGACATGAGCTAAATCTTGATAATAAATTCACGGCAAAACATATATCTGGCCTAGTGTGGCTTGCCAGATACATTAAAGCTCCTATGGCACTGAGATATGGCACTTCGGGACCAAGGACTTCTTCAGAGTCTCTCTTAGGACCAAACGGATCCTTTTCTAGATCAAGAGATCTCACCACCATTGGGCTGGACAATGGGTGACATTGATCCATATTGAAACGCTTGAGTACCTTTTCAGTATATGCCATTTGATGCACAAGGATTCCATCATTTATGTACTCAAGTTGCAATCCCAAACAGAACTTAGTTTTGCCTAGGTCTTTCATCTCAAATTCTTTCTTGAGGCATTCAACTGTTTGGACGATTTCACCAGGGGTTCCAAGGATGTTCAAATCATCCACGTAAACTGCTATGATAACAAACCCTTTGTTTGCAAACTTTTTTATAAAAATACATGGACTGATGGGATCATTCTTATAGCCTTCTTTGACTAAGTACTCACTCAATCTATTGTACCACATACGCCCACTTTGCTTCAGTCCATAAAGGGATTTGTTCAGCCTTATGCAGTGTTGTTCTCGAGAACCTTTCTTATCTTTGAGCTCAATACCCTCTGGTAATCTCATATAAATCTCATTATCCAGTGGACCATATAAGTATGCAGTTACAACGTCCATTAACCGCATATCCAACTTTTCTCTTATAGCCAGACTTATCAAAAATCTAAAAGTTGTAGCATCCACCACAGGGGAGTATGTCTCCTCATAATCTATTCCTGGTCTCTGTGAGAATCCTTGTGCAACAAGCCGTGCTTTATATCTCACGATTTCACCATGTTCATTTCTTTTCCTCACAAAGATCCATTTATGTCCAACTGGTTTAATCTCATAGGGTGTCCGAATTATTGGACCAAAGACATCCCTTTTCCTTAAAGAATTCAACTCCACGTTTATAGCTTCTTTCCATTTAGTCCAATTTTCACTCTGAGTGCACTCATATATCGACGTGGGTTCTAGATCCTCCATAAGTTCAAGTGCTACCTTAAAAGCAAATATATCATCGATTTCCACACACTTTCTATTCCATTGTATTCCAGACATAACATAATTCATTGAGATCTCATTATTTCAGGAACGTCAGAACCATGAAACTCGGCGTCCCGAGTCTCATTGCTTGGAACTATCGGTTCAGTTATGTCTGGGGTTCCATCAGATTCCTCAACCACGATTTCAACACCTTTCTTTCTTTTCCGAGGATTCTTATCTTTGGAACCTATTGGCCGGCCACGTTTTGAGTGTGGTTTAGATTCTGTAGCAACTTGATTGTGTCCCTCTTGAACATCAATTCTAATCGGTGCATTAACAGCTGGTATGTAAGACTTAGTTACTCTTTTCGGGTCAGCAAAGGAATCTGGCAATTGATTAGCTAGCTTTTGTAAATGTATAATCTTTTGGACTTCTAATTCACATTCTTGAGTCCGAGGATCTTGCCATTTTAAGGACGTTTGATTCCATATAATTTCCTTTACCAGTCTGTTATCTCCTCCTAATGTTGGATAGACAGATTCGTCAAAATGACAATCTGCGTACCTGGCCTTAAACAAATCACCCGTGGTTGGCTCAAGGTACTTAATGATAGTAGGAGAATCATATCCAACATATATCCCCATCCTCCTTTGAGGTCCCATCTTTGTTCTCTGTGGTGGTGCAATAGGCACATAAACGGAACATCCGAATGTTTTAAGATGGGATATGTCTGGCTCTTGACCCGTTATTAACTGTGATGGGGAATATTTATGTTCACTAGATGGCCTGATACGAATTAGCTCTGCTGCATTAAAACTGCATGTCCTCAAGCTGAGACCGGGAGTTTTGATCTCATTAGCAACGGTCTAGCAATCAACTGTATGCGTTTAATAAACGATTCAGCCAAACCGTTTTGTGTATGTACATGTGCCACAGAATATTCAACACTTACCCCCATGGACATACAATAATCGTTAAACGCTTGGGACGTAAATTCACCAGCATTGTCAAGACGTATAGTCTTTAAAGGAAAATCTGGAAAGTGTGCTCTTAAACGTATGAGCTGGGCAAGCAATCTTGCAAATGCCACATTTCTAGTTGATAATAGGCAGACATGTGACCATCTCGTGGATGCATCAATAAGGACCATAAAATATCTAAACGTCCCACAAGGTGGGTGTATTGGTCCGCATATGTCTCCTTGAATTCTTTCCAGAAAATTTATCGTTTCCTTAGTTACTTTGATTGGTGATGGCCTAGTAATGAGTTTCCCTAGTGAACATGCTTCACACGTGAGATTCTTTGGGATAACTCTCCTTTCTTTCAAGGTGTGCCCATTAGTACTTGCTAATATCTTTCGCATCATGTTATCACCGGGATGGCCAAGCCGGTTATGCCAAAAAGTGAAATTCTCAGTAAACTCTTTGTTTACCATAGCATTTGCTTCTATCATTCCGATCTTAGCACAATAAAGGCCCACAGAAATGGCAGGTATAGTCTCTAGGACTTTCTTATAGCCATGGACGGTTTCAAAGATTTGAAGGAATTCTTTGTTATTCTCGTCCTTAGTTTCAACATGAAGACCATTCATTCGAATGTCTTTAAAGCTCAATAGACTTCTCTTTGAACTAGGTGAATATAACGCATTAGAAATTTCTAGATACGTGCCCTTAGGTAATAAAATATGGGCTTGACCGTGGCCTTCAATTAAATTTGCTATACCCGCAATTGTGGTTATATTTGCCTTTTTAAGTGTAAGATCAATGAAGTATCTCTTATCTCTTAATATCGAGTGGCTTGATCCACTATCCACAATGAACACATCCATATCGTTTATACTTCAAAAGAGATAACAATAGATACTTTTAAATAACACTCTTTCATTCCATAAAGTTTAATAGAAAGCAATAACACAAAACCAAAGTATAAAGTGTAAAACGTAAAACAAGCAAAACACAAAACATCAAAACAGAAAATCAAAATCAATCACTTAAGTATATCTGAGGTTTCAAAATTCATCAAGTCATCTTGCTCATGATCGAAATCTCCTTCATTATCATGCTGGATCATATGAGTTTCTGGATTCTTCCCTTTAAGGCTCTCTTGATAGAGTTCAACCAGATGCTTGGGAGTCCTACATGTCTTAGCCCAATGATTACTCATTCCACATCGATGGCAAACTGATTTTGGGTTTGATTCTCGTGGTTGAGAAGTAATACCACGGTTATTATGATCATAGTCAGTTCGGTATCCGCGTCCTCGTCCTCGCCCGCGGTTAGAATGATCGTTATGGAATCCGTGGCCTCGGCCCTGACCTCGGCCGTATGGATTAAAATGGCCACGGCCACGTCCTTGCCATCTACCCCCACGTCCACGACCACGATGTCTATAATCACTTTGGACGTGGTTTAATTTCTTTCTTTTCATCTGTGGCCACATTCGCTTCAGGAAGTGGGGCTGATCCAGGAGGTCTCATCTCACTGTTTCTCATTAGCAGTGTATTATTCTCCTCGGCTAGTAATAGACATGCTATAAGCTTTGAGTATGTCTCAAAACCTCTTTCACGGTATTGCTGTTGAAGCAACACGTTATTAGTGTGAAAGGTGGAGAAGGTCTTTTCCAACATGTCTTTCTCAGTTACCTTCTCACCACATAGTCTCAATTGAGAAACTATTCTGAACATAGCCGAGTTATATTCTTCCACGGACTTGAAGTCCTGGAACCTGAGATTCCTCCAATCATAATTGGCCTTTGGTAACAACACCGTTCTATGGTGGTCATATCTTATCTTTAATTCTTTCCAAAGGTCCAAAGGGTTCTCAATGGTTAGGTATTGATCCTTGAGACCCTCAACAAGATGATGACGAATGATCGATATCGTTCTGTATCGATTCCTTTCATTCTCATTATTATCCTCAATGATACATTCGCCAAGTCCTTTAGACTTTAGATTTATCTTAGTATCCAACGCCCACTGTAAGTAATTGTCTCCAGAGAGATTGAGGGCAGCATAATCCAAATTGTTGATTTTCGACATCTGAAAACATTCATCCTATTCTCTAAGAACTATAAGATTTTAAAGTTTATGCATATGATGCAAAATAGGTCATGGGTGCTTATATAAACGGGTACGGATGCATGATGCTTATGAAACCAGATTTTTATGTTTAACAACCTAACATAATGTTTTTATATGCTCATGATGCAAGCCTAGTATTCAAATTCTAAACCGTATGATGATATGACCGGGTTTTAATCAAGCATGTTATGTCTATATGATGCAATCAGTTTCAGTTTCATGTTTATCAATCAACGAATCAATCCAAACAAGCAAACAAACAAACGAGTTCAAATAAATATGCAACCAAATTTGGACAGAGTGTTTACTGTCGATCGACGGGTGATTTGTGTCGATCGACACAGTTTAATTCAAACAACAAATTCAGGCAGAAGTTTACGTGTCGATCGACATAAAACTAGTGTCGATCGACACGGATACAGATCATGTAATCGGTTTGGATTTTAATTGAATTAGGTTAGGGTTTCAAGTTAGGGTTTCAAGTGATTACGAATCATGAATCAATAAACACAATCAAGCAAGCAATAACAATAACAAGCATGATTTAGATTAGGGTTTCTAAGATTATCATGAATCTAGGTTCTTTAGATTAGGGTTTCTTATTGTTTACCTTAACCTCCGTGAGTCTTCTAGTTCGCCGTAACCGTTGATAGGCTGTATGAACTTTCTTCTAGTTCGCCGTAACCTTAAAGGCTGTATGAACTATGATTTGAACAGTAACGCCGGATGAACAGTAATCGTCGATGAACAGTAATCGTCGATGAACAGTATCGTCGATGAACAGTGCGCGATGAACAGTACGCGATGAACAGTACGATGAATAGTAACGATGAACAGTAATCGCGTTTTTTGTGTTTTTAGTGTTTAGGGAGCAACTCGTGCTGATAACGTGTTGTGAATCAAGAGAACGAATGGGGAAGATTGTGTTTATTCATTAATCATAAGATCCTTTATATAGGATTATTACAAGAGAGAAAAGGAAAATTCCTTTTCCTAATGGGAAAAGGAAAGTACATAAAAGGAAAATCCTAATTCAACTAGGATTCATTAAACCGGCTTAAAGACTAAGTGTTAATGGGCCGTAAACGGACCAGAACTAGTTATGACAATCCACTATGATTTATAACATCATCAAAGATTTAGTAGTAATTTTTTTATAGAATTATGTTCATCAAACATTTAGTTTTGATTGATTTATAGAATTATGTTTCATCAAACATTTGGTTTTGATTTAGTAGTAATTTTTTATTTCTACTTTCAATTTTTTTTGAATAAGATGGTTACTATAAATTATGGTATTTTTTTTGTAATTTAGTCTTGCCTCGGGCCTTCGTATATCTGGCAACGGCTCTGGCTACTAGTATTGGGCATGAAGGACTAGGCATGAGATGAATACCCTAATTCAGAGCCGGGTCTGAGATTATCGGGGCCCTATACAAAAAAAAAATTTAATATCCAAATAAAATATTTCTTTTGGAAAAAAATATAATTTTTTTAACAATAATACACATAAATTTTTTTTATTCTGTAAATTAAAATTATGAAAAATCTACTTTAAAGTTTTAATGTTTCTATCATATAATTTATCTAAATGTTTACTTTTTCAATACAATAAATATATTTTCCATAAATTAATATATAAATTTTTTTTTTAATAATTGGGGCCCCTACAAATTAGGGGCCATTCAAATGTGTCATTTGCATGTGCCCAAATCCGGCTCTGTCCTAATTGCAAGATCTAAAATCGAATCATTGACCTTGAAGATATATATAAAGCATGTTCAACTTCAACCGTTACACTATAACCATTTTTTTTCCAAAACTTATGTCCTGAAGAACATTATTAACCCATTACTCCATTTCTCTTGGTAGTGAATAGTGAATTATATCATATTGGAAAATGGTATTGCACTTATGGCAATTGGTGAAAGCCAATTTTCCATAAATGGTAGATTGGAAAAATTTTCCCAACTTCTATTATATTTTTGTTGTCTAAACCCTTTTGCATCATGGACCGACCCTGCATATGTATATAGTCGACTAAATGTCGGTGGTTTGCTGGGTTTTCAGCCAGATGGTTGTGATCCCAAATCACACAAAGTAGTTGAGTGTCAAGATGTAAGACAACAATCTGCTCAGTTCAAGAGGCCCATTAACCATACAAGCATAAATCTATGTCGGGCATGAGTAAAGGTCCTTATCACAGACATATATTCATTGTAGTGAACTAGTATTAAGCTTCATAAGTTTTCAATTCAAAATCACTTAAAAATGAGGTTAATCCATTATACGGTACTCCATCATCCTTCTAATTTATGATATAGAATGTATCACGAACCACCTTTATTGTTACATCACAATGTTCTTAGTGTGGTTCCTGTGTGAACTGTACCAAATAACCAATGAATGAATTTCATAGGATAAATCTAGCCAAGTCGTCTATATGTATATTAATCCATATTTTGAGCTTTGAAATTTTCGAAATATGTGTTTATGTTTTAATTACTCAAATACTAATATGATTTAGTGGTTTATGGAATAATAAACAAAACACAAAGCTGTCTTCTTTGATATTTTTCACAGGCAATGTACAATGAGAAAAACATTAAAATTTTATCAAATGTAAATTTATTTATACTATAATGGAAGTAATTATTTAGAGATTACACTAGACGCATGGGATTAGCCAAATCTGATTCGGTACGGCCCGTGGGATTAATAATAATTACCGGCTAGATCAACACTGAACCGTCGAGTTAAAAACGTCGTCGTTTTAACAACATACTAGTTCAACAAACTGTACGTCGAGAATCTCGCCGGAGAAGAAGAAGAAGATGGAAAGTTCGGCGAGCTTGTCGTCGGGACCCGACGGAAGGAAACGCCGCGTGAGCTACTTCTACGACGATCGCTACGAAAAGAGCCATATGTGGTTAGACCACCGGTTCAATATGGTTCACAGTCTCATCGACAAGTATAACCTCCTCCGCTACATGGAACTCAGCCGTGTAAAACTCGCCGACGCATCCGATTTCGTTAAATTCCACTCGCCGGAATATATCGATGACCTCGCTTCATTCACGCCGGAGTATCTCGACTCCATCGCCGCCGTAACCGATCGTTCCCTCAAGCTAGATCTGGATCGGAATATTCTCAATTAGACGGCGTTTTCGATGATTGCCGTGCCTACGCTGGTGGTACTATTAGCGCCGCCGTCAAATTGAACTCTTACGACGCCGATATCGCAATCAATTGGGCCGGTGGGATGCATCGTGCCACAAGAGATAAGGCTCCTGGATTTGGCTACCTCAATGACGTTGTGCTTGGGATTCTTGAGTTGCTCAAGGTTTTCAAGGTACTCATTGCCTTGTTGCTTCTAAATTGCCATTTCCTGAATTAGTATATAGGGCTTCTTGATTAGGCATTGGTTCTTGAATCTTGATGCTTCTTTATTGCCATTTCCTGAATTAGTAGGGATTGGTTCTTGAATCTTGATGCTTCTATATTGCAAATTACGCTTAGAATCACACGTTTCTGCGAACGTCGACGCAGAATCGGCCACAGATAGAAGACAGTGAGTTCTCTACTGTAGTTGATACTTGAGTCAGGTAGTTTCTAGGACTATAGGTGCAGACTTGAGTTGATTCTTGAATCTGAACGCTTCGAAAATTGCAAGATTACGCTTACAAACAGATGTTCTGAAGATTTTTACTTGAGTTAGTAACTTCACTTCTTGCTTAAATTTTGTTGACAGCGAGTTCTCTACGTAGAGATTGGCTATCTCCATGGGGATGTAGTTCAAGAAGCGTTTTACAACACTGACAGAGTTATGACTATCTCTTTCCACGGGGAATCAAAAACCGGAGACATATCAGACGTTGGAGTAGGAAAAGGAGAATACTGTTCGCTAAATGTACCATTAAAGGATGGCTTGAACGATGCAAATTTTACGAATTTATACAAACCTGTTATCTACAGAGCTATGGAGATTTATCAGCCAGAAGCAGTTGTTCTTCAGTGTGGGGCTGATTCATTAACTGGTGATGACACTGGTGGATTCAATTTGTCGATCAAAGGTCACACCGGTTGCCTCCGGTACATAAGATCTTTCAAATGTTCCTCTTATGATCTTGGGTGGTGGAGGTCATATTGTTCGAAATGTTGTTCGTTGCTAGTGCTACGAGGTTTCATTCATCTCTTTTGAATTATGTGTGTTTCCATATCATACAAGACGTGTTCTTCAAAGTTTGCTTTGTTGCAGACATCGGTTGCGGTTGGAGTAGAACTTGACAACAATCTCCCACTCAATAAGTACATGAATCTTTTCGCTCCAGATTATAAGCTTCATATAAGACCAAGTCACTGGGAAGATTTAAACTCAGAAAGAGATATCAAGAACATAAGGTTATAACCGTCTAATACCATTTACTTTGACGCCTAGTTATATGTTCGTAACTCTAGCTTTCTAAACCTCTTCGTCCTTCTGTTACAGGAACAAATTACTACGGATACTTTCACAAGTAATGCACGCACCTAGTGTACAGTTTCAAGACACTCCATCAATCAGCAAGTCGAAGAAGCGGTAAAACTATACATTTCATTCATTTCATTGCTGTTGTTTCTCATTTCCGGGAGGCTCTTAAGATTCTATATGGAGATGAGGCAAAATCCGCGGGTTTTGCGTGGCGGTCCAAATTATGAGTCAGATTCCGACGAGGATTGGTGTTTTATAGGATAAGACCAATGGTAAAGTGTGATGAACAGACTTTAGGATACAGTGATATAAGGATAGGTGTATAGACATATATGGATCAAAGAATCAACATTGTAAGTAGACAAATTATTGTAGTGAATACGACAACTATTCGTTCAGGCTTAGTCATATCTGATTTGGTACGACCGTGGGATTAATAATTACCGGTGAGATCAACACTGAACCGTCGAGAAAAACGTCGTCGTTTGCAACATACTAGTTCAAGCAAACTACGTCGAAAATTACCCCTCACAATCTCTCTCTGGATTTGTAAAACCTATATGTACACAAACCACATTTTGCATATTGATCCCAATCAAAAAAAGAGATTACCATTTCTTGCTTGGACTTTGTTTTATTTCTTGACGATGATGATGAATCTGACATGGGATTAGTTTTGAACGATTTTGCAACGGATTTGTAGAGATACTCTTCTTCGAATGGTTTCGAGACATAACCATCCATTCCGCTTTTCAGACATTCCTCGTACGTCGCATGAGTTACATTGATTTTTCGTTTACTTATATCCTCTATACATCTCATATGTTTTTTTTGTTTTGTTTTTAGACTATTAGACTTTTTTCTTTTAACTATTTGGTTAGTTAATTTTCAAAAAAAAAAAAACTATTTGGTTAGTTACACACAATTATTTTGTAAATTTCCATATTTTAAATTTTATTTTTACTTAAATAAATTTAAGTGTTAACACATATATATCATTATCCGATCTATATTAGTATATATGCCTATTTCTTATTGAACGCATTTAACCGGCGATAAACGAATTTAAATAATTTGGAAGCTTCTAGCGTTTTAGGGTTCAAAAGAGCTATAAAAGAAAATCCATGTTTAAAGTTGTCTTGAATCCTAAAAGGCTAACGTTGAAAGTTCTCTCTCCTTTCACTTTCACGTTCAATCGAGCTCTCCTGCTTTTCTCCTCCGATACAAAATTAAGATCCTACTCCGATAACCTCGGCTCGATACTGATCAAAACGCAAGAATTTTGGTTTACCGTTTACGCTAACCATAACAATCGCGATTTTGCTCCCTTGGTTAACCGTGAGACGCGTTCTGGTCAACGTATCGTCTTTTTGGGCCACGTGTCGTTGATGAAATTCTGAGGAGGAGTGAAATCGGGGTAATAGGTCGGATTAGTTCGTCGCTGTTATCGGAATGGCATGCGTTTGGGATTATCTCCGATGCGAAAACATCGCACGTGATGTTAGCTGGTGTTGTCGGAGCTTTTACTAAGTCGTTAGTCTCAAAACCACCGACGCATTTATGGGTCCACACGGTTCACTTCGCTGGTTTACCTTATCTGGTTAACTTGTATGACAAGGTAAGATAAAACTCTCTAAAAGTTAGGGTTTTTTAAAAAAAAACTAGTAACAGATTTAACCGTATTTTAGTTGGATTTTTGACGGGGTTTAAGATGATATATATTGGTTAATATTAACCTTACTGATTTTTGATCGAAATTTTTATAGACAATTTCGCTGAAAAATTGAGAGAGAAAATTTGATCATATGTCAAACATTTTTAGATCTTTCTTGAATTGTTATCAGTTTTTCTTTTTATTAAATAATAACACTACTATTTACACTTTAATACTATAAATAGTATTGAAAAGGAATTCAACCATATTATTGATTTTTTGATCAAATTTTTATACCATTTTAGAATCTGCAAAAAAACAGGCTTAATTAGTTTTCTTTATTTTCTTGAAGTACAATTCTATTTCATTTCAATATGTAAATACTAATAAATTTAGAAACTGTATAGTTTTCGGTTGTGTTTCATTAATGGAGACGCATCGAAGACTTGGTTGATAGGTTCCTCATGAACATTTTTAATAATTGAAAAGAAAATCTAACTAAAACTACTTTTACAAGAATAAGGAGGATTCAGTTGATCTTTTTTCTTTACTAAATTCAGATTTCTAGAGAACGCTAGAAAGGATGTCAAAGACGCCGCCCTAATGAATCTTAATCTTCTTGTCAAGGGCGTTGGCTAATCGCAAGACTTGATTCAGCTTCCAAACACTTGAAAGCGAGGACGGACCGCTCTTGAAACTTCTTCCCGTATGATGAGTACAACTGTCCTAGATCTGGTGGTAAAGGATCCTCTGCTGAGGTACCCGCCATCATAAAAGCCTCATAGAACAACAGTAGTAAGCGCTGATCTAGTGAAATCATAGAGATGCCAAAGAAATAAAAAATCTGCAGAAAGGTGCAAGCCCGAATTCATATAGGCATTTGGTGGTAAAGGACCCTCTGCTGAGGTACCCGCCATCACAAGAAAAAAAAAAGTTCAATAAAAAGGCATTACATCTCTATGATATCCTTAATTGGATACAGTTTCAGAGGGAAGAGAGAGGGTGAAACGCGGGAAAGTGTTAAAGGAAGCAAAAGAATCTAGAAGGTCCAGCGATCGATATTCCCTCGATGAGACTGCACCTAAATAACTAAGGGGTTTGCGACTGAAAGCATGAGTTTCTCTAAGGAGTTTGGATTCAACCTGAAAGACTGCTAAACTTCTAGGGAAACATCGAAGTATCACCGGATTAGCTTTGCAAAGGTATGTGGTTCCTAAAGGAGTGATTACACTGTTTTGCTTAGGGACAAGCAAAAAGCTAAGTCTGGGGGAGTTGATATATCATGGTTTTTACCTTGTTTAAGCCATGATATAAGTCCATTATCTAGAGTCTTTGTTATGTTTTGTGTTGGTTTTAGAGTCTTTTCAGGTACAAGGACGATCGGAGCTTAAAAGATGTTTACTGGAGATTTTGGAGCATTCGCGGAATGAAGTGGCAAAATGCAAAGTTCGGAATGAAGATTTGAAGTCTGTGTCGAGCGACACCATCATGAGCATCGCTCGACACTACGACTTGAGAAGCAGAAGAATCCGAGTTTGAAGTTGGTGTCGATCGACACCATCTATCAGTGTCGATCGACACCCTGCGCGACCAAGGCCAGATTTTAATCAGAAAAGTCCGTTCGAAGCCCGAAGTTTCCAGATGTTTACTTTTAAGTTTCTAGCCGACTTTGTACCCCTATATATGTGTTTTCTAAGTCATTGTTTAGACTTAGGCTTTATTTTTACTTAACTCTTTGATTTATCTTTTAATAAAACCATGTTTTCATTATTCGATATGTCTGAGTAGTTTTCTTTGTTAGGTTTAGGGTTATTCGAAAGTGTTTGATAAATTGCTGATCTGATCTGATTGTTAGGATAATATCATTAGAATGTTCTTCATCTTGACTTGCTTTTATTGCTGATTTTAGCGTCATGAACTGAAATCTGATCTTAGGATAATTAATAGAAACAAGAGTTTGATTAATTTCCTGATCTAGTCTTTGATGAGCAAAATTCCTATTCGCAAAGGAATTTGGCTTAGGGTTTTGTGAACAATTGAACCTGAAATAAATGCTTGTTTAGATTCATAGGATTCGCAAAGGAATTTGGTTTTCTAGGATTTATCCATAGATAATATTCGCAGCGGAAGCTGGTTTGTTTTACTTTCGTGTTCATGTTCAAGAACTGTGCTTTAATAATCCTATCAATTGATTTATCTGCAATTTTGATTCACTGGAGATTTCCCTGTGCCTAACGCTTTTCTCTAATTGATTTACAACAGTTTTTATTGCTTTGTTTTTGCATTCTTATAATCTTGCTTAGCATAATTCGAACTCATAAATCTATTGTGTTTTCTGATTCCCTGTGGATTTCGATACCTAAAGTACTACAATGGATCTCTTAATTTGAAAGAGTTAGCTCTAGGTTAATTTGAGCTTATCACTTATGATTAAAATCTAATGTCTCTGTTTTGGTAAATAGTATTTACATTTACGGATTATTATTATTATTGAGCTTTTTCTAAAAACTGAAACGCTCCCTGGCCGGTTTTACAAGAGAGTTTCAACTGTTCGGTTTCATTCAAAATTTGAATCTCAACCCGGTTTATTACCAAAACTAGCTACCCCTTGTTTTCCCCCTTCTCTCTCCTACCTGGTTTTCTGGGTTGATTATGATTACACTTATACTAGGCATTATGGAAACATCATGTGCATTAGAGACATTTTTATAAGTGTTTAAATTTTTTTTAGAATTAAATATATTATATTTTAGGACACTTAAGTGTCTAAAACCAGAAAAAATTCTAATGCACATGCCCTAAACTTCATGTGTCTAAAGTGACCGTTAACATTAAAAGAAATGACTGTTCTTAGAAGGATTAGGTTTCTATTAGATATACTTAGTTGGTTAATTCGATGAACTAGCTATATCGAGCTGATAAATGTAAAACATGATGTATCCATTGGTCTTCTTTTGATTTAAATACATAAACCGACAAGGAAAACACATTTTAGGTTTATGTATTTTCAAAATAGTCTTGTTTTAGACTATTTTAGAAGGATTAAATGAGTTTAGTTATAATCTGATCCATAATTCATGAATGAACAAAGACATTTTAGTCTAAAATACAGATCCAAAATACGATACGATGAGCAAAACTAGATAAGTCTAGAAGATCATTTTTTTTTTTCCTAACTTTGTTTTTGCTATATTCATGGGTTTATTTCACTATGACTTTGAATTAAATCGAGTTTTTACGAGAATGAAGCTTTTATCATGTTGGTCTGTCCACTTTCCTCATAATTGAAGTTTTATGATCAACTAGTTAACTAATTTAAAGCCAACAATAAACATTTATTGTTGTTGACTACAATAATGAATAGTACATTTACTATGCAAATACCCTAGTTGTCTCCCATGTTAGTCATTTTTATAAGTCCGGTCCCATTGTTAGTGTATTAAATATCACTTATCCTTTTTTTTTTTTTTTTGTCGTCAAATATCACTTACACTATAGTTTTGTTAATTAAGAAATTCACCGGCTTTCATTTTTATAGGGCCAAAGTTCATACACTATAAGTTACTTTCCACTAGAGAGGACTTGTTCTTCTTCCCTCAGAATTTTGGTGTTGTTTTGTTCGCAAATGAACATGTACCATATATTTGGGAAAGATCTAATTGGATCTCTTTTTGCAATTAGACATCATATCATAACTTAAGTTTTTCTGTTCGAAGATGATTGAATAATAATAATGCTTTGAATGGGAAATTAAGAAATAGTATAATTAATCATATCATAAACAATAATAACTTATGTGAGGTTGTGACCGAATTTTGCAATGAGCATGAATCATGTAATACCCCAAAAATAGCGAATTTGAATGATTATTATTCGTCTAAACACCCAAAAAGAAGAAAGACCAAAATCCAAAGACAGTTTTCCGAGTTTGACAACAGCTTCTCGATCAAGCCTCTGTGAGGCTCAGACGCGGAACAACATTCATCGACTGGAGTTCCTGTATTGCACAGAAACATAGAGAAACTACATGAGTAGAGTTTTAAGAGGCTCAACTAGACCTACCACATATCCCACAAACCATGTAAAACCGAAAACATCTTATTTCAAGAAGAGAATTGTATAAAACATTTCAAAACTATTTTATCGATTCCAATTGAATGGATCATCAATGGTTTTTTACCTGGAAGAGGAGCTTGCATGCGTATGGAAGTTTCATCGTAGCAATGTTATCACCGTTCTTACATGTTGAACAAGCTGCCTTTTGCAGCTTGTAATTGTAATATCCCAACAAACCACAAGCTCTGCAAACCTGCATTCAATATCACGTATCACAAATTTAATTCGGTTTTTTTTTAATCGACATGGAGTTGCAATGATTTCACAGAATTTGCCACACTTATCAAAACATTACACTATAGTTATTACCTGAACTTCAAAAGGATCACTAGAAAGCATGAGTCGCTCATAAATCAACATATTGGCCCCATAAGCAATAAGACAATCTCGTTCCATCTCCCCCACTCGCAAACCTGCAACAGAGACACACCCAAATTTCGCTTTGTAGATCTGCTTTTTCTCCTTTATAGCTTTTTGTATGTAAAGACAAGAGGTATCAAGATACATACCTCCATTTTTAGACTTTCCTTCGGTAGGCTGTCTAGTCATCATGACACGAGGTCCACTCCCTCGGGCATGCATTTTGTCCAGGACCTACTCAACACAAGTAACAAAAACAGAGATTACATGTTTATTTTTCCTCTGAAAATTAGAGAATTTATGTGATCACAAAGCAGAAAGAAATGGTTTCAAATAGGTTAGTGGAACCTTACCATATGTTTCAGTTTCTGGTAATATATTGGCCCCATAAAGATGTATGATTGTAATGGCTCGCCAGTGAGACCTGTGAGACTCTCAAGGTTAATGTCCAAACAAATGAATCACGAACCTAAGATAGCTTTCTTTTGCAACAAACTTTGTAATAAGAACAAGTATGCCCCAGTTAACTTCAAACGATCGCGTCTTAGATCATGTGAGATCCTAAAGGTCTTTGTATTCAAAGAATTTAACAACAGACACCAGAATAAATGTTTGACATATAATTAGAAATTCTGAAATGTGTGAAGAATCATGTACCTGAGTATAAAAAGTCCTTCCCACTGTAGGAAAATCCATGTTCCACGAGGGTCTTACTGAAATGATAGAAGAACACACAATACATTAAATGCTAAACCAAAGGCTTAGACATGGAAGAAGAGACCTCAAACTTTAAGTGAAAAAAAAGAGAGAGTACCTTATCGTCTCAACCTTGTCAGCATGACCACTTGCCTCTCCAAAAGCACTACCATAATGAAATCTACCACAAGAAACCCCAGCCTTACTTCCAAGAAGTTCTATCATCTTTCCTACTGTCATACGACTGAAATGAAAAATGTTGATAATTCGTCAGTTACAATGCAAAAAGCTCAAGTAATCAGGAACTTTAGATGAAGCTTAGAAAGTTTTAGACCAAATAGAATATATTTTCTTTGTCAGAACCATCTATTACTTGTTTGCCACCCCAAAAGTTCTTATAGTTGGGGCATATCGAGGATAACAAACCAAGCAAAACCTCCACAAGAGGCCCCAAAAGATAAAAAATGGCGACTACTTGCACAGATAAATAGTAATAGATCTTATGTAGAAGATTTTATGACCTTGGAAACCCATGGGGATTCATGATTAAATCAGGACAGATTCCGCGCTCAGAAAATGGAAAATCTTCCTGTTGAACAATTGTACCACATACACCTTTCTGCCCATGCCTACTGCTGAACTTATCACCAAGCTACAAAGAAAAGCATGCAGACCAAGGCACAATTAACACTGTAGAACATGAGGCTTAGGGCTAGAAGCATAACAGTACTGAAGATAAACTTTCTCACTTCTGGTCGACGAGTATGTCGGATAATATATTTGATGCATAACTGGCTGTTCGTATCAGAAAATATAGCAACTCTATCGACCACTTGTGTCTCCCCTTCAGGACCTTTGAAACGCTCTATGGCCGAACGATATTGGCTGAAAATTGCACAACAGATTTTACATTTTGGTCACATTTTTAAGAAACAACAAATGGGAAAAGTTTTGGGGGTTTACCTATCAGATAGCGGAGATGTAAGCGGCTCTCTTGTGTTCATAGGGGCTTGTTTATTTATATAGATATCTTTCGGTCTAATAATTTCCCCTGGAGCAGCAATTCCATCATCATCCAGTATCTTCCAGAGAAAGAAGATAGTCAACATGAAAACATATTCAACATGTTTCAGCAGAGGGAAAGGCCACGGTCAAGAAAACAAGGAAAAGAAAATGAAAATGCCTAAATTCGGACCCTCTGACTAGATGTTTAGATAAGCGCAATAAGAATTCGCGTGTGCAAGCACTAAATAGGATAGTTTATGCCAGTTATGCCATAATTTCTATGCAGAATCAAATTTTGTTAATAAAGCGTTACAATTTCAAATAAGCAACAACCATATTGTGCTTGCTCCCTCCAATTAGAAATAGAGAAGTCAACAAATGTATAATGTGCTCAATGCATTATTTAGGGACTCATTCTACAGCATCTAATAGATCCGCAAAGAAATAGCATCTGCAACAACACTAATTCCAAAAGATAGCAAACATGTTTAAAATGATTTCACAAGATTGAGGATATGTCTGCAAGAGAAGGAAAATTGAGGGCACATGCAGGCAAAATGTACTACCTGCATCTTTTCTGCGTCTGGTCCTGTTCTTTGTGGCTTGAGTATTCTGTCTGCTGTATGGTTTTTATACTTTTGGCTCGTAGCAACAAGTCTGTTTCATAAGACAACACAACACAAGAAGCAATAGTTAATAAGAGACGATTTCTCAAAGGAAATTAATTTTGCCACCCAAAATATACTTTTTCATAACAATGCACCGGCCAAACCCACGATCCAAGGAAGATTTGTTCATTATTATCGCATCCTCTATGTCATATCCAGTATTACTCATCACAGCAACTGTTGCATTTTGACCTGCTCCAAGTTTATCGTACCCAACCTGTTAACAAGCATAATTTATTAGTACAATATTGTTAACACAAACCTCTAAGAGGAAAGAAACTTACCAGTTCAATGTGTCCATCCGGTTTAACTAAATATAAAGATTTTTTGAAAAAAAGTTAGTGCCTGAGAGAGCAAGATATACTAGAAATGATACATTGGAGAAGATTAAAGCGTCAACGTTATTAGACTTCAAACAACCAACTTAATTAAGCAAAACTTGAGATTGACACAATAGGCAAGTTTTGATCAAATCAAGTCACCAAAAGCGGAAAGCATTAGTTTGTGCCTCACATAAATGATACAGATAGCATAAATGGACTTGCCTGGTTGAAAGCAATATTTCCCATAGCTTGTTTTCCCATAGCACACTGCACACAATGTAACAGGACTAATAAACAAACAGAAATTGCAGCTTCTTATGTCAGATTGTCAAGAAACACAAACCTGATAAGTATTTCTTGGGGACTGATTATGGTGAGGGTATGGGATAAGACCAGCAACAACACCTAAGATGGTGAAAGGCTCAATCTCAATGTGGGTTGTGTTTTCCCTTAAATTTTTAGCTTCTGCTGTTTCTGCCGCTTCTGCTATTTTCGTTGGAGCTTCACTTTCATATAAAGCAATCTTCAATCAAGAAAGAACATTTTATCATTTAGGCTGCCTGTGGTGCAACAAAATATAAATTCATCTCGAAAATATGGAGAGTGGCATGAACCAGTGCATTATTTTCTTCATTGACATCAAGATACTCGATCAAACCGTCACGAATAAAGTCATCAAAAGTGCGAATCCCATCCTTAAAGAAACAAAAATCAGCCACCCATCATAATTTTACCTTCAAACCCTTAAGACAAGTATGTATAATTTGCAGCGTATAACACATGTACCTGTAATTCCTTCATGTGGTGTTGTTTAACTCTCGATACTCCTTTATCAGCAATAACAAGTGGCCGACACACCCGCCCACCATCAGAAGCAACGTAAACACAATGCTGAAAAATATTTTCTCTCTGGAGTCAGTTTCAAGTTGTATTTGTGGAATTATCAAAAAAAAAAAAAAACAATTGCAGGATTTTAGGAAGTAATTGCTTCCTTCAGCCTCCATTAGCAACTATCTATGAAGTTGTAGTTTCATAAATGACATTATCAGCTGTATTTCTACTTCAAAAATCACTGGAAGGGCGCCTACTGAACACTTTTAAAATAATTTTCTGTAGCTTTGTCAGTCTATTTTCAGTTCAAAAAACTCAAACTTCATTCCAAGCTATACCAATACATATTACCAAATATAAACCTTAAAGTACGTACACAAGAACACAGCTAAATATATAAACTGGGTTTTGCTTGATGGACAAATGATCGCAAGCTATATGGTGCAGACTGAAAAACTTAGATTACCCAAAATACCGATCGGGGAAATACCTGCTTTTCGTTTATGAACACACTGACGAACTCGCCAACTTTCCCACCTCTACGCAGCCTTCTAAGTGAATTGGCGAAGTACTGAAACAATAGGAACTTGTCAAGAGGCATAAAGATGTGAATTGCGTTTGTTGCAGATATAGAGTACCTGTGGCCTTGTATGTTTGCCAAGTATTAGCCCATTCAATATGACCAAAAACGAGTCTAGAGTATGAAGCTCCTCTGCTGATAATACTTCCAAATCTGTGACACCCAATTCGTAGCACTGTTTCAAACACACAGATTCGGTACTTTATTGACAAAATCCATTTAAAAACAGATGACTAGCAGAAAAGAATGACAATGGTAGTGTGGTTTCGGCGCCATCCTTGTTAAAGTCATAGCAAAGACGATTAAGGCAATTAGATTGACTGAACGTGGAACGCATATTAAATCCATACCATAGCAATCAATGGTCCTTCCTCTTCATCCGTTGTGACATGAGTCATTAAAGCTAAGTTCTTGACAAGCCCACAAGATTCGTCTTCTGGGGTATCACATGGGCAGAGCATGCCCCACTTATAGAGAAAATCGCAATGTTAAAATCAGATTGATGGAACGAAAAGCAGTAATTTTCTTTTAAACATTTCAGCAGGCTGATAAAGAGAGCATAATTACCTGGCTGGGTTGCAAAGATCTAGGCCCACTAACTTTTCTGGACTTTTCAAATTGTGGCAAAATTTTCATAATGAACCCCAAGCTCCCAATATAAGATAACCTCGTTAAGACCTACATGAAATGATTCCTTGAGAGTAAGGTAGCATGAAAAAGGCAAGAGACATACAGAGGGAGAGAGAGAGAGACTGGCCTGTGTCATTCCTTTCCTATGCATTCTAAACCTTTTAATATCAAAGTTTCCGGTTGACAGGGCCCATTGTAATCCAAAAGTTATACTACGAAGCTTTTCTCCTCCAGTAAGACACTATGAGCACATCACAAAAAAGAAAAAAATTGGAGTTGCATAATCGGTTCTTTGCACTAAAATAACCATTGCTGAAAATAAACTACATCCATGTTATTCCAAGGCCAAAAGCTACAGGGCGCAATAAAATAATTAATTGTAGGAACTAGCAGTTTAAGCTCATAAATCAAGTGCTATACGATATAATAACACCTGGCTAGATACTAGTAATGAGTTTATTGCAAACAGCACCACTTTAAATAAAATAATGCATCCCTTATGCTAATTTAAATGAAGATCATTTACAAATCCAAATAAGACGTTTCTAAAGTTACATGTTTCTATAATTTAACAGAACTGAATGCAAGATCTGAATTAGTAGGACAGTATATTTCTACACTTACTTGTAAGAAATCAAACTTGCTTGCTCGACTTTTTTTTTCAAAAATATGATCTACTCTTTTAATGGCATCACTGATCATTGTTTTGAACAAATCCTGTAGCAGCCGAGAGGGAGAAAAATAATAGGTAAGAACTAGACTAAACTTTACAAGATAAAAGAAGAGAAAGTACTGCATATGGTGATAGGTTCTAGGGACACCTCAAAGAGAAGAGATATTAGTTGTCCAGATAACTCCAATCGCTTGTTACCAACATAATCCTACATGAAGACTCACAACTGAAAACATATAACACAGTTACAAAATAACTTTTCCAGATAGAGTGATCGTATTAACCTTGTCATCCATCGCATCTTTGTTTAAGATTGCTTCAATCATTCGTCTCAACATTACCCCAACATAGAAGCATTTTTGACGAAAGTTGTTGTCACGAACCTTCACAGTAAGAACATAACCGTAAGCAAAGTTTTTTTTTTTTTCCCTTTTTCCAAATAGCAGTAAGCAAAGGCCAAAATTTTA
Source organism: Draba incana (assembly GCA_963576765.1). NCBI lineage: Eukaryota > Viridiplantae > Streptophyta > Magnoliopsida > Brassicales > Brassicaceae > Draba > Draba incana. Next base: position 34,659,808 of record OY755216.1, on the reverse strand, counting down.
AGAACCAGAAGTTAAGATACTTACAGGTACGTGCGCAAGAAATACTTCTCTGAGAATGTATAGCGATCTTTTGTCCTAGTAAATCATGTAAATATAAAGAGCGAAATGTTCATTTAGCAAGAAAAATTTCATACCCAAATTTGCAGGGCCAAGACATATTATCCACCTGTATAAAGTTGAACTAGAGAGTGTAAAGAATGAAAACCTTTTCATGTGGAGGTCCATATGATGTATTTTTCACCTACAAAAATTAAGAAAAAAAGGAATGTCACATACTTCTTGCCGCAAATTGACAAAAGTCGGAATCTTTTGTTAAACTAACATAACCCAATAGTCTACTCTTTTCTTCAGTGTTGACTTCCCAATAAAAGACTTTACTCTCGTTACATCACAGAGCGAGGTGGAACAACTAACTATACCACAAGTAGAGTCTATGACGTTTTCCTTTCAACAGAGAGAGATGAGCTATTGTCATTTTTTTAACACTAGAAAGAGCTCTTTTTCAATGGTTCAGTAATATCTTTTCTGCTTTCTAGATAACTCTTGAAGTTGACAATAAGTGTCCACTAAGATCATTACATAAAAAAACTTTTAAATAACTGTGTACGGTAAATAAAACACGGCACCTTTGCCTCGAGATAGTCCAGTGCTTGATTTCGTGTATACACACCTTCACTAACACACTCCTGAAATAAAATATCCATTTTAAGGGATAAATGTGATGCTTCGAAGATCAAGACTCATCAGAACCCACAGTGTGAACAATGTTGAACAAAAAGACAAGGAAGAAAAAGAAATGCATAAGCTCTAGATTCCACAAAAAACATTCTAACTGGGAAATTGGTTTTAGGCGAGCTACGGGGCGGGCGAGCTAGTCACACACTAGCTATAACTTTCAATAGCTAGAGCAGAGATCTAATTTTCAAATGTCAAAGCAAAAATTTCCATTCTTAGAGACATAGCAGTGGCTTCTAGATCATTATTACTGTATTATGAGGTCTTTATTGATACTCTTTAATAGTATTGGGAATTGAACATTAAACTCAGACATTTAACTTCCTCGCTAAAATTGTGAGGCGGTAACAATCAACCACACGAGGATCCCTCCCACATAGTTTACTTATGAAACATATTAAGAAATTCATATAATGAAAATTTGCATACAGAGAAGTAATCATTACAAAAAGGTTATAAACTAGACACCAGGTGCAAAGCAAGGGACTATAATACTTGCCTCAATTGAAGGCAAGAGTGATGCGCTAAAACGAGGATCCCTTCCAACCATTTGTACAATCTCTTGGTCGCTCTCCATTCCCATAGCTTTTAGGACAATTATAATTGGAATCTAAAACAACATCACATGCTCAGCCAATAGAATCCAACGCTAAAAAGATGTACAACTGAAGAGAAGGACGTGATAATATCTAAACCTTGGTTACAAATTGATGAAGAAACAAATATATCTTCTCCTTCTCCATCTGAATAACTGTTTTACTTTTCGTCGTTTCAGTGCTGCTTGTGACAGATGCATTTATGCTGAGTAAAAGAAGAGAGAATCAGCAAATAGAGAAATTGGTATATGGATAGTGGCGTGAGTAAATAATGGGAAAACACTTGCCATCAATACTACAAGGACCGAAATAATGTAGGAGATTACTTACTTGCCCTTTTTATCAGAATCAATAATAATTCTGTTCTTGGAAAGTTGTTCTTGTATCAAAAGCACCTGAAATGAAAAGCAAACATCAGCACAAGCAATAGCTTCAGGTCATGTAAAAAAGAAGAGATTCCATGAAAAATGGGACACCAATGTTGACAGGGAAAAATAAGACGGCAGAGCAAGAATGGTGAATGGTGATGAACGGGTAAATAAACACGCAAAATTATGTCTGAACAAAAGAGATGGAATCATATATCCTCAAAGTTGAGGTGCAGACTACTAGACAATCGATAGCTGTAAGATGATTAGTATAAGAAGCATGAAGTATCACCTTCTCGGTTCCTTTGATAACAAAATATCCTCCAGGATCGAGAGGGCACTCACCTAAAAAAATCCAAAATGCAATACGATAAATGTGATGAGCAGAAAGAAGGAAAGCTTGAAACAAGGGTACAAAAATACCAACCCAATCTTGCAAGTTCCTCTTCATCTTTTCCATGTAATACACAGCGACAACTCCTCAACATAATAGGCATCCTTCCAATAATTACATCATCCTGAGATAAAGGAACATCTTATATGCAGCATTAAGTACAAATTCGATACAATTCTTTTCAATTACCTTGGCACTTAGTGACTGTGCTCCATTACTCCCATGAACATATTCTATATTGACATAGATTGGTGCATCATACCTGGAAAATGCAAATAATTTTTTTTTTTTAAACTAGTACAAAATGAATGATGTATAGAATTAACTCTTTACGTCTTGTCTGCTAATCGACACATGTGCGGATTAATTTTTTCGGGTATACTAAGGTTTACGATTGAAGGTTCACCAACTCTGACGTCCTTAAACCTGCATCATCAAAAGATTAGTTAGTTTCCAAGAGAGCAAAAATAAACAAATAAAATAGCTGAAAATCCACCAACTATTGATACTAAGAGAATGTAAATTTTGACCCCAGGTAAACTGATGGGTCGAGAGTGGATGTGATACGATTATTAGCACGAACAATCTTTTTAATCCCGAAATTGATCAAGTAATTGAAAGAATCCAGTTGTTGCTTCACTAGTCCTCTCACCTACAACAAGTCAAGTATGAATACCAACACGAAAAGTAACAAACCCTATTTGCATTCTTAACCTTCAAGAACTCGGGAACAAGCTCGAATTTATCTGCTGTAAGCTTGATAGGAGCTGTAAGCTTTGCCCTGTCCATCATCTCTTCCTCCTCGTTGTTCATGCGCCGCGGTTCGGAGGGGTGATGTAGGAAGGATTTCCTAGTTTTCCTTTTTATTTTAACTTCTGATAATTTCTATTTTTTTTTCTGGTTTTCCTTTAGTTTTTGGGTTTTCTATTTTGATTAGGTTTTTCTATTTTCATGTTAAGATCCTTCTCTATATAAAGAGAAGTGCAAGACTTTTGTAAAGAACTTAACTTTGATTATCAATTCGATACCTTTTCTCAATTCTGGTGGGTTTCCACAACATTAATTCAGGTTCTTAGCTTGAGAACTTGAGGTTCTATTTGAGGTTTAGTGCTTGCTAACCTTAGGATTTTCCGACTGCGTCAGAGCCAGTTTTTCTGATAATTTCTATTTTTTTCTTGTTTTCCTTTAGTTTTTGGGTTTTCTATTTTGATTAGGTTTTTCTATTTTCATGTGGTGGGCAATTCGGTTTATTTTCGGGTTTGGTTCAGGTTCGGTTCGGTTCGGTTCGGTTTATTCGGTTCTAGGAAAACAAGAACCGAACTCAAACCGAACTAACTTCGGTTTGGTTCGGTTCGGTTTAATTTGGTTCGGTTTAAATATGGTTTGGTTTTAGTTTGGGTTGGTTTCAATTGACTTTTTTGAAACAAAAAAACAAAATATTTCAAAAATTTGTTATAAAATGTAGAGGTAACTAGTTTAATATACACACGTTATTGATAAATTAATCAATTGCAATGGAATTTCAACTTTGGAAAAGAGAATTAGAAAAAGATACGATATTTTGGAGGCAAAAAAAAAACAAAATTTTATAGGCTAAAAAATTACTATTTCAACATGAAAAATTAATTATTTTAAGAAAATAGATAAGAAAAAAAAAATTATTATATGTGATCTAATGAATATAGTTATAGAAACATATCTATAACATTATAATATATATAATGAAATAATTTGATAAAAAGCACATTGGTTTATTTTCGGGTTTGGTTCTGTTCGGTTTGTTCGGTTCTACGAAAACAAGAACCGAATTCAAACCGAACTAACTTTGGTTCGGTTCGGTTCGGTTTGAGTTCGGTTGGTTCGGTTCGGTTAATTTGTCCACCCCTATTAAGATCCTTCTCTATATAAAGAGAAGTGCAAGACTTTTGTAAAGAACTTAACTTTGATTATCAATTCGAGATCTTTTCTCAATTCTGGTGGGTTTCCACAACATTAATTCAGGTTCTTAGCTTGAGAACTTGAGGTTCTATTTGAGGTTTAGTGCTTGCTAACCTTAGGATTTTCCGACTGCGTCAGAGCCGGGTTTTTCTGATAATTTCTATTTTTTTCTTGTTTTCCTTTAGTTTTTGGGTTTTCTATTTTGATTAGGTTTTTCTATTTTCATGTGGTGGGCAATTCGGTTTTTTTCGGGTTTGGTTCAGGTTCGGTTCGGTTCGGTTTATTCGGTTCTAGGAAAACAAGAACCGAACTCAAACCGAACTAACTTCGGTTTGGTTCGGTTTAATTTGGTTCGGTTTAAATATGGTTTGGTTTTAGTTTGGGTTGGTTTCAATTGACTTTTTTGAAACAAAAAAACAAAATATTTCAAAAATTTGTTATAAAATGTAGAGGTAACTAGTTTAATATACACACGTTATTGATAAATTTAATCAATTGCAATGGAATTTCAACTTTGGAAAAGAGAATTAGAAAAAGATACGATATTTTGGAGGCAAAAAAAAAACAAAATTTTATAGGCTAAAAAATTACTATTTTAACATGAAAAATTAATTATTTTAAGAAAATAGATAAGAAAAAAAAAATTATTATATGTGATCTAATGAATATAGTTATAGAAACATATCTATAACATTATAATATATATAATGAAATAATTTGATAAAAAGCACATTGGTTTATTTTCGGGTTTGGTTCTGTTCGGTTTGTTCGGTTCTACGAAAACAAGAACCGAATTCAAACCGAACTAACTTTGGTTCGGTTCGGTTCGGTTCGGTTTGAGTTCGGTTGGTTCGGTTCGGTTAATTTGTCCACCCCTATTAAGATCCTTCTCTATATAAAGAGAAGTGCAAGACTTTTGTAAAGAACTTAACTTTGATTATCAATTCGAGATCTTTTCTCAATTCTGGTGGGTTTCCACAACATTAATTCAGGTTCTTAGCTTGAGAACTTGAGGTTCTATTTGAGGTTTAGTGCTTGCTAACCTTAGGATTTTTCTACTGCGTTAGGTGGTATCAGAGCCGGTTTTCTCCTGTTTTTTTGAAGCTTGATCAGCCATTGACCAAGGCAGATTTCGAGGGTTTTACCGCGGGTATTACCACGGCCCTAACTGCTTTAACCAATCAGATGACGACACTAACAACTCAGATTATCAACAACAACGAAAATCGGCAAAGGAACAGAGAAGAAGAACCGATTAGGGTTGTTCCAAGGGCTGGAAACAATCGCGCTGCTAACGTTGCAGATTTGAGTTCTGAAGGAGAAGATTCTGAGGAGGAAGAAGTTGACCAGAGAAATCGAGGGAATAATCATGATTATCGTATCAAAGCTCATATTCCATTGTTCTATGAAACTATGGGAGTCAAAGATTTTCTGGATTGGCAGATAAGCGTCAATCGATTCTTTGAAGTCATGGGCATCCCTGAAAGCAAGCAAGTTAAGATGGTAGCAATTCGATTGAAGAGTACAGCTGCTGTTTGGTGGGATAAACTCGTTATTCAAAGGCGGAAACAAAGGAAAGGACCAGTTAAAATGTGGAGGCGAATGAAACAATACATGATGGAAAGATTTCTGCCTGAAGATTATGAACAGATTCTCTACAAGATGTATATCGATTGTGTTCAAGGGAAGAAAACTGTGACTGAATATACGGCTGAATTTCTGCGATTTTCTAAGCGCAACGATTTAGAAGAAAACAAAAATCAGAAGGTGGCTAGGTACGTTAGTGGATTGAAGAGTTCCATAAAAGAGAAGATAGGTTTGCAAACGGTATGGACTATGCAGGAAGCTTCTAACCTAGCTTTGAAAGCAGAATTAATGGAGGTGTCTTCTCGAAGTTTTTCTCCATTCAAGAGATATTCACCTCAAAATAATCGTGAATCAACCGGAGATAAAGACAAAGGCACAGGGGCAAAGGAGATTCACCCTAATAACAAAGAAGCTAGTAGTTCTAACAATACTCAGCCGATTAAAATCCCAATCCAGAAGCAGGGCAATCCCTATTCAAGGCCAACAATTGATAAGTGTTTCCGATGCCAAGGGCAAGGTCATAGATCGAACGTTTGTCCAACTAGGAAAACTGTAGCCTTTGTGGGAAGAGAAGAGGATCATGAGGAGGAGGATGAATACGAGGGAGCGGAGTACGCTGAAGAAGAATCCACTGAAGTAGTAAGCTTGGTGCTTCAAAGGATATTGTTATCGTCTAAAGAGGAGGGGCAACGAAAGAGTTTGTTTCAAATTGTTGGGAATGTCCTGAAATCACACTTGTATTCACTCTAGTGATAGTTGTACTGTCGAGATCAGACATTCATATGATACTAGGTGGTCATGACATTTTGCTAGAAGCCGCTGATGATCTATGAGTTATGAACTCATTACTAGTATTATATGATCCTACAGGGTCACACACCTAAGCAAATTGGATTTACTTTATATGGGAATAATCATTAATGTAATGATCAAATGATGTGTATTTGATACACATAAGAATCATGTTTTAGAGAAGGTGTCGATCGACACTACATTAGTGTGTCGATCGACACGGGTTAAAAACCGAGATAGGGATTTCGGTTTAATGACTTAATTTGAACCGGTTTAATTGCTGGACAATTAGCTTTTCTCACATGCCTATATATATGATATGAGGCACGAAATTGAGAGCAGCCTTAGTTGATAGCACCTCTGAAAACGTAGGATTCCCTGAGAGATCTGATTCCAGGTACTAGCAACCCTGCGGATTCCAGTTTGTGTGCGTGTGGACTAACAGTAAAGGCGCAGCAATTGAAGCGCTAATTGATCTCGAACCCCTGATCTTCTTCCGCTGCTAATCTCCAGGTATATTCGAGATCTGTTCTAGATTCATTGTTTACAAACCCTAGATCCTAAGCTAATTGAATTCTCACTAGGTTGTTTAATAGAGATTAAACTTGTAAAACCTGTGCAAATTCCTTCAGTGGTTCAATCGGTTTAGAGCACTTCAATCGTTGTGCCTTGCGAAAGGTTAATCGGTTCAATTGGATTAAATCGGTTATCGCCGAGTTTCAGATCCGATCGTGTCGATCGACACAATGGTTGTGTCGATCAACACGACCTTGTGAGTGGTTAACCGGTTCAATTGGATTGAATCGGTTATCGCGCTTGGTTAGAAATCGATTGAAACCGGTTTATCGACACAAATGTTGTATCGATCGACACCGACCGATTATCGATTCGGTTTAATTGGATTGACCGGTTATCGCAAATCGAAATTGGTTTGGTCGGTTATCGAAATCGGTTCAATTGGATTGATCGGTTGTCGAAATCAGGTACAGTAGGGTGAGTGTCGATTGACACTAATGTAGTGTTGATCGACACACCACTCGGATTTTGGGTTAGTGAACCTAAGATCTCATAACCGAACCAAATTTCACCCCACTTCTTAGAATTTTTTAAAACTTAATTGAAATAAGTCGTTTTAAATAAGATTCTAAACCTTCCTGAATGCATATATGATATGTGTTAGGATTAAAAGTTCTGTTCCTCAACTAAATATCAAGTGTTCTAGATGTCTTCCCGATCTTGTCAGCTGTCAAGACTCGTTTCATTACGTGATAGGCTTGCAGTGCAAGGTATCTGCAGTTACATGAGTAAGGCAGTAGGTAATTGTGTTGATGGGCTTGCAGTGCATGGCATCAGCTATTACATGACTGAAGAGATTGGTTTACTTGAGTGGGCTATCAGAAGTTCTGGGCCCATAGACATCAGGTGGATAAAACATAAGATGTCTTATCCACAACCAAGAGTCATATTAGATATGATTAGCAAAGTGTTGCTTACCTAGATAGCTAAGATTTGGGTGACAGCCAGTGGCTCACTCAAGTTTTAGTGAAGTATGGGTCTTGGATCATTATATTCATTTGAGGAAACATTGTTTTGAATATAATGCGAGTCTTCTTAATAGTTAAGATTTCTCATTTCCTGAACATCATAACTAAAACCTTTTCTTTTCCTTTTACTAGTTATGTCTAAAACCCCTCATCAGAACTCTTTCTCGTTGTGATCCGTCCTTGAGAAGGACAAGTTAAATGGATCCAACTTCCTTGATTGGTATCGAAACTTGAGAATTGTTCTCAAGCAGGAGAGAAAGGACTATGTCCTTGAGAAAGTTCTCCCCGAGAAACTAAGGTCTAATGCCTCACATGCAGTATATGATGCTTGGAATAAGCATTACTATGATATGGTCGATGTGCGCTGTCTGATGTTGGCTACCATGAACTCTGACTTGCAAAAGCAATGTGAGAACGTGGCGTAGCCCATCGAGATGATCACTAGCCTGAAAGCGATGTTTCAGGAGCAGACTCGAACGGAGAGATACCAGACGGTTAAATCTCTATTTGAGTGCAAGCTACCAAAGGATGTTCCAGTGAGTCCTCATGTCATAAAGATGATGGGTTATATTGATAACCTGAGGAGACTGGATTGTCCCTTTAGCCAAGAGTTGGCCACTGACATCATTCTGCAGTCACTACCGTCAAGCTATGATAAGTTCATTAAGTACTACATCAAGAATGGCTTGACGAAGACGTTGACTGAGCTGCATGACATGCTCAAGATAGCTGAGCTTAACATCAAGAAGGGCAAAAGGTTTGAGAAACCTGGTAAAGACAAGGGTGAGAGCAAGGCCGTCCAGATTGTGAATCAGGATAAGCCCGAGTCTCCCACTAAACCCAAGTCTGGCCCATCTGATGATGATACATGCAGCTATTATGAGGAGCCAAGGCATTGGAGGAGAAAATGCAAGAAATACATGGAAGATTCTATGGAAATAATGAAGATGTATGAGACTTCTTCTTCAGATATTTATGTTATTTCAAGTTCTATCTTATGGGTATTAGATACCGGTTGCGGTGCTCATATTTGTTTAAATATGCAGGGCCTAAGCAACAGTAGAACGTTGAAGAAGGGACAAATGGAGATGCTCAACAGGAATGAATTAAGAGTTGCTGCATTAGCTGTAGGAAGTTTCCATTTGTAGTCGCCTTCAGGCTTGGTTTTAGAAACTAAATAATTGCTATTATGTACCTGCTATGAGCAGAAATGTCATTTCATTTTCTTGTATGATTTTGAATGATTTTATTTTGATAAAAGACAAATGTTGCTCTTTTGATCTTAATGATATGTTCTATGGTAGCACCCCATTAGAGAATGGGTTTTATGTCTTAAACCAATTTATGCCTTTCTATAACATAAACACAAAACAGTTCTCTAAGCATTGTCATTTTGGGTCACATCGGATTCTGAAGCTCCATAGTGATGGGCTTCTGGACTCACTTGATTGTGAATCATGTGAGAAATGAGAATCCTGCTATTGGACAAAATGACTAAGGCCCATTTTATCAAACTAAATGAAAAGGCCAACGAATTATTGGGCCTTATACATACAGATGTGTGCGGCCCGATGGGCACCAGTGCTAGAAGAAATTATCAGTACTTTATTGATGACTACAGTAGGCATGGCTATGATTATCTAGTAAGTCACAAGTTGGAATCCTTTGAAAAGTTCAAGGAGTTCCAGAATGAAGTACATAATCAAATTGGCAAAAGTATTAGAGCTTTTCGATCAGATCGCGGAGGAGAATACTTCTTCGATCAGATCGCGGAGGAGAATACTTAAGTCAAGAGTTAAGTGATCATCTGAGAGAGTGTGGAATTGTTTCACAGCTCACTCCTCCTGGAACGACCCGATGGAATGGATTTTCCGAGAGGAGGAATCGGACCTTATTGGATATGGTTCGGTCAATGATGAGTCACAAAGATCTTCCATTATATCTTTTAGGGATACACTCTAGAAATGTCTGCGTTTACACTAAATAGGGTTCCATCAAAATCAATTGCAAAGACACCACATGAGATGTGGACTGGAAATGTTTCAATTTGTCTTTCTTGAAAAATTTGGGGTCGTGAGGCTTATGTAAAACATTTAACAAGCTCACACCTAAATCCGATAAGTGCTACTTCGATTGGTTATCCTAAGGAAACCAAGGCTTACTACTTCTACAACTATTCTGAGAACAAAGTGTTTATTGCTAAGAACTATATTTTCTTGAGAGAGATTTTCTTTCCAAGAAGAACAGTGGGAGTGAAGTACAACTCGAAGATGTTCGAGAATCACATGAGACTACTCAACCTGTTAAGGAAGAGCAGTAGCTGGATCTGCAAAGAGTTGTAGAACCTACACCTGTGGTGCCTGAACCTACACCTGTGGTGATCGATTCGTAACGATCACGAGAGATATGGATTTCTTGTGACCTATTGTCATGACTTGTTGATCATTGACAATGACGAGCCTGCAAAATTTAAAGAAGCAGTGTTGGGCCCAGACTCCGAAAAGTGGCTTGGAGCCGCTAGATCCGAAATGGGATCCATGTCAGAAAACCTGGTATGGTACTTGGTAGATTTACCTGATGGTGCAAAAGCCATTGAGTGTAAATGGATCTTCAAGAAGAAGATTGACGTGGATGGGTATATCCAGATATACAAAGCTAAGTTGGTGGCTAAAGGTTTCAAGCAAATTCATGGTATGACTATGAAGAGACCTATTCACCAGTCGTTATGCTTAAATTCATTCAGATTATCCTAGCAACTGCCATTTATCATGGTGATGAGATTTGGCAGATGTATGTGAAAAACAGTTTTCCTTGATGGAATTCTGGAAGAGGATGTGTACGTGACACAACCTGAGGTTTCACAGATCCTAATAATGCTGGGAAAGAATGCAAGCTTCATCGATCCATTTATGGATTGAGGCAAGCGTCACGGAGTTGAAATATTCGTTTTGATAAAGCTGTCAAAAGGTTTGACTTCATCAGGAACGAAGAGGAACCGTGTGTTTACAAGAAGACTAGTGGGAGTGTAGTTGCATTTCTCGTTATGTATGTAGATGACATACTTCTTCTCGGAAATGACGTTCCGTTGCTTTAGTCTTTAGAGACTTGGCTCGGAAGTTGTTTTTCAATGAAAGGCATGGGAGAAGCCGCGTGAATTCTTGGAATAAGAATCTATAGAGATAGATTGGGTTGGCTAATTGGATCGTGTCAAAATGCTTGGTGATAAGGTCTTGGACAGGTTCAGTATGCATGATTCCAAGAAGGGCCTCATACCAATGTCTCATGGCATTAATCTTAGCAAGATGCAATGTCTCTAGACACTGGCTGAGCAAGAACGTTTGAGTAGGATTCCCAGGCGTATGCAGTGGAATCTATCATGAATGCCATGACCTGCACTCGTCCAGATATTGCTTGTGTTTTTAAGCATGACGAGTAGATACCAATATGATCCATGTGAAAGTCACTGGACAGTTACCATGAATATTCTCAAGTATTTGAGGAATACTAAGGATAGGAGCTTGGTAAACTGAGGAAGTAATGGTTTTTGTTGAGAGTGGTTAGACGGACAAAGACGATTTCCGGTCGGAACCTGGTTATGTCTTGTGCCTATATGGCGGTGAGGTTTATTGGAAAGGGTTCCAAGCAGAGCACCGCGGCCTACGGTTTGTTGGAAAGGGTTCCAAGCAGAGCGCCGCAGCCTCTCCCACGACCTAAGAATGAGTTTCACCCTCCTGCGGTAGGTATTGGATATATTAAGATGTGATCTTGATTCTAGTGGGAGTTGTAATGGATTTAGTTATATTATGATGTTCATATAGACATACTTTGGTTATGTCATGATGAAATTGTTTCATGTATTATTTGATTATTGGATAATTAAATAATAGTCCCAAAGTAATTTATAGAATTTTATAGGTCATCAAGTTGAGGACTTGATCATGAAACCCTATATGTGATAAATGACATAGATTATATTTGTCCCTAGTCAAGGTTGTTAAAGTGGGACACTGACAACCGCGTGAGACTGGTATGTGAGGTGACTGATGACTAAGTTTCATGGAGTCAGTAATAAGAGTATTAAAGTCAATCACATAGATATATGTTAGAGAACATATGATCGGATTTGACCCGCTAATGAGAACTCTACAGGATAGTTATATAAGTGTCATAAGAGTTTCTCATTACGACTATAGAGTATAGTCCTTAGACCTGAGTTCATCATGATTTCTTGCATATGAATTGGTCCGCTTTGACTTTGTCAAACGTCAGCCGTAACAGGTGACTATAAAGGCATTGATTGGGTGTATCATGAAGTGTGTGAAGTAACAGGGATGGAACAAGATGGAATTTGTCCCTCCTATATAACAAGAGATAAATATCTCAGGGCCCATCGAAGATTTGATACTGAGAAATGCGTGGCCGCGCTCAAACTAGGTGATTGTCATTGGCTTTTTTTAATCAGTATAAATCGGAGTTCGATGAACGTGATATTGGCTGTAATAAGGATGACACGGTTCTTGCCTTATGCCATATCGAGATATAGAGACGAAGGGATTATGGGAATAGTTGATTCCAGTATAAGTGGGAGATTGTTGGGAATGTCCTGAAATCACACTTGTATTCACTCTAATGATAGTTGTACTGTCGAGATCAGACATTCATATGATACTAGGTGGTCATGACGTTTTGCTAGAAGCCGCTGATGATCTATGAGTTATGAACTCATTAATAGTATTATATGATCCTACAGGGTCACACACCTAAGCAAACTGGATATACTTTATGTGGGAATGATCATTAATGTAATGATCAAAACAACGTGTTTCAAAGGAGGTGTCGATCGACACTACGGAGTAATGTCGATCGACACGTGTATATGATACACATTATAATCGTGTTTTAAAGAGTGTGTCGATCGACACAAATAAGTCGTGTCGATCGACATGGGCCAATAATCGAAATAGGGATTTCGGTTTAATGACTTAATTGATTCTGAATCGGTTCGGGACCAATTAGGTTTTCTCCAGGGCCTATATAAAGAGTTATAAAGCACGACCTGGAATATAAGGTTGAGAAAACTTCTTTTGACAGCCACTCTGAAACACAGAATCCCAGAGAGATCTGATCTACCGGCACTAGCATCCCGGCGGATTCCAGTTTGTGTGCGTGTGGACCATCAGTAGAGGCACAACGATTGAAGTGCTAAAGATCTCAAATCCCTGTTCTAATTCTGCTGCAAAACTCCGGGTATATTCGAGATCCGTTCTATCAGATTATTTTGTTTACAAACCCTAGATCCTAGGCAAAGGAATCGTGACTAGGTTGATTAATAGAGATTAATCTGGTTAAAACCTGAGTAAATTCCTACAGTCTCCTCGGCTGAACAGCAGGAACAACTAAAATAGGAACGGCCGCTTGAACGGCTACAGCTAATTGACCTCTCAGGATCTTGAAGAAGCAATCAAAGAAACTGGGTGTTTCTATCCCGTGGTGATCAAGGGACTTATGAGTGTTGTAACAGAGGAGCCATCAGTTCCAGCAGAGATACTAGAAATTCTGGACGATTTTAAGGATTTAATTGCAGACAAGCTGCCACAAGAACTGCCTCCTATGCGAGATGTTCAACATCAAATCGATCTTATTCCGGGATCTAGCTTACCAAACCTGCCCCATTATCGTATGAGTCCTAAGGAGAATGAGATTTTGAGGGAACAAATCGAAGACCTATTGAGAAAAGGGTTCATTCGAGAGAGCATGAGTCCTTGCGCGGTACCAGTTCTTCTTGTTCCTAAGAAAGGTAATCAATGGCGAATGTGCGTCGATAGCAAAGCTATAAATAAAATCACTATCAAGTATCGCTTTCCAATTCCTCGCTTAGAAGACATGCTGGACGAGTTAACCGGTTCAAAGGTTTTTTTCCAAAATCGATCTTCGCAGTGGATACCATCAAATTCGAATTAGACCTGGAGATGAATGGAAGACAACTTTTAGGAGCAAATATGGACTTTATGAATGGTTAGTGATGCCTTTTGGGATGTCAATAGCACGTTCATGAGACTGATGAATCAAGTTCTTCGTCCATTTACTGGTTCCTTTGTAGTAGTTTATTTCGATGATATTTTGATTTACAGTAAAACGAAGGATGAGCATTTAGAGCACGAAAGACAAGTATTGCAAGTACTACAAGAAAACAAATTGTATGTCAATTTGAAAAAGTACACATTCAGCGCCAACAAGTTGCTCTTTTTAGGTTTTGTCGTTGGGGAAGAAGGAATTCAGGTTGATGTAGATAAAGTGAAAGCTATCCGAGATTGGCTTGCGCCTAAATCAGTTACCGAGGTACGCAGTTTTCATGGTCTTGCTACCTTCTATAGAAGGTTCGTAAGGTATTTTAGTACTATCACTGCCCCTATTACAGAATGCTTGAAGAAAGGAAAGTTTAATTGGGGTTTCGAGCAAGAGAAAAGCTTTGCTTTGATAAAAGAAAAGCTATGTACTGCACCGGTTCTAGCGTTACCGGATTTTGATAAAATATTCCAAGTTGAATGTGATGCTAGTGGAGTGGGGATAGGCGCTGTTTTGTCTCAGGAGAAAAGGCCAATAGCTTTCTTCAGTGAAAAGCTGAGTGCAACTAGGCAGAGATGGAGTACATATGATCAAAATTTTATGCGGTATTCCGAGCTTTGAGACAATGGGAGCATTATTTGATTCAGAGGGAGTTCATCTTATTCACTGACCATCAAGCTTTAAAATTTCTCCACAGCCAGAAAGTAATAAATAAGATGCATGCCCGATGGGTAAGTTTTCTGCAGAAATTTCCCTTCATTATCCAACATAAATCGTGAGCTCTTAACAGAGTGGCATATGCTTTGAGTCGAAGGGCTTCTTTGCTAATTACTTTAGCACACGAGGTTGTGGGTTTCGAGTTTTTGAAGGATTTATACGAGAATGATGTTGAGTTCAAAGAGTTGTGGACAAAATGTAATGCAAACATCCATGTGCAGATTTTCACGTCCTAGACGGTTATCTATTTAAAGGAGATCGGCTGTGCATTCCTTGCTCATCATTGAGAGAGAAATTGATCCGCGATCTACATGGTGGTGGTCTTAGTGGACATCTCGGAAGAGACAAAACCATTGCCAGCTTAGAAGAGAGGTATTATTGGCCACATCTGAGGAAAGATGTTGGAACAATTGTCAAAAGATGTTATATTTGTCAAGTTTACAAAGGACAGTCCCAAAATACTGGTCTTTATATGCCTTTACCTATTCCTGATGATATCTGGTAAGATTTAGCTATGGATTTTGTGCTGGGTTTGCCTCGAACGCAACGTGGAGTGGATTCTGTGTTTGTGGTTGTTGACAGATTCTCTAAAATGACACACTTTATCGCTTGCAAGAAAACCGCTGATGCATCAAATATCGCGAAGCTGTTTTTGAGAGAAGTTGTACGTCTTCATGGAGTTCCTAAGTCTATTAATTCAGACAGAGACATTAAATTTCTCAGCCATTTTTGGATTACTCTTTGGAGGATGTTTGGAACCGCTCTTAACAGGAGTTCTACAGCTCATCCCCAAACTGATGGGCAGACCGAGGTAACCAACAGAACTCTAGGGAATATGATTCGAAGCGTTTGTGGTGATAAGCCTAAACAATGGGATTTGGCTTTGCCTCAAGTCGAATTTGCTTACAACAGCGCCATGCATTTTGCGACGGGAAAATCACCTTTCTCCTTGGTATATACCTCTGCTCCCAAACATATAGTTGATTTAGTTAAACTGCCTAAGGCTCCCGGGGTCAGTGCGTCAGCAGAGGCCATGGCAGAAGAGATTTTGGTCGTTAAAGAGGCTGTTAAAACTAAGCTCGAGGCTACAGGAAGGAAGAACAAAGTTGTTGCTGATAAACACAGGAGGCTTAAGGTTTTCAAAGAGGGAGACGATGTGATGGTATTCCTCCGTAAAGAGAGATTCCCGATTGGTACGTATAGCAAGCTACAACCTCGCAAGTATGGACCATTTAAAGTATTACGGAAGATCAATGACAATGCTTATGTTGTAGCACTACCAGAATCTATGAACATTTCCAAAACCTTCAACGTAGCTGACATTCATGAGTATCAAGCAGATGAAGTTCTATATCCATAAGAGAACTTGGGGACAAGTTCTTCAGAGGTGGGGGAGACTGATGTAGGAAGCATTTCCTAGTTTTCCTTTTTATTTTAAGTTCTGATAATTTCTATTTTTTCTGGTTTTCCTTTAGTTTTTGGGTTTTCTATTTTGATTAGGTTTTTCTATTTTCATGTTAAGATCCTTCTTTATATAAAGAGAAGTGCAAGACTTTTGTAAAGAACTTAACTTTGATTATCAATTCGAGATCTTTTCTCAATTCTGGTGGGTTTCCAGAACATTAATTCAGGTTCTTAGCTTGAGAACTTGAGGTTCTATTTGAGGTTTAGTGCTTGCTAACCTTAGGATTTTCCGACTGCGTCAGAGGGTGTGCAAGCGGTGCAACCCCTCAGGGCCCCAAAAGTTTTCACCATTTTTCTATAGGACTTGAGGGCCAAATTATTCAGAATGCTATGAATGGCTGGGGAAAATTAGGGTTTAGGTTGAAGGTTCAAGAGACGGCGAAGGATGATTTATATAGTGCCATAACTTGGAAAAAAAAAATTATTAAAAAAGAAAATTTATTTCATACCAATATGTTCAAAAAAAAAAAAAAAATACCAACATGAGATTTTGGCCTGATTTTGGTAATTAAAAAACAAATTTGAGATGATACTTGGGCCTGATCCGTCTCAGTGAGCTGAGACTCATTTTACGGGATCACGGGACACGAGGAAGCCTTTCATTCGACCGTGTTTTGATTTTCTGGGGAAACAGAGGAAAAAAAAATTCATTTGTTGAAAATCACAAAAAACTAAGATTCTCTCTCTCTCTCTCTCTCTCTCTCTCTCTCTCTCTCTCTCTCTCTCTCTCTCTCTCTCTCTCTTTCTATTGACGGCGATTTCCTCTTCACCTCTCCGTTCAGTGATATTCGCCGGCGGTTGATGTAGAAGACGATTCTATTCTTCACCCTCCATCGATTGGAACCGATTATCAAATCGATCTGAGGGTAGATTGATCTGTTCTATGTCCAAATAAAAGAGAAATCAATCGGTTGCTCTGTTGCATGTCGAGAGAAAGGAGAAATCGGAGACATAATTAACCAGATAAGTAGATCTCTTGATTTGTCTCTTCTCTCTCTGATTTGTAAATAAATTGAGTCGATCTAGGGTTTTGTTGTTTGTGGGTTTTGGCTCAATCTGATACTGATCTCTAGGTATGTGTATATGGTTAATTCTGTGTAAAAGCTTAATTTTGGTTATATGCTTAATCCGAATTATCTTACTTGTGCTTAATTATGTGTGGGTTGTTTATTGTAACTAGATGATTCCCCGCGTTTTACGCGGATTAGTATTTTTTTTAAATCAAATAAAACTGAAAATTTATCTGGATTACATATAGAATTTAGATTTATTTATTTTGAATTTCATTATTTTATTTTTTGTTAATATTTTGTTATTATTAGTTTCATTTGATAAAAAATAACTTAAGGAAACAATAAATATTAGATGGATCTCATAGATTTTGGGAAACAACAATAAATAAGGTCACAATATATTTAGACAATATTATTTACGAAAATTTTTCTATAGAATAAAAAGAAAATTGTTCCTTCAAAATCACTATTATATGTAGAATTTAGATTTATTTATTTATTTTAAATTTAATTTTATTTGCTGTTAATATTTTTTATTATCAATTTCGTTTAATAAAGAATAACTCAAGGAAATTAAAATATTGAATCCATCTCATATATTATGCGAAGAACAGTATTGTTTGACGAAAAATTTGTATCTGAGTAAAAGGAAAATTGTTGTAATATTAATTTTTCATCAAAATAATATTTTTCATCAAAATGGTAGAGAAAACTCTCTAAAAGTTAGTTTTTTAAAAAAAAACTAGCAACAGATTTAACCGTATTTTAGTTGGATTTTTTGACGGGGTTTAAGATGATATATATTGGTGAATATTAACCTTACTGATTATTGATCGAAATTTATATAGACAATTTCGCTGAAAAATTGAGAGAGAAAATTTGATCATATGCCAAACATTTTTAGATCTTTCTTGAATTGTTATCACCAGTTTTTCTTTCTATTAAATAATAAGACTACTATTTACGCTTTAATACTATAAATAGTATTGAAAAGGAATTCAACCATTATTGATTTTTTGATCAAATTTTTATACCATTTTAGAATCTGGATAAACCTGCAAAAAAACAGGCTTACTTAGTTTTCTATATTTTCTTGAACTACAATTCTATTTCATTTCAGTACGTAAATACTAATAAATTTAGAAACTGTATAGTTTTCGGTTGTGTTTCATTAATGGAGACGCATCGAAGACTTGGTTGATATGTTCGGCATGAACATTTTTAATAATTGAAAAGAAAATCTAACTGCTAAACCACCTTTCACGATCAAGAGCCTATAGTGGAGGAGGCTCTTGATACTGAGGAATAT
Organism: Draba incana; assembly: GCA_963576765.1. Taxonomy (NCBI): domain Eukaryota; kingdom Viridiplantae; phylum Streptophyta; class Magnoliopsida; order Brassicales; family Brassicaceae; genus Draba; species Draba incana. The sequence continues at coordinate 34,641,285 of OY755216.1, read as the reverse complement.
CATACTTTAATTATGCCTAGCATATACTATTTATGTTAATTGGTGTGTTGTTCATATGTAAAAATAATAAATATCATACTTTAATTAAATAGTTTAAACAAAAATAACAACAACAACAAAAACAATCAAGTTATTATATCACCTTATATATCATATTTCAAAGAAATTACAACTTACCAATCAATTTTAATTTTTGAACAAAAACATGTATATCTAAAACATCCACCAACTTTGTATCCTTCACGAATACACATACGTGCACAGTCTAAACAAGTTATTTCGAGCCTGTTCCTTGGTTGCGATAAAGATTGGAATTTCTGAAAATTAATTGGAGGACTCGCAGCTGGAGTGAAAGAATGAATTTTCATTTTCCTATTGGATTTTGCACTGATATTTTTTTTTTTTTTTTGGACATCTAAAGATTTTATTAAACTGAAACAGAGGAATACAAAGCCGGTTAAAAACCGGACACAAAACCGGTCGAAGCCGGAAGCCGGAGATTTAGCCGGTGTACAACCGGAAACTAAACGAAACTAAACAAACACAACTAAAAAGCTAAACCTAAACGAAACAGATCGATACAATAACACAAAATTATCATAAGGCTCATGGGTTAAGCTTCAGATACAAACTTTATAAGAACATATATTTTGCACTGATATTTGATGCATCTATATATTTCCGAAACATATACATCAATTTAATATTTTGAGTAAACACAATAAAATATTTGTTTTTTTACTATTACAAAAAAAAAACATAAATAAACTTACATGAAGAAACAAGAACTAGAAGAGCTAGAAGCAAAACAATTTTATTCATTATAATAGAAACTCAATTATTTATATATAAATGGATATTTTTCGAATCGTTTTGAGTTTTTGTTTTGAAATCACAAATAATAGTAGCGTATTTATATGTGTTTTTACTTATGTTACAAAAAGGTTATATATACAATTAACATTTATGGTTAATGAATGAAAGTTTCAAAATCTCTTATCAATGTAACTTGTGAGGAATCTACATGATGTTTACATTTAAAATTGCTTAGCCAATCTGATTCGGTACGACCCGTGGGATTAATAACTACCAGTAAGATCAACACTGAACCGTCGAGAAAAACGTATGTCGTTTACAACATACTAGTTCAAGCAAACTATACGTCGAAAAAACCTCCTCACAATCTCTCTATGGATTTGTAAAACCTATATGTACACGAACCACATTTTGTATTATATTGATCCCAATCAAAAAAGAGATTACCATTTCTTGCTTCGACTTTGTTTTATTTTCTCGGCTATGATGATGAATCCGAGATGGGATTAGTTTTGAACGACTTCGCAACGGATTTGTAAAGACACTCTTCTTCGAATGGTTTCGAGACATAACCATCCACTCCGCTTTTTAGACATTTTTCATACGTCGCATGAATTACATATATATTTTTTTTACTTATATCCTCCCTACATCTCATATGTTTTTTTTGTTTTTAAACTATTAGAAATTTTTCTTTTAACTATTTGGTTAGTTACACAAAATTATTTTGTAAATTTCCATTTTTAAAATTTTATTTTTAGTTAAATAAATTTAAGTGTCAACACATATCAATATTAATATATGCCTATCTCTTATTGAACGCATTCTCTTTTATATATTAAGATCTTATTATATAAAAGAGAAGCCGGTCGACGAGAACTTGACACGTAAGCGAAATTGTAACTTGCGAGATTATGACATGTGTCATTGATAATTTAGATTGTGACACGTGTAATTTATTTTTAATTAAAAAAAATGTTAACATAAATATCTTTAAAAAATTGGAAATCCTATTTTTTAAGTTTTGATGTGATTCCATTTTTGTAGTTTTCGTTTAATAAATATGGAAAACTATACTATCAAGACAATAGAAAAAAGGAAACTTATGGAAAAATAATTGTGTATATATATATTAGTCAAAAATAATGGGGTATGTTTTATTAAACTTGAGAATTGGTTGCATACGTCTACGAATATATTGGTAAGTGTATTTTTTTTTTTTAACGTCTCAAGATATAGCTATTCATATTCTTCACGAGAATGTCATATTTGTAGATGTAAGTATGTTTCTCAAGACATTGGTAAATATGTATCATATGTTAATGCATGTATATTGATTAAATAAAATAAGATTATAGAACTAAAAGTACATAGGTAAATAATTATAATTGTTTATATATATTATGATTTAGGGGTTTTCAATCTGGATTTTGGTTTGGTTAAATTTTTTGCTTTTTGAATTTTTGGTTTATATAATAAGATAAGTTCTAAAGTAAACTCAAAATATTAGGGATGATTTGGTTCAATTTTGGTTAAATTTTTTTCTTTTTTTATGAAATTGATTCATTATTCTTAATTAAACATCGATTGTAAAACCTTTTTTTTTGTTCGGTTTGATATTTGATTCCAGTTTATTGGATACAAAAAAAGTAAATTCATTTATATAGTAGTTTAAAAAAGATGATTATATATGGGTAAATACTATTCACCTAATACTCACCTATTTAACCCTAAAAATAATAATATATGGGATGTAGAACATGTATAATAAGATGTATATATGTGTTGTTTGATAATATTCTTTATATGTTTTTTTTAGGTTACTAACATAAAATTTACAATTTTTTATTTAATTCTAAAATATTTTAATTGTTTTACGATTTATTATATAGTTAAAAAAACGTTCAATATGATTTGAATTATGTATGAGACATTTACAAAAATGCCACTTTTGACATGCCACTTTTCAAATATGCTATAGCTGAATTATTTTCTTACCAACATGCCACTTATAAATCTGTTTAGAAACCTTATTTCTTAAAATTTTCAATTTTTAAATTTTTTTTGATCCCCTACAAACCTTAAACCCAAAAAACTAAACCCTAATATAACATAGTTAACCCAAACATAATTAATTTAAAATTTTGGAAAAAGTGATAGTGGCATTTTTGAAAAGTGGCATGTCAAAAGTGGGATATCTTGAAATTTCTCATTATGTATATATATGATTATGAATTCACATTATATCAATTATGACATAAGAACTAAGATATAAATGATCTCTAATTATTTATAGTTTATGTTCTATTAAATTCAACGGGGCTTTAATTAAAATTTAAATATTTATTGATAATATTAATCTGTTAATCCGCGTATTAACGCGGGCCTTATTCTAGTAAGAGATAAAGCCCAATATCTCATCGGTTTAACCAGTCATAAACGAATTTATATAATTTGGAAGCTTCTAGCGTTTTAGGGTTCAAAAGAGCTATAAAAGGAAATCCATGTTTTAACCTCTTTCTTTTTTTTTAGGTCAAGCTCTCTTGAATCCTAAAAGGCTAACGTTAAAAGCTATCTCTCCTTCACGTTCACGTTCACGTTCATGTTCAATCGAGGTCTCCTGCTTTTCTCCTCCGATCGCGGGTAATCAGTTCTTGTTAAAATCTGTTTTGAATTTTTGCATGTTTATCTTCGAAACATCTTTTTGTTTGGTTATACTTAAATCATAGTTTATATATTTTCTAAACAAAATCACATATGTCTCTGCGTCTTAAAACATCTCTTGCTCTTGGATTTTTGTTGAGATCGATATGAGCAATTATTCGTTTTTTCTGCTTGTTGTTTTACGTGTGTTAGTGTCTAATATATGACTGCTGATTTGCATACAAAATATACCAATTGATATGATTATTATATAATTTATATTTGTATGTATTATATGAAGTTGTTCATTAAACATCGTTTACTAAATATCCTCTATATCACTTTTCAGGTTACAGAAATCTAAAAAACTTTCAATAACAAAAAACAAAAAATAACACAGAGCAACCAAGAGGTTTTCTCAGGTGGACTCATTAAATTACTTAAAAGAACAATGCAAAGCTGACGTACTCCTCAAGGCAGGAGAGAGTGATGATAAGTGTGCACCTATCTCCGCACACAAATTACTTCTGGTTTTTGCTCACTTTTTCTTCCTATTTATTTCTCACTTTTTTTTTGTACTTATCATCATCAAATCCAAAAAAACAACTCTAGAAATCATACTATAATGTTTTGAAAGTAACAAAAATATATATTACTCGAAGCCTTTAATGTTTTGAAAATAGCTCTTACTTGGAATGATTTTTCATTGCTAATTTTATTTTTATTTTTCAATAGGCATCAAGATCAGAGGTGTTTAGAAAGATGTTTGAATCAGACAAGGTCAAGGCTTCGGTTAAGCTAGAGACAATCACTCTTTCTGATATGAAACATGAAGAAGTTGAAGCATTCGTCGAGTTCATGTACACCGTTGATGGCTCGATTTCTAATGAAACTTTAAGAAAACATGTTAGGTCTCTCTATATTGCAGCAGACAAATACGAGATTCCGCATCTACGGGACGTATGCAGAAGCCATCTCATATCATCTCTTAACTCGTTAAATGCTGTTAACATCCTTGAGCTCGCCCAAATTCCTTTTGACCAAGCCCTCCATAATGCTGCCTTCAATATTGTCAGAGCCTCTGCCTCTTTGACTAAGATTTCTAATTCTGCTGAGTTCAAGGCTTTCTTCGTCAATCACCCAGGGGAGCATACATGCGGTGTACATTGCAGGTTCACAAATATTTAAAGGGCCAATTATTTTAGAAAATCTTATGTAGTCCGTATTATTTTTTGTTTTTATGGGATTTGACTGTGTTTTTCAAGCTTCACAAATCTTTAAAAAAGTTGTTTTTTTAATTTAGTTAACTTCTTTCTTAATGTGTCATACTATTGAATTTTGAATGAAACATTTATGCTAGGGTCAAAAGAGCTACAAGAATAGAGGTTTATACATTTCTTCCAAAATCTGTTTCCACCATTTGAGTTCGGGGAGATATGTCATGGTTTGAAATTTAAAAATGACTATAGTTTTGTAGATACAAGTAGTAGTAGTTGAGAGTCGAGATGTAGGATAATCTTCTCAGTTCAAGAAGCTAGAGTTTGGCCAATTAACATAACTAGTATATGCCAGGCATTATAAAAGTTCCTTCTCACGGACTGTTTTTCAAATATTGAATAATTAAGTTTCACTAACTACTGAATTTATATATATATATATGTTATATATTACTGCATCTTTCTTCTAACTTCTTGAATCATAACACAGACCACTTTATTGATGCATTCTAATGATTTTAGTGTGATTCTTCCATATGAATTGTGCCAAATAGCCAATATAAAAATTGTCATATTTCAAATACAAGTATGTTATTTCTGTCGTATAGATATGTGCTCCTTTTATATCATCTTTTTATCAAAAACGGTGTTGTCCATTTTCCGCAGTTATCGTAAGTTGGTGTGTTTTTATATGTAAAAATAATATATATCATACTTTTAGTAAATAGCGTAAATAAAATGACAACAAAGAAGAAAAACAATCAAGTTATTATATCACCTTATATATCATATTTAAAAGAAATTACAACTTACCACTCAATTTTATTTTTCGAACAAAAACATGGAAATCTCCCAAATCTATCACATCCACCAATTTTGTATCCTTTACGCATACATATACGTACACAGTCCATACAACTACCTTCAATAATGTACTCTGATGCCGATAAAGTCTGGAATTTCTGAAAACTAATTGGAGGACTCGCTGTTGGATTGAAAGAATGGATTCTCATTTTCCTGTTGGATTTTGCATTGATATTTTGATGTATCTATAAAATTCCAAATCATGTACATCAATTTAATATTTTGAGTAAACACAATAAAAAATTCTTTTACTATTACAAATAAAACATATATAAATAAAACTTACATGAAGAAACAAGAACTAGAAGAGCTAGAAGCAAAACAATTTTATTCATTATAGTGGAAATTCAATTATTTATATATAAATGGATATTTTTCGAATCGTTTGTTTTGAAATCACAAAAAATAGTAGCGTATTTATATGTGTTTTTTTTAACTTATGTTACAAATAGGTTATATTTATAATTAACGTTTTTGGTTAATGAATGAAAGTTTCAAAAACTCTTACCAATGTAACTTGCGAGGAATCTACATGATGTTTACATTTAAAATTGCTTAGCCATTCTGATTTGGTACGACCCGTGGGATTAATAATTACCAGTAAGATCAACACTGAACCGTCGAGAAAAACGTTGTTGTTTACAACATACTAGTTCAAGCAAACTAGGTCGAAAAACCACATTTGTGAAAACTATATGTACACGAACCACATTTGCATTATATTGATCCCAATCAAAAAAAGAGATTACCATTTCTTGCTTGGACTTTGTTTTATTTTCTTGGCTGTGATGATGAATCTGACATGGGATTAGTTTTGAACGATTTTGCAACGGATTTGTAGAGATTCTCTTCTTCGAATGGTTTCGAGACATAACCATCCATTCCACTTTTCAGACATTCCTCGTAGGTCGCATGAATCACATCCGCGGTCATGGCTAATATCGGTAAATGCCATTCGAGGCTCGTCTTCTCTTTAGCTTCTTTCTCCATCATCCTTATCTGACGAGTCGCCTCAAATCTATAAGACAGCAAACAAATCAAACCGAAAGTTAAACCAATAACTAACCGCAAGTATCAAACTTTACATTGAACATAGCAGAACAAGAACAACAAAATCTAAATTCTTTCTATTTATATTTACATTTTTGGGGCTCTAAACCGAACCAAATCTGAACCGAGATTTAATCCTAAACTGACTGGTATTGAAATTCTCATAAACCGAAATGTAGTCTAACCAAATTCAACTAGCAGAATAAACCAAGATTAACAAGATTTCAAATTAACTAATTAAAGATAATCCTTTTTACTAATCTTGTTCATTTTCTCATACAAACCAAATAAATTTTGCCAAAAACCGAACGATCAGTGACGAAACTTCCATTCCAGAGTAAACCATATAGCAAACTAATCAAAACCGAACCGAATTTTATCGAAATAGTAGTGAATTTATTGAACTTACCCGTCCATTTGTGGCATTTGAATATCCATGAAGCAAGCATCAAAATTGTGAGGAATTTGAAGCAAACTCAAAGCAACTTGACCACTCTCTGCACAAACCACTTCAGCTCCAAATTTCTTGAGAGCTCCTGCAGCTACTCTTCGGTTAACGATATTGTCATCAACCACTAGAATCGTTTTCCCGGTAAGCAAGCTTTTAAGTGTTGCGGGCGATGATCCTTCGGGATATTGTTGTCTCGTCTTTCTCAGCTCAAGAACTTGTTGTAAACACGCACCGATCATGCTTGCTCTTAACGGTTTCATTATTACCGTATCTGCGAACCCCGCGGCTTTAGCTCTGTCGAATTCTGAATTTGTGATGTTTGTTGCGAAAAGCGCGAGTTTTGGAGATTTTTGATGAACGTTTCTTGAATTCAATAAACGTATCTCTGAGTCGATATCTTCGTTTAAAATCCATGAATCTTTCTCCACTAAGATCATATCCACTTGCGGTTTCATCGTTCTGCAAAAAAAAACCGGGAAAAAAATGAAACTTTTCGACGTTACCAACACAAATGAAAGAAAAAATCGAAACTTCTTGTTACCCGTTTCTTCCAAACGCGGTTTTGAGACTTGTTACGACATCGACATTGATTCCGAGTCTTTTCATATGGTATATAGTCACAGCGGCTCTAACGGGCTTAGCATCAACAACTATAGCTCTCATTCCTCTAAAAGTAGAAGGCAGATGCTCGACATTCGGTTTCTTTAAATGGTTAATCGCACTGCATTTATCGCATTTCTCAAAAGTAGCGGTGAACCAAAACGTGCTTCCGACGTGTGGCCGGCTTATGAAATTTATCTGACCTCGCATAAGCTCGACTAAACACTTGCTTATACTCAAACCAATCCCGGTGCCTCCATAGTTTCTTGAAGTCGAGCTATCCGCTTGCATAAACGGCATAAAAACTCGGCCTTGGGCAACTAAGGGGATTCCGATACCCGTGTCTTCAATCGAAATCATAAGCCTAACATTACCCGAAATGTCAAACTCCGATAATAATGACTCCTCCTCTGAGACCAAATGCTTGAATGAATCCCAGCTGCTCCGATTATCGGCTGCTTCGTAACCGCTCAATGTGTTGTAACCGCTCTTTTCTTCGAATAATTCGCCGTTTAATGCGGTTTTGACTTCAGCTCCATCTTTTAATTGTTCCACAAGATGGACTTTGACAAAGATATGCCCTTTCTCTGTAAACTGTTCATAAAGATGAAATCTTGATCAAACAAGAATCAAGAAACGAACAACCCGAGAAAGCGGAAAAAGGAACTTACTTTAACCGAATTTCCAACGAGGTTTATGATTATCTGTCTAAATCTCCCTGAATCTCCTTTGACTATCTCTGGTACTTTGTCTGAAACGAAAACCGCAAGCTGCGAAATTTTGAAATCAAGAAAATCAGTAGCAAGAATTTTAAAAAGGACTTATCTTAATAAATCGGAAATCCGAAACTGGAAACTTACTTCAATGCCTTTGTTCCTGGACTCCTCGGAGAATAGAGAAAGGACATCATCTAGTATTGAACGGATATCGAAAGGTACAGATTCCAATTCCAACTTGCCAGCTTCGATCTTGGCACGATCAAGAACTTCGTTTATTAACGCAATCAATGCTTTACCACAAACTTGTGCGGTTTGAGCGTAATCTCTCTGCGTTGAGCTAAGTTCTGTATCAAGAAGCATAGCAAGCATTCCTACAACACAACAAAAACAGTGAGCCGGATTGAGAAACCAAAGATCGAACGAAAAAATACCTAAAACGTTATATACCGAGAATGCCATTCATCGGTGTCCTAATCTCGTGAGAAACAGTGGCAAGAAACTGAGATTTTGCGACATCAGCAGCTTCTGCTCGGACTTTAAGCTCTTGCATTTCATGGAAGTCATCTTCGACTTTTACAATGTGCACAGCTGCAGTGTACAGTATATAACCCACCAAAAAACCAATCGCAAAGAACAAAGGCACGGTCGTGAGTACATTCAGCGGTATCGGCGCCTTCTGATGATACCTGCATACAAAACCGTTCAAACAAGAACTCAAAATTTTCGATCTTCGACATGTTTTAGCTTAAAGATCTTAAGTATATTACCTGCAAATCATCTTATGTTTCCTGAAGGGATCTCCGAAATCGAGCTTGCTCTCGTGAGAGAGAGATGTATCGGCTTCTTCATCTTGATTACCGTACATGACAAGCGGATCCGATGCATTCGTGATGTCGTAAACATGCACTACTATCGCTTGGTTACCGGCAAGCTGACCAAGTAAATTCTCAACAAGAGACTCTACGTCAAACGCGCCACCAAGGTACCTACATTTCAAATTCAAAAGCACCAATCTTTACACAATCCCACACACATAAGACCAATTTCGAAAAAGATCGAACTTTACCCTGCAGTGGCTGCGATACGTTCTTGAACAGATGGATTTTCGGGAAGAGAAGATTTATAGACAGGAAAAGTCAACACAACTCCGAGATGGTGAGAAGCCAAAAGCCTAAAAGGACTTGTCAATACTGCTTTACCCGTTTCTCTTGCTCGTAAAATGTTTTCGCGGTCTTCCTGCAAAAAGGAACAAACTTTCATAAGTACTGATAGCTACAAAACCAATAAGTGTCGTATAATCGAAGATTACCTCGCCAGACATCATATCAAGTGACTCGAGATAAGAGACACTATCTTGAGAGAATATAACAGGGGCATACTCGTCCCTAACCGGCGAAGGCTCTCCTCGATCCATCGTCTTTATAACACAATTATGCTGACGCTCAAACATCTCCCTATCCAAATTCACAACTTTCTCCGCGTAAGCTACTCCACTTAACAACGGTCTCTCAAACGCTGTTCTTGCTGTGTACTCCGCAAATGTATCCTGCAAAAATTGATGCTTTTTATACTAATTTGAATCCCAAACAAAGCTTAGAGCCAAAATTTTACCAAATCTAAATAGAAAGATTTAAATTTCCTTAAAAAGTCAAATTTTTAGTACCAAATCTCAAAATTTTACACAAAGTTTTGAGCTTTAATAAGCCAACACACATACTAACCTGATCAATTGCAGAAGGAGTCTTGTGGTAATGAAAAGTGGAGACAAGAATGGCCAAAGCATGAACATGATTAACACTAACACTAAACTGATCTTGTAACATTCTTGCTCTTTGATCACACATACTCACTAAAACCTCTTCTCTTCTAACTTTATTAGCATCATCCATCCATTGATAAATCCCTCTGCTTATAAACCCAACAATGATAATCCACAAAATCATAGCTTTTGGTAATAAAGCTCTATGTTCTTGTATGAAAGTTGACCCCTTTTTATTACCAATCTGATCATTACTGTTGTTCATCTTCACCGCTACTGAATGCTGTTGCTGCATCTTCGCAAAACCCATTAAACCCGAACGCCAAAAATCGATTTTTCGACGTTTTTCGGTATAAAAATCGACGCTTTTCGCCGTGGGATCAGATTTTTTTAGCTCTTCTTCTTGATGATGATGATTGTGAAGTGCCCAGTTCATATCTGAGCTACAAAAACAATGAAGCAAACAGAATTTGAGCCTTGTACATAATAAATAAACATAAAGCATGGGTCATGTTTATGATTAGTAATTACCATAAACATTGTTTTGCGTGATTGTTATCAAAAGATTAACAAAAAAAAACAAAACCCTTTTTTGCAAATTCAAGAACAACACAGAGAAAAGAAACTCAACGCATGGTTCTCAAAAGAAGCAACTTTGCTCGGTTTCTAACACAGAGGAATTAAAAAAATCATTAAAAATGGTTAATTATTTTTCACTAATCAATGTTTAGAGGAAAATTATTAAACAAAGGAACTAATCATAAGCTCTTTACAGGCGTGAAATGTTAGTTAATTGTTGTTTCTTCTCTGAACAAGAACATTAGCTATGTTCACTGTCTCTCAAATCCAACAAAAAATAAATAAATTTAAAATTGATTTGACCAAACAAAGAAAGAACACGATAGCTGAAGAACAACGAAGCATGGAAAATTAAAGAAATCATAATAAAAAAACCGAGACTTTCGAGAAACCCACATGGAGAAATGAAAATCTTATTATAAAAAAAAAAAAATTGATTCTTTCATTACCTGTAATGAGTTGTGAGACGACGGTTGAACATTGCATTATTAAACCCTAATTCTCTTATAATCACTCAACAAAATTCCATTTCGAGCTCTTCTTCTTCTTCTTTCTTCTTTGTGTTTTTTTTTTTTTTTGGTGAAGATTTATTGCTTTTAAAAGTAAAAAAACTGAATCGAATTTTTTTAGATTTTTTTGCAGATACGTTTCTCTCTCTCTTTGTCAATATCAGAGTTAAGCTCTGAACTTCTTTTTCGATTTTTTATAAATCTTTTTTTCTCTGTAGCTTCTTTGTATTTTTCTCTCTCTAACTTGAGTCCAAGTGTCTAAAACACTATTTTTATAATATAAAATTATTAAAATACACATTCTCTTTTCCTTTTACTCAACTTTATACCTTCTTTTTCATCTTTTTACTCAATTTTTATTAATTTTATATTTAAACATTCTCTCTTCCTTTTCTTAACACTCTTCAAAATATCCTATTTTAGACCACTCTCTCTTCTTTTTCTTAACTTTTATTAATTTTATATTTAACCACACTCACTATCTACTATCTTTATTAATTTTATATTTTAAAATACCCCATAAAAACACTCTCTTTTTTCCTTTTACTCAAATTTTAATAATTTTATATTTTAAAAATACACCAAAATATCTTTATTGCACATGCTCTAATTGCTCATATAATCCAACAAAAAGTTATTTTTGCAAAAATCTCCTTAATATGTATGATCATTATCCGAAATGGAAAGATTTAACTTATTAATAGCAAAAATCTTTTAATATATTTGTTACATCGATTAGATATTCAATAGCTTTATTATTATGGTCAATGGATAATTCAACAAAAAGAAAAAAAAATATTCGATAGATACAAAAATTAGTAAGGGTTAATTTGCCAAATAACACAATTTTAAATTATAATTAGTATAATAGTCATGTAATAAATATAATTAAAAAAATTAACAACTAATCTAGAGGAATTTATGATTTTATCATTGATACATAATACATACTATTCTAAGAGAATCAAGAGTAAAATTGTTCATAATACATATTATACACGATAAATAGTAATTTTGGCTATTGAGTAAATTATAATTTTTTTTTTGTGTTATATTTGACAATTTCCGAATTAGTAAATGCTAACACACTTCCTATATCTCAGTTAGCATTTAACATTTTACATACAACCATTTCTAGTCAATTATAAACAAGTTTTCTAAACTTTTTTTTTTAATGAAAATAAAAGTGTTTAAATAAAATATTGGTGAGTGAGAGACATTGTACGAAAGTCGCTATCGCATATCTTGGAGATAGTGACATCGCGACAAAGCGCAGATCTGGCCCCAGAGCCATTTTACCTGAAAAACCACCCTTGTACCCACCTAATTACGCTATTACCCCTGGCATTTATTTCAACATAATGGGCCTCAGTCTTGAGCCCACTATAAATCCATGTGTCATCTGTTATACCGGGACAGTAGATGACAAACCGGGAGTTGACCAAAAGAAACATGACAAACCGGAACAATGCATGAACTTGTACAACTCAAAAAAAAAACATAATGCTCCGGGAGTATTGACTTTATGGAAATTTACGGATTTACAAACATTATGTAGATTTACAAATCAACTAAAATATACAAACGAAAAACACTTTTCAAATGAATTTCTAATTGTATTGGAAAAAAAAATTGTCTGAAATTTGAGAAACGGGTCGATGAAATTGTATAGTATTGTATCAATAATTGTAGTTGTATGGTTTATTTATGGAAATGTCTTATTAAAAAGTTGTGGGTTTGGCATTGACCATTGTTTCCTCTCTTTTTTTACAACTCATGCCCCTTTGATACACGTCCACTATGTAGGATAATCATGAACTCTAGCTAGGTAGATTATAATTTGCGTATGACATGGATTCGACCAATATCATTTTATTTTTGTTTCGTATAAATTTTCGAAAATAATTAGTATATTTTTTTCCATGTGTTTATATTCCACGTCATAAGTGAGATCCGGATAGTTTTTACATGTTAGTTTTCCCTTTGTTTTTTTTAATAAAAAATGGTCTTTGTAATTCTTAAGCACTGCACTAAGTTCTTCGAACTAGAGTTTGAAAAAGATTATATGCTGGACTAGAACACTAAAATTCCTAGTCTCCAAGATAATGCGAAGTTTCGATAACTTTATATTTTCTCCGACGTTCATTCTTATTATCTCATAAAGCATCAATATATGTTCATGTAGGACACGATATTTCGACCAGCTTGCTAATTTTAATTCTTATTCGCAAAAGATGTGAAAAGTAGCATATGTGGATTTAGCAGTACCTAACAGTAGTAGTAACACAAATAGGAAAAACAAAAAAGGCACACAAAAGAAGTGGTGCTAAACAAATGTGTGTCGGCCATGTGAAATCCATGTTGACTTTATATCATCAAATTATTTCGTGGTTACAAATTATCTTATTCTATTTAGATTTCTTAAGATTTTGTAACATATTCTATTTTCAGTTTTTGTATTTACTCTCAAATTATGTTTTAGTCACATGCTCAACAATCACTAAACCAAACCAATTGATATATAATTTTTTATATAGAAATACCAAAACCAACCCATTATGTTTATAGAATGGTTATGTATTTTCGCAAGTAGTAAAATACTCTAATTTGCAGTGTACTGTATGTTGTTTAGATTAGCATTTTTTTAACTATGCTGGTTACTAATTAAAATTTCTGAGTCAAAAGCAGACTAGCACAATCGCCCCTTTTTCAAAGGTTAAATAAACAATGACGATTTAATAACTACTATCTTAATCAATCCCAATTCAAAAGTCCAATAGAATATTATATTAGAGATAAGATCAAACTTCATTCATTAAATATCATATCCTATGTTAAACTATAATTATCACTCATAAATCAACATCGATTAATGATTCTTTGACCGATATAAAGTTTTTGTAATTAGGTGAGAAAAAAACAAAATCTTTCACACTCAAAACGACAAAAAAAAAAAAAAAAAACACGTAGAGAAGATTTGTCTCAACGATTGTCCCATGTATTTATTAGCTTAAACAACACAAATAAATTCACATATTACTGCAAAATAGAAAAAAAATTGTTCTAATATTTTATTACTTCTAGTATTTGGGCTTTGCTTAAGATTTAATAATTGGGCTAGGCCCAAAATTTGTTAATATGGGCCCAAAACCTCTCTCTCTCCTCTCTCTCTCTCTCTCGTCTCTCTCGTCTTATCAAATTTGAGTGATGAGTGATAAATCGAAGAAGAATCAAGAACGATGAAATGGTGAAGAATTTTCTACTCTTGTTCAATTCAATTTCTTCAACTGGTAAGTTCTCAATTTCTCTTCAGATCTCTAAACTAATTGATGGGTTTAGTTCAATCGAATTTGAAAGTTCTCAAATTTTCCAGATTCTTGGTCGATTTTGGATTCAATTCGGTGATTAGGGTTTCGATTTTGGATTCAATTCGGAAGATTCGTGATTAGGGTTTCGATTATGGTTTTGGGTTTGTAGTTGGAATCATAGAGAAAGGCATGTTGTGTAGCTTATCAATCATTTCGAGACGTGTCTCGAGGAAGACAACATCGTTCCGATTCTTCGTCTCCGTGCCTCACATTGCCTCTTCTGGGATTCTACGTCCGACGAATACCCGTATTCCCTTTTACTCCTCCTTTTCTCGACGTATTTGGGACTCGAGTGGCGGAGGAGGCGATTACGACCACATTAGAGCTGACGTTAACTGTCCTCGTTGCTCTTCTCGGATGCTCGTCGTATTCTCTAACCGTCCCTTGTCCCTTACGGCTAGAGAACCAGGGATTTATCAAGCTGTTAATTTCTGTCCACAATGCAGAACGGCTTTCTATTTCAGGCCGTTCAAGCTCTCTCCGCTTCAAGGGAGTTTTATCGAACTCGGTAAGATCAAAGCTGAAGGAGAACGCGATGACGACGAGGGTGATGATATTCGTCATCCTAGAAACTGGAAAATTCAGGGTCTAAGTAACGAAGAAGACGAAGAGGAAGAGGAGGAGAAGAAACAATCCGTTGTGAAGCTTCCAACGCCAAAGGAAATTTGTCAGAGGCTAGACGAGTTTGTTATCGGCCAGGAAAAGGCGAAGAAGGTCTTGCTCGTAGCTTCGTACTTCCGAAATCCGAACTATATTCTCGTTTCTTTACACTTACACACGTCTTTTTCTTTTGCAGGTGCTTTCTGTAGCTGTTTACAATCATTACAAACGTATATATCATGCTTCCCGGGTAAAAGAGTCTGATATGGAGGATGATAACATCGATCACGTGGAGTTGGATAAGAGTAATGTGTTGTTGCTTGGTCCTACTGGTTCAGGTACATATTGTTGCTTTTGCTCTCTGTTTGCTTACTCGTGAAAGTATTAAGAGCTTGGTATGTTTCTTGCTTGATTATAAGAACAGGAAAGACCTTACTAGCGAAAAATTTAGCTCGTATTGTCAATGTGCCATTCGCCATTGCTGATGCGACTTCATTAACTCAGGCAAGTTGTTTCACTAATCCATTTAAAGTTTTGTTAACTAACTATGATTTATACTTACCGAGAATCGTACTACTCTTCTTGTCCAGGCAGGTTATGTTGGTGAAGATGTGGAATCAATATTGTACAAGCTATATGTGGTATGGCCTCAGATAATGTCTCTGTTTTTGGCATTCCTTCTTTTCGAATAACATGTAAACAACTGTGAACTGGATATTTTGTTATTGCAGGAAGCTGGGTGTAACGTAGAAGAAGCTCAAAGGGGAATTGTGTACATTGATGAAGTTGATAAGATGACTATGAAGGTCTAAGTTTTTTTCACTTTGATACTGAATTGGTTGAAACTCGATACTTAACAACCAATTTTTTTTTCTTTCTCAGTCTCATAGCCCTAATGGTGGTAGAGATGTCTCTGGAGAAGGTGTCCAACAGTCATTACTAAAATTGCTGGAAGGAACTGTAAGCTTCTCCTACTTTAAATCTTTTACTTTTCTTTACTGCATATAGATGTAGACTGTTGACAGTAACAACTAGAAATTTCCAGGTGGTCAGTGTCCCGATTCCTGAGAAAGGATTAAGGAGAGATCCTCGAGGAGATAGCATTCAGGTAAATGCATGAAAAATCTTTTCTTTTCGTCCAAAATATTCCGGCTCATGAAAAAACTGAACCGTTTGGCAAAATAACCAAACAATGCAGATGGATACAAAAGACATCCTTTTTATTTGTGGTGGAGCATTTATTGATCTGGAGAAAACTGTTTCCGAAAGGTAATTTTCTCGAGTCTTGTAGCTTTGGCAAAGTTTTTCGATCCTATCATGTTCTCTGTGTTACTATTGGGCTTGAATGGCAAATTTATATTTCTCTTGACCAGGAAACACGATGCGTCTATTGGTTTTGGTGCTTCCGTTCGTACAAACATGAATACTTCTGGGGTCAGTAGTGCTGCAGTAACATCCTCCTTGTTGGAATCTGTAAGAAACATATTCCTATATGGCTCGTTAAACTGTGTGTTCGTTGTTTGATAAATAGCGCACTTGTGAACATTGTTAATTGATTGTAGTTACAAAGTCAAGATCTTGTCGCTTATGGTCTCATTCCTGAGTTCGTTGGAAGGTTACCTATCTTAGTGAGCTTATCTGCATTAAATGAAGATCAGCTTGTACAGGTAGCTTGTTTCTAACCGTTACTTTGCTTATGGAACGGTTTTTCAAACATTGTTTCATGAAAAATACTAAGAGTGCGTCGTTTCGCATGTAGGTTCTCACAGAGCCTAAGAGTGCGTTGGGTAAACAGTACAAGAAGTTGTTTAGCATGAACAATGTAACGCTATTGTCCATTTCCAGGTTCTTGCATATGTTTCTTCCCTCTGCTATAACCTGTCTGTATAATTTGTTAGGTCGAACTACACTTTACTGAAGGAGCAACGAGGCTAATCGCAAGGAAGGCTATGTCAAAGAACACTGGTGCACGTGGCTTACGGTCTATACTAGAAAGTATCCTCACCGAAGCAATGTTTGAGGTCTGAGGCATACACTCTTATAGTTCTTTGATACTTCAAACTTAATTGAAAATCATTGCATTTGGAATTAATCTATCGCCTAGAATCACCGTGTTTGTGGTATTAAATGGTGAATCCTAAACAGGGACCGGAAGGATCACAAGGTATAAAGGCGGTTCTGGTTGATGAAGAAGCTGTTGGTTCAGTAGGAACACAAGGATGTGGTGCCAAAATTCTTAAAGGAGATGATACGCCGCAACAGTTTCTTGAAGAACAACGCGTACGTACATTATGAAGGTATATTTGCGATAGATTCACGAGTTGTTTGGTGTTTACAGAAGAAGAGAAAGGAAGATAAAACTAATAGATCTCAGATCTTGTAGCTGAATTGGTTTTTTTAGTTTGTGTTATAAGGCAATGAATGAAATAGGATTGTTCTTGCTCTGGATTTGTAACAAACACTCCAACTCTATATATAAGAGTTGCCCATTACGGTATAATTATTAGCCCAAAACGTTTTGTGTTTGTTCGAACCCATCTCACAGATGATAACATAACTAACCAACCAGTAGTAACAATCAATGTCCCTGTTCTTAAAAACATGATGTTTTACTATTCTCACACTTATTAAGAAACAATTAAGATTTAATATTAAATACATTGATTTTCGCACAAAACCACTTTCTCTTAACTATGAACCAATAGTATTCAAACTTTTTTATTTAATACACTTTAAATTTTAAGATTTATTAATATTAAATACAATAAAAACTCTATAAATTAATAATTTTGTGACCACGATATTTTATTAATTTATAGAGTTATTAATTTACCGAAAATGGAAACTTTCTATAATCTTTTTAAAATAATTTTTACTTTAATTTTTTTTAATTTCTAGTATACTATATTTTTATGAAATTAGTTTATTCTCCTTATTTGTTTTATACTATATCAAATAATGATAGAATTGATAAAAAAAATTTAGTTCTAAGAAAAAAAAACAACACTAAAATGATATATAAATATATTTTAATCATGTTCATATAGCATATATTAATTTATGATATCATTGGGACCATATATTTACATAGGATTTCTAAAAAAATTATTATCTTATTATTTTATCGAATTGTGATATATTTTACATCGGCCCGACTCGGGATCGGCCAAATTTATTAATTTAGAGAGTTTATTAATTTATCGAATATTAATTTATAGAGTTTCTACTGTAATAAAAAAAAAAGCTAGAACATCATATTTTATGAAACAACTTTAAAATCTAGAACATGTTTTTAGGAACAGATGGAGTATTATTTTTTCAAGATGGCTAAAAGTCTAAAACCAATGTACTTATAATGCTAATCAAGAGATAATGGTTTTATAGTGGTTAATACTTTATGATGTTGTCACTATATTTTGTGCCACAAGTGTCAAAGCGCACTTATCAATTTTTATAGTGCCTTTGTTAATCATTTTTTTCAACCGGTAAGATCAGTTACGAATTACAGGTTTGTTTGTTTGTTTGTCAAATAGAATGATCTATTTACATAATTTTTGTTTTTTTCTTCATAAGACCTTAGAAGCAAAACAAAAAATAGATAAAATTATTGTGAAAGCGAGTCGATGTAAAGGTAAAGAAAGTAACAATTTACATGACGACATGTAAGTATGGTTTTTAGAATCTGTGCAGAGACATATCTTGCCTAAGGCAAGAATTCGAATCATAATCATCCAATATGGGAGTTAATTTTTTAACCACTTAACCATAAATTAGTTCAATCAAATTATTTCTAGTAAATGAAAAGTATGTCTAAAACCATACTAATATAATATATCTGTAGAATACCATATGTTTATCTGATTATAAGGCTTATAGAGAGACTAATGAAAATACTAACTACAAAGATACGTAAATTCTTTAACAATTACAAATATACGTAAATTGGATGGTCTAATCTTACTTTTCCCTTTTTAGTATTTATACGTGTTCATATGATACTTATTCATTACAGTATTAATTGTCTGATTAACTTTGTTTATCAGCTACTGCGACAGCCACACTAATTACTACAAAAATCTTATCATCTTTAAAATACTAAATCTGCCTAACATTTTGGTCCACAGCTATCATGAAGCTGCATATATTTTTTTCTTTGTAAATGTGATTTTTTGGTCTTAT
Source organism: Draba incana (assembly GCA_963576765.1). NCBI lineage: Eukaryota > Viridiplantae > Streptophyta > Magnoliopsida > Brassicales > Brassicaceae > Draba > Draba incana. The sequence goes on along the minus strand of OY755216.1, from coordinate 34,621,931 downwards.
ATATAAAATGAAAAATGTGTGTTTCCAGTGTAAATTTAGTTTAAAGATAGTAATAAAAAAATTGTTTTCCCTACAAAAAAAATACTCGATGGTACAATTTCTTCCTTAAATGGTTCCCAGCCCATTAAAAATTATACTTTCTATTATAAAATTATACTTTCTATTAGAATTTTGTGGGAAAGAAAAAAAATCATTCAACATACTTTCTATAAAAATCATATCTTAAAAATTTCGTTTTCCGTTTGTTAGGCTGCATGGACCCATCGTCATCACAGATGTTGCCTAAGGTACTTTCTTTTTTTTCGATGAATCACAATGCCATAAAATCAACATTAAATAAAAATAAAAAATGATCAATTCGCACCACAAAACAATAATTTATAAGATGCATATTCGAACTTTGAGGATTAATGTTTTGACTCTTAGAACATACAAATGGACCCATTGGTGTCTTTGGTACACACGAGCTATTAATATCAAGCTTTGGATAAGATGAACAAAATTTCTAATATCTATATATATACAATTTTTTTATATAGTGAAGAAGCTTCATTTATTATAATTGGGAATCAAGATATGGCTTTGCTTTCTCTCCAACTTTTTTTCAAAACCAAAATCGTCACGAGGGTATGGAACTTGGGGTATTGCCACACGATATGGTTCGAAAGTGATTACGTGACAATTTGAGATTGAGACAAATTCACATCCACGAAAACAATATAAACAGTCTATATATATAAATATTCCGAGTCCACACTTATATCATAGCTGTCTATATCTCTTTCAAAGATTTTATTTCATTTAAGTTACCTGCACGTAACTCTAACTCCCAACAACGACATTATCATGTTTATAAGTGACATAACAAACCTTATATGTATCGAGATTAACAAAATATATATTTTTTAACGAAAATGATCGTCAATATTAGTTGAATAAATTACATTATCATACCGTAGTAAAAAAAATTACATGTGGTATTTCTCGAATTCATAAAGCATGCTACTCGAGATATTTTCCTATATAGTTTATTTTTTGTTCGTGCAACTTGTTTGAATATAAGATAACCCATCGTTATATCGTTAATGTAACTTCACGTGAGACCTGATCCAGAAAAAAAAAAAAACAATACGAATATACTACTATAACAGTAATGTACAAACAAAACCTTTATATCAGTAATTAACTTTTGACAAACCAAACAGACTAAAATAATAAATAGAGGTATGCGATGAAATAAAAATTGATGAACAGTTAAATACAATAAATTTAGTTTACAATCTTTCAGAATCTCTAACTAAATAAAATTGGTAGGGCTCATATGAGTAGATTGATAACAGCACGGATGTGAAATTTTTCAAATCTTATTTTCGAAATAAAAAGCAAATGATTTGTTATAGGATCATCCAAATATGATGAATCCTATTGCTTAATCATAACTCTTCATCCACTAGCTAGCACTCGGCCACTCACATAAAGAAGCAAAAAGAAAACTACTAACAAGTTTATATCAATAAGTTAAATCAACTAATCAAGACACTTACCTTCGAATAAAAGTAACTAAAATCGCCATGTAATCGCAACAAAAGGATTAAAAAAAATTACCATACAAGCTTATAATTAGTTTCAATAATATATCGATTTTTTTATTGTTTGTTATCTTATAAATAAAAATGTGCCTATATAACATTAAAGTTAATAATGTATGTCTATACTAAAAGCGCAAAAACACGCACACAAACACATGCAAAATCGTAGCAAATTAACCTTTTTGATAACCTCTATTTCGCATAGTAAACCTTCTTCGAAAATCAATCTAGAATAAGTTTGCAAGACACATCTGTTATTTTTAACAAGTGTGCATTCAGTTTCTGAACGTTCAAAACCATCTTTACAACCTTCATTTAGTGAAGTCTTATATTTAATTGTGAACCGTTAATACCATTCTATTATGAATATAGAGATTACTTCATCATTAGATACTTACTATGATAACTTAATTTATATAGAAAACAACCTGTACATATATTTTGGTAACTATTTTTTTTTCCATAGAGATCCGGCAGTGGTTGCACTGCACCGAAGGATTGCATTGTGTGTATGTTTGTAGTGACGGGAATATATATGGTGAGAAACGGACCTACGAGAAAGAACCAAAATTCTTCAGAACAAAATAAAACAAGAACAATTAATAATTAGTCTGGTATGTATTATATATATGCTCTAGTATTTGTTTTGAAGAAATCGCACCCCACCACGGTACATACCTTTTGGCCTCATTGCTATTGGTTCGGTGGAATCTAATGATTTAAAAATCCACCCACTTGCATAATACACATTTTATAAATATCTATATACATATATAAAAATATAAGTATATATATAACCAAATTCATGTATAGAACTTGAGTCCCCAAAAAAAAACTCGAGTTAAAATTTTGAGAGCAAATTTCAATTTTTTTTTTTTGAGAGCTCAAGCTACATGTTAAATTACCGAGTTTGCACTACAAAAAAAAAAGAGTTATTGTGACTAAATTTTGATACGAAAATTATCCGTCACAAATATGTTACGTTTTAGATACGCTATTGCAACCAAATTTTTATGTCACATCACAATACGGTGAAGATTTAAGTCGTAGCTAATTTTCGTCACTATTTGTGACCAAATTGTTACAAAAGCAGCAGTCATATAAATCTCACAATACAGCAAAACATATGAGATGGCATGCAGAGCACTCACCAAACCCTGGAGAAATGTGTCATCCTTCTGACGAAGAAGCCTGGAAACATTTTCATGAGGTACATCCTAGTTTTGCATCTGAGCCAAGAAATGTTTACCTTGGGTTATGCACAAATGGTTTCAATCCATTTGGTATGTGTGGGGGTCGAAACCGACACAACTAGAATTTGTAAGAGTTCTAGGGAAGCTTGTGAGATTTCTATGGTAAGCTAGGGCCAAGAAAGATGTAAAGAGATTGTTTATTGCTCAGAAAAGCTTTGAGTACAAGTTTGCGTATTGAAAATTGCGGATCCCCCTTTGGGGTGTTTACAAAGGTCTATTTATAGCTTGTCTAAGGCGGCCCCTTCTCCTAAGTTTCCACGGAATTGCTTTACTTGAGTCGGTCGTGTCGAAGTGGGCTGGAAACTGCATTGGGCCAAGGACGGGATTAATGACCCCGAGGCTGAGGTCGGGCCGTGTGGTGAGGCTGAGGTCGGCCGTAGGCCGAACCCGTGCTTGGCCTAGGAACCGAAGCTACGGTCGGCTCCATGACCGAGGCTGTGCTCGGGCTGCTTGGCGAGGCTGTGCTCGGCACCAGGCCAAGCTCGTGCTCGGTCTAGGACCCGAGACCACGGTCGACTCCAAACAGGCGAAGCTGAGGTCGGCCCTCCTTGGACCGAGCCTATGCTCGGTTCTTCCTTGGACCGAGCCTGTGCTCGGTTCTTCCTTGGAGAGCACGTGGTCGGCCCGTGCTGGAGAGCACGTGGTCGGCCTCCACTCAGTCCCGTTCCATTTCCACTTCGCTTAAGTTTACTCCGTTGCTACAACATCTGCTCCGCATGAGGACCTAGGTTCTATAATGCTTCCTCCATCAAGGTACCAGGCGCCATTTCTTCAAATGCTTAGACTTGGAGTGTTAATGCTAAGGGGGTGAATACCAACCCCAACAGTTAGCCCCCCAGCTCGGTAGTGTATGATATAGCAGTGCCGAGTTAAAGGATGTGTTGTGTATCAGCGTTAACATTTGAAGTCGAAGTGTTCGCCCACTTTTTCTACATTATGCTTAAATACTCATCTTGTTCAATATTCCCCCTCAAGTTCATACAGCAACGTGAAGCATGAACTTGGAAAACACAAGATGGTGGCCTCGTTAAAACCTTAGTAGGGAAAACCCTTTGGGACAAAACCACTACTTAAGGGAAAAGAGTGCCACGCATAATGACGAGGGGATTTGAACAAGGAACTTGGTCCTTCGTGGATCACTTGCCATTGCTTGGCCTCAGTCCATCTTCTTCGGGTTTAGCTAAGGCTTCCCCTCGGGTTTGCTCCATGTCTTTAAAATTCCGACCTCGGCTTCTCTTTGCATGTTTCTCATGAATGAAGCTTGCTCTTGGTCAATTGCTCATGAATGAGGCTTTATTTGCTCATGAATGAGGCTCTGTTTGCTCATGAATGAGGCTACGCTTGCTCATGAATGAGGCTTCGCTTGCTCATGGATGAGGCTTTTGTTTAGGCTGTGAAAACGCAAATGCGCTCACGCTCTTTATCTGCCAACGTTGCTGTTGGGCTTTGTATGTTGGTGTTGTCCTCTAGACACGTCTGTCCGAGAACAAGATCACCTTTGACTTTGACCAGCTCTCGTCCTGGGTTTCAGAGTGACGCGTCCAGAACGTATTCCGAACGGAGGTCACTATCAGCTGCATTACCAACGATGTTGTTGGGTTTCTGAGTGATCAGGAGGGTCATCCGGAGACGATTCTGAACACTGGAATTTATATAGCGCGCTGTATCCGTTGTGGATGTCATTGTGTTCGTATCTCTACCCTATTGCTGTGGCCAGGAACAATAGATGCAGAACGACTCTACTCGAATAAAGCTCTGATCAGTCCATAAAGGACAAGCTGTTCTCATGATGAGTGTTGTGGCGAGTGTTTGTGATTGACGATGATGTTGTCAATGACGTTGTGAAGGAGTGACGCACGGGTACCCCACTCCCCCCTCTTTTAGATGAAAGAGGGAACTGAAGTCGTCTAGAGACTGGTGAAAACACTCACTCCCCCCCCTAAGGCGGAGGAGATCATGTGAGCTCGTCCGAAACGAGGCTAAGTGAAGAGTGGAATCCCCCCCCCCCCTTTTGGATTGAGGGGGGGCAACTGAACCTATCCGAAGACAGGCTGCCTACGTACCCTTTGCAGGGATCAAGTCGCCTCGTAGTTCATAGGAAGAGCGTCTAAGAGGGTGGTGGCGTCGCCGCGGACTGGGTGGGATCGACCGCTGGCTTGGTTTTCCCGCCCCTCCTAGCGCGAACTTCTTCTTCGCTTCGAGCGAAGTCTGCAGCGCGGTGGAGAGCGTCCTGGATGGTCGCGGGTGGATTGACAGTCAATTCCTGCCAGAATGGAGAAGGGCAGCGGAGTGCTCCTCTCAAGGCCTCCAGCGCGGATGTGTTGGTGATACCGTCCACCTTTGACAGTGTATGCTTGAATCTTGTCACGAAAGACCGCAGGCTTTCATTCTCACCCTGCTTGTTCGTCCACAGCTCCGCATCATAGATCTTTCCTTCGGCGAAGATGTTGTAATGCTGCACAAACATCTCTGAGAATTGATGGAAGGTGTGGACTGAATTCTTCTCCAGCTTGTAGAACCACTGGAGGGCAGGCCCTTTGAGGCTCTCTACGAACAGTTTGCAGTAGCCAACGTCTTTCTCGGCTACTGTGAAGTTTGCCCTTCCCAAGGCGACTTCGAATTCCATCAGATGGATAGCAGGGTCAGTAGTTCCTTCATAGATTGGAAGCTTGATTTTTCCGGGGTCGGAAATTGGAGTTCTCGCGACCCTCTCAGCGAAGGGTGTGTTCCGTGCTTTCTCGAGCACATAGGCGATCCCAGGAGCCTTCGCCGTGCTCCGGTACATCTGTAGTTGGGTAGCCTTTAGGTCAGAGGCGACCTGGTCTAACTGGGCTTTTAGCGCAGCGACCTCTCCATCTCGGAAGCCTTGCGGAGCCCTGCGCTCTTGTTCCCTCCTGTAGAGCTCCGCTATGATCGCATCTCCTTCTTCTGCGGCCGTAGCATGGTCAACTTCTAGGTCGACTCGGGCACGTCTTCGAGGAGGCAGATCCTCATCTGATTCTCCAATCATGCGCTCGGGAGTTAGATCGGATTCCCGACGAGGCGGTGGTGGAGGCAAATCCTCTGGATCTGTGCGAGCAGCCCGAGGTGGTAGCTCTTCGTGTCGAACCCTCCGATTGGTTCGAGGCGTGGCGAAGCTGAGGCGTGTCGGACAGACACAGGACCTCCTGCGCTTCCTTCTCTTGAGCGATTGCAGCTCGCTCGCTGTATGTTCAGTTTTCTTCATCAGAGTCTTAAGCACCTGCTTGATCTCCGCGAGATCCGCTGGGTGGTTAGCGGCGCGAGGCGCGGTGTTCTCCATGGAGTTGTTTCTTTCCTCGTCGTGCTGGTGAGACGAAGATCCTTCGTTTCTCGTGGTGTTGCTTGACATCTTCGTAGGTAGTCTGAAAACCTAGCTCTTCTTGTGTCAGACAATCTCTAAGGTCCCCTTAGTCGGCGCCAAATTGTGGGGGTCGAAACCGACACAACTAGAATTTGTAAGAGTTCTAGGGAAGCTTGTGAGATTTCTATGGTAAGCTAGGGCCAAGAAAGATGTAAAGAGATTGTTTATTGCTCAGAAAAGCTTTGAGTACAAGTTTGCGTATTGAAAATTGCGGATCCCCCTTTGGGGTGTTTACAAAGGTCTATTTATAGCTTGTCTAAGGTGGCCCCTTCTCCTAAGTCTCCACGGAATTGCTTTACTTGAGTCGGTCGTATCGAAGTGGGCTGGAAACTGCATTGGGCCAAGGACGGGATTAATGACCCCGAGGCTGAGGTCGGGCCGTGTGGTGAGGCTGAGGTCGGCCGTAGGCCGAACCCGTGCTTGGCCTAGGAACCGAAGCTACGGTCGGCTCCATGACCGAGGCTGTGCTTGGGCTGCTTGGCGAGGCTGTGCTCGGCACCAGGCCAAGCTCGTGCTCGGTCTCGGACCCGAGACCACGGTCGACTCCAAACAGGCGAAGCTGAGGTCGGCCCTCCTTGGACCGAGCCTATGCTTGGTTCTTCCTTGGACCGAGCCTGTGCTCGGTTCTTCCTTGGAGAGCACGTGGTCGGCCCGTGCTGGAGAGCACGTGGTCGGCCTCCACTCAGTCCCGTTCCATTTCCACTTCGCTTAAGTTTACTCTGTTGCTACAACATCTGCTCCGCATGAGGACCTAGGTTCTATAATGCTTCCTCCATCAAGGTACCAGGCGCCATTTCTTCAAATGCTTAGACTTGGAGTGTTAATGCTAAGGGGGTGAATACCAACCCCAACAGTATGTCAGGACATAACTATTCCTTATGGCCTGTAATCATGACTCCATATAATATGCCACCTGAAATGTGTATAAAGCAAGAATTTATGTTTCTAACAGTTTTAGTTCCTGGTCCAAAACATCCCAAGAGAAGTCTTGATATTTTTCTTCAGCCATTGGTAGAAGAACTGAAGGAGTTGTGGGTTAACTGTGTTCAAGCATATGATATTTCTACCAAGCAGAATTTTGTCTTACGAGCTGTACTTATGTGGACGATTAGTGACTTTCCTGCTTATGGTATGCTTTCAGGATAGACAAATCATGGTCGACTAGCTTGTCCTTATTGTTTGGATGAGACCAATCCATTTCAATTAAAAAATGGTAGAAAAACAAGTTGGTTTGATTGTCATCGGTGTTTTCTACCAACGATCATAAGAGTGGTAAATCATAATCCACCTCAGATACTAACATAACCTAAATCAGTTGTTTGTGGAGGAAACCATAGGCGAATACAAGGATACGGCGACACTCACAATTGGCATAAGCAGAGCATTTTTTGGGAGCTACCTTATTGGAAAGATCATAGACTTCGACATAATCTTGACGTGATGCACATTGAAAATTATTATTTTTAATAATATCATCAATACTCTATTAAATGTGCAGGAAAAAACAAAAGATAACATAAAATCACGACTTGATTATGTGTTTTTAAACAAACAAACAAAATTAGGGTATATGTGTTGCTTATCCTAAATTCTAGTTAGTGATAAACCCTTTTAGAGAAACCCTCAATGATCAATTTCTTACATTAACTATTAATATTTAAAGATATAATATATATGATCAGGAACATGTTAGCTAAATAGGAAGCAATAATTATTTACATGATGCACTATAAAACATTGATCAAGATTAAGATACGTGATCACATGGTTATTGCTCTATCATTTGTGGTTTGTGTGTATTTTGTTGCTATACTCTCAAGATGTATTTAATTACACACCACAATGCAAAGGGTGAACCCCATGTCGGAACTATAAAGTTTTAACAAAAAAAGTTTGAAATTAACAAACTAATGCTTTAGAGAAGCCAGTGCCTTTTCACACGATTCTAAATTTATTGTTAGAGCGTTATATAAACTAGAAATCATCAATATTAGCATAAATCAACAGAGATTTGCAGGGGGAAACTGGAAAGTAATAATATTTATTTAAATAATATTTTTTTGTGTCAAATTTAAATAATACTATACGGTGCATCGTGGAGAATTTTAATTCTTGTAAAAATGCATTTGGTTTTGTGCGTAATAATAGTCATAAATTTATAATACGACAAAGACGTTGGTTGTAACTTGTAAGCAGTCGGAGAATCCAACGGAGATAGGTAATATGACTTCACTGACAGGGGCATTTCGGGCATTTCATTTTTTTACAAAAAAACAAGTGGCACTCTATATTCGTTTACTCGATCTCCTCTTGTTTAGTTAAAAGATTAACAAAGAAACAAGTGGAGTTAACTTTCACTTGTGTTATTTTTATATAAATAAATGATTGTAAATCCGTTTTCACCTAAATATTTTGTCCTCGTGTGTGTATGAGTACACATTTTTCTACTAGTTCTAATTCATAAATAAACACAACATCTGCGAGATTTATTTACGACGATGATGCATTTAGTACGAATTTACGATGATGCATTTATTTTCATTATGAGTTTGAATAGTAGTAGGTGATACACAACCACAACATCGGTATGATTTACATTCAACTGATCGAATTTAATTGAGATGGACAAAATAAAGAAATGATACATTCATTTTTTTTTTTTTTATATAAAAAAAGTGAAACATTCATTTTACATAAAATTGAAATCATCCATCTTCGTGAAAAACAAAGTTTCTTACAACATCAACTTCTTAACTTGATCAGCTCGATCGATCCTAAAAGATTTGTAAAAAATTCTCTTTTGGACAACTAATCTAGGAAACTTTTATCAAGCGGTTAAACACACAAATAGAGTATCATTCAATCGTTTTGTTACGTTCATTCCATTTGATTTACTCGTTTTATAGGTTAATGTAACAATTATTCATCAAGTTCTTACTTCATTGAGATTCTGGCCATTACTTTATTAAAACAGATACGAATTAATCAGCAATTTTTCTTTGGTAAAGGCATAAAATCCGAATCAAAGATTTTTACTAATTTGTTGGAACTATTATTATTTTTATTTTTTTTGCCAAATTAAGATAAGATCCCCATGCACATATCAACGACTGTGATTCGATATGACGACAACATTGATCCGTGTGGATTAAGATTATACCCATGCAAAACTCTCACGTGAATATTGGGATCTTCATTTTTTATTTTACATACACATGCGATACTTTTCTTACACTAATTTGTGTAACCTTCCCGAAACACCTAATTATAAATCGCACCTAGTAGACTAGTTGAGACGATAACGGTTGTAACCTTCCCGAAATAAATTAATACGAAAAGAAGTATTTTTCCCACCCAACCAAATACATGAAAGTAAACTAATAAAATAATAATAATAATACTGATTGTGAAAGTTATTTTTAATCGTAATTATTATCACTGAGAAAAGTATAATTATTCTTTATTTACGCGTGAAGTATGGGGACCCCTCGCCCCTCGGTCACGGCTCTTACCAAAAATAAAGAAGGAGGAATTAACGGCGTTAATATTGCCGTTATTTAAGCTCCATGATATATTAGTGGGCCCGTTTAGAGATCCAACGGCTACTATGTGCTGACGTGGTAAAAAGTGTTTGTTCTTGTCAGCTTTATGCTAAATATTTTAGGCACCATTAAAAGTCTAATTTTGCTACTTTAAAATATTATACACACAACGTATTAAAGTTATCTTAGCCTACACCTGATAAACTTTTAGTCAATATTTTGATACCCGACCCGGACGACAACCCGGAATGACCTTCGGATCACCAGTTCACCGGGTCAACCGTGGGTCAATGAGTTAATCCGATTAATCGCCTCTGTATCTTCTTTCACACCAGCAAGATGGTGTTTCATCCGATTAATGCCACCTCCTGCTCTTTTTTTGTGACAAAATCTACATTGTAAAACAATTTTGCCTCTTGAATCCTTTGATTGAATCACATAAGCCCAAGCAACATCAGTTTTTCCTCTGATTGAACGGTTTGCAGCTGCCATTTCTTCATAGTGTTCATTTTCATCCGTTTCCATTGCCTTTTAAAATCACACACAAAAACATTAGATTTCAAGGAGACATAACTTGTTTTTAATTTAATTTAAGAGACCCACAAACACGTGAATCAATTGTTAACAGTCACAGTTTTGCAAATTATTATACAATTTTTCCAAAGAAAGGTAGGATTAACGAACCTTAAATGTGCAGCAAAAACAAATTAACAGTCGGAGAAAACACTAAATCTGTGAACAACTAGAAATAGAGATCAAATCTACAACAAATAAGAATCAGAGTCTAAAAGACTAACCAATTTTCCACGGAGGGATGAATCGTCCCTAAAAGAAGCAACCTTCAAAATTTTCTAAAACAGATTGCTATACGTCTAAAATACGCCTATTTTCTTGCTAAATGACAAAATAATTCGTTTTATATTAGACATATTGGACTTTTGATATTAGCCCAAATACAAATTTTCCTCAGTTTTTCAAAAACCGGGATTCGCCCGGTTTAACCGGGTCACCGGGTTGCGGTTTGATAGCGAATTTTACCGGGTTTTCTCGGGTTTACATTTTCCGGATAATAGTAATAAACCCAACCGGAGTGTTGAACGGATCCCGGTTCAAGTCCGACCGGCCGGTCCGGTCCGGGCATCAAAACATTGCTTTTAGTACTATATGTCCATGTTATTAATCCAATTAATAACTCTTTTAGTAAGACAAATTAAACCCAAAGTCTAAAGTACGTACAATTATTGTGATTCTTAAATTTAGTATTATATCACATGAATCCATTTCCGTATCAGGGCATCTACAATGGAGACACAAAAGTGTCTTATGTGGTGTTCTTATAATATAAAATTATTAAAATTTGAGTAAAAGGAAGAAAGAGAGTGTTTTTGTGGGGTATATTGAAATATAAAATTAATAAAAGTTGAGTAAAAGGAAAAGAGAGTGTCTTAAATAGGAGAGAGAGTGTCTAAAATATGAGCTTTTGGAGAGAGTGTTTAAAAGGAAGAAAGAGTGTTTAAATATAAAATTAATAAAAATTAAGTAAAATGATGAAAAAAAGATATAAAGTTGAGCAAAAAGAAGAGAGTGTGTGTTTTAATAATTTTATATTATAAGAACATGACTTAAGGCACTTTTGTATCTCTGTTGCCGATGCCCTTACAACCATTCATAATTCAAGACCTTTTTTTTTATTGTATTAATTGATTTCAAGTTACATCCAACACGGATTATATTAGGTTAAGTGGGACCCATCTTTTCAAAAACGCTGTTAATTAACGTTGTCACTCGTACGACACCGTTTTGCTCGGGGTTGCATTCATTGGCACAGACCTGCGGCGCCTAAAAATCTCGCGTTTTGTCCACCCGCTCCACAAGTTAATTCCCACGTGTCAATCTTTAAGACCCGCGTTTCCTTCACACGTTTTTTAATTTACCGTTCGCACAAATTTATTATTGTCCTTTAGTGGCAGACTTATTTACGGGAATACCACTGAGAGGCAAATCCGTTTAGTCCCTTAGGGGTGGGCATTTTAACCAAACCGAATCGAACCGAACTGACCCGACCTAACCGAACTCAAACCGACCCAACCCGAACTAAAATCTACACACAAACCGTTTGGATGAGTTTTTCCTCAACCCAAATGCTTCGATTCGGTTCAATCAAAAATCCAATATGTTTATTTCACTTATTAGTTAATTATGTTTAATAGTAATATAGAAATAATACATACTAGAAAATTACCCGCGTTATACGCGAGATAAAATAATTATCGAATAAAATAATTATCGAATAAAATCAATAATTTTAGCTAAAAATCATTATGGTGAATTATTATACATAATCTAAGACCCATTTTATATATTTGAAAGTTGCGATTATTTTGTATACAAATGTGTTTCTCCCGTGAAATAATTAAACTAACAAATTTCATTAATAATTGTTTTACTTGTGGGAAGGTGTATTTATGAAAAATTAAAACATCTACTTGTCAAACAAAACAACACATGTAAAATATATATAAGAAAATTTGTTTTACCTTCTCATATATTTGACAAAAGATACTAAATTGTTAGTTTCTATTTTAAATCAAAAAAGTTTTAGGTGTATATGTTAAATTTTTATTCACATTTATTTCTATAATTTAAATATATAATTTTTGAAATATTTTAATTTGGCAAGTTTGATTTCCAAATATTTTAATTTTGGCAAGTTTAGGACTATTCAAATGTGTTTGGCAATTAGAGTTATAGTAATCAAAATAAATATATTTGGAAATAAATGTGTTTGGTAATGAGTATAAGATAAATAAATAAATAAATAAAAATTAAGAGGAGAAAAATTGTGGTTATGACACCTAAGCAAAGTACTCCCAAAATGCTCCTCAAATAATATATAGGATACTTGTCAAACAAAATAACACATGTAAAATATATATAAGAAAATTTGTTTTACCTTCTCATATATTTGACAAAAGATACTAAATTGTTAGTTTCTATTTTAAATCAAAAAAGTTTTAGGTGTATATGTTAAATTTTTATTCACATTTATTTCTATAATTTAAATATATAATTTTTGAAATATTTTAATTTGGCAAGTTTGATTTCCAAATATTTTAATTTTGGCAAGTTTAGGACTATTCAAATGTGTTTGGCAATTAGAGTTATAGTAATCAAAATAAATATATTTGGAAATAAATGTGTTTGGTAATGAGTATAAGATAAATAAATAAATAAATAAAAATTAAGAGGAGAAAAATTGTGGTTATGACACCTAAGCAAAGTACTCCCAAAATGCTCCTCAAATAATATATAGGATGATTTATGTTGATTTTTTAAGTATAATTTATGTATTAAAAGCAAACTTACAATACGTATTAAAGCTAACATATAATATGTATTACTTATGCTGATTTTTTTTTAGATATAAGACAATACTTATGATTTATGTTTAAATAAAATCGAACCAAACTTAACCCAAACAGAACTAAACCAAACCAAATTAAAACCGAACCGAATCAAAACCAAACCGAATTAAGTTTAGTTGGCTTTGGTTAGAGTTTTACCAAAACCAAATAAACCGAACCGAACCGAATCCGAAATTAAACTGAAACGCCCAACCCTAGTCCTTTTAACGGAGAGGGGTATTTCGGTCACTGTGTAGAGACGGCATATTGGGGCGGTTAACCCAATACGACTTTTATTTTTTCTCCGTTATGCGCTTTATGGGAAATTAATTAAAAACCTTACCATATACTATAAAAATTGAGAATTCAATGATACGCCTTTTATTTTTGACTCCGAAAGTCTCAAAATAAAATTGTTTTTTACTTAAAAAAACCTTAATGATTCACCTTTTCTTAAAATGTACCCCGTTTGTCTTCGAGGACAGATCTCTATAGTCCACAGCTTTTTTATACACAACTTAATATTCTTCTCTTTTCTGTTTTGTATTATGGTTTTTTTTGCACTTTATCCCTCTTCGAAGAAACCTCTACGGCTCTACAGTACATAAGAAAAAAACTACAAATTTGAATAAGTTTCCATATTAATTATTACACCACGAGACTATTTACTCATTTAATTCGGGTGTACCGTGTATGTATATCATTTTTCAGAATTTGTGATTTCTTTGATTTTTATGCTTACAAAATCTGTAATCTCTACACATTTTTGTTGAATTGTTGTTGGTTGAACAGAGCTGACATAACACCTGTGACTATTTGTCGGGACACATGTGTAAGAAGCAAAGCTCTTCATGCTTTCTTGCTTCTCTTTGTTTTTCTCTCGTCGTCTTTTATATTTCGATATTTATTGTACATTATTTGCGAGTATCATTCTGGATCTTTAAGCAAAATTCCACTTCCACCGAATAGAAAAATTATTCTCAAATTAGTACTTCTTTCTTTTCCGTCCCGTATATACACAAACATAGATAATTATGACAAAATTTAAATGTTATTTCGATCGATATTAAAATGATTTAAGACTCATATCGTTAAAATTTGTTAATTATGGTTATTATACTAATAAACAAACCATAGAAGGCAAATAACACCCGAATGTGATCCATTTATTTATGTCCTTAATGTTTTACAGCTGGAAAAATATCAGGTTTACGAAATTTTAGAAGTTAAAAATCCAATTAGTATATTCAAATACTTCAAATCAATTTAGACTCGCTAAATATCTTGACACGTAGTTTCACCGCGTAATAATAAAAAAAATTAAAGAATATGGAAAGAAAAATCATTTCAAAATATTTTGTTTTGTAAAAAACCGAAATTATAAACCACCCAAATGACAAATGGAAACCTCATATACACACTCTCTCTCTCTTTCATTAGCCTCTCGTCTCCTTCTCTCTCTAAAAAACCTCCATAGCTTTCTTACGCAAGCTAAGATTATCTCTTCCTCTAAAAGCTATCCAATTTATATTACACACAGAAGCGTTTTGTTAAGAATATGATTTTAAAAATGGAAACTTTGTGTGGTTTCTTAGTGTTCATGTCTCTGTTTTCCGATTTAGTTTCTGGATTTACTCTACAAGATCTTCCAATCACATCTTTTGAAGAAAGTTACACACAACTATTCGGTGACAAGAACTTGATTGTTCATAAAGATGGCAAATCTGTCCGGTTAACACTCGATGAACGAACCGGTAGGGTTTTCTAAACCATTTTCCTCTGTTTTGTTCTCTGTTTCTTGAACCCGGTTTAGTGATGATTTTGATTTTGATTTCTTGGTACAGGTTCTGGGTTTGCTTCAAATGATCTTTACTTGCATGGATTCTTCAGTGCTTCAATTAAATTACCTTCTGATTATTCAGCTGGTGTTGTTGTTGCTTTTTATGTAAGTCTTAACAAATCTCACCATTTTTTAGCTTTTGGGTATGGTTAGAATTAACAAAAGTAAGGATCTTTATGTAATAAATTTGGTTTTTTTTTTTTTTCAGATGTCAAATGGAGATATGTATGAGAAGAATCATGATGAGATTGATTTTGAGTTTCTTGGTAATATTAGAGGAAAAGAATGGAGGGTTCAGACAAATGTTTATGGTAATGGAAGTACTCATATGGGAAGAGAAGAAAGATATAATCTTTGGTTTGATCCTACTGAAGATTTTCATCAATACAGTATCCTATGGTCTGATTCTCACATCATGTAAGTAAAAATTATGAAAATTCATTATTCTCTGATTTTTGTGAAAAGAGGTTAGGTTATTGAGCCTTATCTTCTATTTAAGGAAATTCAAGTGGGGTTTAATGTTTTGGAGGATCTTTTGGTTTTCTTTTATGCTTAAATGTATATATTTCTTCTTGTGGAAAATTTTGTGATGCTTGGGACATGGTTTTGCTTTAGGTTGTTTTGTTCCTGTCAATTTTCAAGTTTTTGTGTGCCCCAAAAATGGTTTAGAGCTTTCGTTTTTTTGGCATCAACAATGACCCCATATGGAGTTTGTTTTCGAAATTGGGGTCCAATTTTCTAAATGAGAATCTTTACACAAGTTCATCAAAAGATGGAATATTTCAAGTCTTTTTGATCTCATAATTTGTGGGTATTGATCAAAATCCTAAATTTGATTCCAAAATTGGTATCAATGACCCCATACAGAATCTTTCATAGTTGATCAAAAAGCTGTTAATTTTTGCCAGACATGTTTTTTTTTAAATCTTTTTTACATGTTGGTATTGATTCTATGTCCACTAATCTAACTCAATTTAATATTTAGCTAATTAAACCTGTTCAGGTGATTATTTTGTGGGTATTGATCAAAATTGTTAATTTGGTTGTTGTTTATGTTATGCAGATTCTTTGTAGACAATGTTCCAATAAGAGAGGTTAAGCGAACGGCGTCGATGGGTGGTGACTTTCCGTCAAAGCCGATGTCTCTGTACACGACAATATGGGACGGTTCTAAATGGGCGACTAACGGTGGCAAATACGGTGTAAATTACAAATATGCGCCTTACATTGCGCGGTTCTCTGATTTAGTCCTTCACGGCTGCGCCGTTGACCCAATTGAGCAGTTTCCGAGGTGCGATGAAGGTGCAGCCGAGGGTATTCGTGCGATGCAGGAGATTACCCCGTCGCAGAGGGGTAAAATGGACATTTTCAGGCGGAAACACATGACTTACTCGTATTGCTATGATACGAGGAGGTACAATGCTGCTTTGCCAGAGTGCATGGTGAATCCCGCAGAAGCTAGACGGCTTAGGGTTTATGATCCGGTCACGTTTGGAGGAATTCCGAGGCGCCACGGCAACGGAAAGCACCGGAGCAAGAGAAGTCGGATTGATGGAACAGGATCGATATGATCAGATATAGAGTCGTATAATATGGTGTTTGGTTAAGATTTGGGGGCAGTTTCTATATAATAAGTCCATATATTGGTTATTTATGATTCAATGCATTTTCACAGCTAGAGGGGGCATTTTTGTCATTTGTTGCTTGTATATGAATACTAAAAGAAAATAATTTATTTATTTATTTGAGAGATTTGGAGTTTGAATACTATATGATAAAGGTGTATTAATTTTTGTTTTCTATATATGTGAATATATACGTCGTTTACGAATATTTTCGTTGTGATTTTCAGTTTTGTTGGATGTTTTATTGTCATTTTCTTGGTCAATCGATTAAATGTAATCTTTGTATTTAATTTGAACACTTTTTCTGACGAAAGTTTGTCTCTCTTGTACTTGTTTTATTCAATCAATGTGTCCAATGAATATTATTTAATTTTGTGTGGTCATGTTCATGCACATGTGTACATGCAACAATGAAATTTTATGATAATCATACATACATAGTACTTAGCCTAAACGTTTCTGAATACATACATATCAAAGATATATGTATATACATATCCAATTTTTGCAATTTCCTTGTTAAGAAAGTGGCACAATACTACTCAAACATTTTTGAATCTTCGCAGCCATAATGTATCCTATAAATTTGATTATGAATAGTAACACAAAATCGACTAACCCAAACTATTAAACTACATATAATTATTATCAATTTTCACATTTTAAATCTGCATAAACAATTAGTGGTTGTTTTGAAATGAGTTTGGCCCCAATACTACATAGGGCTGGGCAAAAAATCCGTTAAATCCGATTCGATCCGCGATTCGTTTCGATCCGAACCGAAAAAATCGAATATCCGTAAAGTTTCGAAGCAAAACAAATATTAAATTGGGCGATCCGTAAAAAACAAAGCAAATCACAAATCATATATTAGAAAAGGTCATTATCCGATCCGATCCGTATTATTATATACATATGTATATATGTGTATATATATATATATAATATGTCCATAAATATAAATACATGTACATTTTTTATTTTTAACGACAACTTCATTTCATAGAAGAAATGATGAAAACCGAGAGCTTATTACCACCAATAAAGCCTCATTTCAAAAAAGATAACAATTAAGCATTAAGCAGCACGTTGGCACACGTGGTTGAAGGCTAAACAATGGTCGTCTTTACCAGAACAACTCCGACATTATCACGCCGAGTCTCCACCAAGCATCGCCGTTAACGTCAAGAGATTACCTTATTCGACTCAGATACATGTATTTAACTTAGTCTATGTTTTTAATTTTTTTTTTGAGTTTTGAGTTTCTAAAGTATTTTCAACGAATCGGATCGCGGATCGCGGATATTCGTGAAATTTTTCGAATATTCGACTTATAACGGATCGGATCGGATCGGATATTAACGGATATTAAGAAAAAAATTGGATATCCGAATTTACGGATATCCAAAAACTAACGGATCGGATCGGATCGAAAAATAAAATATCCGTGTTGGACGGAGCGGATCGCGGATACCTGCATTTTCCCGGATATTTGCTTCGTGCCCAGCCCAAATACTATATATATCATAAAACTTTTAAAAACCAACCATTATAAGAAAAAAACTATGAAATAAATAAACAAAAACTTGTTATCATTTCACTTTTAAGGGACCATCTAAGAGATAAGAACTTATGAAAATTTGGCTTTAGCTAATCCTCTAGTGTTTTAGACGTCGATTATGTTTCTTTCTTTTTGCCAGCTATTTCCCAACTAAGGAACCCTCCACATGCTTCCAAAGGTTTGCTTGTGACGTAGCAATGTCTTGATTCTTTGTTGTATTAGATGCGTTCATCGTATCTATTTTATACCGAAGCATTCAAGCCTCGTTTGCCAACACATTAATATTACCATCCTTTGTTACTATTTCATCTTGAAGTTGGCTAACCTGTACTTTCAACGCAGCAATGTTTCCATTGTTCGTTCCTCTTTCAACCTCAAGTATTTCAACCTCTTCTGCCAACGCATTAATCTTATCACCCTTTGTTACTATTTTAACCTTAAGCTTGCTAACATCCTCTACAAGACCACTAACTTTATCCTTTGACATAAAAACTTTCAAACCACAACGAACTCTATTTTTGATGTTATTTGTTACTCTTCCATCCGCCAATACATCACTTACATCAGCTGCCTTAGTTGCCTCTGTTGTATTGTATACTTCCTTTAGGTCGTTGATAAGACTCTCGGGTAGATCCAAATATTGTATTGTTAAACGTTGAAGAGGAATTGCAACTAGTAAACAAAGAAAACAAATTCCAATTACTACACATTCAAATTCAAGAACAACACACTTCAAGTTAGTTCACTTGAACAACAAACAAAAACAACACAACATTTTAGTTGGAACTACCTGAACTGCCAGCACCAGTTTGTTCACCAAAGGCCATCTTGTCTCTAGCAAGCAGTAAATACACAAGATCAGTAAAGACAGAGAAGTTTCAACAAATAAAGTCATGAATTTGAGAATAATAACATAAACCAGGAAGCCAATCAAAAGCATAATCAGAGAGTTGTAGTAAACATGTTAATTATTCATTTGAAATTATTAGGTATAATTCGAAGTTGAAGCTGAGCAATATTTCAAAAAAAAATTCTATTTTGTTGTTTATATTTATTTCTTACTAACTATTTAGAATTATAAACGGTTTAATAGAGTTTTAATGTGTTTCTTTAAATTACATTACTATTTTACGGTATTAGAAAATGTACGAAAATAACACTTTTTTACATATATGCATAAAACATTCAAAATGATTGGACCGACACTGGTAGGGAGACAAGATACGTGAAACCGAAGAGAAATCTGAAACAGTATCTGAAACAAATTCAAGAGGAATGCTAGTTATATTAACTCGAGGCAAATGGATAAAAGAAATGATTTTTTGTTTCACTTAATGAAAGGCTCTATTTTAATATATCAAACTTGATGCATTCGGTTTATCAAGAGCTTCTCTATTTCTAACCAAAAAATTTTGATCAAAGAAAAGACAAATTTATCTTGCAAAAGTTTTTTAAACAACTCTTTGTTTATGAAATCAACCCCTGGCTTCTCTACAACCAAAGAACTCTTTGTTTATGAAATCTAAAACCAAAAACTCCATGCAAAAGTTTTTGGAATCAAACCTCCGTATTTTATACAAGCGCATTGTAATGACGGCCATCATAACTGAGGGAAACCTCCTCCACTGCAAACAACACATTTTCGATAAACAAAATTTATCAAAATTAAATTTTTGATTTCACACATCATCATTACCTCCATTTTGATTCACAATAGCAATAGGGTGAATACGTCTCTCACCAGCAACTACTCTATGGTACTGAAAAATACGTATGACGTAGCCGTACTAAACAAGGAAACAATTAATTTATCAAAGTTAGTTTACTCAAGACAAAAATTTGTATAAATTCCTTACTATATCGGTTGCAGCTTATAAAGTGGCTTCGTCGCCCCACTCTCCATCTCTTTCCATTTGATTCAAGTACCTTTCAAAGTCCCCAACTTGCATCTGAAAGTCGGCTTCATCTTTTACACCCATTTGCTCAAACCTTTCTCGATGTCCCCTCATCTGGACATAACAAGATGATAATAAATTCTTCACAATGAAAAAAAAGTAAAAAGGATAATTGGTTACTCACAAGATGCCTGAGTTCTAGATGCCTCTCCGCATTTCCCCAAAAGTGATAAGCCAATGCTCTGAACTGGCAGTTACCATCGGGTTCCATTTCCACCACAGATCTTCCAACTGTTGGGAATGTCCTGAAATCAGACTTACTTACTCACTCTAGAGATAGTTGTACTGTCGAGATTAGACATTCATATGATACTAGGTGGTCATAATGTTTTGCTAGAAACCAATGATGATCTATGAGTTATGAACTCATTGCTAGTATTATATGATTCTACAGGATCACAGACCTAAGCAAATTGGATTCGCTTTATGGGAATAATCATTAATGTAATGATCTAAATGATGTGCATTTGATGCACATTATTTTGGTGTTTTAAAAGGTGTGTCGATCGACACCATGAGGTGGTGTCGATCGACACTAGCTGCTGACCGAAATAAAGATTTCGGTTTAATGACTTAATTGATTCTGAATCGGTTCAGATTAATTAGGTTTTCTCCAGGGCCTATATAAGGTGTTATATAGGCACGACCTGAAAAAGGGTTTTTACAGAGAAAAAACTTTGGCAGCCACGAGAAACACAAAACTTCCCAGAGAGATCTGATCTACCGGTACTAGCATCCCGGCGGATTCCAATTTGTGTGCGTGTGGACTAGTAGTAGAGGCACAGCGTTTGAGGTGCTCTGAATCTCGAATTCCTGATCAATCCGCTGCAAAACTCCAGGTATATTCGAGATCCGTTCTGTCAGATTTACTGTTTACAAACCCTAGATCCTAGGCTAAAGAATTGCCATTAGGTTGTTTTAATAGAGATTAAAACCGGTAAAACCTGATGAGAATCCAATAGTGGTATCAGAGACTTAGGGTTTAACTAGTAATCTGAATGAACAATAATCGTTTTAATCAAGTTTCTTCGTAAAATCGTTTTCTCGAAATTGTTCAAATCGGCTGTAAAACCTAGTGTGTCGATCGACACCATGAGGTGGTGTCGATCGACACCTCTGTCTCTACCTCGCGATTGATGAACCGGTTCAATTGGATTGAATCGGTTATCTCGCTTGGTTAACAGATCGATTAAACCGGCAAATTTTGATTTGCTGCGGTCTGGTTAGTGTCGATCAACATTAATGTAGTGTCGATCGACACCGACTGGCTATCAACCCGGTTCAATTAGATTGACCGGTTATCGATCCGGTTTAATTGGATTGACCGGTTATCGAAAATTGGATCTGGTTTGATCAATGTCGATCGACACTAATGTAGTGTCGATCGACACTGATCGGTTATTGAATTAGTTCTGTTGGTTATCGAAATTGGTTCAATTGGATTGATCGGTTTTCGAAAATTGTTACAGAAAGGTGAGTGTCGATCAACACTAATGTTGTGTCGATCGACAGCCCCTACAGATTGAAGGTTAGTGAACCTGAAATCAAACAACCGAACCAGATTTAATTAGATTGGGTTCCTGAATGCATATGTGATATGTGTTAAGGATTAAATGTTCAGTTCCTCGAATAAATATCAAGTGTTCTGGATGTCTTCCCGATCTTGTCAGCTGTCAAGACTCGTTTCATTGCGTGATAGGCTTGCAGTGCAAGGTATCTGCAGTGACATGAGTAAGACAGTAGGTAATTGAGTTGATGGGCTTGCAGTGCATGGCATCAACTATTACATGACAGAAGAGATTGGTTTACTTGAATTGGCTATCAGAAGTCTGGGCCCAGAGACATCAGGTGGTTAGAACATAAGATGTTTTATCCACAACCAAGAGTCATATTGGATATGATTAGCAAAGTGTTGCTTACCTGCATAGCTAAGATTTGAGTAACAGCCAGTGGCTTGCTTGGATTTTAGTGAAACATGGATCTTGGATCATTATATTCTTTAGAGGAAACAATGTTTTGAATATAATGCGAGTTTTCTTAATTGTTAAGTTTGCTCTTTTATTGAACATAATAACTTACCCTCTACCTCTTTTGTTTCAGCAATGTCTAGCTCAAACAACACATTCTCCTTAAGATCCGTCCTTGAGAAGGACAAGCTAAGTGGATCTAATTTTCTGGAATGGTATCGGAACCTGAGAATTGTTCTCAGGCAGGAGAAAAGGGACTATGTCCTTGATAAAGTTCTCCCCGAGAAGTACCGTGCCAATGCCCCGCAGGCAGAAAAGAATGCTTGGGATAAGCATTCAAATGATGTGGTCGATGTGACTTGTCTGATGCTGGCTACCATGAACTCAGATTTGCAGAAGCAACATGAGAACGTGGCGTCGCCCATCGAGATAATCACTAGCCTGAAAGCGATGTTTCAGGAGCAGGCTCGAACTGAGAGATACCAGAAGGTTAAATCTCTAGTTGAGTGCAAGCTACCAAGTGATGCTCCAGTAAGTCCCCACGTCATAAAGATGATGGGTTATATTGATAACTTGGGGAAACTGGACTGTCCCATTAGCCAAGAGTTGGCTACTGACATCATACTGCAGTCACTGCCGCCAAGCTATGATACGTTCATTATGAATTATAATATGAACAGCTTGACGAAGATGTTGACTGAGTTACATGGCATGCTCAAAACAGCTGAGCCAAACATCAAGAAGGGTACTCCAAATGTGCTTATGGTACAAGGGGATAAAAAGTTTAAGAAACCCAGAAGAGGCAAAGGAAAGGGCAGATCCGTCCAGGTTGTGAACCAGGACAGGCCTGCGCCTCCTCCTAAGCCCAAATCTGGCCCTTCTGATGCTGATAAGTGCCATTTCTGCAATGAGCCTGGGCATTGGAAGAGAAATTGCAAGAAATTCCTGGATGGTCTGAAGAACAAGAAGAAGACGTACGAGACGACTTCTCCAGGTATTTATGTTATTGAAGAAAATGTTACTTCTACAGGTTCTAACTCGTACGTATTAGATACCGGTTGTGGTGCTCATATTTGTACTAATGTGCAGGCACTAAGCAACAGTAGGACGCTGGGAAAAGGACAAGTGGAGCTGCGAGTCAGGAATGGAGCAAAGGTTGCTGCGTTGGCCGTGGGCACTTATCATTTGTCTTTGCCTTCGGGCTTGGTTTTAGAATTAAACAATTGCTATTTTGTACCTGCGATAAGCAGAAACATCATTTCAGTTTCCTGTTTGGATTTGGAAGGATTTGATTTTGCTATTAAGAATAAATGTTGTTCTTTTAATCGAAATGGTATGTTTTATGGTAGCGGCCCATTAGAGAATGGGCTTTACGTTTTAAACCAATCAATGCCCGTTTATAACATAAATACTAAGCGGTTTAAGTCAAATGACGAAAACCCAAATTTTCTCTGGCACTGTCGTTTGGGTCACATAAACGAGAAACGCATACAGAAGCTCCATAGTGATGGGCTTTTGGGCTCATTTGATTATGAATCATGTGAGAAATGTGAATCTTGTTTGATGGGTAAAATGGCAAAGGCTCCTTTCAATAAACCTAATGAACGGGCTAGTGACTTATTGGGCCTTATACATACAGATGTCTGCAGCCCAATGAGCACAAGTGTTAGAGGAAATTATCAATACTTCATTACCTTTACTGATGATTTCAGTAGGTATGGCTATGTCTATCTAATGAGACACAAGTCGGAATCCTTTGAGAAATTTAAGGAATTCCAGAATGAAGTACACAACCAACTTGGCAAAAGTATTAAAGCTCTTCGATCTGATCGTGGTGGAGAATACTTGAGCCAAGAGTTCAGTGATCATCTGAGAGAGTGTGCAATTGTTTCACAGCTCACTCCCCCTGGAACACCCCAATGGAATAAAGTTTCAGAGAGGAGGAATCGGACCCTATTAGATATGGTTCAATCAATGATGAGTCACACAGACCTTCCATTATCCTTTTGGGGATACGCTCTAGAAACGTCTGCGTTTACACTAAACAGAGTCCCATCAAAATCAGTTGCAAAGACACCACATGAGATGTGGACTGGAAATGTTCAAAGTCTGTCTTTTCTTAAAATTTTGGGTTGTGAGGCTTATGTAAAACGTTTAATATCCGATAAGCTCACACCCAAATCTGATAAGTGCTTTTTCGTTGGTTATCCTAAGGAAACCAAGGCGTACTACTTCTACAACCGTTCTGAGGACAATGTGTTTGTTGCTCGGGACTGTACTTTCCTGGAGAGAGAGTTTCTTCATAAGAAGAATAGTGGGAGTAAAGTACTACTCGAAGAAGTTCGAGAATCACAGAAGCCTGCTCAACCTCAAGAGGAAGAGCAGCAGGTGGAACCACAAGGAGTTGTGGAGCCTGTGGAACCACAAGGAGTTGTGGAACTTGCACCTGTGATGCCTGAAGTTCGCAGATCCGGAAGGATTCGTCACGAACCCGAGAGATACTATGGATTTCTCGTGAATGACTGTCATGATCTGTTGATCATTGATAGTGACGAACCTGTGAATTTCGAAGAAGCGATGTTGGGCCCAGACTCAGAAAAGTGGCTTAGATCCTCTAGATCCGAAATGGGATCCATGTTAGAAAACCAAGTATGGTCCTTGGTAGATTTACCCTATGGTGTAAGACCCATTGAGTGTAAATGGATCTTCAAGAAGAAGATTGACGTGGATGGGAATATCCAGATATTCAAAGCTAGATTGGTGGCTAAAGGTTTTAAACAAATTCATGGTATTAACTATGATGAGACCTATTCCCTAGTTGCTATGCTTAAATCCATTCAGATACTCCTAGCAACTGCCGCTTATTATGATTATGAGATATGGCAGATGGATGTGAAAACAGCTTTCCTTAACGGAATTCTGGAAGAGGATGTGTACATGACACAACCTGAAGGTTTCACAGATCATAAGAATACTGGGAAAGTATGCAAGCTTCATCGATCCATTTATGGATTGAAGCAAGCATCACGGAGTTGGAATCTTCATTTTGATGAAGCGGTCAAAAAGTTTGACTTTATCAAGAACGAAGAGGAACCATGTGTATACAAGAAGACGAGTGGGAGCGGAGTTGCATTTCTCGTAATGTATGTTGACGACATACTCCTTCTCGGAAATGACGTTCCATTGCTTCAGTCTGTCAAGACTTGGCTTGGAAGTTGTTTTTCCATGAAAGACATGGGTGAAGCCGCGTACATTCTTGGAATAAGAATCTATAGAGATAGATTGAATAGGCTTATTGGATTGTGTCAAGACACTTATATAGATAAGGTCTAACACAGATTCAGTATGCAGGATTCCAAGAAAGGTTTCACGCCTATGTTGCATGGCGTTACTCTTAGCAAGAAGTAGTGTCCCTCGACACAAGCTGAGTGGGAGCGAATGAATAGAATACCTTATGCTTCGGCAGTAGGATCTATTATGTATGCCATGCTCTGTACTCGTCCAGATGTTGCTTGTGCCTTAAGCATGACGAGTAGATACCAATCTGATCCAGGTGAATGTCACTGGACAGCAGTCAAGAATATTCTCAAGTATTTGAGAAATACTAAGGATAAGTTCTTCGTGTATGGAGGAGATGATGAGCTAGTCATAAGTGGATTTACTGATGCAAGTTTTCAGACGGACAAAGACGATTTCCGGTCTCAGTCTAGTTATGTCTTTTGTCTAAATGGCGGTGCAGTCAGTTGGAAAAGTTCCAAGCAGAGCACCGTAGCTGATTCCACTACTGAGGCTGAATACATCGCTGCTTCGGAAGCAGCAAAGGAAGCTGTTTGGATCAAGAAGTTCATGTCTGAACTTGGTGTGGTTCCTAGCATATTAGAGCCTGTAGCATTGTATTGTGATAACAATGGAGCAATTGCTCAGGCGAAGGAACCAAGGTCACACCAGAAATCCAAACACATAGAGAGGAGATATCACTTGATTCGTGATATAATTGATAGAGGAGACGTGAAGATCAGCAGAGTTCCAACGGATGAGAATGTCGCTGATCCTCTGACCAAGCCCCTCCCACGACCTAAGCATGAGAGTCATACTGCTGCTATAGGACTTAAGGAAATTAAGATGTGATCTTGATTTTAGTGGGAGTTGTCTTGTTTTAAAGTTATGTTTTGATTTTCATGTAATAATACTTTGAGTATTTTAATGAAATTTGATTTCAGTATTATTTAAATGTGTTTAAATGATAGTCCCAAGATAATTTATGACATTCTATAGGTCATCAAGTTGAGGACTTGATCATGAAATTCTATGAGAATTAAATGACATAGATTATATTTGTCCCTGGTCGAGGTTGTTAAAGTGGGACACTAGCAACCGCGTGAGACTAGCATGTGAGGTGACTGATGACTAAGTTTCATGGAGTCATTAATAAGAGTATTAAAGTCAATCACATAGATATATGTTAGAGAACATATGATCGGACATGACCCGCTAATGAGAACTCTACAGGATAATTAAAGTGTCATAAGAGGTTTTCATTACGACTATAGAGTATAGTCCTTAGACCTGAGTTCATCATGATTTCTTACATATGAATTGGTCCGCTTTGACTCTGTCAAACGTTATCCGTAACAGGTGACTATAAAGGCATTGATTGGGCGGATCATGAAGTGTGTGAAGGAACAGGGATGGAACAAGATGGGATTTGTCCCTCCTGTAAAGCAGGAGATAAATATCTCAGGGCCCATCGAACATTTGATACTGAGGAATGTGTGGCCGCACTCGAACGAACTGAATGTCTGTTGTTTGTATTGTCAGTATAAATTGGAGTTCGATGAACATGATTTTGGTTGAATAAGGATGACACGGATCTTGCCTTATGCCATATCGAGATATAGAGACAAAGGGATTATTGGAATAGTTGATTCCAGTACAAGTGGGAGATTGTTGGGAATGTCCTGAAATCAGACTTGTACTCACTCTAGAGATAGTTGTACTGTCGAGATTAGACATTCATATGATACTAGGTGGTCGTAATGTTTTGCTAGAAACCAATGATGATCTATGAGTTATGAACTCATTGCTAGTATTATATGATCTTACAGGGTCACACACCTAAGCAAATTGGATTCGCTTTATGGGAATAATCATTAATGTAATGATCTAAATGATGTGCATTTGATGCACATTATTTTGGTGTTTTAAAAGGTGTGTCGATCGACACCCATGAGGTGGTGTCGATCGACACTAGCTGCTGACCGAAATAAAGATTTCGGTTTAATGACTTAATTGATTCTGAATCGGTTCAGATTAATTAGGTTTTCTCCAGGGCCTATATAAGGTGTTATATAGGCACGACCTGAAAAAGGGTTTTTACAGAGAAAAAACTTTGGCAGCCACGAGAAACACAAAACTTCCCAGAGAGATCTGATCTACCGGTACTAGCATCCCGGCGGATTCCAATTTGTGTGCGTGTGGACTAGCAGTAGAGGCACAACGTTTGAGGTTCTCTGAATCTCGAATTCCTGATCAATCCGCTGCAAAACTCCAGGTATATTCGAGATCCGTTCTGTCAGATTTACTGTTTACAAACCCTAGATCCTAGGCTAAAGAATTGCCATTAGGTTGTTTTAATAGAGATTAAAACCGGTAAAACCTGATGAGAATCCAACACCAACATCTGCCATCTGTCGAGAGAAGCTAAAGTCTTATCTATTTCATACCGAAGCATTCCAGCCTCGTTTGCCAACGCATTAATATTACCATCCTTTGTTACTAATTCATCATGAAGTTGGCTAACCTGTACTTCCAACGCACCAATGTTTTCATTGTTCGTTCCTCTTTCAACTCCAAGTATTCCAAGCTCTTCTGCCAAAGCATTAATCTTATCACCAATGTTTTTTTTTTATTTACATTATTATTTTTACGGTATTGGAAAATGTACGAAAATAACACTTTTTTACATATATGCATAAGACATCCGAAATGATTGTTTTTTATTATAAGCATAAACTTAGTTTTTCACCACAAAGTTTTTAAAGCATAAAAAAACACTAAACTCTTGTGGAGTGCCGACCCTGGGTATAAGCAAGGCAAGCTTGTGCTTGGGGCCTTCCAATATAATGAATATTTTAGGGGCTAATTGTTTGCCGTGAATCGGCAATAGCCTAATGGTTTTAAGTCCATAAGCCTTGACTATGTATATCATAAAAACTTTTAAAAATCAACCATTATAAGAAAAAAAACTATGAAATAAATAAACAAAAACTTGTTATCATTTCACTTTTTAGGGACCATCTAAGAGATAAAGTACTTGTGAAAAAATTGGCTTTAAGCTAATCCTCTTAGTGTTTTAGACGTCGATGTTTCTTTCTTTTTGCCCGCTCTTTCCCAACTAAGGAACGATCCACATGCTTCCAAAGGTTATGCCACGCAACTAGTGCTTATCCGTAAATCAACCTTTAAAAAAAAATTATTTTATTCTTCTCTTCATCGGGTCGGGTCAACCGAGTCGGGTACACCGGGTCGGGTCAATTGAAAATTGTTTCTTCTTCTTCCTCCTGCTCATTTCTCTCGCATGGAGGTAAAGCTTTTATTGATTTTCTTCTTCGGATCAATATTGTGCCTTCGGATTCCTTGGATGGTTTCAATTCTAAAACCCTAAAGCTTCTTCATTTCACTAAGGTTTGTGTTCAATCTCCAAAACCCTAGATTGTTCTTCGATTCGATTGTTTAGAAACGGTTTTTGAGCTAGATTTAGTCGGAATTAGCCTGGATTAGAATCGATTCACTGTGAAATTAGAACCCTAATTTCGTTTCATTTGAGGAAAATCAGAAATGATACTGCATTGTCCTGTCTCTTCGTCACTTAGCTTCTACATGAATCTCCAAATGACCAGTAACGTCGGAATCATCACCGCGAGTCAAAGAAAACTAACTAAGAATCTCCGTAATCCTCGCCGGAACAAGCTTCCTCCTGATTTCGGTGTCAATTTGTTTCTAAGGAAACCAATTACTGAGCCATCACCATTAGTACAAGATCAAGAAGAACCAGAAGAGGAATTAGATGATAGTGTTGTTTGGGAACCGGAAGAACTCGAGGCGATTTCGTCGCTTTTCGTTAAACGAATCCCTCAAAAACCCGATAAACCGATTCGAATTAGGCCTTTACCATTACCTCAACCTCACAAGGTACGACCTTTAGGTCTTCAAACTCCGAAAAACAACGTCAAATCGGTTTCATCGTCGAAGCAAGTGTATAAAGACCCGAGCTTTCTTATCGGTTTAGCTAGAGAGATCAAAAGCTTACCTTCTTCTGATGCAAATGTGTCTCTTGTTCTGAACAAATGGGTTAGCTTTTTGCGTAAAGGGTCTCTTTCGACGACGATTCGTGAATTAGGTCATATGGGTTTACCCGAGAGAGCTTTACAGACATATCGTTGGGCGGAAAAGCATTCTCATTTGTTTCCGGATAACCGGATTCTCGCGTCGACGATCCAGGTTCTTGCGAAGCATCACGAGCTGAAACTGCTTAAATTCGATAATAGTTTAGCTAGCAAGAACGTAATCGAAGCAATGATCAAAGGATGTATCGAAGGCGGATGGCTAAATCTAGCTCGGAAGCTAATACTGATCGCGAAGAGTAACAATCGGATACTTGACTCGAGTGTTTACGTGAAGATGATTCTCGAAATCTCTAAAAACCCCGATAAGTACCATCTTGTTATTGCTCTTCTCGACGAATTAAAAGAACGAGAAGATTTGAGATTGAGCCAACAAGACTGCACAAGTGTTATGAAAATCTGTGTGAAGTTAGGAAGATTCGAGCTCGTTGAATGTTTATTCGACTGGTTTAAAGAATCCAACCGAGAACCGAGCGTTGTCATGTACACTATGATGATACATAGCCGATATTCGGAAATGAAATACCGAGAAGCGATGAGTGTGGTTTGGGAAATGGAGGAATCAAACTGTCTTCTTGATCTTCCTGCTTATAGAGTAGTCATTAAACTATTTGTAGCATTGGATGATTTAGGAAGAGCAACGAGATATTACTCGAAACTCAAAGAAGCTGGATTCTCACCGACGTATGATATTTATCGCGATATGATTACCGTTTATACCGTTTCCGGACGGTTGAAGAAATGTAAAGAGATATCTAAAGAAGTTGAAGATTCTGGTTTGAGATTGGATACCGATACTTCGTTTCGGTTATCGCAGCTCGAGAAACAAATAATGTAAAAGAAAGCATTAATGGCAAATCAAGAACAAGAAATTATGGTTTTATTGTTATTTCAGGTGAAGAAGAAAGTGGAAACTGGAAAAGATCAGAATCAGACATAGCTAATCTGTTTTCTGATGGAACTGACTCTGGTCCATCTGTAGATGGTTTTATGACTGTAATGAACAAAATGTTGTAGAACAATGTAAGAGCTAAGAGAATAAAAGCTAGAGTTGTGAGGAATGATCCTGAGATTTCAGGTGGTTCTTGAAACATGATTGGATCATTTGATGAATCTCTAACAACATCTGACTTGACGAATAAGATTCTTGGTTTTTTTTCGTCGGCTTGAGATTCGATTTGTTGATCAAGTTGTTTTAGAGCTTCTCTAGCTTTATCTCTATCGATTTCGAATCTTTGTGAAGAAGATGAAGAAGAATCGTCTCTTTTAGTGGCTTTGACCATACCCATTAGATGTTTCTTGCTCTTGTTCTTCTCTATGAATCTTCCATGTCCGTACAAATTGATAGATTGTAATCCTAACACCTCCATTCTCTCTGTTTTTTCCTCTGTTTTTTCTTCTACACTTCCTTGAAAGATGATAATTTTTGTGTGTGTGGACGTTGGTGATGGCAAAATTGTAGATAAAACGATTCTTAGGGAAATTATGACTTTGATGATTTTAAGTTGTCTTCAATATTGTGCTAATGTGTAAAAGTGTAATAAGGCTTTAGAGGCCCATATGGTCTATACCAAAATTAGTAATAGCATATGTTGGAAACTAATTTCAAAATAAAATCAACACAAAAGTATAGAATTCTGTAAATTAATATTCCATAAACCAGTAAAATCTACACAAAAGTATAAAAATCTATAAATTAAAATTCGATAAATCAGTAAAATTTGGTACCACCAGCCCCATCACCAACCACCCCCTCCTCCTTACCAGCACCAACTTTACCAAGTTCACTACCAATCTTCTTTCCTCTCGCCTTCTTCTTCTCCTTTTTCTTTCGACTTTTTTCCTCTTGTTCTTCTTCTGCTCTGTCTTTTTCTTCGTCTTGGATTATCCTTAGGTACAACACGTACGCCTCATAATCACTTACATCGTTCAAGTGATCATACGACTTTAGAAGCCTCTCATAATTCGGTCTAAACCCTCTTATATCTTTGGCAAATTTAGAGAAGTATTTTTTTTCTTTGGTTGTTGTTGATGATGCATTTGGTCTATTGACGATCTCAAAGGAAGCATGAGCCGCAAAAGCGGCTGCTTTCATTTTCAAACCACAACGAACTCTATTTTTGATGTCATTTGTTACTCTTCCATCCGCCAGTACATCGCTTACATCAACTGCCCTAGTTGCCTCAGTTGTATTGTATACTTCCTTTAGGTCGTTGATAAGACTCTCGGGTAGATCCAAATACTGTATTGCTAAACGTTGAAGAGGAATTGCAACTGGTAAACAAAGAAAACAAATTCCAATTACTACGCATTCAAATTCAAGAACTGCACACTTCAAGTTAGTTCACTTGAACAACAAACAAAAACAAGGAACTACCTAAACGAGTTTGTTCACCAGAGGTCATCTTGTCTCTAGCAAGATGTAAATACACAAGATCAGTAAAGACAGAGAAGTTTCAACAAATAAAGTCATGAATTTGAGAATAATAACATAAACCAGGAAGCCAATCAAAAGCATAATCACATACAGTATACATAGATTGTGCTAGAACAAGCAATATCCACTTGAACACGGAAAAACGGCAGCATATGAACCCAATATTTCGTATTTCCAACATCTCCTAATCCTAATTATTTCAACAGGAAGAAGAATCAATCGGATCTACACAACTTCAGAGAAGAATAAAACCAGTAAAAAAAACCGAACGATGTGAGAAAAGGAGCTTTGCCTCACCGGATTCGTTATTTATTTTCCTGCGAACTGAGAAAGAAGAACAAATCATCTCTATGAGAGCCTTTTATACGGAGACTAATTACCCTAGGTCTACATTTATTAAAAATTACACTACGTATACATACTTTGTCAACGTTTGCATTTTTGGACATTTAAAATTCGTACCTATATTGTTTTTTTATTTTTACATGCTATGGTTCATAAAATCCAATTGTAAAACAAATTAAACTCTTAACAAGTATTTGAAAGTTACGCTTTCTGTCACTACTTTATTCAATGAAATCAAAATTATACGTGACAAATACAATTAGAATAGTGGGATGTTTATTCGAAACTCAAAGAAGACGGATTTTCTCCGACGTATGATATATATCGCCATATGATTACCGTTTATACCGTTTCAGGACGGTTTAAGAAATGTAAAGAGATATGTAAAGAAGTTGAAGCTTCTGGTTTGAGATTGGATACCGATACTTCATTTCGGTTATCGCAGCTCGAAAAACAAATAATGTAAAAGAAAGTTCCAATTTTGTGTAAGTTTATGAACATCTTAAGCAGTAATGACAAATCAAGAACTGATAATAATATACAAGAAATTATGGTTTTATTGTTTTTTCAGGTAAAGAAGAAAGTGGAAACTGGAGAAGATCAGAATCAGACATAGCTAATCTGTTTTCTGATGGAACTGATTCTGGTCCATCTATGGATGGTTTTATAACTGTAATGAACAAAATGTTGTAGAAGAGAGTAAAAGCTAAGAGAATAAAAGCTAAAGTTGTGAGGAATGATCCTGAGATTTCAGGTGGTTCTTGAAACATGATTGGATCATTTGATGAATCTCTAACAACATCTGACTTGACGAATAAGATTCTTGGTTTTTTTTCGCCGGCTTGAGATTCGATTTGTTGATCAAGTTGTTTTAGAGCTTCTCTAGCTTTATCTCTATCGATTTCGAATCTCTGTGAAGAAGAAGATGAAGAAGAATCGTCTCTTTTAGTGGCTTTGACAATACCTATCAGATGTTTCTTGTTCTTGTGTATGATTCTTCCATGTCCGTACCAGTTAAGAGATTGTAATCCTAACACCACCATTCTCTCTGTTTCTTCCTCTGTTTTTTTCTTCTACACTTATTTGAAAGGTAAATTTGTGTATGTGGACATTGGTGATGGCAAATTTGTAGATAAAACGACTTCTTAAGGGTAATTATGGCTTGATGATTTATGTGGTCGTCAATATTGTGCTAATTAGAGGCCCATATGGTCCAATCAAAAACTAGTAATAGTATATGTTGAAAATTATATTAAAATAAAATCTACACAAGAATATAGAAATTTATAAATTAATATTCGATAAATCAATAAAATTTCCATCCCGAATAAGATCATCAATGCAATTAATGACTCAGTATAATATTGTTATGTCAACGTTATTAATTTATAGAATTTTGACTGTATTGTAACTATTGTTAATGCATTTGCAAAAAAATCATGTGATGTTTCGTTTGCAATTATACTCGATTTAGTATAATAGATTAAAGTAAACAATAATTTAATATTTTGAAATATAAAAATGTGCACATGGATCATAAGGTCTTTCTCACATATTCATCACAAGATTCAAAACCATACGCCAATACTAATACATCAATAATAAATCTCATGTAAATAAAACAAAATCTAAAAGAGACCAAATGTTTTGGAATCTTTGGATAATGTGGATTGGTGAAGAACATTGCCGTTAACATCATAATAGACGAATTTAGCTTGAGAATGAGTGACGTGAAGAGACATGAAACCTTGTCCATCGTAATATAGTTTGAGTTCTTTTGGATCCCATGGCTGAATATCTCCTCTCCATGCCTTTGATCCTCCTCCACTTGTTAGATATTGAATCTCACTTCACCAATTCCAAATATAAATACTTTAGTTTTGCTTAAACTTAAAACAATTATGATAAAACAGGAATTTGTTTATAGACAAAACAATTTCATTTTTTATATCTTTCCCTTTTCGTACTATAATGTAAACAAAAATAAGGCCAATCAACTAATGAAATATTATTTCATATCGGTGATACTCTCTAATTTTAATAGTCGATGATATATTTATTTAGTTAGATTTTCTCTATATTTTTTCCTTTCATGTTTCGTACTATCGTGTAAACAAAAATAAGATCAATCAACGAATAAATATTATGTTATATCGTAGATAACACTCTAAATATAACAGTCGATAATTTACTTATTTTTGGTTAGATTTTTAAATCGAAAACTCGAAATGAATTCAAACTAAGAAAGCAAATGAAACCAATGCTTTTTTAACTAAGCCAAACGAATTAAAATATGTTGGTCATGACTCATAACTCATACAGAATTTAAGTTGGAATACGAGAAGATGAGAGTTTTTACCCGTCAAAACCAATGTGTTGCAAACAATGATCATGTCCGTTTATGTACAAGTCCACTTTATTTTCCTTGAATAAAGAATTACGACAAAAAAATATAATAGTCAATACAAAATATAAAAGAAGAAAACGAAAAACAATGATAATATGAAATATTACTTTACCTTAAGAATTGGAAGAAGTTGATCAACAAGCTCTTGGGTCACACCGTGTTCACCTGCGGTTTTGATAGGATGATGTCCCACGACAAATTTCCACTTGGCATGCGACTTTTTCATCGCTAAATCTAGATCCTAAATATTTCAATAACAAAAATTAAAAATTATTAGAAAAACATACCAAACCAAGATCGAGATTTCTGATTAATTACTATGAAAAATGTATTACATGTAAGAGATTTGAGATATATTTCTTTCTAGGTAAGACGTTGCTCCAATCATAAGTGTGATCTTCTGGATGTGTAAAGTATTTCTCTACAAATGGATTTGTATCCACCAAGAAAAACTCCACCATTCCTATAAACCACAAAAAGTATTAATTATCACTAATCAAAAAAGATAATTAAATCTCGTGTTTTTGGGTGATAAGAATATATATACCTGAAGATAAGACAAAAGATCTGCGACAAAACCATCTCCAGTCTTTTTGGGTGAGAACATGACTTAATTGTGCTGAAACATTTCCTCTGTAATCATGGTTACCCAAAACTGCAACAACATTCAAGTGTTTAATCTCACGTTACACAATTCAAATTAGTTTATGATGTAGAATTTGATTAGTAAAATTACCAGAATACCACTGTTTTTGGAGGCTTTGTTGAGTGTAGATATGAGAGAAAGATTCTTCAAAGGAAGGATCATTGTCTCCTTTTAAACCATCGTCATAGAAATTATCTCCTACTGATATCACAAAATCTATGTCTAGTTGCTCTCCCACAATTCCCATCTGCCAAAAAAATTAAAATTTTCGGTTTTTTTATACAAATAATTTTTTACTAAGGTAATTTGAACATGTCGAGATTTGTTTTACGTTAATAAAAAAAATGGTTGAAGTTTTATCATTTGATTTAATATATAATGTTTTTTTAATTGCAAACAAGAAGTAGTTTTAATTAGGATGTTTGTGGAAGTGTTTAGTTTTACTTTGAGATTATGTGTTTGGACTATATGTTAAATGGTTTTTGGTAAACATAAGTATTAGATGAACGAATGATTGAATCAAAATGTCAACATCACTTTTGGAATATGCTTTGTATGAAACGCGTCTCAATTCGTCAATTACAAGAATATTTTCACGGATATGCTATTTCAATCAATTTTTAATGTCTATATGTTGCGTAGATTGAATGACTTCCTAGCTACTACAAAGAATAGATGCTCATGTTATTGCATAATGTAATGTCTAATTCAACACAAACATGGTTTAACATTGTCAAACACAAAACTCGTAATTTTTGGTCATTTTGAACCACAAATGCAAGAATATATTATCTTGAATACGTTATGTGATTAATAATTAAGCAATATGAGTTATTTACCTGATGAGCAACGCGAGATTGATTAAACTCTCCTTTTCGTCCCCAATCTCCGACGACCAGAAAACTAAGAGAACCGTCAGATTTCGTCACCGGATGCTCCAAACGTTGAAGCTTCGATAAAGAACCATTGATGAAGAAACATAAAACCATCAAACTCACACCAAACAACACACTTATGATCTTCATTTTTCTTATTTTCTCTGATCTGAGAAACTCTAGCAAGAACAATGCATATAGAGAGAGAGAGAGAGAGATGCCTACTTAACAACAATTAATATGGATGGTTTTATAAGAAAAACATGGTCGATAAATTATTGAAGAAAATGTATAATCATTTGACTATATAATTTAAGAGGATTTTCTTTTCTTATGTAATATATATTTTATTTAAGGTATGGCCATGCTGGGTGAGTGTTACTTACACGTTTTGGTCAATGGGTTTACCGTTTACTTTCCTGATTATTTTTCATAATCTTTTTTTCTTTGGTTTTCTAATTATGTATAGTTTTACCTCTTTATGTCTAACATTTATATTTATGGAATAATTAATACATGAATCTATCTTCACAATTTTTTTAATAAATTAATAAATCATAAAGAATAACAAAAAATAATGTGAAACAAGAGAAAGTAAATAATAATTGGAAATCGATATGCATGATACTACTAATAAATTACACAAAAAGGTAATGTGCACACAAGAACCACGCGTATATTTCTTAATCTTTGATGGTTTTCCTCGGTAAGAAATAAAAATCAAATTTAGGGGCTACTTTAACATAAAAAAAAAAATCAATTTAAGGGGCTATATATTAATAAACTCTCTATATAAAGCATTTCTCATAAATTAAGAATTCGAAAACAATTACACAACATGAATTAATAATAATTATGTCACTAAATGATAAAAAATTGAGCTACTAATATAAATATTTCTTTCTTAACCTTTTTATTAGACTTAATAGTCTAATACTTTTTCATTTCTTTTCTTAATCAGATCATCGACTCAAATATCAGAATAAATCTCCTTTTTGTAGTAAGTCGTCCATCGATGCAAAACGTGACCATAACCATCATAAAAACCGACGCGTAGTTCGGCTTCGGAAATGTAAACCGACATGAATCCTTGACCATCGTAGTAAAACCTCATCTCTTGTGGGTCCCATTCATTTTCATCTCCTTTCCAAGCCTTGGACCCACCTCCACTTGTCATAAACTGTATTCCACTATAGATAACAACACAAAACACGCGTGCCGTTTTTTTACGTTACAAATCTATTATTAATCGATTAAATTTCAGTTATATAAATAATTAATCACCTGTTGATGCTGCTTATGTGCTCCAAGCAATGATCATGCCCATTTATATAAAGATCCACTTCATTAGCCTAAATTTTAGGAGAGCTAATTAGTTTGGAAGCTAATTTCATTTATACATTTAAGATTAAAAAAAAATTACCTCGAGGATAGGTAAAAGTTGTTCCTCTAGCTCTTTGGTAATTCCGTGGTGACCAGCACTTTTGATTGTGTGATGACCTACCACTATTTTCCATTTTGCTACTGATTCTTGCAAAGCCACATCAACATCCTATTTAATATATCCGCCTCAATTAGGTAAAAAGATTTTGACAAAAATATTGTAAAATTTTGAAAAGAATATCTCAATAATTTTATAATATTACTAGCTTATATGATAGAGTGAAAAAAAAATAGTTACCGTTAAGAGATCGGTGAGATATTTATTTCTTGGTAATACGCCTCTCCAATCATAGATATGATCTTTTGGGTCATCAAAATATTTATCAGCGAACGGTGTTGTGTCCACAAAGAAAATATCAACGATCTCTACAAAAAAAAAGAGGTTAATGAATTCAAGAAAACATAAAATTGAGGTTATAAGATAAAATTGAGGTTTTACTTTTATGTTCGTGTTAATTTAATTACCGGCGTTAACAATGTAAGATCTTAAACAAATCCATCGATAGTCCAAATCTCTGAGTATGGGGCTGAGTTGTGCATGGACATTACCTCTATAATCATGATTCCCTAATACTGCAATAGGAAAAAAACAAAACAACGTAAAATTTAGTATTGTTTGCAATTGAAAATATGTTATATATTAGATTATAATTGGAAAAATTTCTACTATTTACCTACCGTTATACCATGGTTTTTGTAAGCTAGATGCTGTGTAAATATTGGTAAAAGAATCTTGAAATTGCGAATCAAATGGACTGATTATTCCATCGTCATAAAAATTATCTCCAGTCGATATGACGAAATCGATATTTAAATCATTTCCAGTTTTTCCCATCTAAACGACAAGAATTATAGTAAAAATTAGTAAACAAAGTTTAGAAAATATAATATATTAAAGAAAACAAAAATCAGTCTCTATATTATTCAAGTCTTTCTCTATCAGTCTCTATAATAAACAAGTCATATAACATTTAGTTGTATGATTGAAGAAGCAACCAAAATTAGGATGATGTGGGATTGCTACATTGGCCAAGCTTGAGATTATTAGTTCCACGTAAGTTACGTAACCATGTAATGTTACTTCGCCTTCACGGCTCAATTAACGTCCCCACTCGGACGACGCAATGGAATATGCCTCAAATACTATTATCCTCCCACAAATTATATTCTTCTTTTTATTCAGACATATTATATTTTTGATATAATACTTTTCGAAGCTATACAATTCTTTCATGCAATAGTATGTGCATTATTATGATTATTTTTGGTTATACGATAGTCTAATTGGTAGATTACGCTTTCTCAAAAAAAAAATTTGGTAGATTACTCAACGCTGCCTTCAACGTCAAGAAAACATAACATATATTACAGTTCTTCTTCTAGCTTAATTCTTTTGATCATATCTAATTTTAAACACACCATAAAAAAATTTATAATAAATAAACAAGGAATTAATAAATATTGATTTGGCATAAGACATATACGTGAATGACGAATATAAATATGCATATGTACCTGAAGAGCTACTTGGGACTGATTATAAGAACCTCTTCTTCCCCAGTCGCCGACGACGAGAAAACTGACTGTACCATCGGATTTTGGTGGCTGGACCAGTCTTGTTAGCTCCGCCGTGGAGTTATAGGCAGAAAACAAAATAATTAAACAAAAAATAGAAAACATGAATTCTATGGGATTATCTCTCAAGCTATCCATTGAGAGACTTTGAAAAAAAAAAGGTAAGGGATGATGGAAGATTTATGTTTGTGGCTCTGTGTATTTATAGCTAGGCCTTATGTGGACATGCAATAACTTTGAAATAAAAATATAATAACGTTGAAGTCTATTTGTCGCTCATCATTTCTATCTTCATATTTCATAATATGACTTTTGTTCAAAAGGTAAAATAAAACTTTTTGTATATATTTAAAATAGAAAATATAGGCGGAGTTAAGTCTCCTTTAAGAAGGGCTTTAAAAGCTCTATAACCCTACCAAAAATTGTAGGGAAATTGGCATATACAACTAAAAAAAAAACTATAACTAATTTTATAACCATTTACTCTAAATCTAAAAGTTATTATTTGGTCACATAGGTCAGTTTTTGCTATTTGCTTGATTTTTTTTCTTTTTTTGTTAGTATGCAAATTAACCCAAAATTGTTTGTACTCGATGGATATTTTTCCACTCGCCTCTTGACATGTTAGGGGGTTTTTGTTATAACTTCCGTACATAATCTTTCAGTATCAACTTATAGTCACATTCGATGTATATTTTCCCATTTTTGGGAGTTTGATGGGAAGGTTTGTAATGAGAGGGTTCCTAAAAAAAAAAAAATTTTTTAAGTTTCAAAAAAAAAAAGAGAGGGTTCCTAAATATTTGAAAATTTCCATAGATTTTATTAATTGAATAAGATAACAGATACTGAATTTACGAATAATGTATATTTCCCTCCACCATACGAAGTGTCATACAAGCCAAACGAAACCCATACCATTTTTTCTCCTTTTTATCTTGATAAAATCCAAAGGGCATGTGAGAAGTCGACGAAAACTTCCAATTTTATCTCAATTATTTTAGAAGAATACATTCATGATTCATGTACGTATAGTAATACAAATAGCTTTCACATATATGATGTCGAATCTATCCGAAATCTATGAGATTCTATCTCAATAACAAATGTCATAAGTAGCACCACGAAAATAAAATTATCAATCTAGCAGGTTTTTTTTTTCTGATCAAAATTATTGATGTGTAATCAAATACCATTTCTCATAAATTGTTTTTTCTAAATATTATCACGATGTCGATAATACGTAGTTGAAAATATTCGCCAACCCAACAAAAAACAGAGAATTTGTGATAAGCCCATGTAAGTCCTAACAATGCAATTGCTACGAAAGCCCAATATGGGTGCGGACACAGTTTTATCTTTTGTTTTTTTTTGTTTAGTATTCTCAAAAGTTATATTCTCAAAAAGATACAATTTAAACTACTCATGTTTTTTTTTTAAAATCCTTGTGGATCCAAAATTGACTGATAATAGTGTTAGAAGATACAACCGAAATCAATTTCACGGAATGAAGTGGTTGAATAATTTCGCTCATGAAAAGAAATCAAGTGATTCCGCATCAAACGGTTGATCATAGTTCGGATCATCGCATATGAGAATGAGACGATATTGCAAATCCTTGCATTGCATGCGTTCTTGTCAAACTGAATAATTCAAGGCTTGAAGGAAAAGAATCAATAATGATTAGAAGCTCTTATTATTTATGTTGATGTTAGTTCCATATGTTTGTTGTGGCGAGGTCTGCCGGATAATTACTATTTACCTTAAAAGCACGAGTTAGCCAAATTGATATGAAAAGTCACATTGGAAAACATTAAATATTTGAGCATATGTTGTTATTTTCAGCTTACCATTGTAATAATCAATAACGTAGAATACTTTTTGATTAACTAGTTTTATAAATTTGAATCTATTAGCGACAATAATGTTATATTTACAATTTTTTTACCATAACAATTTGATAGATTAGTTGATAAACAAAGAAAGCTAGTTTTATAAATTACGAGTTGTTTTTCTCCGATTTCTAGTATTTTTCTAGCTAATGGTTTCTCGAAAGCTAGAAACATCTTTTCTCAACTCAAATTTTCCAAGGACAGATTATAAATTTAATTTAAAATACTGATCCCACCTAAGAAAAATCAATGGTCCCAGTGGTCCCAAATGTTAATGAATTTAATGTAGCTTAGCTACTTAACCACTAGGTTTTCAATGCAAGTTTATTTATCTCGGAAAAGGAACCTATTTTTATACTAATTAAGGTCAAATGAAGATATTAGGAACAAATATCCTCGTAGAAAAGTAATGCACGATAACGAAGAAGAGGATATTTTCTACATTTATTTCTAAAGTATTTGCACCTTCACTCAAAATATCCTCTGCGCTATGGTACAAAGATATTTAAAAATTAATATTACTCGTAAATATATTTAATTTTAATCGTAAATTAAAAATGATTGTGTACACCGACCACCCAGTTAGAATTCATTTAACCATTGATTCTATTATTATTTAGAAGTAAATTGATCAACGTTTTACTAAAGTAGACTATAGCCATTAAGAATGTGCTAGGTTATTGTCTCACTAACTATGATACTACTAACTAATTTGTCTGAAGTCTATATTTAACTTGCATATACCATTGGTAACAATGTGAAATGACAAATCACATTCATAAAAATATACCGAACAAAATGATATAATCAGTAAGGAAACAAAAGAACACATTCACTAAGGGACATTCTTTACTATTCAATGATGAAACGATTGATATCAATTATTTGCGCTGAACAAGTACTGCAATACATACTTCAGTTGGAAGATTTTTACCGAAGCAAGTAGGCGTTCATTCATTTCTCTATTTCTCATATCGTCCGAAGCAAAATAATGTCCAAGCGGATAATTTAGCGCGCATCGCTTGCTGTCAACTGATTAATATGTAAAGTCTGTTTCCCGGTTAGAATTTTTACACTGTTTTAATATGATGTCGACCAAAAAGAAAGCTACACTTTTTACACTGTTTTAATATGTTCTCGCACGACCGAGATGTTTCTCATTCGATATATTTGTATATATTACACTCAGCCCATGTTTTATAGTAAAAGAAGGACAAAAATAGGAATCTTTGACCTTAGAAGCCCAACAATTCTTAAGATTATCTTATACTTATTCTTTAAAATTATTAATCATTGGTTATTAATATTTATAGTCATGCCAAAAAAAAATTAACAAACCCGCTCTTGTCTTAATTGGAATCCCACTTTCTTGGAATCTTTGTCTTTTCCATTGGCGAAAACAAAAATTATAGAATGCATTCAATTAATTAACTTATATAATGTATTTGCTTAGAAGATACGGAGTAAAATTCTAGAACTTAAGCTAATTAAACGAAACATAAGTTCATTAATTAACATGGAAGCTTCGTTTTTTAAAAGAAAGAAGTATCGAAGCTAACATTATACATAAGGATCAACGGTGTAGTAGGCTAGTGTTTAAGCATTTGCAATTAGTTCAATTGTACATCTAGTTCAATCCCCCTTGAGAGGAAGAGCATTCTCAAAAAGAGTGGACTAAAGGTTGATTCCGGGCCCACGGAGATTAAGGTTTCGATCCGAACTTCGAGATTATAAAACACAAAAACCATGGTTTAAATTTTAGAAACAAAAAATATAGGTTTATATTATTGATCTCAACCCACGAAATTATGGACAATTTGTTCGCTTGTAGCCAAAATATTTTTAAAATGAACTATGTCTTTACAGTGTTATACATTATCATATAAAGAAGCAAATAAAAGGACGACATATATTTTCATATGCACTCTAGATGATAATATAAAAACAATAGTAAATATTTTACTATACTATAAGAAAAATAGAACCACACTAAAAAAAACAAATACAACTTAAATTTGCTAAATGTGTATGTGAATGTTTAATTTGCTCTCAATTTATATGTGAATGTTTTAAAAAAAAAAATTATATGTGAATGTTTTTGCTAGCATGTGATCTAGGATCAAAGGTTCTTCTGTATCTAATGCTGTTTCTAAAACTATAGCAACATGAAACTTATCAATAATCTCTTGTTCCGAGCTTTTGTATGAAAACGAATTTCCTCATGTTTTTTTTTTTGTCAAAACATAAATTCCATTTCCAGAAGATACAACCATTAAGCTTATAGCTTGTTTGGCAAGTTTATCAGCATTAACATTGTATTTTCTATTGATACAGACAAAACAAGCATGGAGAAAAATCGTTCTTCCCCGAAATGATCCAAATACTGGAGAGTAAACAAACATCCACAAGATAACAAGCCATCAAAAATATTTTGTGGTGAATACATAATCAATTAATTATGTAATTAATATGATCTTTTATAAGCTCTTTAGTGTAAAACTAAGCCGATATGTCGAGTTTTAAGTTCTTATATTCCTTCCTTATATCAAAAGGAATGAATTTGTAATTATCTGATCGGATTTTGAGTGAGGGTATGGTTCGTAAGTTTGGTGAAACGTACACGCTCCAATCTTAATTTTTACTTTTGA
Source organism: Draba incana (assembly GCA_963576765.1). Classification (NCBI taxonomy): domain Eukaryota; kingdom Viridiplantae; phylum Streptophyta; class Magnoliopsida; order Brassicales; family Brassicaceae; genus Draba; species Draba incana. The sequence continues at coordinate 34,578,145 of OY755216.1, read as the reverse complement.
ATTTACGTTAATTGCAGATAACTGAGAATAAGCAAGTGGTGTCTTGAGACCAATTTGTCTATTTGTTATTAGTATATATGGTGCATGCAAACCTTATATGCCTCACCTATGTTTTTCCACTTACGCCATTGCAACTGCCATGTGTCGCATTTTCATTAATTCTTGTCTAAAAAAGAATTTTATTTATCTGTTCTGAGACTAAAATATGTTATTTCTCAGTTCTGAGACAACCCAATACAAATATGTTATGTGTTTCTTGGAGTCACCATCGAGATTAATGGTTGGATCCAGTTGGACATATATGGTTTTCTTGTGGGCTGCACTACAAAGTGCAAGTTCCATACCAACAACTTTGTTTTTCATGCAACTTGCTCCATAATAAGATTACATTTATTTGCTTATTATTAGAGTAACAATATACATCTTCTTGGTCAAAATTTAGAAAAGCTTAATATTTTGTAACCGTTGAACAAATACTATAGTGACCAATAAAAACTTGAAAACTTGATCCCTATCAACAAAGAGAAATCACTTTATTACAAATACCGTAATGATTCTTATTTCTTAATTTTATGAGAGTTGGTCTGATATTTTGTTTGACAATTACGTATTAAAACTCCATTGTATGAACTATTTGATATAGAGCAATTTTCTACACGTACTGGCACTGTCATGTTTGTCTTATAAATCTACTCAAAATTCTTATAAATTTATAACTAATCATACTTATGTTTCTGCAGGAACTTGCTGAATAGCTAAATTTTATTTACGAAATTCTAAAGTTATTTATTTTTCCAACTTTGTCTATATATAAAAAAAGGGAACTGCAATTTTTTTGTGAAATCAATGTATATATAGAATCAATTTTCACTTTAACGTAAGATATAAAAATATAACACTTCAAATACTATGTTCGCCCTAGCCGCACTTTGTCCACCACCGTAGCTTGCCTCTCCGGCCACCACCGGAATCTATGCCGGTGGCTATGAGAGGGCTTCTCTTTTTCTTTTTTTCTTCGTTTTATGTTATTTTATCTTCTACTTTGGTGCTTGGTGGCTCTAAGGATTCGACCTATTAAGCATATCGCCGTAGATCTAGTCTCTCTACGTAGATCTGAGAAGACAATCCAGCCACCAATTTTAGCTCTTTCTGCAACGACGGTGAATCCATCTCCAACGTCGCTATTTTCCCTTATGTTGGCTAATAGCAGTGACGATGGAGAAAGCTCAGCTAGCCAGGTGCTCATTGTTTACTTCAGTCTTTGCTCGCATCGAGCTAAGAGTAGTGCTAGATATAGAAATTGCTCGATTAGACCTCACAGGATGATGCTCACATCTCCTGGCTATTGCTCTCTCCGGTTTAGTTCCCGAGATGATGTTCTTCATCACCGCGTATCGGTAGTAGCCTAGAAAATCTTTCATTGATAAACATCTATTGTATGGAGATCCCTCATCTTCGTGCTTGGAGGTAACACTTCGTATACACTGTTCTTCATACATCACTCTCCATTTGTCTCTTTTTTGGATGTGTTTAATACGATAGTAGGATTATTATTGGAACTGTGCATATACTCTCCATCAATCTTACCGATGGATGTGTATAACTACATGTTGGGACTACTACTGGGATTGTTATCTTACTCTCCATTGACTCTAATAGTGGATGTGTACGATACTACATTGGAAAGATTTCAGATGACCCGTCTGTATAGGTGCTCTGTTCAATCTGCAGCCTGCTTCCTTGCTCAACATGGCCTAGTATGGATCTTAATATGTATAGATTAGAGCAAAAGTATCACTCTTGTTTGAATTGCAGATGTGACTTGGACTGGATGATCCAATTTCGAATTGCAGTCATCCAATTGGGTCCAATATCATTTCCCAATGCTCTTTGGCTTGTCTTTGGTGTCGGGTGGCCAGTTCGTGGAGTGAAAGACATCAATACATATGACTCGATCTATGTGTTTTTTAACGGCTCAACACTCTTAAGTGCAACCTATTTCAAGATTGTGAAGCCCGTACTAGTTGCGGATGCAATTAAGAATGCTAGTCCAAGTGCTTAACCATCATTGGTGTTTTTCTAGTGCTTAGGCTCAAGGTTGTCGAAAACTTGGGACATCTCTATGATTTTGTATGCTTATGCGTTAGGACTCTATCTATCTTATGTTATGTTTTAATGTTTTCCATGTTTGTTGCTTTGAAAATAGAGGATGTTTCTTCCCTCTTTGTACTATCTAAAATATGAATGAATGAAAAATGTTGCAAAAAAAAAAAAAAGCAAATACTGTTGGAACTAAATTATTTTGAATGTAATTTGAGGGACCCAATTAAAGACCATTAAATTCAATCAATATATTACTTAGAGCATGATTATTGGAAGGTGCTTAGAGTAAATATAGTGGGTTGTTAAAATATAAAATTATTAAAATTTGAGTAAAAAGAAGAAAGAGAGTGTTTTTGTGGGGTGTATTGAAATATAAAATTAATAAAAGAGAAGAAATAGTGGGTGTGTTTAAATATAAAATTAATAAAAGTTCAGTAAAAAGAAGAGAAAGTTGCTTATTTTAGCACTTTTGGGAATAGTTTTTGAAAGGAAGAGAGAGTGTTTAAATATAAAATTAATAAAAATTGAGTAAAATGATGAAAAAGAAAGTATAAAGTTGAGTAAAAAGAAGAGAGAGTATGTGTTTTAATAATTTTATATTTTAAGCAACTCTATAAAGCCCACCTATAATCATGCTCTTATAAGTTAAAAGTTACAACAGAGCACAAAATTTATACGACGAATATTTTCCATGCAATGTCACCACTAGCAATTGTTGGTGGATTAATTACCTACTCAAAAAATATAAGCCGAAAAGAGAAATTAATTACTCCAAACTCATATCGAAATTAGTATATCATTAACAAACTAGGAGTAATTAAGAAAAATATGTAGCGGTCAACGGTGATTTGACCGACCAAAAAGTAATGATATTTGATTACACTGCTATAAGAAAGTTTATGACATAGATTCAAAGACCAAAATAGTAGAATTCTATAATTAGAGGAAAACAATATTTTCTATTTCCACACTACGTCGCGAGCCAATTTTGTCTTTTGCCATAATAATAAATTATCTACATATCTTCTTTTAAATATTTGTATGCGATGATAAAAAGAGTAACAAGTTGGACCCAACCTCGTTATTAAAAGTAATATATAGTCGTTAGGGCTGGGCAAATTATCCGTTAGATTTGCTCCGATCCGTGATCCGTTTTGATCCGATCCGAAAAATTCGAATATCCGTTATAAATCAAAGCAAAACAAATAGTAAAATCTACGATCCGTCTAAAGCAAAGCAAATCATAAATACTAATTTTAAAAATCCGAATATCCGATCCGATCCGTAAATTACATATATGTACATATAATATGATATACCTATAACATATATTTGCATTTTTAACCTTTTCAATACATTGAACGGATATAGATATAGTAAATTTACGTAGTTACTAATTTTGTAAATCAGTTGTCTCATATTTTTATCTAAAAATAATAATAAATGTTTCGTAGTCCACCATTTTTTCTTTCACTTTTCATTTTATTTTTAGTTATATCAAATAAAATTATCTAACTTATATTATTTTTTCACTAATTAGTTTAAAATTTATACTGAAAAAATAACTTTTTGAAAAAATAAAATATTTTTCTTTCGTTTTTTTCAGTTAAAACAAATATCCGCAAATATCCGAATATCCGCAAATATCCGGAAAAAAAATCCGGATATCCGTAACTCCAAATATCTAAAATTTTCAAAGCAAAGCAAATCGGAAAATTTAATATCCGTGAATAACAAATCGAATCACAAATACTATAATTTTTCCGGACATCCGATCCGCGCCCAGGCCTAATAGTCGTTTTCAGTGTTTAATTTTCAAAATGGCTGAAAAAAATTGATTGGCTTAAAATTAATTAGTGTGGGATTTAAGGACGTATACAAAAATACTCAAGGTGGTTTGCTAACTAGTCCACCAATAAGTAATAATAATGGACCAATCATCGACCTTAATTTCATTGGATTTAAAATTAGCTTATTAATATCGACTAACTAATTATTAATCGCATTATATTTAAAAGTAATATATATATCATCGTCCACGTCACATTTTCACCTCTTTCTCTCCGGCTTTGCATGGCTCTTTCTTGCTCCTTATCTCCCTCCCTTACCTTATTATACTTCCTCTACAATTCCATTGCTTCTCAATAATCTCTCTCTCTCTCTTTCTCTCTCTTGTTCTTGGTCTCTCACTCTAGCTCTCTTTGATAATGCTTGGAAGCTATAGAGAAGTGAGTATTTCGTAATTTCAATTTATAACTTATTTATAACTCCTTCTTGATCACTAATATATGCAAATCACCTTTTATGGTATTGATAAGGTTATGTGGCCTAGACTTGTGGCAAACAAGCTCCTAAGGAAAAGCGTCGGGAGCAACAACTTCGTCGCCGATTTCCCACCTGATACCGATCAGAAACTTCTAGAAGCTTCCGGATTAGCTGATATACGACCTTCTTTCGACGCTAAATCAATTTTCTTCAACCAACACAAAGCAACTCATCTCAACTACAAGTAAATATATACATATATGTTCACCTTTTCTTTTACAAATTATAGATATGTCTTTTTTTCTTCATCGCGGCCGATTTTTTTTTTCCTATTTGTTTTTTTTTTTTGAAATGAATGGTAAATTTATTAATATATATATATATATATTTACAAGTCTATATATATATATATTTACAAGTCTTGTTACAATCAAACTGAATATAATAAAACAAGTTTTAAAAGTTTGGAAGGATAATGATTAAATTACTTATTAGTTTTATTAGTAAACCGTTGGATATACATGCATGGGCGGAGAAGAAAGCATATCATATAGAGTACAGTTTTATTGGCATAAGTAGTCACTTTTCTTGCGTTGGACTACATTTAAACCATCAATTTTATTTAAAAAATCGGTTACAATCTTGTAGGAATGCAATACGAATTTTAGAGAGAAGTTACACAAAGCGTAAAGTTTAAGATACAAGATCTAGAGATAGCAAATAATCAAGTCTTCCGCTTCGATTACAGCGAAAAATCATTACAGTAGTCCGAACTAGCCACAGCTAATTTTATTTCCCGACCACGATTACCACGTCCACCGGACACTAATTTCTATTGCATCTCCTTTGCCTTGATAGACAGTTTGACCGGTCTTTCCCGTAGATTTCTCTTACATAAAACCACAATCCTATATATTGTGCACAAGATTGATGTTTCTAAGGGGATCTTAATTTGATTCCTTTTGTTTTATATGAGTTTACAAAATTTACAAATCATGTTACATTTTATGGAACCTTGAACAAATAAAAATAAATGGAATTCTATGTTTTTAGGGTTTTTGTAAGCACGTGGAACGTAGGTGGTATCGTACCGGACGATGGGCTTGACATGGAGGATCTCTTGGAAACACAAAAAACACCATGCGACATATACGTGCTTGGGTGATTACTAAACCCTACAATGAAATTAAATTTATATATAATTAGAGTTTTAACGTCTAAAATGTGATTTGAATGGAATTCTAGGTTTCAAGAGGTTGTGCCTCTTAGAGCTTCAAATGTATTGGGATCAGATAACAACAAGGTCTCTGCAAAATGGAACTCGTTGATAAGAGAGACTTTGAACAAAGGAGTTGAAGCACCTCATCGAGACAAGGACTTGTCGGAATCAAAGGGCATTAATGGTATTTCACAACATTTCAGATGTATCATAAGTAAACAAATGGTCGGAATCTTGATCACCGTTTGGGTTCGAGGTGATATCTGGCCGTTCATTCGAAACCCTAGCGTTTCATGCGTTGGATGTGGCATCATGGGTTGCTTAGGGAACAAGGTAAGAAATACTATATATTTTAAATAAAACAATATCGGACTGTTATATTTACATACTGATTTAGGTGTTTGACTGTTAATAGAAAATGATTACGTTTGTACACACACATTTTTTATTTTTTTTTGGTAGTGACGTTTGTACACACACATTTGCATTCATATAGTATTTTAATTTGTGGTTGAAATTGAATTTATAGTTTTACTTTTAAAATTCACCGTATCCCAACTAATTTTTTTTTTTTTACGATTACGCTTCGTTTATTGATTAAATAAATATATTATAATTATCACAAAATCAATCAAAACCCAAAAATTTATTAAATCGAAAACATTGACATGTATGAATTTATATAGATTGAAAAAATTAATAGAAAAATAAGTAGTACCTTATACATATTTTTTATATCCAACGGCAAAACGCCACATAAAAATATGTATTTTTATGAAAAAATGATATGTTGTCTTTGATTTCACACCATATATTTGAAATATTTATGGCAATTATTTTAATCGAGCTTTGTTTACATTTTTTCTTGATCATAAGGGATCGGTATCGGTTAGATTTCAGTTGCACGAAACAAGCCTCTGTTTCGTTTGTAGCCATCTAGCTTCTGGTGGTCGCGACCGAGATGAACGCCATAGAAACTCCGACGTCAACGAGATCTTAACAAGATCGAATTTTCCTCGAGGCACGTCTCAAGATTTACCCAAAAAGATTCTTGATCATGAGTAAGCTTGAATTTTGATAAACTAGATAATTTTTTAGTATCTGGTGAACAAAAAAAAAGAAAAAAAGATAATTTTAATATCTTAAAAAGACTTCAATATAATATTATGAGCATTTCACAACACTTGGTTCATAAATTTTGTGAAATTTTAAAATTCTCCAACTTGTTAGTAATTAATTAAATTAATGCTCAAGGTCAGACCATAACTAATATATACTATAATTTAAGCAAATTGACCAGTATCATTTTAATAAGACTTGATATTGTGGAGCAAAAAGGCTAGTTTGATAAGTAGCTTGCTAAGAAACGATCAACTTGTGGTATTTATTATGATAAGTAGTTTAATAAATTAAGTGGTTTTTGTTTTCTTTTTGTTGGAACAAATTATTCAGTCGAGTGATCTTTCTGGGAGATTTGAATTATCGAATTTCGTTACCCGAGGAGAAGACAAGATTATTGGTAGAAAGCAAAGACTGGAACAGCTTACTTGAGAATGATCAGGTAATTGTTTATATATTTTTACTTTAATAAAATTATTTTCTCTCATATGTTGAAAGTTGTAAACTCACCATTTTCTCGTAATATTTTTTGTTTACGTTTAATTAAGCTAAGGATGGAGATTTTGAACGGCCAAATTTTCAAAGGTTGGAAAGAAGGAATTGTCAAATTTGCTCCAACATATAAATATATTCCAAATTCGGATTTATATTATGGATGCATTGCATACAAAAAAGACGAGAAGAAACGAGCTCCTGCATGGTAAGAATATATCATTAACGTCTAGCACTTATCAATTTTCATAGATATTCCTATTACAAATATATTAATCACATATTTATATAAATTAGGTGTGATCGAATAATATGGTACGGAAATGGACTGAAGCAACATGAATATACAAGAGGAGAAACAAAGATATCTGATCATAGACCTGTCAAAGCAATTTTCACCACAGAAGTTACAGTTTTACGTCGTGGTAAAAAAATTCGTAACTTATTTTTCTCAGACAGATTTGAAGACGGATATAATGAAATAGATTCGAAAGACTACTCGTGGATATCTACGTAATTTTAGTAACTACGGTTAAATCTTGAAGTTGTTCATATATATAATACACTCAATTATAATTATAGATTATACAAAAAAAAAAACGAGAGCCTTTGTTTAATAAAATTTTAATTAGTTTTAGCATCTTGTAATAAGAGATCATAAAATAGATGGTTTTGTGAAATATACTGATTAAATATGCAATCTTGGCGACAAAGTTATCTGTTCTTTCAGTGTATATATAATTTTTTTTGTTCTTATAAAGATCTTTATAAGAATGAGTAGATATAGCCACAACATTTATTACAAAAAAAATGTGATCAGTATATACTTTGTCACTACAAGAATGAGTAGAAAATAGGTCTTATAAAGATCTTATTCGTTTTTTTGTCACTACAAAAAAATGTGATCAGTATTCGACCAAAAAAAAAAGATCTCAGTTTATTAAAAAAAAAAAACTACGAATAAAGTAAAGATCCACGTACAGTAAAACTCGGTCTTTAATCAATTCACCAATAAAACGAATTTTCAACCACTAGAAAATAGGACCATCCATATGGTTGACAATTGGCATTATATGTGGAGTGGAGTGGAGGCTTGGAGCATGAACAATTGCATATTTTATTTAGTAATATCAGGGTAGCTAACAGAACATATTTTATTTTATCTCTTTTCGCAAAAACAAAGAGATATTCATTCTCACAAACAAAACAAAAACAAAGAGATATGGTTTGGTTAATTATAATGGCAAGTGGTTTTAGTAAATGCATATGAGTTGTTGTCGTCTGTCTACCAAAATTTATAGTTGTTAGAAACATGATAATATCAAATATGACCATATCGAATGATTTTGTTTAGTATGTAAACTGGAAATATACAAAAGTCTTATTACCAATAAACAAATGTTACGTTCGTTACGAAAAAATATAGGAATCAAATTACAGAATATCCCATTGAAATGGATTGTTGTAAAAGAGAATCGTTCTAAGAACGTTTTGAAAAGATCAATTAATCCATACCCTTCTTTTTTTCACTTATCCAAAAATCTAATGTACTTTGCAATTTGCCAAAATGAAGATGCAAAATTCAGTGAACATCAAAGACTTTCAAGTCTTTTCGGACTGCGAAGTCCTCATCAATACCCTTAACACGGGTTCGGAGCTGAACGAGATTACGGGAATCCTCTTCGACATAAGACACCTTGCATCTCGATTCTCTTCTCTATCTTTCTCTTATATTTCTCGTAATTTGAACGTTGAGGCTCATACCTTAGCTAAGGCAGCCTTATGTAACCTAAGTCCTAGTTTGGACATGAATTAATGAGTAATGAGAATCAAACATTGACCAAAAAAAAAGAAGATGCAAAAAAAAAAGTGTGAATTTGTGAAATAGCCAACAAAAAAATTATAACTCAAATTATAACAAAAAAAACCTAGATCTAATGGCCATAATATTGCCACATATACCACTTTTGGCTATATTTTGAATTATAATTTTTTTTTTTTGCTATTCAACAAATTAATCAAAAAAAAAAATCCTCCGACTTAAAAAGAAAAGAAAAAAAACTACAAATGGGCCTCTTTAAGATAACGGTACAAGGCCCAACCCATAATCTTATCGAGAGAATGATTCCTTAAAAAAAAAAAAAAAATTGGACTTTGGAGTTTCGGCGCCATTAAACGTTCAATTATTTTCACTGAGAGCTCTCAAAATCAAAGAGAAATCAGAAATGTCTACAGAAATCGCTCATCTTCGAAGGAGATTGATCGAGTTCTTAATCCAATCGACTACTGTAAGCTCGATCTTCTTCTTCTTCTTCAATAGTATCTGTTTGCAGTTTTCTTTATTTCACTTTCAATTTTCCTCTCCCGATTTTGATTTTGTTGTTTGGATCTGGGTTTTTTTTTTTTTTTTTCCGATGAAAGCAACTCGAACTTCCTCCGATCGTTAAGTATTCATCATTATCGCTCTTTTTCGATCGATTTCGTCCTTCCGTTATCAGGTATCACGATTCATCCTCCTCCGATTTGAGTTTTTTTTTTTTTTGGGGGTGAGATTCGATTGTTCTTAGGGTTTAACGAAGAAATCGGTAATGTGTAATTTCTCTGCTCCTGATTGGATTAAATTCGTGTAATCGGATATTTTTTAGATTTTACTCTTCCGATTTGAGTTTTTTTATAGAATTTGGGTGTAATTGCTTCTGATTGGATTAGATTTGTATCATATACTGTAGATTTGGGATCAGTGCTTGTTTTATGAGGATTGGTAGATTCACGATTCACGATGATACTCAGTGACGAATCTTTTTGTTGTAGTAAGCTTAATTTCATTTTGGAATCCAGTTTTTGTGTTTTTTTTGGGTGAAATGTAGGTATCAATGTCATGTTTGTGATTCTTCTATGGATGTTTCTTCTAAGATTTTGGATTATTGGTTGTTTTTTTGTAGGTTTTTAAAGAAGAAGAAAGCAGAGCATTGGCTATTGCAACCTTTGACAGAAAGCAATTTGCAGCTGTTTGTATTAATTTCTATATGGATCTCTTGCAAAGTGGGTTTAATTTTCTTACTTATATTACTATATTCCGTGTGTTGTTTTTCTTCTATGTGCCTAGAATTGATATGTTGTTTCTGCTCAGATGCATTGTTCTCGAGGTTTATCGGTTCATCGTATGAAATCTTTGGGTGATAAGGTGATTACAGAGCAACTCTTCACGACTCGGGATTTCTTGGAAGCAGTAAGCTACTTTTGAAAATCATGTAATTGTGTCTGGAATTAGATAAGTTAATAGTTTTTCCTTTGTTTCAAATGAGTGATTGGTTCTTTTGCAGGAATTGGTTTTTCTAAAGGTAAGCGTTGTACACTTGGGGACATTATCTACGCTACAGAAAGCTGATTCGAACTCATTGTTCATGAGAAGCAGGTTTTGAAATTTGAGATTGGCACTCTAAATATAGCTTATACACTACTTGAAGACCTTTTTATTCAGTTCAAGTAAGTTGTTTCATCTTTATGAAGTATCTGGCTTCTTAAAACTCCAGCTTAAAACGAAAAAGATCGAAGGAGATTGTAGTATTAGTCGATGTTTTTTATCGTCTAATTCATATACCATATCTTCTTTTAACAGAGAAGTAGCAAAAGTTGGAGAACTTTTGAACTTTGAAGCATGTATGGACATGATGGATCTTCTTTATGAGAAAGAGGAGACATCAGTTCTCTTCCACTCTTCAAAATCTTTGGCTGCTTCCATTCTGGTTACTTCATTTTTCTCTCTCTGTTACCATATGTTCATTTCTTAATTGATGGAGTTTATATACTTCTATGAATAAGCATCAAAATGAAACTAAATTGTGTTCTTCTCTTAAACCACAGGTCTCTTCTTACATAATAACAATACCTAAACAGCAGCATGAGTTTCCTATACTACCTTGGGGTAACCATTCATATTTCTACTCTTTCCATCAAAAAACATATATTATACTTACAATTACCAATGATAGATTTATATTAACCAAACCATAGGATATTAAATGAGTTAGAAACTTGGCGTGTCCTATAGGATCAAATAAGGCCGAATGTTCTCTTTTGTGACTTGTGTGCATTTCAACATCATACAAAAGAATACATTGTTCCCACTTCAAAGTCTTGCCCTTTAGACATGGAAATTGTGATGTTCCTCTACTTAATTATGATTATAAGCCATCAAGGTTGACTTTATTGAGTTCTGACCACCGGCCATATAAGGTTTACGGATCAATCAAATCTTTGTGGTCCTTCACATTTTGCTAAACCTAACATATCTCCGGTCCGGGCCACTCAGATACTGTACCGGACCGTATAGATATATAGAGACAGTAATAGTTGAAGTCACTAGTCAATCGTCAGTATTACTATTTTCCTTTTTCCATTGAATAAACAAAACCTCATTTTCATGGAGTGATAGCTGTAATACACTCACACACACACACAAAAGGTAGAAAGAAGAAAGGTCTATTTTTATTTTATTTATTTCAAAAATACCTATCCAAAATTTATTCATCATCATTTATATGGACTCTACACTAACACTATATTACCCTATTAATTTTTCACATTTCATAGTAACAAATAAAATCTCTTTCAACAATACCAAATTCTAGAATAGTATGTTTTATGTCTAAATCTTTTACCTACTCTTTGTGATCTACACTTATACATATAGATCCATGTGGTTCTCAATCTTTGATATAAAGTTAATAATGTTAGGCCTATCTTATTTTTAGGGACCATTGTTGAAACTAGAAAGAAGTAGGGGAGAGGTTTCTAAGGTTAGGAGAAAGGTAGGCACTATAGACATAGTTTTATTCTGCCTCTCTGTTACATGACTCTGTTATATGTAATATCTATTGATGGCTGAAATAGAGACAACCAATATTTAAGACTTGCAGACAATGATGATCCTAATTCTTAGTAGGGATATATATAAATTTTGTTATTCATTAATATTTTGGCCCTACTTCTACCTACCATTTTCATTTTAAGATATTGGTTGAAAAAACCATTTTTGGTTACGGTGTTGTGAAACAACTTCCTTTTGAAACTTTGCAATACGATTCTCTTTCATTTGAGTTTATATATGAAATTGGCATAATAAGGAAGTTGCGATTCTCAATTATTTGTTTCTATTTCGTTTAGGGAGGTTCATACAATAAAAACAAGCAAAATTGTAGCAAATATGTTTGTTGAGTTATGAGTAGTTTCGAAGGAGTCCTTTTGAGTTTTTTGAGTAATAGAGTCATATCAAATAGTCTCTTTATAAAAATGATTATGAATTTGTTTTTTGGCAGTTAAAATGGTGACACATAAGGAAGAAAATGAAATAGTGGAGCTTGTTGGATACATACTCGCTCATGCCCTTTACTCTCACCCTTCCTTTACTCCTTAAACCCTACAGGTACACGCATCTCTAATCCGTTCCTATCTACACTTCTTCTTTTTTCAAGCAATGCATATATATATATATATATATATATATATGAAGATATAAGGACATGTAGGGTCTTCTATGTATATATACATACACATCATATTATACACATCAAATAGGCATTTTCATACTTCTAAAATTAATTTTCTTACCATCAAACTCTTACTTATAGATCGTTATATATAAGTTCCATTCACGTTTTGGTACAAAAATTTGGGCTTTAATATTGTGGAATAGTTGAATTGTACAAGATTATAAATTTTGCATTATTAAGGGGAAGAAATATTTAATTTCATTGGAAAACTGTATAATGAAATAAACAAGAGAGAATATCATAAAAACAAATAGCGATATTGCATAAGAAAATCCAATAATGTTTTTTTTTTTTATTTTTATTAAAGGAACCCAATAATGTAATTGGTCAAATATTGAGGACTTTGAGACTCATTCAACTGTTTCATCAATCTTAAAGTACAAATCAAATCTTAGATTGTTATGTAATAATAATAAAAAAAACAAATAAACATAGATCCACATGATTGGTTTCATGGAAAGAAAAATTAAATGATTTATTTTTTCTCCTAAAACTAAACAATTTATTTTTACCTACATAAATGTGCGAATTCATTATATATCCTAAATGATATTGGTACTTTAAGTCTGAATTTTTGTCCTTACTGTCCTACATTAGGCTTTGTCTTCTCCAAATATCTTCGAATAATTAATATCACTATTTAACGGGTAAATCTCACCAACATAAAAGACAACTAACTAATGTTGACAAAAGGAAAGACAAAAAAATGTGGAAATAAAGAGAGAAGTAACTAATTTTACTTGGCATTTTATAAATTTTTGTCTGTAAGCTTTCTCTAGAGGAATCCTAACCTCACAGTAATATTACTATCACACAAAAGTGAGCTGTGATATTACAAAAGTTTTTTTTTAAACAAACTATTTGACCTTCCCCGATTTTTCGAGAGTTTTTGAGTCTTAATAGTTATTTGATTTTCAAAGAACCAATAATTCAGGATTGCTGAGTTGTGAATTGGGTGTGCTACATTGATAATCAAATCCAACCACTAGATAAGTACTACATGATTAGATGCAATGATTAGACACTTAATTCCAGTAGCATCTTAAGGGATTAATCGCATTATTATAGTGGTTTTATTACCTCTTTTATTAGTATTAAATCTTCACTTCTTTTTTTTTTTGTCAACCAGTATTAAATCTCATTAACTTCTTTTAATTATATCCAATTCCTTTTGCTTCTATTTCATGAGAATTGTAACGCATAAATGTGGTTAACTGATTAAATACATTTTTTGTTTGTCCTCACATTTCTATTTATAATGGGAATTTTTAAGTGATCATGTTTCTTCATAATCCCATCACGACTGTATGCAGCACGACGTTGACTTTTAATATTCAGTCTCCCACACATGCGGTATTAAAATTTGGTGCTACAACAACAAAAAACAAATGTTTTCGGAAAAATTGTTAGGTTATGTCATATGTGTTTGTATTTTAGTAAGTTACCCAAATTAATTATTAGGAGACGTATATAACTACTCCATAGTTATTAAATATACATTAATCATAGAAAGAATACTTCATGAATTTATTTAAATTGATGCGGATAGGTTCTTTAAGCTTATTGTATAATATGCATGGACCGTATTAGAGATCTGATAACCCCACCCAAAGTTGAACGGCTCCTCATTGTCTTTTTCTTCCCAACCACCTTAAATGTTTTATTTATTTTTCTTGTTTTTTTGCTAGGAGTTTATGGGATTTTATCTGTCATGTTTTTGTTATTCAATTTCAAACGAACGAACTAACATTTCGTATATAAAATTATAAAGGTACATAATGTGTATAGATAATATACAAGGGTATTGCTTATCAAACAAAACTTCATTTATATTCTAAAAGTATTGGCAAATATTAGTTTCACAAAAAAAAAAAAGTATTGGCATATATTTTATGGTAGTTGACAAATACTCTGTGTTCAATACATGTTATCTAAAATTTCAATCATTTTATTGATGTTTTTTACATGTAAGTATATCGTAATCTAACCACAGAAATATTAATGTTGAATACTTAATATGAAATAATACTAATAATATTTATGGAATTATTAAACTTTTTTTTTTGAAACTTTGATTGGAATTATAAAGCTCGATCTAGTTGTTCATATAAACATTAATATTGGCAATTTTTAGCAAAAAAAAAAAAAAATTATATTGGCGAAGAAAAATCTATTATACATAACTATGTAATGATTTGAAGTAGTTGGTATGGAGAGCAATCATTATGTTTGTATGGGAATGCGATATTAACAAAAGTTGCTAATTAAAATTTGATGAAATTGGTGGAGAAGAGCGGGCAATGAGTGATTAACCTTTTGATTAGACCAAATTGGCATCTTTCTTGCTATTAAGAGGTACATCAAATATCATTATCATCTTTAATTAATTAGAGTCCATACACTTATCTTCTCATGATTATTGTTTGGTTGTTATAAGTTTTATGCAAATATTGTACATATATAGAACGTTTTTTTGTCACACATATATGATTATTTCAACTGTTCAACCAACTAACAAAAAAATACATTTTCAATATTAAATGATATGTATAAATACATTATTTTATATGTGCAAATGTATACTTATGTAGTATTTTCCTCGAACTTCTGTTGAGGTCATATATTGTCTACCTAATTTGCTAAAAGAATTCGCAAACGAATTCTCTTAAAATATTTTAGTAGATTCATATAGATGATGTCTTTTGTTGTCACAATATATAATATCTAAAATATTTTAGTAGATTTTTATTTATAAATGTTGTGATTTGTGAATGATAAAACGATAAGTAAACTGTGACAAAATAAACAGTTAATAACTGTATACCATTATCTTGGTATATATATATATATATACTCAAAGTAACATAGGAAAAGAAAATGATAAATAAAATTACTTCTGTAACGGATAGTATATTTATTAACCCTATTTATAAAAACGAAACAAAAATTTATCGTAAAGTTTACACTTCACCGTCAAAAACACAGCTACTTATGTCAGTGACTCTTCTTCTATCACCACTAAACGACAAAACACACAAACACACTCTCCCCTATCTCACGTGACTCTCACTCTCGATTCTAATTGAAACGTATTCTCCACGCGCCGTTAACGGCAACGCGCTTATCGTCTGGCACACTCACCCGCACCGTACCATTCGTCGGTCTTTTCGCCATTTTTAACGTATTTCTCCGTGAAAGAGAATAATCTATAATAAATATGTAACTTTACAATATACGTAGTATATATAGTTTTGATTAAAAAGAAGCTCATTATTGTTTTTATTTTTAAAACTCAACTCTGTTGCTACTTGTTCTTTCTCTCTGTTCTATCCCTTTTTTTTCTTAGCCTAATTCAGCATATTATTTATTATCTTTTGTTCTCTACTTTGCTTCTTTGTTTTGGTTTTCTCTGTAGAAAGTAATGAGTGCTTTGTGTAGTGAATAATAATGTTTTGTCTCATCTTGAGAAACTTCAGATCTGATTCTTGTTTCTGCAAGTAATTGTGTTCTGTTTTTTTTCATCTTGTTTTTTTTTTCTCCCAATTAAGCACCATTTTTGTGAACCAAAAAGGTTTTTGCTTGCTTCAAGATTCTAACTTTTTGAGAGTAATTTTAAGAGTGTGAGGAAAATCTGGTGAAAATGTTGGAAACTGGAAGTTCCAATTCCCTCTTTTTCCGTACCAACACTACTTGTAATAATCTCCTCAAAGAGCTTCAGGTTTGTTTTTCTTCTTCCTCTTTCTAATTTTGTTTTATTTTCTTGTTGATGATTCTAAAAGTCAGTACTTTTTTCTACTTTCAAGGGTTAAAGGATGATTCTTTTGGTCATACTCAGTTTTTAGTTGAGACAATTTAACAGAATTAGTCTTTTGTTTTCATTATCTTTTCCTCTCTAGGTCAAAGAGTTCCTCTGAATTTTGACTAAACATGCTTCTTGTTTTTTCTAGTCACCATCTTGGTTTTATCTCAATTTCTGGATTTTATTTTCTTTTTTCTACATGTATCTCTCTTGATATAGAATCTCTGTTTTGTGGTGTGTGAAGGCTAATTTTCATGAGTATAATGACTTTTTGGTTATATGAAACAGCAAATATGGGTTGAAATTGGTGAGAGTGAGACTGAGAAAGATAGGATGTTGATGGAATTAGAGAGAGAATGTCTTCAAATCTATCAAAGAAAAGTTAATGAAGCTGCAAATTCTAAGGCAAAGCTTTATCAATCTGTTGCATCAATGGAAGCTGAAGTTGCTTCTCTAATGGCTGCTCTTGGAATGTTAAACATCAACTCACAGGTATGATAAATTATTTAGATTATGTGTTTTAGCTTCCAAATATTGCTTATCTAATTGATCTTTGTGTGTTTCTTGAAATTTGATGTTTAGATAAAAGTGGATAAAGGCTCAAAATCATTGAAAGAAAAGCTTGCAGCTGTAACTCCTTTAGTCGAGGAGTTGAGAATTCAGAAAGAAGAAAGAGTAAAGCAGTTTTCCGACATAAAGGCACAAATTGAGAAGATAAATGGGGAAATCAGTGACCATCTCAACAAGGAGATTATCGATTCATCGAGTCTCGAAGAACAAGACTTGACTTTGAGGAAACTTAACGAGTATCAAACTCATCTCCGCACGCTTCAAAAGGAAAAGGTGAAGTTTTTGTAACGTATCTTAATAATAAGAGCTATGAACAACAACTATCCATTTTGTATTAACCTGTTTACATGTTCTTTTCGTGCAGTCTGATCGCCTAAACAAAGTCTTGGGTTATGTCAATGAGGTGCATGCACTTTGCGGTGTTCTTGGAGTTGATTTTAGTCAAACAGTTTGCGAGGTTCATCCGAGCTTGCATAGGACCGACCACGAGCAATCTACAAACATTAGTGATACCACATTGAAGGGACTAGAACACATGATTCAGAAGCTAAAAACCGAAAGAAAAGCCCGATTTCAAAAGGTATATACATGTTTGGACAATACTACACTTCTATTTTCAAATTCATATATTGATCTATCAATTTTGTGTTCTTGCAGTTGAAGGATGTAGTGGCTTCACTCTTCGAGCTATGGAACCTAATGGACACACCGCAAGAAGAGAGGACTAAATTCGGAAGAGTTACTTACGCTGTAAGATCATCTGAATCTACCATTACTGAGCCGGGAATCCTTTCCACCGAGACAATCGAACAGGTTTTGTAGAGTCGCTTATATGTTTTCCACAGTTATGTCTTTAATCGCATCCCGGATCTTAATTTCTGTTTTTGCTTTAACAATAGGTGTCTGCGGAAGTGGACTGTCTCAGTAAACTGAAAGCTAGCAAAATGAAGGAACTTGTGATGAAACGAAGGTCCGAGTTAGAGGATCTTTGCAGAATAACTCACATTCAACCCGATACAAGCACTTCCGCCGAGAAATCAAGTGCATTGATAGATTCAGGTAAAATATGATTGAGCTCGTGGTCGTGAATAGTTAGTTTACTTGCAACATTCATTTGTCTAAAGCCAATCTTCTCTGTGTGTTCTACAGGATTAGTGGACCCTTCAGAGCTTCTTGCTAATATCGAAGCGCAGATAAATAAAATTAAAGACGAAGCACAAAGCCGAAAAGATATCATGGACAGGATTGACCGTTGGCTTTCAGCATGTGAAGAGGAGAATTGGTTGGAAGAATATAATCTGGTAAGAGAAGCTTAAAGCTTGAAATCCACTAAACGAAAATGCATTCGACGTATTCTAAATATTCTTTCTCTTGGTTTCAGGATGAGAACCGGTATAGCGCTGGAAGAGGCGGACATGTCAACCTCAAGCGTGCAGAACGAGCCCGTGTTACAGTTAACAAGATCCCTGGTACTTTCCACCTTTCGTATTTCACTAGTTTTCGAGTAAATAATCGTATCTTATTCATAGTTGTGTTGTTTTCTTCAGTAATGGTTGATAATCTTATAAAGAAAACGCTTGTATGGGAAGACGAAACGCAGAAGTCATTTCTATACGACGGTGTAAGTTAAAACTGTTTATAAAGTTTAATTACAGAGAAACAAAATCCTTTATTTGATTCTTGTGAATGCTTTCTATAGGTTCGTTTGGTTAACATACTTGAAGACTATAAACTGACAAGGAAACAACAGGAAGACGAAAAGAAACGATACCGGGTTTGTCACATAACACTCTCTTACAACTTTTATAAAGATTTTCAACATCTCAAGTTCTATATATATTCTTGTACAGGATCAAAAGAAGAGGCAGGATCTTTTACTAACACAAAGAGAATCGATTTACGGATCAAAACCGAGTCCAAGAAGAAGCGGCAGTTTCAGAAAGCCTAATGGTTATAACATTAGCAATGGAAATGGTTCAGTTCCTCCCACTCCTCGTAGAAGCTCAACTCCTGATGTTCTTCTGACACCGAGATCTTACTCGGGTAATCATCGCCAAAACGGGTATTTCAAAGAAGTTAGAAGACTCTCTACTACTCCATTAAACTTTGTGGCTATACAAAAGGAAGATACTGTTTCTACTACCTACACTTCAATTTATAGCTCTGAGCCCGACTCGCCTCTCCAAGGCTAGCTGTTCTCTTTTGCACAGGTGAGTATTTGAATCTTTTCGTATTTCGTATTTTTGTGTTTGTAGAGATTGATGTTAGAAGTTGTAACTTTGGTGTAGGATTTGTGGAGTAATAATGTTAATGATGTTATGGTGAAAAGAAGGAAGTGATGAAGATAACAGACTTTGTGAATACAGAAGGTGACTTGACATTTAGGAGATATATGGTGAGATTAAGAAGTATAAAATAAAACTGAATTTGTTGTTATTGTTTAGAAGTTACAAAGATTTTTTAATCTTTCAGTGAGAAAATACTAGTACTTTTTTTGTGCGTGTGAAAGTGAGTGTGTGTTGTGTGTGTACGTATTTTGTGTATATAATACGTATTTGTTTTGAGCTATTTTAATGACGTCCTGATTGCAGGTAATTAAGTTGTTACTATCCTCTGTTTTTATTTTAAAATGATAACACAAGGTACAAAATTGTTTCAACTTGTTTGAGACAGATAGTTCAACCGTAATTAGATATATATTTTTTTAATAATTTTTAGAGAATTTAATATGCAGTAGAGTTTAAATGTTTTTTTTTTTTGCAAAAAGAACACGAGCACGAACACAAAATTGTTTGTTTTTCATGTAAGTTGTTTAGTGCTGGATTCGTTGCCTTTAAATTATGGAGATCTAGTCGAGAAAACAAAAATCCAACATGGACATTTTATATTGGAAAAATGGCCAAAAAAAACCCTCAATTTTAAGTCAGCTTACCAAAAAAACCCTAAACTACATATTAAACCATTTTAATCTCATACTTTTGTTGACTTATGCTTTTTAATCCTGAATTTTTGTTGATTAAACCAAATTAGATCTATCGTTAAATTGCCTAACAGATTGATTAAACACCGTTTATTATTATTCGTTAAACACAAAACGACGTCGCCGTGTTCTTCTTCTTCAGTCTAAAATCCCCAATTCAAAACCTTAAATTCATAAAATTCCCAATTCAGAACCCCAAATTCACACTCAAATCGATTTCTCTTCTTCTCACAAAAATGGTTGTGCTCATACCAAAAAAACTTATCTTTTGTCGACAGTAATGGTTGCTCGGGTGAAGAAGAAGATGATGTGATTAGCGACAGTGGTCGAGTTCCTGATGATCGGGTCATGGTTATTCGGAACTAGAACTCATTGATTTGGTGATTTGGAGGAAATTGAGAAGAAGAGAAATCGATTTGAAGTGTTGTGAATTTAGGGTTCTGAATTGGGAATTTTTGAGTGAAGAAAAAGAACACGGCGACGTCGTTTTGTGTTTAACGGATAATAATAAACGGTGTTTAGTCAATCTGTTAGGCAATTTGAGGATGGGTCTAATTTGGTTTAGTCAACAAAAGTTCAAGATTAAAAACCATAAGTCAACAAAAGTATAAAGTTAAAATGGTTTAGTATGTTGTTCAATGTTTTTTTGGTAAGCGCCTTAGAGTTGAGGGTTCTTTTGCCTTTTTTCCCATTTTATATTAGACTCAAAATGAAAAATAGACTATACTGTAGCCTAGTGAAGCTCACAGTTTTTTTTTTTTTTGTCATCTAGAATTTTCATTCCAAAAAGAAGTAAGGTCATAGACCAACATACAGAAGATTACAAAGCCCATGGGCATACAACAAAGAAAATTAACTCGCCCATGACTCTACAAAATGCCAACAGATTTGTTTCTCACAAAATTCATCCCGATCAACTTCCCCTCCACTCAAAACCAATCAAGAACCTCTAGCCTCCAACAAAAACAAGTCTTTTAACCACGAAGGATAACCGATCGAGACATACGAATGAATCCTATGATCGATGGTTACACTCCGTGCTATAAGCGCCGCACCGGAGTTAGATTTCTTGGTCGATATCTCCACTCTCCACTCCTCTAGCCTTGCTAAAGAGGTTAACAAAACCTGAGCTTTATACTTGAAATTAGGCCAAGCCCTTGGCCTCAAGATAGCACCTATGAGCACTGGTTGTTGAGCCGAAAAGATGACTCTTTTCTTAGTAAGACTCACCATACTTTTAATCGCCCAATCCATCACACCAAAATTCATCTCTTCCACTGACCGAAACTCTCCAAAAGAATTCCTACTATGGAGCAACACCTTCCCCGATGAATTTCTCACCACCCACGATCCACCTCCTATCTTTTCCTTCTGATTCCAAGAGCTACCAATATTGCACTTAAGCCATCCCAAAGGTGGAAAACTCCACCCCTTTGACTTGTGATTAGGATTCTCTGAAACCCTCTCTTCATTCCCACCCGAATTCTCTTGAGCCATAAACCACTCGTCCGCATCCTCCATAACCTTTCTCATGGTTTGAGATGCCTCATAATACTTTCCTTCTATGCAACAACCATTCCTATTCTTCCACAACATCCATAAAATCCAAGGAATCGCTCTTCTAATGCCCATGGGAATCTCGTTTCTATCCTTTAAACCAAGCACAAAGGAAAAGTTCACATAAAGAGCTGTCGGATGAAACCCCTCTTTCGGCCAAGGCACATTAGAAAGAGCCCACACTTGTCTAGCCACCGAGCACGAAAACAAAACATGATTGGGATCTTCACCTTCCAACCCACATGCTTGGCATCTACTGTCCAAAGTAACTCCCCTTCTTGCTACTAAATCCACAACGGGAATAGCATTGCTTATGGCTCGCCATAAGAAATTTCTAATCTTGAGAGGAGCCTTCCACTTCCAAATCTTATCAATAAGCACGTTAATAGAAGGATTCATGGAAGCTTGAATAATTAGATCTTTATTTTTTTCCTTATTAGCCATCCAATAACCACTCTTAACCATGTAATCACCCGAAATGGTATGATTCCAACTCCAAAAGTCATTCTGAGAGTGAACCGGCTTGATTTCCTTAATAATCTCCAAATCCCTTTGGAAAAAAAGATCCTCTAACTTTTCCAGAAACCACCCCAGAGCTTGGATCAAACAAATCACTCACTCTAAGCTCAAAATTCACTCTTCTCTGTTTCATGATCGGGATTCTCGCTCTACCATAAAATATCCAAGGATCCCTCCATACTTTGATTGATTTACCGTCACCTATCCTCCTTGATATACCTTTTTCAATCAACTCCCTCCCCCACAAAATGCTCTTCCATGCGAATGATGGTCTGGATCCCAAACCAGCCACCAAAAATTCGTTTCTTTCAAAGTAAACACTCTTAAGCAGTTGGGCACACAAACAAGAAGGACTTTGCAAAATTCTCCATGCTTGTTTGCCTAAAAGAGCTTGGTTAAAGCATTCTATATCTCTGAAACCCAATCCTCCATTCTCTTTAGCCAAACATAATTTCTCCCAACTTATCCAATGAATTTTCCTCTTATCTTCCACCAAATTCCACCAAAAATCCACCATCGCGCTAGATAAGTTGTGTAGGGGTCAAATCTCCCCAAGAAGAACCGATAAACCAAAACGACATCGTTTTCACCAAATCAGCCCAAACGGCCAAGCCCAGGAGATAGAAGCCCATAAACGGCCCAACACTATTTGTCCGAACCGACCCGTTTTTACTATAAATAAGTGTGCACCCCCCTCGTTGGAAGGGGATCCGAAAATCTTGTAATAAAACAAATTGCTCTGATCTTGATAAAATAAGAACCTTAATTCTGCATAATTCTAAGTGTTTGAAACCCTAAAGGAGCTCTATTACAAAGAATCTTCACAAATTCACTTGTGTAAAAATCCAGCACGCACAATTTGGCGCTAGAAGGAGGGGGGTCTACTCGCAACTAGCTTCATACACGAAACAGACGCTTATACGAATTCGCATGATGTCAATAACGAACCCGCACTCTCCAAGACCAGACAATATTTCGGGTCCGAGCGAACCCATTGTGGACGGGTTGAGAATCCCGACCGCATTGGAGGTGGAAGCAGCCAGACCCGCCTCGGCAGGAAACGTTGCAGACGCCAATGCAAACTCGGCCGATCCGACAACAACAACAACGACAGCCTTCGATCAGCTTAAGGCAATGCTCGAGCAGTTGCTCAAGCAATCACAGAAACAGGAAACTATCAACAGCAACCTGACCGCCGAGATAAGGACGTTGTCAACGGCTCGTCATTCTCAAGGCCTAGCTCAAGGCGCCGTGCACCGCGTCGTACCGATCGCGCTTAACTTCTCACCGGCGGCCTCGCCTTCAGCTCGCGGGGCTCGCGAAGATCTTATCACAACGCCTCTCAGAAACGAGGCCGTCCCCGTCGCGGATACGGCTGGAGGTATGGTTGCGATCGCAAATGATCTGGAAGGACGCGAATTCGGAACCATTCGACATAGTCAGCCGACCAGTCGTATTCAAAGCCAGGATGAGGGCGAAATCGCAGAGAATGCGCGATGGATGGAGCGAGCCATTTTACCGACCAATCGCGGAACTTTCGCCCCGCAGCAAAGGGAGATGGACGAGCTCAAAGCCACCATGCAGCAGGCAGCTCGCGATCTCAAAGATATGCGATCACAAGTGCATCGGGCGACGAGCAAGGCGCCGAAAATCGACCGTGTTCTTGAAGAAGCTCCCACCACTCCTTTCACAGAGCGAATTACAAAGGCACGAATATCGGATCCGGGGAAGCTCATGCTTCCTGTTTACAATTGGAAAGGCGACCCCACAGAACACATCAGAGCTTTCTCAATTGCTATAGGGCGAGCTAGCCTCCGGCTTGACGAGATTGACGTGGGTTGCTGCCTCCTCATCGTGGAGCACCTCAATGGTGCAGCTCTCTATTGGTTCACGGGAATGAAGAGGAATTCAATTGACAGCTTCGCGCAGCTTTCCAAAGCGTTCCTAAAGCAGTACGCGATCCTAATCAAGCGCAGGTCGTCCGAGGCGGATCTTTACACCACGTTGCAAGCGGCCGGCGAACCCTTGGGATTATTCATCGAACGCTTCAAAGCGATTTTTACTCAAGTGAAAGGGATTGACGACCAGTCCGCGCTAAGCGCGCTTCGAAAGGCTCTGTGGTACAGCTCCGATTTCCGAAAAGAGATGACAATCAACGAGCCCTCATCTATTCAGGATGCGCTTCATCGCGCTAATGGTTTCGCAAGGAGCGAGGACAAAACCAGAATTCTAGACCAGAAGTATAGGAAGACAAAACTCCTATTCCGAAAGAAACTCCGGCTGTAACAAAGAAGCCAAGCAACTATGTGCCTCACGAGGGAGGTTTTAAAGGTGCTCATAACTACCAAGTGGACTCGCCCGGATATGGTCGAGGAAGAGGGCGAGGTCGCGCAAGTGGCACTCTAGGCCGCAGTATTGGCAACTTGGACAAGGAACTCGCCGTATGACGAGTCCACGTATTGCGACTTACATAAAATGAGCGGACATTCGACGGCTAACTACAGAGTGCTCGGTATGCGACTTGCAGCGAAACTAGCCGCCGGAGAGCTAAAAGGCAACATAAATGTTGACGATTTTCAGCTCGAGCAATTCGACAATGCCAGAGGCGAAGACAGTCCGTCTGGAGACAACAGCAAGAGTAACAAACGAGACCGGCGAGGTAACGACGATGTTCGCCCGCGGAACAAAAATGATGGTCGAGGCGGCTCGAAGCAAAAAGTATGCGACATGATCATGGGCAGCTCGCGTTATTGCTCGAACACAATCTCGTCGATCAAAGCTTATCAGAGACGAGCTGAGGCAGGAGCAAACATGCCAATACCGTCCAAATTCCCAAACGATGTCATCCAATTCGAAGAGAATGAGATCGATGACATTGACAAACCTCACGACGACCCGCTTGTCATCCGACTCTCCATCGCAGGATGGGACACTGGTCGCGTCCTGATCGATACTGGAAGTACGGTCGATGTCATTTTCACAGACGCTCTTCAGCCTCGCTCTCACAGATACTGGAAATCGACCTCGCTCAAGTCGAATCTTACCCCAAGCCTTTGACCGGGTTCAATGGCGAAACGACGATGATACTCGGAGCGATCAAACTTCCAGTGTGTGCGAAAGGGGTAACGAAAATAGTGGAGTTCGCAGTGTCGAACAACCCGGCGTATGCGAGCCATCGCCTCGACGTATCATCTCTGTCTTAAGTTTCCAACCAAAGGCGAAATTAAAACAATCAGAGGAAGTCAGTCAGCATCGCGATCTTGCTTCATGACCACGCATAAGTTAAGGAGTCAGGCGGCAGTGCCAATTCCGAGCGACCCGCGGGAAAAGACTAAGACAGACAGGGAGCCCGTCAAGAAAATCGCGGATCTTTTGTAGCAGCTACAGATCGCGGAGGCCTCAGAAGGACAAGGAGCGGGTCCGACCTGCGAGCCCGTCATCTCGATTTACATAGACGACGAGTTCCCAGAGAAATGCGTAGAGATAGGCGCAACGCTTGACGAGGCCATAAGGCTAGGTCTCGTAGAGTTCCTTAAAAAGAACGTTAATACTTTCGCATGGGCGACTGACGATATGCCTGGGATCGATATCGATATCATCAGCCACGAGTTGAATGTTGATACGACCTTCAGGCCTATAAAGCAAAAGCGAAGGCGACTCGGTCCGGATAGAGCTCAAGCGGTGAATGACGAAGTAGAGAAGCTCCTGCGAGCCGGTTCAATCTCCGAAGTCAGATATCCAGATTGGCTCGCTAATCCAGTCGTCGTAAAAAAGAAAAACGATAAATGGCGAGTCTGCGTAGACTTCACGGATTTGAACAAAGCGTGCCCGAAAGACAGTTTCCCTCTTCCTCATATCGACCGTCTCGTCGAGGCATTATCTGGGAACAAACTTCTATCGTTTATGGATGCTTTCTCTGGCTACAATCAAATCTTTATGCACCCCGGCGACCGCGAAAAAACTTCTTTCATTACAGATCGCGGGATCTACTGTTACAAGGTCATGTCATTCGGCCTTTAGAATGCCGGGGCTACTTATCAACGGTAGGTAAACAGGATGTTCGAAGGTCTCCTCGGCAAAACGATGGAGGTCTACATAGACGATATGCTCGTCAAGTCGCTCGAAGAAAAAGACCATGTCGGCCACCTCGCAAAATGCTTTGCTTTATTGAACAGGTATAACATGAAGCTAAATCCCGCTAAGTGCCGTTTCGGCGTAACATCTGGCGAGTTCCTCGGCTACATGGTAACTTGTCTCGGAATTAAGGCAAATCCGAAGAAAATTCACGCGCTCATCCAGATGGCCTCGCCAAAAACAAATAGAGAGGTCCAGCGCTTAACAGGAAGAGTCGCAGCATTGAACAGATTCATCTCGCGTTCCACGGACAAATGCTTACCTTTCTATGATACGCTTAAAGATAAAAAGGGTTCGGCTCGACAGGCGTTCGAGTGGACAGGGAAATGCGAAGCAGCCTTCCAGGAACTGAAACAGTATCTCGCAACTCCGCCTGTCTTGACAAAACCTATATCTGGCGAGCCCCTCTATCTTTACATTGCGGTCTCGGCCTCGGCAGTCAGTGGAGTTATAATTCGCGAAGACGGTACCGAGCAGAAGCCCGTTTTCTACGTCAGTAAGTCTTTAACCAAGGCGGAAACAAGATATCCTCTGACAGAGAAATTGGCCTTCGCGGTTATTACATCGGCTCGTAAAATTTGACCTTATTTCCAGTCGCACTCGATCATGGTTCTCAGTACTTTCCCGCTAAGAGCTGTTCTCCACAGCCCGACTCAATCTGGAAGGCTCTCCAAATGGGCGATTGAATTAAGCGAGTTCAATATCGATTATCGCAGTAGAACAACGATTAAGGCACAAGTATTGGCTGACTTTCTAATCGAGCAACCTGAGGCGGCGGCCTCGGCAGAAATCGAAGGCCCTCTCGCGGCCGGCTCTTCATCCCAAGTCTGGCAGCTGCATGTCGACGACTCGTCATCTAAACACGGGTCGGGAGTAGGCATTCGGTTATCGTCACCAGATGGGGAATCTTTGGAGCAGCCATTCTGCCTTAGCTTCAGAGCATCGAAAAATGAGGCCGAGTACGAGGCCTTCGACTGGCAAAGGCCCTTAAAATGACAAGGATAGAAGCTTTCTGCGACTCTCAACTCGTCGTGAATCAGTTCAATGGTGAATACGCGACAAAGGACGAACGTATGGAAGCATACCTCGCCTTCGTCAAAATGTTATCAGCTGAATTCGAACTTTTCACTTTGACGAGAATTCCGAGGGCTGACAACACGCAGGCAGATGCCCTCGCCTCGCTTGGCTCGTCGTCAAAACCAGATAAAGATCTTCAAAGAATCGTTAAAATCGAGTTCATTGAGCGACCAAGTATCAAAGTTATTAAGGAGGTAAACGTGATAACAAGATCTCAATCTGCGAGGCAAAAAGCGAATCCAAATGACGACTTTCTTACTCGCCCCGTGGAAGATCAAATGGACCTCGACCAACCCGACACAGTCGAAGCGGACGAAACGACGGATGTAATGGCAGACTGCAACGTTCTTGATCCGACTAATACAACGTTCGGTCGCGGCCATTTCCCAGGACAAGTCGATGAGTTACCAGAGGATGCTTATCCGTGCAATGAAATGGACTAAATCACCATCAACGATGCGACAACAGTCTATGGCTGTGATACGAAGTGGATGGGTAGCATTCGCGGATATCTTGCAGACGGCGATGTCCCGAAAGGTAAGTGGGCAGCTCGAAAATTGAAAGCCCAGGCGTCGCGTTTCGTGCTGATGGATGGGAATGTGTTGAAGTGGCGATTCTCCGGGCCGCTACTCGCCTGTGTCGAAGGTGAAGAGGCTTGCCGGATAATACACGAAGTTCATGGCGGATCCTGCGGTAACCACTCCGTAGGTCGCTCACTCGCCATTCGAATTAAACGACACGGATATTTTTGGCCGACAATGATAAAAGACTGCGAGCTGTTCGCGGCAAGATGCGAAAAATGTCAACGTCATGGCCCTTTCATCCATCAACCTACTGTGTTCTTAAGTTCGGTAACCTCGCCGTATCCTTTCATGCGATGGGCGATGGAAATCGACGGACCTCTCCATCCGTCTCGACAGAAACGGTAACTATTGGTCCTGACAGACTATTTTTCCAAGTGGATCGAAGCAGAAGCGTTCGGATCGATCAAGGACAAGCAGGTCGAAAACTTCATCTGGAAAAATATTATTTGCCGACACGGGGTGCCCTACGAGATGGTGACAGACAAAGGTTCGCAGTTTATTTCAAAGCGCTTCGATCTCTTCTGCGACAAGTGGAAAATCAGAGTAAGCAAGTCAACCCCTCGCCGTCCACAGGGCAACGGCCAGGCGGAGGCATCGAATAAAACACTTATTCACGGCTTGAAGACTCGACTCGACGCTAAAAAAGGCCGCTGGGCAGACAAACTCGAAGGTGTCTTGTGGTCCTATCGGACCACACCTCGACGCGCAACGGGCGAGACGCCCTTTGTCCTCGTCTACGGAACAGAAAGTGTTATCCCTCCCGAAATCTATTTTCCAGGAGTCCGCCGACGATTACTTCCAGAACAGGAGGGTCTCAATCATCTCCTCATGCTCGACGAGCTCGACCTCATCCAAGAAAGGCGCGACCGAGACCTTATAAAGATGACCGAATATCAAATTAAGGCGACCAAGTATTACAACTCTAAAGTACGAGTTTGGCGTTTCTATGAAGGAGACCTCGTCCTAAGCGGAGTTTTTCAGAATACGGCCGAGACGAATGCCGACAAACTCGGCGCCCACTGGGAAGGACCTTACCAGATCACAAAGGTGGTTCATCCAGGCGTCTACGAAATCGCTAACATGAAAGGAGAGATGATCCCGCGTTCCTGGAATGCGCAACATCTAAAAAAGTAATATTGCTAAAAATACTAAGTCATTTGACTTGAACTACGGCGCGAATTGATCCCTTCGCAGGGTACGTAGGCAGCTCGTTTTAGAACGAGTTCAGTTGCCCCCTATTTGAAAAAAGGAGGGGGGGGGGAGTAGATCCGTATATCCATACTCCCAAGCTCGAAGTAATAAACTAAGGAAATTAGATCAGCTCGCAAACGACATAATTGTCTACACGCGCAGCTCGCAAACGACAGCTCGCAAACGACTTTACTGTCTACACGCACAGCTCGCTGTCAACTCATCGCCATTACTGACCATAATGGCGATCTCCAACACTTCATCGCGAAGTTATACATCCAAAGTGGATAAAGCGCTATATAAATTTAGAGTTCATCACTGGAGCGGATGTATTCAGAAGAATACGACTGTAAACCAGGGTGTTCATCTCGCGAAACCCAGTTAAACTTAACACTGGTCAAACTTGGCAAATATAATCTGGTCAGAAATTATAATCGGTTAAGAGATTCTGCGGAATTCGTCTGTAATCCGAAATTTGCACAAGTAACAAACTATAACAGGCCTAGCTGACGAGCTCTTACAGGCCTCGCCAAAAAACAGCAAATCTAAAACGACTTGATTGTCCAAACGCAACAGCTCGCAAACGACTTAATTGCCTACACGCGCAGCTCGCAAACGACAACTCACAAACGACTAATCTATAACCAACAAAAGTCGCAATAAAACCGAAATCAATAAATATATTCATTAAAAACTTGGGTTCGACCAACTCGGCATAAAAAATGTCATAAGTTGGATAAAGCCGTCCAGGCACTAAAACACAAGTCTTGGCAAAACGAAAAAGAAACGTTATGAAATCTAAAAAACTATTACAAGGTCGATTTGGCGACAGGTTCGCCATCATCGACCACCCTTTCATCGGCGACAAGCTCGCCCTCTTCAACTCCTTGGTCTTCAGCCCGAGCAACGATAACAGCCGAGTTTTCTGCCTCGCCAATCTTCGGGTCTTGCGCTGGAGGAGTAGGCTCGCGCTGAGTTTCGGTAACTGCAGCTTGGTCGGGGTCGACGCTCTTATCGATCTTGCCCGAATCATTTTCGCTTAACTCCTCACTAGCGCCTCGCAGCAGCATGCCCAAAGAGCCGTCATTAGACCCGGAAGCTACATGAATACCAATAGATTTAGCACTGATCTCGATTCGCGGAGAAACAACTATATCCGCAACGTTAATGGGGACGACGTAATTCATACCTAACACTCCCCTCAACTCGGCGGCTACCTCATCGAAGGCCTCGTGTGCCGAGTCCAGCTGCGACATGTTCTCGACGATGAGAGCGCGTTCGGCTTTAGGATCAAAGGGCTCCTCGGCAGTTGCGCCTTCAATATCATCAAGAAGCTGGAGGTTGGATTTCGCCTGCGAAAGATAGACCATGCGTTTGATCGGCTTCTTCACCATTCGGCGAAACAGCTCGTTCGCGCGATTCAGTTGAGACTGAACCTCGGCAGCCGCGGTTTGCCTCGCAGAAGAAGCCGCCTCCTCAATGTCCCTCTCGCGACTCGCCTTCAAAGACAGTAGCTCTGCCTTCAGTTCGGCATTTGTCTCCTCGATCTTCTTCTTCTCGAGGCCGACTTGATGAAGCTGCTTCATCGCGTCGTTAGTATCCCTCTTAAACAGATCGCGCTCGGCTGTAAGGGCTTCCACCTCAGCCGCGACTCGCCTCTTCTCAGCCTCTTCTAACTCCTTGGCCTCTTTGATAAAAGCCTCCCTAGACCTCGCTTCGTGGTCGTAAGCAACAACCATCCTATTGCAATGGGCGATGGCCTTCAAAAGATTTAAAGTATGAGAAAGGAAGCGAGACAAAACCGGCGGAACAAATGAAAATTTACCTTAGCCTGGCGAGACGAGAACTCTTTGTAGAGCTCGCTCTTTAAAAGCAGTTCCGGGATCGGCATGTTATCACCCGGATATGTGATCTTTGCCATTAAGGCAGCTGCGGCTGAGGGATCGTCATAGAGCTCGACAGACTTTCCAGATCGCGGACCTGGAGGAATGGGTTCGCCCTGAGGCAAAGTCGGCAGCTCGCGACGAGTCCTTTTTGGCTCACCGGTTTTACCTTTGCCTTTATCAGGGGCAGAATGTTTTCGCTTCCGAGACAGCTGGTTCTCGGGCTCGGTGAGCGGGTCAGAAACGGTGATCGGCTGTGAAGGAATAACAACCAGAGCACCACTCGCGTCAGCAGCAGCCGCGTCGCCACTCGTTGCCACAAGAGTGTCTCCCTTGGCCACGCTTCGCTCCGACGTCTCGGCGGCTGTAGCTTTTGATTTATCTTTTCTCAAGGCCTTCTCAGCTCGCCTCTTTTCTCTTTCGGCTTGCTTCTTGACAAGGTCGCGAAAATTCGGCTTTTCCGGCGTGATTGCGAGATCGTCGGAGTCGCTTCGATTGAGACTGTCTTCCTCGAAGTTTTGAGCAAGCCTGCAAGCTCGAATAACTCTCCGAAGATAGAAGTGGCGCTCCCAAAGACACTTGCGTTCCTTAAGCTTTTTGAACAGGTCGTCAATTCCGGGAGCAGGAGTGCCTAAAGGTCTGCGAGCTGTAAAAACAATCATAAAATCAGTTAGTGCATATAAAAGATACAGCTCGCGCGTAAATTTTTCAGAGTTCTACCAAGTGTTCCCCACTTCGCCACCGCCGGGTGTTCTAATTCAACAGACGCAGGCGATATCGGCACAAAGAAAAAGAACTTTCGCCAACTGCGGTCCTTGTTTGGGAAGTCGTCAATTATCTTGTACAGAGTGCGACTCGCCAGATTATAGAATTTCTTGCCACCCGGGTCGTTGTTTGCGCGAAATTCAAGAAAATTACAAAGTTGGCGAACTCCGATAGATTCGCTGCATTCGGCAGCTCGCGTGAGAAGGCCAACCAGTTGCCGAACCCCCCTCGTATTAATCTGCGTGAGTGCGATGCGATGCACCCACATAAACCGCAAAATTGTCGCTGGAATAGGGAGTGTAAGGTAGCAGCCCCTGAACCAACACTCGTAGGCAGTGAACATGCCGACTGGCGGGTCGTCGTCTCGCTGCTCGACAGTCGGCACAATCATCTCAACCGCATCAGAGATCTCGCATTCTGCGCGAAGAGTATCTAGAGACTCCTCGGTGCACCATAAAGAGCCTGGAGGCGGGCGTTGCTTTCGCCTCGACCTTTTTTTCTTCTTCACAACTTCTGCCAATCCTGAGGCAACCCAGACCTCCACTCTTTCCGCCTCCTCGACAGGGTTGTACGCCCAGTTGCATTCTTCGATTTTTACTTGGATGGGCGGTTCGGCAGGACTGAGGGACTCATCACGAAGATGCGGAATCTCGATAACCAGCCTTTGATCATCAGTGGCGGAGGTCTCGACATTCTTTGAGGGACGTGAAGTCCCAACTCCCTCTTGAATATCTGCTCGTGGAACTCGCCTCGAGGAGACAACCTCCCCCAGCTCGCGACTTCGCCTTGGGTTGGGGGAGGGGTAAGAGAACAAGTCGGCAAGAGGAGATTTACCTCTAGACCGACACTTGCGCGCAGAAAAACTCACTTCCTCGCACATAGATGGACTCGCCTCTTCGCTGCTTGAAGGACTCGCATCCTCATATCCACGGACCCTTTGGCAACTCGAACTCGCATCGAAGACCGACTCGCTATGAGCGGAATACTCCTAAATCGATCTTTCCTTAGCAAACTCAGCAGATCTCGCGGACTCAGTCGAGTTTGTTGACGACATTTTCTTTGGATTAAAAAGTTGGAATTTTTCAGTCTTCTCAAGAACACTGCGGCGGCGATGAAGAACACGGCGACGGCGAAGTGGTGGCACGACAAAAACTATCAAATACTCGAAAGAAAAACGAGAGAAAAGGGAGAGAGAGCAAACCTGTTTTTTCGGAGAAATGAAAATTATGAGGGATATCTAAGGAGCTTCCTTCCTTTTATAGGCGTGGCTCGAGTTTTGAGGCGGGCCTCGTTTCACTTTGGGCCGATTCGGCGGATACGATGTCGTTTTAGTCGAAGTGCATGGGATAGAAAGATCATTTTTTCAAAGGAAACCAGATCGACTTGCAATACCACGACTTCGTGCTAGCTCAAAAAAGCGATCTCACAAGTTCGCCTCCGGCTTTATTAAACTCGCGACTTCATCGACTCGCGACTTCGTCAACTCGCGACTCCATCAACTCGCGACTTTATCGCCTCGCGACTTCGCCAACTCGCGACTTCATCAACTTGCGACTTCATCGACTCGCGACTTCGTCAACTCGCGACTTCGTCAACTCGCGACTTCATCGACTCGCGACTTAGTCAACTCGCGACTTCATCAACTCGAGACTTCGTCGACTCGCGACTTAGTCAACTCGCGACTTCGGGACTTCACTTTCTGAAAGCCTTCTCTCTTCAACGAGATCAACTCGCGACTTCGCAATCTCGCGACCTCATCTCTGTTAAAGCCTCGCGACTTCGTCTCATCAGGCAGCTCGTGACTCTATTCATCAAAACAGCCCGCGACCTCGGAGTTTTCTTTCCACCAAACGGTTTGAGGCGCGCGCAAACGAAACTAAAGTTGGGGACTCGGCGGCGATGGCGACTTGAACGAGTGTGTGACTTGTGCTCTTTTCCCCCTTGATCTTGTTCTTTCCATCAAGTTTTCTAAACAAGGTTTTTACCAAGGCTTGTTCGTACACTTGCACATCTTCATCTCGTCTCTTCGCATCTTCGAGCAATCCGCGGGTATGGAACATTTTCCTTACATGAAGCAGCTCGCATAGTTCGGCTTGATCAACTCGCATCCTCGCTACTCTCTTCATCAAGTCAGCTCGCATCTTTCGGGCAGCTCATCACTTCACAAGACCAAGGTCGACTCGCCGACAAACATCACATTCGACAGCTCGCCGAAATTGGGTGCAAACGTGTCATTTGGGTTCGGCAGTATCATCAACACGTAAACCGTCTAAACGGAAATCGGTTCTTTGCTTGGACACCCTTACTTCAACATTTTTACTTATACAACTGTTGAACTGGGGGGCTAACTGTAGGGGTCAAATCTCCCCAAGAAGAACCGATAAACCAAAACGACGTCGTTTTCGCCAAATCAGCCCAAACGGCCAAGCCCAGGAGATAAAAGCCCATAAACGGCCCAGCACTATTTGTCCGAACCGACCTGTTTTTACTATAAATAAGTGTGCACCCCCCTCGTTGGAAGGGGATCCGAAAATCTTGTAATAAAACAAATTGCTCTGATCTTGATAAAATAAGAACCCTAATTCTGCATAATTCTAAGTGTTTGAAACCCTAAAGGAGCTCTATTACAAAGAATCTTCACAAATTCAATTGTGTAAAAATCCAGCACGCACAAGTTGGAGCAAGATGTTTTTGGCAATTGAAACACTGACATCGCATAAACCGGCATGGAGAGGGCTACCGCTTTCAGCAAAATCTCCTTACCTCCCAAAGATAAAGTTTTTGCAAACCATCCAGAGATCCTGTTTTTCAAGCCGTTTTTAATATATGCTAACATATCGACTTTAGATCCACTAAAGCATTCCGGTAAACCTAAATAACGACCCGCACCCCCTTCTTCCGATATACCCAAAGATAACTGGATGCTCACTTTAGTATCCACATCTATCTCCGTCCCAAAGGAAATAGATGATTTTTCCGGATTAACTACTTGACCCGTAGCTTTGCCGTACAATTGTGAAGCTCACAGTTTGACTCAACAAAAATGGGTCACTTTGGAATAATATTTGATTAGCATATGTTAAAAGTTAAGGACTTGAGCTCAAATTAGCAATTGGCCACACGAAACTAAAAATTTATAACATTTTATAAGCTGCTAGGCTGCTAGCTAGAGCTAACCGAATCAGACCGGACCGGTTATCACCAGATAATAAGTATACCGAAACTTTGGTACTACATCGAACTAACATATGATTAAACCCAAACATAAACTAAAAAATCAATCGCCGGTTTAAAAACATCTCAAAGAAGAACCGGTCGATAAAAATGACAATAAAGATTTTCATTTTGTTTTCTTCACGGTTCGAACTCGTGAACTTGTTGAATAAGCCGGTAGATTGTGACGTTGGATCTTCGAGATGTGGTGGTTACGTCATCATCATTAGATCGTGACGTAGAAATCGTAGATCTCGTGAAGAAATTATTATTGTTGGTTCCTTCAACGAAAGAGTTGTGTCTCTTTCGTACGTTACGTACATGATGACGTGGATGTGGTAAACCGGAATCATTAACCGGAGTTTCGCAGCTAGCTCTGTGTTTCATCCAATCCGGTTTAGATTTCTCCGTCGACTTCTTCACGGTTAAAACATGATTTAATTATGAAATGAGAGATTTAGTGTAATTAAAGATTTTAAACCAAAACTTACGTGGATTAGAGAAGATGAGATTGGTACGGGACATTTAACCGGACGGTCTTCTTCTTCCGGTTCAACCGGATGCTCAACCGGACAAAATTCGACGTCGTAATGATCGGGTTCTTCATCGTATTCCATCATCATTGTCTCCTCCACACTCTCTCTTTTGCCCTAGGAAAACATAAAAAAAATGTTAGGGTTTTTAGTAGTTATATAAGAATAACTTGTACAATCTTGTAAAATGACAAAAATCAAATGGTTTAGGTCAAAATTATTAAGTAAAGAAAGAAAAAAACTCACTGAGGAAACGAAGTCCATGAGCTTAGAAGTGAAGATGAAGAAGATGTGTGTGTGAGAGAGAGAGAAATGTGAATGTGAGAGATTTTTGAGTGTTTAAAAGGGTAAAAAGAAAAGTGATGAGGTAAAAAATAAATAAATAAAAAGTTTGTTTTGGCATGAAAAGGAGGGATTTTTAACCCCACAGTGAAAAAAGATGTGAGGCAGAAAAAGATTCCTTAACCTCCCACTATTTTTCTTTGCTTTTTTGAGGTCCATTTTCATATCATTTAAATGGTTTACGGGTAAAACAAAAAAAAATTCATGAAATTGTGTTAGTGGAGTGTAGAAAAGGAAATATTTATAAAAGTGGTAGATGACGTAGAAAATTTGTTTAAATCAAAGAGAACATTAACATTATATGATTTAAACAAAATTTTCTATGATTTTTATGGAATTGTAATCACTATATTTTTTTATTTTACAAGGTCTAAAAAGAGGATTTAAAGAAGTAACTAGTAAACGACAAAAAAAAGAAGAAGTAACTAGTAAATATAATATACACTTTCTTGCTTTTAACAAAAGGAGATGCTATCTTTCTTTGAAAATCCGAACAATCTTTCGCTTTGTTTCATGTCTTACTTTTTCTTCTTTCTTCTTTCCCTTTTAGGGTTTGAAGAAGATTGGTGATGAAGAGAAAGCTATCACTCGTATTCCGTTAAAATTACAAATCATATGAAATTGCAATAAAAAGGGAAAACTAAAGCCGGTCGTTAAGGAGAAAGCATGAGGTATACACACACCACTTTGCTTTACTCAACAAGCCGTTTTTTGTATGGACATAGAAAAGCAATCTTACCATAAATACACAACTTCAGTCTTTGTATGAAACTATATTTATATACGATAAAATATTAGCCGAGTAGTATAATTAGCCTTGTAAAATTAGAAAAATTAACGGACACATGTCTTTAAACATTTTTGTTCGACTTTTTTTTCCAATGAAGACAAATATTTACTTAGGTGGACAATCTATATGGAGAGAGAACTCTCTAATTATATATATGATTTCTATTTCAGTTTTTTGTTTTTATATCAAAACATTAGATAAACAAAAATCTCTTATTTGTGTAGTAATATTTTTAGGTTACAAGGTAACGACATCTTATTATTTGAGTAACTACAAGCATTGTATCAGTGAACTCCATATTTATATTTACATCCAATATATAACAATATGGGAATTAGCATCACAAGAATGTTTTAAACCTGTCAAACCTATTATCAACCATTGATTTAGGACTGAATACTACAGGTCAAACCCCATATCTTTTCATTCAAACATATACAAAAGACTACTTAAACTTTTGACATAACAATTTCTTTTCTTCTTAAAAATTCAATATTAACATAACATTTTTTCGGAGTTATAAAAGTTGACGATAAAAAAAAATGCTTCAGTTGAAACCATCTCACATGCATTCTTGGATTTTTGTGCTAAAATGTAACTGAGTTTTTCTCTAACCTGTATTTTCTTCATTCCTACTCTAAATTTTATATTCAAGTGTATTATATTTTTATTTCATCATTAGATAATCATAAAACCCTTTCTTTTACAGTAATTTTTTTAACAATCCCTTTGAAAATACTTTTAGATACACATGCTGACATAGTGACATTAGCAACTCTGTAGTATAATCAGTGTGAGTACTTTTGATATTTGACTCTATATTACTGGTTTCCCATTTCTCGCGAAATGGGTTTAGTGGGCTTAAAGTTAATATTGGATTGATGATACAAATTGAAGCCGTAGCCATATATATATATTTCCGTCATAAGAAAGATTAATGATTCAGTTAGTGATAAAAACAACAACTAACAATTTAATAAATGTGAACCCAAAAAACAATCTAAAATTTATATAAGAAAATGATTCCAAATCAAAATTCTATTATTGTTACAATTACAAATCAACAGAAAGCAACAGAGATAACAGAAAAAGAAAACAAAAGTCAAAATCTAAAATGATATATAATAATCAAATATCTCTGATCTGTTTTGTCAAAAGCTCGTAATAATTATAAAACAATAACCAAAAACAAAAATTGTGATGTAGAATATAAATTCAATAACCTTTTTCTTATGATATATATGTATGTTTATACTGTCAGTTTTTAGAATGTGAATTTGTTACAAATCAAGATTCTATTTTTTATTTTCATTTTCCTATCACATATTATTAGTATTTGTGAAACTGATCTAATCTGTAAATTTAGTTTAATTTGCAATCTTTGTCTTAGAGAGAAGAACTCATCAAGTATTTCGAAATCTACAAAGATTTTGGCGCAACGAATGCTCGAGAGACTCTGGATTTTGTTAGACTCACTGAATCTAATAGTATGATGGTGCTTGATAAGCTTTTACGCAACTCTCATAAGCTAGATCTAATAGCAAATATTACACCAGTAATGGAGGTAGTTATGTCGAAACGAATTCTCCGATAGAAGTTTCTTTGACTCAATGGTTAATTAATAGTTAATTAATGTTTGTACACAATTAAGTCTGCGGTTTTGAATTCGAGAAGAAGCGATATATTAGTATTATATGCAAATTAGTGCAGATAAGCATTTTGGGACAAGGTAAAAATGTATGGCATGAATTAAGGTGGAAGATTTATCCGTTGTAAAATAATTGGTGTATTAATTTTCATAATTTGTAACAGAATAATAAGAAAAAATATAATGTTAAAAAATATTTACGTGATTAGTAACTAATTTGTTTTCAATTCACCAAAAAAAAAAAACTAATTTGTTTTCAGATCATATCAATTTGTAAGCGTATACTCGGTAAATGATATAACATCGTTAACGTATAAAAAGTTTAAAACACAAATATGTTCTCTTCTCATTAAAATATGTTACAACTACTAAAATAATTAAAACTAAATACTATTGATAAGACTTCGGATCCAACGTCACTGTTACATCATTTACACGGACCCATTTAACATATGGAGGCCCAAAAGTACACTAAATCGAAAACCCAACAGTCAACAATCACAATCACATCTTAACAAAACTTGTTTTGTTCACCGTAAATAATTTATCTTTCTCCGATTTTCACAATGTGTAATTACCTTCTTATTTTGGTGAATACATTGTGTAATCAAATTAATTTTTGTATATATACACACATACATTCGTATTATAAGTCTTTTTTTTTTGTTTTTTTTGTTTTTGGCAGCATATTAGGGTTAATGGATGTATGCCAAACTTGAGGATGAAGGCATGAGACCAAAATATCCGAATAAAATGGGTAATGATGTTTTAAGATGCTCTTTTTCAGATGAATAATTTAATTTTTTAAAAATAATTTTTTATATATATTTAAAATATAAAAATGAGGATAGAAAGAAAAGATAAAGAGAATCAAGGGGAGAAGTTGGGGGAGATAATGGCATTTGTTTGCTTTGTAAATTTGGAGCATGTGACTTGATCCTTCTTTCCAACTCGAATCTCATATTCATATTTAATATTCTTATTTTATTCATTCTCTTAAATTATTCTTTGTGATTTAATTATATGGTTATTCAAAAACATAAAAAGTCATATTTTAAAATTTTGTTAAGATATCATAATTGATATACATGGTTACCAAAATTAAAAGAAAGAGCAGCAATACTTTTGTGTATATTGGTTTAATATTTGAATTTTTATCTTCCTTTTTAACCTTGGATCAACCAATTGATCAATGTCATCCTATTTACGACTATCTAATGCAGGTTCCTAAATATTTGTTCATCTTTTTCTAATGAGTTAAACTACAATTTAGTTTGTTTATATAGTTTTCTTTAGTAGTCACCAAAACAGATCTTTTAAAAGTCTATACCTTGTATATTGTTTTTTAAATCTTCAAAGCTATATATAAGAACAAAAAAGAATGTATTCCATATGTTAATTAGTTTTGAAGACGTAAAATCACTAATTCAAATACTGAAAATAGAAGTAAAACTAATTGTTTTACATTTAATATATATCTTTCTGCTATGATGAAGTATTTCTGAACCAAATAACTCTTATTACTACTAATTTTTGGCTATTATACAAAAGGATTATATTATGCTACGTACATTATGTATGGATCAAAAAGAAAATCAATGGTTGTTGGTTGATGCAGTGAATGAAGCAAGTGGTTAAGTGAGATTTGGGAGATTAGTCTAATCTTAGGAAATGATTACAAACACGATATCGATCTCATTTCTTTTCTTTATAAAAAGCTGTCAACATAACTCTATCAATTTATTTGTTTCGTTTTGCCTTTCGGTCCATTTCGATACAATTTTTAGGCAAATGACAAAAACATAATGAGGTGTCATTTTTAAAAGAAAAATCATTAATCAAAAATAAGGAAAATAACAAACTACGAGTGAAGAGGCTAAAGCAAATATTGTTTTTTTTTAATTAAAATTTTTGAGAGAAAATGTATTCAAAAATTTGTGTAAATAAAGTATATCTAGACAATTAGTGTTTTTATGATTGAGAAAATTTATATGATAACAATGAGTCTCCACACAAAACAAAAACTATTTAGTCAGAAAATTAAATTCTTGATTTACTAATTATCTAGTATAGTTCATTTGAGTTTCATTGTAGAACCTTGTTTTTTGTTCCTCATTTTTAGATCTGATAATGAAACCTTCCTAAGGAATGACTCTAAAGAAAGGCAAAAGCCTAAAAGGAAACGACAGTGGAGAGTGGAGGGGAAAAAGATCACGTGAGTAATACGTAAGGTCACGTGCGGGATCGATTTTTATTTTTTTTTATAAATCGAAATCAAATATGAATTTGTTTATTATTTCATTACACTCTCACACATTTACTCTTCCACTGAATTATTTTTCTACGCGATTTAAAACAAGAATAATTACGCATGTATTTTTGGCTTATCTCTGTCTTTTCCTATATAGTTTTATAAAATTAAATAAATAAAAAAATTTCTTTTCACTGAACTGTATCATATGGGCACACTAGTAGTACATCCACTATATAAGCCAAATAGAAAAAATAATACTTTGTCTGCATTATTGTAAACTTAAAGAATTTGGTATTTAATGCAATTATGCAATTATATCCTTGGATTATTCACATGAACCATATACCTTTTCTTCTCTTCTTTGTTTCCAAGTGTAATTCGATAAGAATCTTAACATGTAGATGTGGACCAACCTTAGAAACATGATGACATAACATTCATATATAGTTTACCATGAAAAAATTACTAAAATTCTCTATATGTTATTGGCTTGCTTTAACAATAATGGAACGCGTTTCTCAAAAAAAAAAAAACAATAATGGAACGCAAGATGTATATTAGTGATGTATAACCACACTATTTATAGTACTTGAGAGTGACAGTCATAAAGTTAATTATAGTTATGCTAAGCTTGTTATTTAATTACTTAATTATCACATCATTTAAGAGTGAGCACCATATGAATATTTAATCCTAATTAGCAAATATCCAAAATTCGAATTTGGATCTAAATAGAAAAATTTCACTCAATCAACAAATGGAGATATAAATTCCATACAAAGATCTAGTTATTATCTTTATAAGCGTTACATGTGGACGTATGATGTCAATAGTTATAGAAAGCTCATGTAGATAATCACAAATATAAAAACAAATGTTTAAAATTATATTAAAACATATTTTCGAAGGTTCAAGAAAATCAGACAAATTCATCAATGAAGACAAGATATGGGTCCAAGCCAAAAAAATCCATATATCCAACATACTCTAAGAAACAAAGTCTAAAATATAAATACAAAATAACAAAAAAGAAAAATCTAAATCTAAATCTAATTAAATAACCACACCTCTCTCTCTCGCTCCAAGAGTGTATATAATAAATATATAGATTATATGTAATTATAGAACAGTGCAATGAGCTTTATAAGCAAGAGGCAGTATAGGCATCAAAGACCCTCTTACTTGCTCTAAACATCTCAAGTGTATGAGAGAGAGAAAAATAGGTTAATGAAGAGTCAAAATAGCAAAGAGAGTCCTAGAGAGAGACACACACAAAAAAAACTTTCATCAACACATTAACATAAGAGAGAACCTTGAAAGAGCCTAAGAAAAAAGTTTTGAAAAGCTTTTGTTGCAAAAAGCTTAAAACAACCTTTCGCCCTCAATTTCTCTCTCTCTCTCTCTCTCTCTCTCTCTCTCTCTCTCTCTCTCTCTCTTCATTACTCTCCTTCTTCCTATTCTTTGTAAAAGCTGAAAATTCCACTATCTTGAAGAAAAAAAATTCTTCTTTTTTGGGTCTAGTTGTTTCATCAAATCAATCTATAGGAATCCAAATAGAAGAAAGTCAAAAAAAGAGAGTAGTAATTGATGATGAGAACAGGAGCAATAGTGATGTTGGATGCTACTACTGGAAACAAGAACACAAACAAATGTTGTGTGGTTTCTTCTCCATCTTCTGATCTTTTTCTCTCTTCTTCAGAAAATGGGGTCACCACCACAAACACATCCACTCAGAAGAGGAAAAGAAGACCTGCAGGTACACCAGGTAATAATAAAGACGACCCACTACACTAAAATTTAATTTTTATAAAAAAATTCAATCTAGTTTTCTTGTTTTTATTTCCCTATGACCAATTTCAACTTATGTATATTATTGGGTTTCCTTGGTTTTTCTCTTAAACCACTCATTTTTTTTTGTTAATGTATAATCAAGGAGTTGTTTTTTTTATATATACGTTTGTTTTTTGAGTGACAATCTTTTTTTTCCTTTTTTTTTTCTTCTTATTACCATTCCAAGTTTATGGGTTCTTCTCTCAAACCCCATTAAAAATCACATCTTTTTTTATCAAACACATGATTTTTATGGGTTTGATTTTAACGGCTTTTTTCTTCTTATCACCATTTTCAGGGTTATGGGTATTAATATGGGTTTCCAATATTTAAAATCTCAACTTTATTCAAAAAAGTTCAAAAAATGAAGATATCAACTTTATTGATGTTTATGGAAATCAAAGATATGAGTTTTAATGGGATTTTTTTCTGTTCAGATCCAGATGCAGAAGTTGTATCTTTATCACCAAGAACACTCCTTGAATCAGACAGATACATATGTGAGATCTGTAACCAAGGGTTTCAAAGAGATCAAAATCTCCAAATGCATCGAAGACGTCACAAAGTTCCATGGAAGCTTCTAAAAAGAGACAATAACATAGAAGTGAAGAAACGAGTCTATGTTTGCCCTGAACCAACTTGTCTTCACCATGATCCTTGTCATGCTCTTGGAGATCTTGTTGGAATCAAGAAACATTTCAGAAGAAAACATAGTAACCATAAACAATGGGTTTGTCAGAGATGCTCGAAAGGCTATGCTGTTCAATCAGATTACAAAGCTCATCTCAAAACTTGTGGCACTAGAGGACATTCTTGTGACTGTGGTCGTGTCTTTTCCAGGTTTAAATTCTTGTTCCTCTCAACTTTAATTTGATTAATTAATCAGAAAGATTCCAACCTTTTTTTGTTCATTTGACCATTTTTATACAATTATA
Source organism: Draba incana (assembly GCA_963576765.1). Classification (NCBI taxonomy): domain Eukaryota; kingdom Viridiplantae; phylum Streptophyta; class Magnoliopsida; order Brassicales; family Brassicaceae; genus Draba; species Draba incana. The sequence continues at coordinate 34,534,791 of OY755216.1, read as the reverse complement.
AGTATTATTGAAAGATGCAAAAACTTTTGGACGAATTTGATAGGTTTTAATTTTTTGCTCTATATGCAAGTATTTAGCTCTGTTTGTTTTGTATTTTTAGGAGATCATATAATTGCAAAACAAAAATAGAAATTTCCTCTATTGACCGAAAATGAATATTACTTGTTCTAGTAGTACTATCTGATTTGACCATCCCTAATGATTTTTACTAATTCTGTGTATTGATATGTATGCATCACAGTTTTCTAATATATCTCTTGACTATTTTGTTTGGTTTTTGTGACATAAAAAGATACTGAATTAGTAGTTAATTAGATTAATGACATTGACCCTAGTTTCTTGAGAAATATTACTTTTATAGGCTTTTTAGTGGACCTAAAACTCATATTAAACGATTTTTAAACATAGAAACTAACTTAATATTAAATTATTAAGCCAATAATATATTATTCACTTTTGTCACGTCATAACCCTACATTACATCACATAAAAGTTATTTAATTGATTGGTTTTCGTTTTTTTAGGGTGGAGAGTTTTATTGAACATCAAGATAACTGCTCCGTACGGAAAGTTCACCGTGAACCGCCTCTACCGCCACAAAACGCCTCCACTGCCCCCGCATGTTCCTCTAGAACCGCCTCAACCGCGAGCACTCCATCTAGCGAAACAAATTACGGTGGTGCAACTCCTCTACCTCTAGAAGGCAGACCAATTCATCAAAGAATTATCTCACCTCCGATTCTCACTCACACATCAAACAATCTCAACCTCGAACTCCAACTTCTTCCATTAACACCGAATCGAAACCCTAATAAAGAAAAACAACAAGAAAACGCTAAAGAAACATTTCATCATCATCATGATACTACAAACTTAAACCTATCCATTGCACCATCATCGTCATCATATCATCACTACAACAATTTTGATCGTATAAAAGAGATTATGGCGAGCGAGCAAATCATGAAGACAGCAATGAAGGAGAAAACTTACGCAGAGGAAGCTAAAAGAGAAGCTAAAAGGCAAAGAGAGATAGCGGAAAATGAGTTTGCGAATGCGAAGAGGATTAGACAACAAGCACAGGCCGAGCTAGAGAGAGCTAAGCTTTTGAAAGAACAATCTATTAAGAAGATAAGCTCAACGATTATGCAAGTCACTTGTCAAACTTGTAAAGGACAGTTTCAAGCGGTTGGGGTTCAGGCGGCTGCGGCTGACGAAACGTCTCTTGCGGTGAGTTACATGTCCTCAGCTAATACCGACGGAGAGTGACCATAGAGCTTGAAAGTGGATTTGAAGTAAAACGAAAAATATTTAAATTAAAGTTTTCTTTGTTGTATTCTTCTGTATTAATCATCCGGTTGTGTTAATTTTTTCAACTACTACCATGTAATATGTGATGGTTACTATAATTGTTAATTTTTCAGTCAAATTAAAACTTCCCTGAATTAAATCTATAGATATTTTCCTATAACGATGTCAATATAAAAACAAAACTTTTTTTTTTTTTTGGGTCTAAAAACAAAACCTTAAAAGTATTTTTTTTGGGTGAAAGTGTTAAGAAGTTATGTGCAATATATTTCACGAAGCTTTAACTGATACATTTTAATTAATTTTCAAAACATTATACGGATCGAGCCAATACATGTATGTAACATATTACGAAAATCAAACGTCACCAATAATGGTTGTTAGGTTTGAAAAAAGTTCATGTAAATTTAATTTAATACACAAAGTGGGTAAGCTATAATTGCTTGGGACGAGTTAATATATGGAGTGATGGGAGGAAACGTACTATATATATTATGATGTCGTTTTGGTCCGTGACCGTTACACTTATAACGAGGTACATAAACAAACATCGTTTCATCTTTCGTTAGATTCGGACAAAAAGTGTTGATCTATAATCATGATAAAACAGTCCCACCCATTTTCACTTGTTGTTATTACAACTTTTAGCAATTTTTCTAGCTACTCATTTATTGTCTTCTTATAATTTTTACATGTATTCCTGAATTTATTTACCACCACCAATCAGAAAAACAACACAACTTTGTTTAGGAAAAATACATATTCTTGGACTATTTCTATACTATATTAAATAAAAAGGCACTCATCTGGTTGTGGTGCATTATCTAAGCGTGATTAGTTCATTACTATAAATTTTGAAACCAATCGAGTACCACATTACGTTTAGAAGAGACAATATGCTTTAAATAGGTATATATTGAAATTCGAAAGTTTATTTTTTGACACTGAAAGATGTATGAACGGAAAGCCATACAAAAATAGTACGTTTAAAAACCATTTGATTTGATATAATACATACATTTGAAATTTCTTAATTAATACATTTTGTGATGATTCATATATCCAACCAAACATTTTTTAGATTGGACAGGTCTATGATGTATGAACATACGTAATAAATGAATGTCGATACATGAAAGAGAAAGTGTTTGATTGAGCCAAGTTCATATAGGAAAATAAAGTATCAAAATAAAATAAATAAAAATAAGACAATCTTTTGCGTAAGAGATTGAAGAAGCACTAGAAAATCTAAAATCCGAGGTGGGTTTGATTTTTGTACATCTTTTCGGACCAATTTCGATGCAAAAATTGGGACTTTTACTATTATTTATTTTTTATCAACTAACTTCATATATTAAATCACATTTGGTTAATAGAAGACATCACAAAACGAATATTTTCCACCCATTCATTGGGATCTAAATGAGAAAAAATATGGTTATGTGCTCGTGCTGCTTTTGCAAGGGTATCAACACAAACATTACAAACTCGAAGTATATAAGATAAATAAAAGATAGTAAATATAGCTCTAAGTTCGGTAAAGTGATCTACCTCAGTCTAAAAAACTGGCCATTCCATTGGGTCGTCAATCATCTTCAATAGGTCTGACCAGTCGGTCTCAAGTCGGACCATACATAAACGCCTTTGAATTAGACATTCCATTGTCCAGAGGAGTCCATGCATAACTGAAAGGCTCATGCAACATCCTTACTTGTCGGTGTGCGTCGTCCCTGATGTATCGGTGAGGCACTATCCGAGACCGCTAGTGGGCCCATGATCTGTCCAAGATGCGTCCACTTGATAGATCGGGATATGCGGATGCTCCAGTTGGATGCTATTTTCAATATGGGTGGGGTTTTCGTCCTCTTCTTCGTCTTCTTCAACCAAATTCACGCCTCTCCAACTTTCTTCTTTTAATTGAGCAACTTGAAGTGTAATTGAAGCTGATATATCCTTTCCATTAAAAAGCTTGTCGTTTCTTGCTTTCCATATGTACTCCCTCCATTCCAAAATATAAATTGTTTTACTTAAAAGTACAAAGATTAAGAAACTATTTTTTCTTATAAAAAATATCATTTAATATACATAAGAAATATAATTTAATCAAACCTAAAAAAGACTACATAATACTATTGCTCACACAATATTCAATAAAGATGAAAAGTACGTATGATTCTCAAAATAACTTATATTTTAAAACAAAAAAAATATCCAAAACAATTTATATTTTGAAACAGAAAAAGTATCATTTTGTGGTTTGGGGAGACCCTTTTCTTTAACTCTTCAAAATAAGAAATTCATATTTTCGTATAGGAAGGTACTAGAGAAAGGAATTAGGACTTTTATTAATGAGAGGACTTGAAGATATAAATAAGAAATGACATGAATGTTTGTCTGAGAAGAACTAAAAGAAGTGGGTTAAGTAAATAAGAGAGTGACAAATGCCTGCTCGTTACTCCGTTTCAACTCTATGGCACTGAAAATCATGGCGTTTTATTTTTTGCATTTAAAGTGCACTCAATTGCATTGAAAGTGACCTCTCTCTCCCTCTTGTTTTCATCATTTGTGTCAACACGCAGAGAGGTATGCAGATGCTGCAGCTATGTTTGTCACAGAAAGAAAGGTAGAGGCTTTCTCTAAACCAATGGCCAAGCACATGTGTGTAATATAGTGCATGCATGTATTTTATATATATGTTTGACGATGGTTCATGTCATAAACTCACTACAAGAAAACACCATCGATTCTGACGGAATTTTCAGCCGTCAATATTTCTGTCGGTCAATTCCGACGGTTTACTGACGGTAATCTGACAGAAAATTCATTCCGTCAGAAATCCGTCAGTTTACCGACGGAATGAATTTTCTGTCAGATTACCGTCAGTAAACCGTCAGAATTGACCGACGGAATACCGACGGAAATAATCGGTCATCTAATTCCGACGGTATTAATGACGGAACACTAACGGAAATAAGATTTTTTATAGGGCTGACGGAATTCCGACGGAATTCTGACGGATTCCGATGTCGGCAAACTTTGTGTGGTTAACACATCGTCTGGGTTGGCCGATGGGATTGATGTGTCGTTATGTCGGAGGTTTTGACGGTTGTCTGACGGAATTCTGACGGATTTTCATTCTACTTAAGTTTTCCAATTTCTCCGGTTGTTCATAAGATCATTTGAAAACCAAAAAAAAAAAATTTTAGATATGAGTTCTTCATATTTTTCGGTCATGGATGGACGGCCCAATGATGGAAGAGGGGGGTAACTTATTAACGACTGCATACGCTACTGGTATTTCCGAGTTCATGAAGTTACCCAGAAATCAAGAGGCGGCCAACAAAAGTCAGGATATCAAATGTCCTTGTTCTAATTGCCGTAATAGAATTAGTGTTGATGTTCCTAATGTTTGGAACCATTTATATAGATATGGATTTAGGGCCGGATATAAGGTTTGGTATTTACATGGAGAAAGAAATTATGAATATGGTAGTAGTAGTAGTAATGCACCTTATTTTCCGGATAGCGTAGGGGAACCTACAGCGGAAGTAGATGTTGGGGTAAGTACGGAAGTAGATGTTGGGGTAAGTACGGTTGCGATGGTTAGAGATAATTTCCAGTCGGGTGGTTATGAGGGGGTAGGGTTGAAGAGCCTAATTTAGAATCTCGAAGTTTTTTCGATATGTTAGACGCAGCAAAGCAACCACTATACAGCGGTTGTAGGGATGGTCATTCACCGCTATCTTCTGCTACAAGGATGATGAACATAAAGACTAATTACAATTTGTCCGAAGATTGTGTTGATGCATTCGCCGAGTTCGTGAAAGATATTTTGCCAGAAGATAATCTGGCCCCTGGATCATACTACGAGATCCAAAAACTTGTTGCCGGTCTTGGTTCGCCCTACCAGGTTATTGATGTGTGCATCGACAACTGTATGATATACTGGAGAGAAGACGAGAACCGAAATAAATGTAAATTTTGCAACAAACCACGGTTCCAGGACACAAGTGGGAGAGTGCAGATTCCCTTCAAACGGATGTGGTATTTACCCTTAACGGAGAGGTTGAAAAGGCTGTACGAATCTGAACGCACAGCTAACTCTATGAGATAGCATGCAGAGCATAGACAAGATGGAGATATCACGCATCCTTCTGACGCGGAAGCGTGGAAACACTTCCAATCAGTATATCCAGATTTTGCGTGTGAACGACGGAATGTATACATAGGCTTATCCACTGATGGTTTCAACCCGTTTGGCAAGCATGGAAGAAAATATTTGTTGTGGCCGGTCATCGTGACACCTTACAATTTTCCTCCATCTATGTGCATGCGCCGAGAGTTCTTGTTTCTCTCAATTCTAGTTCCCGGGCCAGATCATCCAAGACGGTCGCTCGATATATTCCTCTAACCATTGATATGTGAGTTGAAAATGTTGTGGCAGTATGGTGTTACGGCATTCGATGTTTCAATCAAGCAGAATTTCAACATGCGGGCGGTTCTTATGTGGACAATAAGCGATTTTCCTGCGTACGGTATGTTATCTGGATGGTCAACGCATGGAAGATTGGCATGTCCTTATTGCCAAGACAATACTTCAGCTTTCCAATTACAGCACGGCAGGAAGACTTCATGGTTTGATTGCCACATGTGTTTTTTGCCGGATAATCATCCATATCGTCGGTCTAGAAGACATTTTAAGACGGATGTACAAGTGTTTCATGGTCCACCTCCTGAGATAGATGGTCGCAGCATGTTAGAACAGTTACGAGATTTTGGTGCAGAGCGAACTCCGGAATGTGGGGGTAATGGCCATTACCCCGTTGACGGTTGTGGGGAATATCACAATTGGCACAAGAAGAGTATTTTCTGGGATTTGCCTTACTGGAAAGACCATCTACTTCGGCATAATCTAGATGTCATGCATGTGGAAAAGAATTTCTTTGATAACATCATGAACACCGTATTAAATGTACCAGGAAAGACAAAAGACAACTGAAAGTCTAGATTAGACTTGCCATCGATTTGTTCGAGGCCATCTCTTCATGTAAAGAACGGAAGATTGCCGATGCCTGCATTCCGGTTAGACGCATGGCAGAAAGAAGTATTTTTTGAATGGTTCAAAAAATTTGTAAAATTTCCAGACGGTTACGCATCTAACCTACGTAATTGCGTGGATTCGACGGAAGCCAAGTTTATAGGGATGAAGAGTCATGATTATCATGTCGTGATGCAGCGTCTTCTTTCATTTGTATTTGCATATCTTCTTCCACAACCTATCCACCAAGCTATTGGAGGTATATTTCTTACTCCCTTTAGTTTCTTACAACCATAATAGTACTATATATGTACTAACTTGTTTAATTTTCGTTTGTAGGAGTTCAAGAACGCTTACCACCCACGGGATACGTAACTTGGAGGCCAATATCCCGGTTATCCTTTGTAATCTTGAGAATATATTTCCACCGTCTTTTTTGACGTTATGGAACATCTTGCTATTCACCTCCCCCGCGAAGCAGCCTTAGGAGGCCCTGTTCAATACCGATGGATGTATCCGTTCGAGCGGTACATGTTCCACCTGAAGAAAAAAGTTAAAAATTTGAGCAAGGTTGAGGGATCAATTATCGCACAAAGCAAAAACGAGGAAGTCTCCCAATTTTCCGAATATTACTTTCCACCGGCAGTTAGTACTAAGGCGAGACGGCCTCCCCGACATGATGATAGAGGTGAGAAAGCAGTCTAGGACGTGGTAGTTCCCGAGTTGTTTACCCAAGTTGGTCGACCAAGTGGAAAAGCAAAGAAACGCAGACTATCACCACAAGAGGTCACACATTTGCATACATATATCCTAAGAAACTGTGATGAAATTTTGGATTACGAAAGGTATATATATATATTTCAGTTATCATACTAAATTTATAGAATTATTTTACTTCATCTACTAATGACTGTTATGTTACAGGATATACATGTCTCTCGCACGTGAATACCATCGTGATAAGACAGATGCCGAACTTGCTGTCTTGAAAGATGAAGAATTTGAGAGGTGGTTGAAATGTTATGTAAGTTTACTATAATTACTTACTCTTAATTTTCGATGTTATCACGTTCATATGTTACTTATATCTACTATTATCATTTTTAGGTTTCCGATTGTATAGCACGTGCTCATCCCCTCCCGACATGGTTACTAGAGTTTGTCCATGGTTTACGCAGCACCGCCATTTCATATCCCCAGTTTTGCAGTAGGGGATATCCGTTCAGGATCCGCAAGGAAGGACATGAAACGTCAACTGCGGACTATGGTATTTCGGCAAATTCCAGCGATACCATGTACTATGGGATTTTAAAAGAAATCTTGCAAATCCGCTATCCGGGAATGTTGAACTTGAGGTGCATTGTGTTTATGTGTGATTGGTATGATCCATCCAATGGTCGAGGGGTTCGAGTTGACCCTCTTGGTGTTATTTCGATAAATTCAAGCCAAAAACTACCGTATTACGATCCATTTATCCTTGCTTCTCAAGCAGACCAGGTATCAATACGCTAATATGTTTACCTATGTACTCATAGTTAATGTTTCTTGTTCATGTATATTAACAATATCAACTAATTGTTAATAGGTTTGCTACATGCCATATCCTCGAGTAGCCTACCGTACAGATCCGTGGATTACAGTTACGCCAATAAACCCCAGAGGAAATATCTATGGAGTTCCAGAACATGATGCTCTACAACCATCGAGAAGTGTACCAATGTCACCTGTTGAAGAGATGGATAACATTGACCTTGTCGTTGATGTCACACATGTCGGGGATGATCTAGTGCATTCAGACGAAGAGGAAACACGTGGGGAATTTGACGACGATTCAGACTCCATCCCTAGTGAGGATCCCTCCGAAGATTCAGAATAATAATTTGGGATTAAATGTTTGCTTTTTCATGTTCTTCTCTTACATTTGTGTGATCCGTATTATTTAATAGTATATATATATTGTCATGTTCACTGACTAATTAACGATAATTATTGGTATTGCAACTCCAATAAAACATTACATATAATGAAACATAAAATTTAGAACACATTCTTAAAAAGGTACACAAAATCCTTGCAAATATTAAACATACAACGGTTATGGTACAACTACATAATAAACTCTGCATTTGAAAATCATATGTCGGTTTCCACTTTAGTGATGTTCTTTCCCTTTTTCTTCTTTTGTTAGAACCATTTACTGATGTTCTTTTCCTTTTTCTTCTTTTGTGGAGAATCTACAAAGCCGTCACACAATTTGCTTTTGATTGCATCAACATCTAGATTTATGTTTGGCTTCTCTGGACTTTGGGCGAACTCGAAATCATGATAGTAATGATCCTTTGGTGGCGAATCTATAAATCCGTCGCACAATTCACGTTTGATTGCATCAACATCTAAATTTAAGTTTGGCTTTTCTGGGCTTTGGGCGAATTCATAATCATGGTAATGATCCTTACATACGTTTGAAGTACTTCCACTGTAAGTATCTGACTTTTCCATCAATTGACATGGTTGCTCGCCTTCGATTGGATTGGCGTGGTGGATGTTTTGCGACCACTGGCTGTCAGGCACTATTGTTAATGTGGAATCTTCTTTATGGATTGGTGAGCAGGTATCAAATTCCCACGAGTAAGTGGGAATCTCTTGAGTGAATTCGTCGCAATGAGATTCGGTTTCCCAGGAGTATTTTGGAACATAAAAAAAATTTGCATCGGATGTTGTTTTTGCGTCTTCATTTGGAGAGCGAGAAGACATGTTTTTTTTTACGGAGCGGTGTAGAAGATATACACTCCATCAGATGTATTTATAATAGAAGTTATATGTATAAACCGTCGGTATTCCGTCTGTTACGGAGAGGTGTCGGCAAAGTTTGATTGGTCAGCTGTACCGACGGATTTCCGACGCAGCTATGTCGTCAGAATTGTGTGACGGATGTCCGACGGATGGCGGACGATTTCTGATGTCGGCAATGATTGATTGGTCAGGTGGACCCACAGATTTCCGATGAAGATAAGTCGTCAGAATTATGTAACGGAATTCCGACAGAATTCTGACGGATCCGATGTCGGCAAACTTTGAGTGGTTAACACATCGTCTGGGTTGGCCGATGGGATTGATGTGTTGTTATGTCGGAAGTCTTGACGGTTGTCTGACGGAATTCTGACGGATATCACTTGTACATAAGTTAGCAGATTTTGTCATTCCTTTATAAAAAAATTTCAACACAAAATCATAACACATAAAAATTCAATTACGTAATGGCAAACAGAGATTTGTGGAATTACTATATGCAAAACCGAGCACCCGGTCATAACCCTCCAAACACAACTCTTGTTCCTTCAAGCCCTCCTTACGATAACTTAAATGTTACTGAAGCTTAACCGACAATTTCACTCCGTCCAACTCAACAATCCCAGAACCAAACGCCCGTAATACCGGGACCTGGCCAAGTTGTACGCCGAGGCCTGTTTCGAAAGAGGTCTCATGATGCGCAGGTGATGCAAGGTAAAAGTTCTCAGGCACGCCCAACACAAGATTTTATTCGTGAAGTCATTAATGAGGCACCACAGACCGACCAGGATTTTAGTAGTCCTCGGTGGACTTCTACTATCGATTACATACTCCGTGAAGGTATATATGTAGGTATGTGGTTACAATAATGATTGTAGCTGACAAATACTAAATCAATCATTCATACATGTAGGTTCTTATAACAATAGGAGCAGACCATTATGGACCCAGCTTGCAGAAATTCAATGTCCGCATTCACAATTTGTGAAAGTGAAAAAGGTTTACGTTTTCGACCTATTTTATTAACATGTAGACATAAAATTTATCTCACAAGTATATTCTATTTCATTATCAGATTGTGGCTATGGTCTCTAGTTTAACCCCCAATGACCAGGGAGATCTGCTAGTAACCTTTAAAGATCCTTCAGGAAAAATCGAGGCAACCATGCACCATAACATCTTCAAGAAGGAGGAGTACAGATTCACCACTGGTGTAGGTGCGGTGGTCATCCTAAAGAATGTTACCGTTTGCCGTTTTAACAGGAACTCAATGTACCTTAACATCATAGAGCGGAACATTGTTAAGGTACATGTATATTATAAGTTTATAAATTTTTGTAGGAAATCTTAATTAACAAATTAAATTTATTTTTGAAACAGATAATCGGTGCTAATTCGATGATTGCTGAATACCAATCACCGGAAGTATCTACGATGGATGATGAAGATGACATAACTACTGGGTACGAATATGAAACAGTTCCAGACTCAGATGATGATGAATAAAAATCTCACGTCCATGATTTTAATATTTTCGTACTATCCATTGTACGAGTTTATCCGGATAATATTGTTAAGTGTAATATTTTACCCTCCATGATTTTATAAGTATGTACCATCGATCATTTAATATGGAATAATACGGATTTCCAACCTTTTTTGTGATCAATTAATAATCCCCTTTAGGTAAAAAAAAATGAAAAGAAATAACAATACAATATTTTAACAATTTTCCAATTGTTTCCAATTCAAAATTCTTTTAATTTGTAAATTTTTTCAATTCTCTTAATAGAAAAACACATGAATCTCTTACATTTAAATTGTTGAATCTTATTAAATTAATATAAAAACAAATATTCCGTCAGATACCCGTCAATATTGCCTGACGGATTTCTAACGGATCTTTAATTTATAAATATTTTATCCGGTTAAAAAAAAAAAATTAAAAAAAAACCGTCAGAAATCCGTCAGCCAATATTGACGGATTTCTGACGGAATTTTATTTATTTTAAATTTTTTGCAAAAAAGAAAAATTAAAATACAATCACGTGTTACGGATTTGTAACGGATCCTAAATTTAAAATTTGTTTTCCTCGCATACAGATAAACGCTATATTTGTTTAGGATGTACGATATTATAACAATTTTAGGATTGTTTTCCAATGAATTGAATTTCACTTCTTATAAATTGATTGTAATTTATTAGGATTTATACAATTTTATAATATGATTAATCTTCAGAATTCTTTAAATTTTTAAATTTAACATTTCTCCATTACACAATAAAAATAAAAACCCCAAGAATCTTTTACATTTAAATTGTTAAATACTTATTAAACAATTTAAAAAAAAACCGTCAGAAATCCGTCAGCCAATATTGACGGATTTCAAACGGAATTTTATTTTTTTAAAAATTTTTCTAAAAAAGAAAAATTAAAATACAATCACGTGTTACGGATTTGTGACGGATCCTAAATTTAAAATTTGTTTTCCTCGCATACTGATAAACGCTATATTTGTTTAGGATGTACGATATTTTAACAATTTTACGATTGTTTTCCAATGAATTGAATTTCACTTCTTATAAATTGATTGTAATTTATTAGGATTTATACAAATTTATAATATGATTAATCTTCAAAATTCTTTAAATTTTTAAATTTAACATTTCTCCATTACACAATAAAAATAAAAACCCCAAGTATCTTTTACATTTAATTATGTGTAAATCCTTATTAAACTATTTAAAAAATAAAGAATCCGTCAGAAATCCGTCAGCCAATATTGACGGATTTCTGACGGAAAACCCTAATTTACTCCCGCCTAAGCATTTCGCTCTCATCAAAATAGCGGGATGGCTGACGGAATTCTGACGGATTTTAATAACCCGTCATAATTCCGTCATAGTGTTCTTTAAAACCACCACTTCGTCTTCTCCGTCGAACATAGAGAGAAAAAAAAAAAAAAATTTCAACTCCTCTTCTCCGTCCGATTCACCGACTTCTCCGTCCGATTCTCCGTCTTCTCCGTCGATTCACCGCCGTTTGTCACCCAACTCACCAAATCAATGTAAGTTCTTGGTAGTTTTAAGATTATGAACAAATCCATATAAATTTTTTCAATCCATTCAAATCGATGCTTCAAATTGTGTGTTATTCAATTGGGTATGGGTAAATTTCGAAATAGAAATCTTGTAGAACATGGTTTTGTTATTGATTTACGAATTAAAGATATGGAGATTTAGAAAATCATATGAATTTAGTGATTTATTAAAGAATTATGAATTTTGAAATTATGATAAATTAGGGATATATGGATGTATAGATTAATTAAATTTCAATTGTAAAAAGTTGTTGTAATTTTTAAGGATTTATTGAGATATATACATGTAAGTTGTTAAAATTTGGGAAAAAACTCTTAAAATACAAAGATGTAACGCTTAAATTAAAAAACATATGAAAATATGTAACTTTAAAAACATGTTACTTTATAAAACATTTAAATAATGTATAAAAACTTTGTAATTTAAACAAATAGAAAAACTTTTAAAAACCATACAAATTGGAATATGTGTAGATGCATTCGCGGATTCAATTGTAATAAATTTTTGTAATTTTTTAGGATTTATTGAGATTTATACTATGTACGTTATAAAAATTTGGAAAAAAAAAATTCTTACATTTCAAATAAATTGCAAAACTTTTACAAACATCATGTAACATTTAAAAACATGTAACTTTTATATATCGCATATTACCAAATTACCATAAATCATAAAATCCTTAAATTCTAAACTCCCAAATACTAAAAATCATAATTCCCAAAAGCCCTAAATCCGTAGTAAAGATTGTAAATTTTAAAGCAATAATTGACATACTAATTTTAAATATGTAATAAAATTAAATGGTTATTTAAAAAAAATTTAAATCGTAGGGATTATCCCCTATTTCATGGTGGTACCGGAGGCGGTGAATCCAGTAGGGGAGGTGGGACTGCGAGTAATTCGCACATCCCAACAACTCCTCTTATGGGTACAGCTGCCTCTGCTGCTCGTACGGCTATGACCATCAAGGAGTTTGTGTCGCAACCTGGTCGGGATAGGTTGACACGCCTTGACCCGGACTTACCTGACAACACGACCTGGTAATGACTACTTTTCAAAATTTAAATGATTATATAAGCTTAATAAAAATTGTTTTAAAATATGAAACAAAATTCCGTGTAGGTTCCAATTTTCGGGAAACGGTATTACGGGTTGTATCAACGAAATGGTCAACAGCATGATAACTAAGCCGTATCCCACATATGAGTCGATGCCGGCTGAAGACCAGGACACATGGTTTCGGCAATTTGCGGTAAATGTTTATATTCTTAAATAAATATACAATTTTTTTAAAAATATTTCAATTGTCAATAAATCGAGTATTGGTTTTCTTTGCAGCAAGAATTTACCTGGGACCCCCAGCTGACTCCTATGGTCCGACGTTTTTTCGACAAAAAGGCGAGGAGAAAGTACTCGTCGAAAATAAACGAGTGGAAGAACAAGTGGATAAAAAAGGGGAAGGCGCCTAAGGTTATTAAAGACAACACAACATTATGGGATGGACTTGTTGCATATTGGCAACTGGAGGCCACTCAAGGGACCTCCGCCCAAAACTCGAGTAACCGGAAGAGCCAGCGGAATGGGAAGGGAGAGGCGACCCACAACCTCGGTGCAACGAGCAAGACGACACGTGTTCAGCAACTGGTAATTTTCCTAATTTTTGAAATAATTTTACTTATCGCTAACATTTTCCGTACTTGAATATGCTAACAGTTTGAGAAGACCGGTGTGCGTCCGTCGAATGTTGATATCATCAGAGATGCCCACACCAACAGAAAGACGGGTGAAATCCAAGATGCGATTGCTCGGGAAATCGTGGAGAGCGTGGAGAAGGCCGGGCAGGAATACCTCCAGTCGCAACCAATCGTCGAGGGAACTCCGCCGCTAACCGAAGTTCCATTCGACAAGGTGAACGAGTTCACTTTCGAGGTTAGTAAACGTGTCAATTTTAAACACATTTAAAATACCTTTAAATACTAATACGTTTTGAATTTTAATTTTTTTTTTCTTAGGTAACCCCTAAGAGCAGAGGTCGTGTCTACGGCCTCCCCGAAGACAGTTGCTCATCCGTTTCGTCGTATCGCTATCACGGTGGTAGCAGTTTGCTAGCACAAAACGCCCAACTGACCCTACGGGTTGTCTCTTTGGAGGAACGGATTGAGGAGGCGGAGGCACGACGTCTGAGAGGGAAGGCACGGCGTCTGAAGAGGGATATGGAGGAGGTGGAGGCACGGCGTCTGAGAGGGAAGGCAGAGGCGGACGAACGATACAATCAGATGGAGCAGAAGATGAACGACTTCTTACGTCGTCAAGGACTTTAAATTTATATTGTAATTTAAATTTAATGTAAAACTTTAATTTCTTTTTAAAACAATTTCTATTTAATTATAATTTTCTTTTTTTTTAATTTAATTTTTTCTTACTAATTTATTTTTTGCATTTATTTTATTAAAAATAATTTTTTTTTTAAATAATGCCAAATCCGTCAGAATTCCGTCAGGACACCCTGACGGAATTCTGACGGATTTGAAATTCTGACGAGATAGAACTCACGGATCAAATCCGTCAGAAATCCCTAGGAAAACCCCTGATTCTGACGGATTTATGACGGATTTTTCCGTCAGAAACTGATATGTTTTCTTGTAGTGGTACTCGTGAATGTGAAACAATATAGTATGTTATAATGTCTAGCCATGAGTATAATAGGATGGAAAATGTTATATGTATGTACGATTCGATTTGTCTATATATATATTAGTGTATTATGTGTGTCTATTATATCTAAATGCATGTAACTAGCGGACATTAACACTATCAATTATAATGCTTTATATTATACACCAAGACAAGTAAATTATGATTGGATCATCTATAATACTAAGTTTGTGTTAGGTTTTAAGTTATAAACAATTATAATGTTTTAATTCAAAAGTGAGTTAGAAACAATTAAAATAATAAAAGGAAGAACAATTGAACGTGCAACACGAAAAAAGGAATTAGCGTAAACAAATTAAGGTTTAGCTTTTTATCTCTAAAGAAGAGCATGTGCATATTTGCTTCTCTTCCCCCAAATTTTCCTATGCTTACCTTCTTTCAACCTGAAGGAACTTTTATAATTTAAGTCAGTTCCATTTTTTTGTTATTTATTCTATTCGAAATTCTTTTGTTAGATGTGAAAATATCCAAATGCATAAATCACTCGGGTTTTAGTGTTGTTATAAATATATTCGAGTCGGCGTCTTATTTATTTGCTATAATATATGGATATATATAGAAATATTTATCCCATGTCAACACTTGTTAATTGTTATGGATTATATCTGATATGGTCAAATTTACCCTAGATCTACTCTCTCAAATTAAGAGATCGATTGTAGTACTTGAGGTTATCGAATCCACAGGGAATCAGGGACACAATAGATAATTAAATTCAGACTAAGCTAGGCAAATATAATATAAGAAAAAGCAAATAAAACAAAGCAAGATAGTGGTAACCTTTAAACAATGAAGATAAAAGCTAGGTTCAGGGAAATCTCAAGAGAATCAGAATTGCAGAGATAAACAGATAATTAAGAATATGAAAGCTCTGTTCCTAAACATGAACACGAATGTAAAACAAACCAGCTGTCGCTGCGAATATTATCTATGCTTAAACCCTAGACAACCAACTGTCGTTGCGAAATCAGATTGATCTAAACAAGCATTAAAGTTCAAGTTCAATTGTTCACAAAACCCTAAGCCAAATGTCTTTGCGAATATGAATTCTGCTCATCAAAGACTAGTTCAAGCAATCAATAACACTGTCGTGTCTATCAATTAACCTAATATCAGATTCTAGTTCATGACGCTAAAATCAGCAATAAACACAAGCCAAGATGAAGAACTCTAGTGATTTTATCCTATTAATTAAACAACCCTAACAATTCATCAAAACCTTTGAAAACTCTAAACCTAATAGAGAAATTACTCAGACATATTCAATGAAGCACAAAACATCTTTATTAGAGATATCTCTTAAGAGTAATTCTAAACACAATAAAATAAAGCTTCTGCCAAAACAATGGCTGTAAAAACGTATATATAGAGTACAAGGACGGTCATGGGCCCAATTGCAAACATCTGGGCTTTTCTGGCGCGAAAACGGAAATTTTCCAAAAAATAGGAATCTGTCACTTTTTGGTCGCGTCGAGCGACAGGGATAGTGCGTCGCTCGACACAGTCTTTTTCTTCACGTCGAGCGACACAAAGTGTCCGTCGCTCGACACAATCTGCAGATTTTCACCCCGAACATGTGACTTTGACAGCTCGTTCCGTTATGCTCCATAATGCTCCAGTAAACACCAATTGAGTCCAAAGCATCTTTGTACCTAATATTAAACACCAAATACTAGAAAACACCAAAAAACTCTATAAAACGGACATATATCATGGTATAAAAACCGGTAAAAACCATGATATATCAATATCCTAAGTAACATGTACAAACAAAATTTCCATATTTTCTTAATATACCAATTAAAGCTATGAAAACATATATTTGGGCCATGATGGGATGATTAAGAGTTTACATTCAAATATGGTTATTGAACTTCTATGATATGCATAACAATTGTATGGTTCATTAAAGTACTAAATATTTTCTTTGTCAAATAAAAAAAAAAAGAAACCAAAGCTACTTATCAAAATATTAAAGAACTAATGCTAATATACAAGTATTGGGGTTTAATATAAGTTTTCGTATAGACGTTGTTTGGATTTGGAAATGGCTTAGCTTGAAATATATGATCACATGGGATTGCCTCATACTTCCCACAAAGGAACAATCAATTGCAAACATCTGGGCTTTTCTGGCGCGAAAACGGAAATTTTCCAAAAAATAAGAATCTGTCACTTTTTGGTCGCGTCGAGCGACAGGGATAGTGCGTCGCTCGACACAGTCTTTTTCTTCACGTCGAGCGACACAGAGTGTCCGTCGCTCGACACAATCTGCAGATTTTCACCCCGAACATGTGACTTTGACAGCTCCTTCCGTTATGCTCCATAATGCTCCAGTAAACACCAATTGAGTCCAAAGCATCTTTGTACCTAATATTAAACACCAAATACTAGAAAACACCAAAAGACTCTATATTCGGACATATATCATGGTATAAAAACCGGTAAAAACCATGATATATCAACTCCCCCAGACTTAGCCTTTTGCTTGTCCCTAAGCAAAACAGATATAACCACTCCTTAAGAAACCACAGACCTTTGCAAAGTCATCCGGTGATACTTCGATGTGTCCCTAGAAGTATAGCAGTCTTTCAGTTGAATCCAAACCCCTTAGAGAATCTCAGACTTTCAGTCGCAGACCCCTTTAGTTTATTAAGTGCGGTCTCATCGAGGGAATATCGATCGCTGGACCTTCTAGATTCTTTCACCTCCTTGAACACTTTCCTGCGTTTCACCCTCTCTCTTCCCTCTGAAACTGTATCCAATTAAGGATATCATAGAGATGCAATGCCTTTTTTATTTTTCATTCATTTTTTTTTGTGATGGCGGGTACCTCAGCAGAGGGTCCTTTACCACCAGAACTTGAGGCTCCATTTTCCTTTGGCATTTCTAAATTTGGGCTTCTTGCACTTTTCCTTGGCATCTCTACGATCACTAGACCAGCTCTCACTACTGTTGTTCTATTGTGGGAGACAGGGTCATGAGGTTTTTTCTTTTTGATCTAGGACAGTTGTACTCGTCATTCGGGAAAAAGTTTCAAGAGCGGTCCGTTCTTGCTTTCAAGTGTTTGGAAGCTGAATCAAGTCTTGCGATTTCCAACGCCCTTGACAAGAAATTAGAGATTCATTGGGGCGGGGTCTTTGACATCCTTTCTGGCGTTCTCCAGAAATTTGAACTCGCTCCGTTAAACCGATCCACTTCCAGTTACCCACTTTGTAAAACCAGCCAACTTGCATTGATAATGGTCCTTGAGTGCTGTTCAAAGCAAGTTTAAGGGAGGTTTTGACTCGAATAAAACAAAAAATTTTGAAAAAAACACCATAAAAACTCAAAAGAAAACACATAAGTTAGCAATTGCCTCCCCCAGACTTAAACAACACTGTCCCCAGTGTTATTAAGCCCAAGATCGGTGAAACAAACATAAACAAAATTGAAAAGATTTGAAAAAGGAAGAAGAAACTTACCTGCCGAGGGGTGTCGATCGACACTGTTGATGGTGTCGATCGACACCAAGAAATTTTTGCCCAAATCAGATCGATTGATCAGGTCGATCTGTGGCTCCATCGATTGGTCTTCTCCTCGGGTGTCGATCGACACACTCAGTGAGTGTCGATCGGCGCTTGACTCTCTGTTTTTTTTTTAATTTTTTTCTTTTTGAACTGAAACACTGAGACTAAAAAGTTAGTAAAACAAAACGAAAATCAAATTTAAATCTACTTACCAGTGGGTTGCCTCCCACTAAACGCTTATTTTGAGTCATTAGCTTGACATCAATAAGCGTTTGGATCGTCGGGAAGTGTTGTACCTCCCTTATCCGTTAGGATGGTTGCCGCTATGTCCTTTATTCGATCTTTCTTTGCAGCTCCAGCTCCCCCAGACTTGTCAAAAACTATTCCTGGGAAAAGTTTCATCGTGTTCTCCATCATTTGATGGATCACTTCTTCTCCTTTCTCCTTTAAGTTTGAAGGGATGATGATCTTGATTTTTGCGAAAGGCTTTGAGGTTCTTTTAAGCTTCCTCTTGGGTGTATAACTTCTCTTTCCTGCAGAAACATCAGTAGAAAAACCAAGCTTTCGAGAAACTCGTTGCTTGCATGAGTGCGAAACAGTTTTTTCACAATTTAAATTCTTATTGACGAAAGCAGGAGAATCAGAAATAAGTACAGAAAGTTCATACCTTGGCTCTTTCGGAGGATTCTCAATCCTGATACTCATGGATAAAGCTTCTTCAACCTCCTGTGATGACCTTCGAGCTCTGGGGAATGGAAGCTTAGGAGTATGGACTCGTTCTTCGACTGATTCAGACGATTTGTGAAGTTGTGGATCGGACTTGGTAGGGTGTCGAGCGACGTTGGGGTGATGTCGCTCGACACCACTATCAAACTCAGCTTCTGCGTCGAGCTCACTGTCGAGCGATGCTGCTTCATCTTCACGTGTCGATCGACACAACTCCTTAGTATCGATCGACATGTGCTCTGCAACTTTGGATTTTTGATTTTCTTCAAGTGTCGATCGACACACTTGATTAGTGTCGATCGACGCTAACTCTGCTATTCTGAAAATTGCTTTAAACTCGTCGAAACAGCCATCGTCTTCCACTGGAATGGTAACGCAAGCATCCTTGGGGTCCGTATCAGTCATCGCATGAAGAAATTCGTCTTGCTACTTGATAGAATCAGCAGCTTCAGCAACCTGAACATCCAACTTCTGAAGATGAGTACCCAAAGCTTCGAGCTTCCCATTCAGATCATCGTACAGTGAATCCAGCTTTCTGTTGAAGTCCTCAGTCAATTTCTGCTGTTCTTCGAGGATCCGCGCAAGCATAGCTACCATCTTGCTATCTGATGATTGAGGTGGAGGCGTCTGATAAGCTGAAGTACCATAGGTCCTCTCTGAATCGAACAGTCTTTTATTCCTCTGAATCAAGAACTTCTGCGCAATCATCTTTTATTCACGCCTGAAACTCAAAACAAAAAACAAAAACAAAAACAAAAACAGAAATAAAGACCTAGACAAAATCCTAGTAATAAGAATCTAATGGTATGACTCCCCGGCAACGGCGCCAAAATTTGATATGGTCAAATTTACCCTAGACCTACTCTCTCAAATTAAGAGATCGATTGTAGTACTTGAGGTTATCGAATCCACAGGGAATCAGGGACACAATAGATAATTAAATTCAGACTAAGCTAGGCAAATATAATATAAGAAAAAGCAAATAAAACAAAGCAAGATAGTGGTAACCTTTAAACAATGAAGATAAAAGCTAGGTTCAGGGAAATCTCAAGAGAATCAGAATTGCAGAGATAAACAGATAATTAAGAATATGAAAGCTCTGTTCCTAAACATGAACACGAATGTAAAACAAACCAGCTGTCGCTGCGAATATTATCTATGCTTAAACCCTAGACAACCAACTGTCGTTGCGAAATCAGATTGATCTAAACAAGCATTAAAGTTCAAGTTCAATTGTTCACAAAACCCTAAGCCAAATGTCTTTGCGAATATGAATTCTGCTCATCAAAGACTAGTTCAAGCAATCAATAACACTGTCGTGTCTATCAATTAACCTAATATCAGATTCTAGTTCATGACGCTAAAATCAGCAATAAACACAAGCCAAGATGAAGAACTCTAGTGATTTTATCCTATTAATTAAACAACCCTAACAATTCATCAAAACCTTTGAAAACTCTAAACCTAATAGAGAAATTACTCAGACATATTCAATGAAGCACAAAACATCTTTATTAGAGATATCTCTTAAGAGTAATTCTAAACACAATAAAATAAAGCTTCTGCCAAAACAATGGCTGTAAAAACGTATATATAGAGTACAAGGACGGTCATGGGCCCAATTGCAAACATCTGGGCTTTTCTGGCGCGAAAACGGAAATTTTCCAAAAAATAGGAATCTGTCACTTTTTGGTCGCGTCGAGCGACAGGGATAGTGCGTCGCTCGACACAGTCTTTTTCTTCACGTCGAGCGACACAAAGTGTCCGTCGCTCGACACAATCTGCAGATTTTCACCCCGAACATGTGACTTTGACAGCTCGTTCCGTTATGCTCCATAATGCTCCAGTAAACACCAATTGAGTCCAAAGCATCTTTGTACCTAATATTAAACACCAAATACTAGAAAACACCAAAAAACTCTATAAAACGGACATATATCATGGTATAAAAACCGGTAAAAACCATGATATATCAATATCCTAAGTAACATGTACAAACGAAATTTCCATATTTTCTTAATATACCAATTAAAGCTATGAAAACATATATTTGGGCCATGATGGGATGATTAAGAGTTTACATTCAAATATGGTTATTGAACTTCTATGATATGCATAACAATTGTATGGTTCATTAAAGTACTAAATATTTTCTTTGTCAAATAAAAAAAAAAAGAAACCAAAGCTACTTATCAAAATATTAAAGAACTAATGCTAATATACAAGTATTGGGGTTTAATATAAGTTTTCGTATAGACGTTGTTTGGATTTGGAAATGGCTTAGCTTGAAATATATGATCACATGGGATTGCCTCATACTTCCCACAAAGGAACAATCATATGCTTAAATTTGTATCATGACAATAATATCCTTCACTTCTTTGATGGGATGTATGAGTCGACATCCTTGTCTCATGGGTATTTACGTCTTCTTATTCTCGTTTGCTTACTACCATATTCTAAATTAATTATTTTGGGGTTTTTATACAAAAAAAGCTAAATTTAGTTTGTTATCAGTTCTTCTCAACGTGGGCCTAGAGTGATAAGTAAGTGGAAAAGACCTCCAGCTCCATGGTTAAAATGCAACATAGGGGTCTCGTGGTGTAAGCGAAGCAAGGTAGGTGGTTTCTCTTGGGTTTTAAGAGATCACCTTGGCACAGTAGTGATGCATAGCAAGAGATGTTTTAATGGATTGACTTCGCTTGTGGAGGCTCAGTTAAAAGGGTTTTTGTGGGCAACTGAGAGTATGGATGCGCATAATTTGAACAAGATTATTTTTGCATCAGATGCTTTGGATTTGGTTTTGGCAAATAAGAATCCAGCTAAGTGGCCTAACTTTTGGTATCATGTCTCCGAGTTGAGCCGTGTTTTGAGAAGATTTGGGGAGTGGAGAATGATTTTTGAAAGAAAGGGAGATAACAAAGGAGCCTTTTTAATTGCTCAGAGTGTTATTTATGAGAATTGGTGGCAATCATACGTAGCTCAAGGCCATCCGGTATGGTTGAAGGAGCTTTTTGATGGCGAGAAAGGCTAAATTGTTTTCCTTCCTTCTTTGATCCCTTTTTGGTATATGTATTTGATTGAGGTTGTATGTGTTCGATGTGTTCTTCAGTATAGTGTCGGATATGTAACCTTGAGCAATTCCTTTTAATCTTACAGATGACAAAAAAAAGTTTATATTTAGGGAAATTTAGTTTGAGCCGAACATTTTGTTTATGGTTAGGTTCAATTTATAAAATCTGTCTTTCTTATAATGATATTTTTTTTACTGAAATTAAAATTGAAATTTTCATATCTAGTTTGTTCAGTCAAAGTCTGGATTAGTTACATTCATATTTCATGCATATATCATAGAAATTTTTGTATTTGGTTTGTATTAATATAATTTAATTATTTTAGATGAAGCCGATCAGGTTTGTCTTTATTAGTTTAAATATGTGTAAGTTAATATTAAGTCTTGCTCAATTATATTGAATTATTGATGGACCCTCTTGTTATACCTGAGGCATATATATTTTATTTTATTGTCTTTTTCAGTTTTGTTCTTATACTTGGTCTAGCAGATTTAATTTTGTCATTTTCCTTCTTATTTAATTCCAAATATATTTAAACCTTCAAAAATTGTTCGACTTAATTCCTTTATGTATTGTATATGTTTGCCCATGCATGTCGCACTTTGTTCTTTGTTGTTTTCCATTTAGCTACTTTTCATTGTTTTCTCTAATAATTCAATCACTTTAAAATATATTTTTATGTCAAATAAGACATGCAACATGCAATACAATAAAACATTACGGCTACAAATCATATGCATTCATTTTAACCTAAAAGTTTATATAATATATAGTTTTAACCCTTGAGAAGTATTGTTATGCATCAGGATCCACCAATCTAAATGGTTGCTTTCATTTATTCTTCACCAATTTATACGATGTGACAATTCAACAGTCTTGACATTTATTTTCCAAAAGAACCAAGGCTTCATTTTAAAAAATAACAAATTTTCGTAGATATTATGTTCGAAGCAATTTAAGTTTAGTAGTAATAAGACCAAAATTTGTTTCACACAGAAAAGAGATAAGGCTGTGAGAAAAAAAGTGTCAGAGACAGGAAAGGAAACATGCATTGTTGCATTGTTAGCTAAAAGAAACAAAATTCAAATTGTGACATATAAAAACAAAAAAAAAACACTTCAAATATTCTTTTGATGATTTGTGAGGATTTTCTCTAAAATATATAAATCATATCAAGTTACCGTGAAAGGAGTTTCTTTGCAGAAAAGGTATTTTCTTTCAAAAAGTTAAAAAAAAATAACAGTGAAAAAAGCAAAGTAAGACAAAATTATTGTTTTTATTTGTTTTTGATGTTACCTTACTGAGGAAAGAGTGAAACTATTTGAGTGGCAATGCAGTATGGGTTCGCAGAGACAAATATACCCCGCGCCTGCAACATCCTTTAGTACAGTTCTGACAAATTACTTTACTACCCTTAGGTTTGGGGACCCACCTATCCCCTTCGAAATGTCTTGTCACACGTGAATTCTACTAAGATATTATATTTTTCTCTGCTCTCTTGCTCGTGTATGGATCTTATTACAGTATAGATGCATTTTTTTTCATATGTTTTTAATAATCTACACGCAAAGTTTTTTTCCCCAAGACATGTATGATGTACCCTCGAGCATGTTCACTAAGACATTATTGAAGAGTGTCTATAATCATTTTTAATTAAATTTAATTATATTAAAATCATTTTAGCCATATTTGGATATTAGACCATGTTCATTGCAGATTTTACGGGATCTTATGTGATATTCTTATAATATAAACTTATTAAAACACACATTCTCTCTTCTTTTTAATCAATTTTATACCTTTTTTTTCATCTTTTTACTCAACTTTTAAACACTCTCTCTTCTTTTTCCTTTTAAACACACTCCAACAGATCTAATATTAGATCTTTCTCTCTCTCTTTTAAACACTCTCTCTTCCTTTTACTAATTTTATATTTAAACACACACTCAATATACCCTACAAAAACATTATCTTTCTTCCTTTTATAACCATTTTAATAATTTTATATTATAAGAACATCCTATAAGATCACAAAATGTCACCATTGAACATGCCCTAATGTTTCAAAAAAATTATAAATAAGACACTTAGTCTTATTTTTGGATCTATGAGTCTAAAGTTTAATTTTAATTTATTAATTAGATATATCTAATTAGATCTCATTGTGTTTCTAATGAATATGCTCTATCCTAATGACTTGAAGGAACAAAGGCATCATGGGCCTAATGCTTCTAAATGTGTGACTTTTTTAAAAACAAAATTCTCCACGATCCAAATAGTTCTCCATGAGAACGCCTGTAGGAAAAAACTATCATGGGCCTAATGCTTCTAAATGACTTTTTTTTTTTTTTAAATCTCCATGCGATTCAAATAGTTTACTTTCGTGTGTTTAAGAATTAAAGATCAAGAAGAAAATATTATTACCAACTCTAATTAATCATTCCTGCAGATTAATTCCCCCCAACAACAAAAATGTTTTATACAAGACAGAATAACATTTAATATAATTGATTCACACGTACATTTCTCACATGAAATAAAAAGAAGATAAATTCAAAAGTCCAAAAAGAAACAGATCATTTACGAGCTAGTACTGTGACTTTGACTATTATTTTCACTCCCACGAAGCTCTCTCAACGAAGCAATAACTTGCAACATATTAGGTCTCTTCGATGGAAAATCATCAACACACCGTAACGCTATCTCCAAATATCTCAACATTTCTTTCACACATACTCCACCAAAACCTTCTTTTTCACTCAGAGTCTTCGAATCTTCTTTAACACTCAAAAGCTCCTCATCAATCACTTCCATATGTTTCCCTTCTCTTGCTTTCATCTTAGACCAACCAACCAAATTCGTATCACCAAACTCATCTTTATCCGTCGGTCTTTTCCCGCTCAAAATCTCGAGCATCACGACTCCGATCGAGTACACGTCGCCTTTCGATGTACACCGAAAACTCTGGTAATACTCGGGAGGAACGTAACCTGGCGTGCCCGCCAAGGTACTTACGCTTAAATGCGTATCTAACGCGCTGATCAGCCTCGCCATTCCGAAATCGGACACTCTAGCTTCCATTTCGTGATCGAGAAGTACGTTGCTCGATTTCATATCGCGGTGAATTATATGAGGGATGCAATTATGATGCAAGAAGCAAAGCCCTTTCGCGGCTCCTTTCGCAATCTTTTTCCGTTCTTCCCAATTTAAAATCCTCCGTTTTTCGCCCGTTCTCGACCCGTGAAGGACTTCCTCGAGGCTTCCGTATTGCATAAACTCGTAAACGAGCAATCTCTCTTCCCCGATTTTACAATATCCCAAAAGCGGTACAAGGTTTCGGTGTTTGATCTTCCCTAGGGTTTCCATTTCCGCCATAAACTCTCTATCCCCTTGACAACTTAACCTAATCAGTTTCTTGATCGCCACGGATGATCCGTCTTTAAGCGTCGCTTTGAAAACCTCCCCGAATCCACCATGTCCGATCATACTCGCGGCCGAGAATCCGTTTGTCGCCTCAATAAGTTGCGAAAACTTAAGCTTCCTTAGCTGTCGTTGAAACGTTGCTACGTTTATACTTAACGGCTCTTTCTCCTTTTCGATTTTCCAAGTCGTGGCGGAATTAACCGCTTGTAAACTGTGAAGCATCTTCGCATCTTCTGCGTCCCGCTTCCTAGCACGAACCGCAATCGCCCAAACGATCAAAATACAAACCGACGCGGCGGAAATCAACACTCCCAAAACAATACTATTCGCCCAAGAAGCCGCCGTCCTTCCGTGTTTATCACGTTTCCCTTCCTCTGGTCCCGCGGGAAGCTGATTGTTTCCGTTTTTACATTCCGGTAACGGAACACCGCAAAGTCCTGGATTATTCGCGTACTGACTCGCCGGAAGAGTACTAAGCTGACCTCTTTGAGGAATTTGACCGGTTAACTCGTTATTCGACAAATCAATCTGCACCAAGAAAGACAAATTCGAGAAAGACTCCGGGATTTGACCTTGTAACCGATTATCCGACGCATCGAAAACGCCGAGATTCTTTAGCTGACCGATGGTAACCGGAATCTCGCCTGAGAGTTGATTATGCGAAAGCTCGAGGACTTGTAGAGCGATCATTTCACCGATTTCATCAGGAATCTTGCCTCGAAGTTGATTATAAGAAAGATCAAGATACTCAATAGTTTGATATCTTGTAAAAAGACTCAAAATCGGACCGGAATACATTCTCGTAAAATCGCAACTTTTAAGAGACGGGATCTGAAGAAGCCGCTCTGGTCTAATTCCCGCGAATTCAACCAAACCGCCAACACCTTTACATGAGTTTCCAACGTTTCTTACAAAAGCCATTGTATTGCCAGAGAGTAAACCGGAAAGAGCTTTTGAACCGGGTTGACGACCTAACCGAGGTGGAATTTCACCGGTTAAGTGATTTGTGTTGAGATCAAGCCATACTAATGTTGTGCATTTGCCTAACTCCGAAGGTACTTCTCCGGTGAAGTTGTTGTTACCGAGCTGAAGAACCGCTAACCGAGAAAGAATACCGAAACCTCGAGGGACTTGACCGGTTAACCGGTTACTTGTGAAAGAAATCCATTCAATGTTACTACAATTGAAAAACTCTTGAGGGATTTCTCCGGTTAGTTGATTGTTGTTGAGTATCAAATCCTTGAGGTTTTGTAGTTTTCCGATCTCCGGCGGGATTTTTCCGGCGAAATTGTTGTACCAAGCTATAAACTGCTCGAGTTTTCGAAGATTTCCGATCTCCGGTGGGATTGTACCGTTGAAATAATTAAGACTAAGATCAATAGTACGAAGCTCGGTACATTGAGATATCGTCGGAGGAATCTCTCCGGTGACTAGATTATCCGGTAGTCTTAACTCTTCTAAAGAACTTGCTCCGGGACATAAATCCGGGGGAATCACGCCGGAGAATCGATTCGAGCTAAAATCAGCGATTCTTAAGCTCTTACAAGCGGAAATTGAAGACGGAAACTCGCCGGAGATCAAATTATTGCTTAAAAGCAAGATTTGAAGCGATCCGAAGTTCTTGAGGATCTTGTTCGGAAACGGACCGGAGATGTTGTTGTTGGAAAGATCAAGAATCTGTAACCAAGAACAAGAAGACAATGAATCAGGGATTACTCCGGTTATGTTGTTGTTTGAAATCCGGAGGTTTTGTAAAGTCCGGCAAGTATCTCCGATCTCCGAGGGGATCCAACCGGTGAGTCGATTATGCGAAAGATCCAAACTTTGTAAAGTTTTTAGTTCGCCGAACAATTTCGGAATCTGTCCATCGAAGTTATTGTAAGAAAGATTCAAGCTTTTGAGGTTTGTGCAGTTCGTAAGCGAATCGGGGATATCGCCGGAGATACTGTTCCCAGAGAAGTTGAGATTCGTTAAGGAGACGCAAGAAAACAGAGGAATGGTTAAACCGGAGATGAAACCGGTTATGTTGTTGTAAGAAAGATCTAGGGTTTGTAGTTTCTTGCTTTCCAAGAAAAGATCATTAGGTAACTTTCCGGTGAAGTTATTATAAGAGAGAGTGATTGAAATGAGATTTGAGTATTTTGAGAAGAAATTTTCTGGGAGGATTCCGATTAAACCGGAAGAAGAGAGTTCGATTTCGGTTAGGGTTTTAGGAAGAAGGAGAAGTGAGGTTGAGTTTAGGACAAAGAAATTTTCAGAGAGTTTAAGAATAGAAAGAGAATCAAGATTGGTGAATGCATTGAAGGAGACGGTTCCGGAGAGACCACTACCGGAGAGATTAATCTCGGTGACTCTTCCGGCGAGACAAGTTACGCCGGAGTATTGACAAGGGGATTTTCTAGGGTTCCAGTTTGAGAGAATATTGTTTGGATCATCTTGGATCATTGATTTGAAAGAGAGGAGTGATAATGAGTCGGTTTTGAGTGAGGTTTGGTCGGAGGAAGAGAGATGTGTAAGGAGGAGGAAGAAGAAGGAGGAGATTTGGATCCGAGTTCGGATCCGGGTTGGTGAATGGGTCATTTGGAGGGAGGTTTTTTTTTGGAGTGTGTTTGAATGGAAGTAAGTAAGTGAAGAAATTTAGATGATAAAGACTTTGCTTTTTTGGGGGTGATGCTAAAGCAAGAAATGAAAAAGGACTTTTTTGAGAGAAAAGAAAAAGCTGCTTTTTTATTTTTTTTATTTGATTGTGTTGTATCATCATTGATGCTTATAATTTTATATCATTTGTGATTTGTAAGACTAGCATCTACATCAGGTTTTTTTTATATATAAATATGCTTTTTGTTTTGGTTAAATGATCAAATATTATTGTTTTGTGGAATGATGATTTTCATAAGTTTGATTTAGTCCGTATATCTTTGTTTTATCCCATATTTTTGCAATTTTACCATAATTCAGTGAGGATTCATTACTATCAAAGCTAAAAGAAAGAATTTCTGAGAATGAAGAAAAATACTATGTAATAGTATATCTATGGTGTAGAAATTTATAGCTATATATAAAACACTTACGTGTAAATATGTAATAATGTCTTACAACTTAATCAAACGCTATACTAAATCACTTTAAATATGGTTAGTGATAGGGTGACCACACTAGTGAAAACAAATATACTAAAAATTCTAGTCTATGATCACATTAAGTTTGGAATTGTGGGAGGAATTATTGCAAACCAAAGCCTAGAGTACTATAATTCATTTAGTATGGTGTATGGTCAAAGTAAATGGGACCCAATTTAATGCATCACATATGAAATGGGTTTTTTTTTGTAAAACTTGAAATTGTTTGATCCAAAAAAAAACTTGAAATTGTTTGATCCAAGTTTCACTGTCGAGGCAGAGGCGTGGAGGAATGAACAGAGAGATGTCACTTTACAAATTACAATAACAAACTTTATGGTGTAACCATAATGTTGCTCACTTCTTTTTACAATTTTATATGATTTTCATTAGTTTAGTATCGTATTATATGCCATAAATATAGCCTTTATCTCATGTTCCAAGTCACACACTCCATCCTTTTCATCATTGCATCGCCATCTCCCACCAAATTACTATGTAGATTTTAAATAAGTAAACAGAATATTAGCTTCAATTTGATATCCACCTTTGCATAACATTAAATTTCAACGATAATTTGGTAGATATATAACTAATGTTCACAATAAAATACTATATTTGTATGTTATTACTCCAGTCTCTCCAGCTAGTAGCTACCATTCCATTGCACAAGAGACTATTCAACTATTTCTCTAAGAAGAATAGTTTCTAGTGGAAAGAATTATTCTTAGAACTTTTTTCATTAAAAATTAATATATTGCATTCTTATCACCTATAGTGTGATTTCTTCATTATAATAATTCACACTATTGATTACTAAAGAGTAGATTTTGTAGATTTTATTTGATAATAAATAGAAAGAGCCGAATAGTGGAGAGTAATAGCGAAAAAGACCCACAAAAGAAACAACATCAATTAGCTCGTGGTTTAGTGGCATGAGAGGTTATGATTCCTTTGGTCCCATTTTTTTTAAAAATACTTCTTTATTGATTTCTCTCTTTTTCACTAGCACTAATGCTTATAATTATGTGTGTATTTCTATTTTATAGTTTTGTTTAATGCTCTCTTGAACTCTACGACCAAACCAAATCAAATTACCTAAACCGGGCTAAATTCCATATAAGCATGTTTACAGAATTTGAATTCCTATACGACAAAAGGATTACTTGCCCTCGTATAAAGAATTATCATGAATATTTCTTCCTTTTAAAAGGACTACAAGTCTACTAGAGTGTTTTTAGTTTATCAGTTATTTCCAACCAATATTTTAGTTAGTCGAGCGTATTAGTATCCACAAGGACCACAACCAAGTACATGAATGTAAATGCAAGGAAGACATTATCTCTATATGCACGTATAACAAAATATTTTATACACACACGACCAAAAGTACTAATTTATCTTCAAAAATATACTCTACTGACTAGATGTTAATATATTAACACATTCTTCGGACAAATTGTGATCAGTCTTTATGTTCATCATCCTAGTAGCAGAAGATAGCGGTGAATGACCATCCCTACAACCGCTGTATAGTGGTTGCTTTGCTGCGTCTAACATATCGAAAAACCTTCGAGATTCTAAATTAGGTTCTTCAACCCTATCACCCTCATAACCACCGGACTGGAAATTTTCTCTAACCATCGCAACCGTACTAACCCCAACATCTACATCCGCTGTAGGTTCCCCAACGCTAGACGGAAAATAAGGTTCATTGCTACTGGTACTACCATATTCATAATTCCTTTCTCCATGTAAAAACCAAACCTTATATCCCGGCCTAAATCCATATCTATATAAGTGGTTCCAAACAGTAGAAACTGCATCACTAATTTTATTACAGCAATTAGAACAAGGACATTTGATATCCTGACCTTTGTTGGCCGCCTCTTGATTTATGGGTAACTACATGAACTGGCAAATACCATCAGCGTATTCGGTCGTTAATAAGTTAGACCCCTCTTCCCTCATTGGCCCGTCCATCCATGACCGAAAATATGAAGAACTCATCTCTTAAAAAAATTATTTTGGTTTTCAAATGTTGTTATGAACATCTGAAGAAATTTTAAAACTTATGTAGAATGAAAATCCGTTAGAAATCCGTCAGACAACCGTCAAAACCTCCGACACAATAACACATCAATCCCATCGGCCGACCCAGACGATTTGTTAACCAGTCAAAGTTTGCCGACATCGGAAACCGTCAGAATTCCGTCGGCACAAAAACAAAATCTGATTTCCGTCAGATAACCGTCAGTATTACCGTCAGAATATTCCGACCGTTTATTCCCGTCGGTATGTTGTCGGAAAATGTTGACGGATTTATGACGGAATAGTGACAGCAACCTTTGTCGTCAGTAATCCGTCACAAAAAACTGACGGAATCACGACGGAATGATTTTTCGTCACAATTCCGTCAGTAATCCGACGGAACTGTCTGACGGAAAGTCCGACGGCTGAGAATTCCGTCAGAAATCGTGATGTTTTCTTGTAGTGATAGGCGCATTTACACGTAGACCTATATAAAATAATATTCAAAGATGCTATATATTTTTAGAAAATTTATGAAAATAGAAAACATGCATGCTCTAGTCTCTAGTAGCGTCACGGTTTTTTTTCTATAGAAAATTGATAAAAATATCTTTTGCTTTCACTAATGCATGTAACTACACGGCTCTTGTCACTAGCCTGATGGCCCTGGTCTATAACTATTTCGAATAACATCATAGCTTATTCGAAATGTTAGTGTGATAGCCAATAAATAGGGCTTGTGGTTTTCACCTAACCTTGCTACTTAGTCATGAGCTGAAACATTTTGTAAGAAAACATAAATTGGACATTGGGAAAGAAGAAAGAAATTAGCAAATAATGGAAACAGTAGGACTCCAATTTCATCGTACGTACTTGTAACTTTTATTCTCTCCTTCTTTGTTCGTCTATTGGCTTATGACCCTTTTTAAGCTATGCGTATGGAAATTCCAACCCAAAACTAATATGAGAATGCGTTATTTAGAATTTGACACTACCACTAAACAAGATCAACTCAAACTTACCTCCAATTAATTTGATATTTACAATGTAGTGGAGTAATCATTTTTTCTTTCTTTCAAATGTGTAAAAGTTAATGGTCAACCAAGCATGACTTGAAGTTCAAATGATTCAAAAACTATTTGAAGAATCGGTTCAGCTTGATAATAATTGGATAATATTTTTTGAGAATGGAGACATAATGATAATATATATGATGTGCACTAATGTCAAAAATCAAGAAAATGCTATATACCATGTAATCATCCGAATATATTCAATACCACAAATTACAATCAAATAACCAAAACTATTAACAATCAACACATCAAATCTCTAAAACACTAGGCATAGTACATTTACACATTTGGAATCTATTTTCACATTTATACAATAAGCATAGTACATTTACAGTATGCATGTGATGTTTTGAATTATTTAAGGGGTTTTTTACTGTTCTTTGATTTTTTTTTTGTAATTTGTTTAACACGTTAAAAAGTTAAAAGAGGCTCGAGACTCGAGAGGGACCGAAACATGTCGTGAATAGCACGCGTTACTTTTTTCCATTTGTTACTGTGTTCAAATGATTGGTGAGTACTCTGTTTTGTTTGTCTGTTACATCTTTGTCAAAAACATTCAGCTTTTTTTGTTTTGAACTTTTTTCACTAAACAGTATACACACTCTCTGTCTCTCTCTTTAAGCAGTCGTGGCATGGACTTTTTTTACCCGCAAGCCATTTTATTTTGAGTAATTAACTTTTTTTGGTTTACATGTTAACTTTTGTAATATTTTTTTTTTATTGACACCAATATTCAAGTCAAAACTAGATTATGAATGTGGTGATGAGTATGTTTCTAGGCAAGAATTTTCAGCAATTCTTATTTGTATATAATGTTTATTTATCTCAATTTATGTAGATTCGAACATCAGAGAGCCATGTTTTGTGTGTGTTGTGTGTCTATATATTTAGAAGCAACCAAGTGTGAAACACACTTTAAGTTTCAGCTTTAGCCCGTAAAAAACAAGGGGGATTGCCAAAATTAGTACATACGATTTCAAATATGCTATTCTTAGAAACAAAATCAAATTTGAAATGATTGATTTAGATCATCCCTATGGAACAAGCACGCTTGTCTTTTGTTACTCTCTTCTAGCTCAAATAGACATAGGACATGAGATTATATAAAAAAACAAAAAAACCAACAAGAACGAAAATGATACAATGTAATTAATTAATTACCAAAAAAAATAAAGAGGAGAGAAATGATTCAATAAGAGACTCACCTAAACAACACAAGTTTCGTCTACTTCAATATAGCATCATAGAAAGAAAAAAACGCCACAAAATATTTAAAAGAAACTTAAGAACAAAGTAGCCTAAAGAAAATCCTTTTTGATATTTGGTTTCTGGCTTTATAACAAGTCTTTCTTCTTCTTCTTTTATCTACCTAAAAAGGATGCGAATTACTCTCCAGGTATTCAGTTTTTGATATTGTGCATACAATGTTCATTCGAATTTAGCAAAAAATCAATTATTCATCAAAGATTTTCTACCAGTTGAGTGTTGTTCTTGTTCTAAAATTTTCTTTGTTTACTAGGGATCAAACACGAAATCAGAATTGGTTTGATATGGTTGAGTTCCGGA
Source organism: Draba incana (assembly GCA_963576765.1). Taxonomy (NCBI): domain Eukaryota; kingdom Viridiplantae; phylum Streptophyta; class Magnoliopsida; order Brassicales; family Brassicaceae; genus Draba; species Draba incana. The sequence goes on along the minus strand of OY755216.1, from coordinate 34,501,313 downwards.
ACACTGAATCTGGTTTGGTCTAGGATAGCAGAAAGGACACGGATGGAGTGGATTGAATGAGTGGATTGATATAGTTGGAGAAGCTTGATGGTTATGATACTTGGAAATTGGGAAGTGCACACTTGAAAAAAATGAAGAGTAGATATGTATTCAGGTGGGCTAGAAACCAAGTCATTGACAAGATCGTCAATCGTTGGAAGATCTAGCAATAAAAGTTATTAGACCTAGAGAGAACGTATAAAAAGGAGCCCTAAATCCTCTCAGAAGCCAAATTACAGAGACTCACTCTCTTTCTCGTTTGGATTGGATTTGTAACTTTTATTTTTTCTTAGTAACCAAAAAACAGAGGCAATAGCAGAAGAAGAAGTTGAAGAGAAAGGAGAGAAAGCTGATGGAGGAAATTAGTAGTGGCTCAAGTCAACAAAACATTTTGGAGAAGGTGACAGTGTTGATTTTGAATAGATAATACTCCCTCCGTTTCAATATATAAGCTGTTTTGGGGTTTTTGTTTTGTTTCAAAATGTAAGCTATTTTGATAATACTAGATACTTTTAATTTTATTGAATAATGTGTGACCAATAGTATTTTGCAGTCTTTTTTATAATTGGTTAAACTGTTTTTAATATATATTTTAAATGCTACTTTTTAGATTAAAAGTAGTTTCTTAATATTCACGATTTTTGCTAAAACCTCTTATATTATGAAACGGAGGGAGTATATAAGGTTTGCCTCAAACTGTCTTTAATATGTGACATGATTCTTTGTCTGTGACAGGAAGCCCTTGAAAAGAAGCAAGACTCTGGTTGGGGGTCATTTCGGCCCTTGGATACATACCCTGAATGAATTCGTGGAGCAGGTGACAAACAATGTCGATTTTTAATTTATGTATATAAGGTTTACCTCAAAACAATCTTTGATGATTCTTCTTCGTGACAGATTAATATTAGAACAGAGCGGATCCGTGAGGCAGTAAAGAAAATGAATGCTCATGATTTAAAATTGATTCAACTAGTCCTAGATGTAATCGGTAATTCTTCTGAACAAGGCTTAGCGGCACGCAGACCTGCAAAATCTGATGGTAAAATCTAATCTTTAAAGAGAGACTTGTTGACGTCAAAGCAGCATTCTATAGATATATATATATATATATATATATATTACCAAAGTCTTACTGGATTTTTTAATACGTCATAATTTAAAAAATGAAAACCGAAATAAAAAAAATTACTAGTTATTAATCATATTAATAATATATTATTAATATGATTAACTATTAGTAATAGAAACATGGAAAGATTAAGTAATAAGTGTACTGAAAAAAAAATTACAATCAATAAATCTTAAAATGAGACGTCTACCACAGTAACCAAACCAAAATAAATGATTTGATTAACCTGAATTTTTGTTTAAGGAAATTAATGGAATCCATAATTTTAAATGCAGATGACGAATTGCAGAAAGGCAAAGGTGAGGGAGGGGGCGGGTCTATAAGGCATACTTTTGTATGTGTACTCTTTTAAGTTTCTGGTGATCGGTTTGTGTTTTTATTAAGTTTAGACTATGGTTTGAGTATTTAATAAGTTGGTTTTACGAAAGCGCAAGAGCTTCAACTTCTCTGTATTGTGACATGTTTTTATGCAAAAATAAAACTTCATCTTGTTTGATCATGTTAAATATCTTGTTTTGATTGAATATTGTTCGAGAGTTGAGAGTTAGAATCATAATTTTAAATTTGTTTAGATTAGTTAGTTATGTCCACCAACATATACAACTTAATATCTCATTTTCAAAAATTACAATCTCCAACTACTTTGTTGAGGTTTTGTTAAACCTTATGATCTGGTCATTAGAACAAAGCAATTCGATCTTTCTTTTTTTCACTCAACACATTCTGTCTCTCTCATTTGCAAACCAGGCAATGGAATTTTTACCCCCAAGCCATTTTGTTTTGAGTAATTAACTTTTTTTTTTGTATTCTAAATATTGTTTACTGACACCAGTATTCAGATCAAATTAGATAATGAATGTGGTGAATATGTTTTCTAGGCAAGATTTTTTTAGCAATTCTAATGCGTATAGAATATTTCAATGTATTTTAGATTTGAAAATTTGAGAACCATGTTTTGTGGGTTGTGTCCTTTAAGCTTTGAGCCGTCAAAGAGATGACCTTCGATTTCAAATATGTGATTCTTAAAAATAAAATAAATTTTGAAATGTGATTTAGATCATCCCTATGAAACAAGCAGGCTTGTCTTTTGTTAGTCTTCTAAAGACATCACATTATATATCAAACACCAAATATAAAGAACAAAAAGGATACAGCGTAATTAATTAATTAATTACCGAAAAAGGAGAGAAAACACTATAGCAGAAGCAGTGATATGAGAGACTCACCTAAACAACACAAGTTTCGTCTAAATCATATAGCATCATCCCAGGAAAATATTTAAAGCCAAGTGAAAAATAAAATAGCCCTAAGAAAATCAAACCATAAAAAGCCATTTTTGATATTTGGTTTCTGGCTATAAAAACAAGTCTTTCTTCTTTTATCTACCTATAAGGATTTCGGATCTCTTCTTCTTTTCTTCTACCAAAAAACGTGAGGGGTAAGCTTTTTGAGGGAATGATTGGCAGAGCAACAGTTTCACTCGCATTTAATCGATCGGTAAATGTGGCGGACAAAGAGTAGAGCAGCGCGGAAGCCAACTGATCCGAGCATGAGGAAGAAACCGTAACAAATGCAAGCCATGTAACCGAAGAAGAAGGAGGTTTGCATGAAACCTGACATGTCTGATCTTGCGTAGTAATAGTATAAGCAGTACGCGTAGATGAACAGACCGGTTGATCCTCCGCAAAGGAATGATCTGCAATAAAGATAAATAACGATTACGGAAAACGTTTATCACCAATCTAGACCTATTCTCAACTCAAATCAAAACCCTAGTACACTAAACTGACTACCATTTGGTTTCTATATTCCATTAATCGAAAGCAAGATTGGGTAGAAAAACGTACCTCCACCACCATTCGTGGTCCTCAGCAGCGAGTTGGAAGTATGTAAGAGCAACGGTTATAAAAGCAGTAACGATCAAGAGGATAATGAACACGATGAAGAGGATGCTGTAAATAGTGTAGATCCGATGACCCCAAACACTGGCGAAGATGTAATATAGCTCGATGTAGATGGCACTGAAAGGAAGAAAACCAGCCATAGCCATCTGAGGTAAAGCACTCCTGTACCAGGGAAGTGGAGGGATCTCTCGAGGATACTTAGTGGTACGGCATGGAGCTTGAAACTCCGCTTTACTGTTTTTACCAGCAATACCACCCAACACAAGCAATGGCGAAGTGACTAGTGTCCATATGAGGACGATCACAACAATGGTTCCAAAGGGAAGAGCAGCGGTTGCACTGTAGGCGATTGCGACGGTGTTTAGGAAGCAGAATGTGAGGAAGAGTGGTCCACAAAAGAGACCTCCGGTAAGTAACAAATTCCTCACCTGCAAAAGAATGAAAAGTTTATTGCTTTATGTTACAAAAGAGTTATTTGAGGAAAAGGTTTTAACTTTAACATACCCAGTTCTTTCCTTCGAGTTGACAGTAGAAAGAGGAGGCAGTGTATCCAGCGATTCCAGATGTGAGAGCGTAAATAACGACCAAAGCGGTGAAGAGTGCTCCTCGGTTGTATGGATAGAACACTCCAACAAGTGAAAGCATGAAAATGAATATGGTGCTGATGACATATGGGAAAAACAACAGTTAGTAATGGAAAAGAAGAAGTAAAAAACATACGAGGGAAGGTAAAAAAGAGACTTACAGAGTGAACAATTGAGTACCGCTACCGAGAGATGCAGCAAAGAGAGATTTATGCTTCGGGAACCTGAACACGTCTCCGTGAATGTACTTCCATCCAGTTTCCTCTTGATCATCAGCAGCTTCCTCGTCTTGAGCATATCTTTAACAATACAGAAAAAAATTTGTTTACAATCATATTGTTTGAGTTAAGCATGACTAGTAGCGAGTCAGAATTCGAAACTTACTTCATGAAATCGTTCTTGAGGACACGCATCAAGATGGTAGCAAGGAAACCGGTCAAAAGGAGAACAGTGACGCAAGAATTTATAATGGAGAACCAGTGGATTTCCAAATGATGTGGAAGAGAAGAAGACATTGCATACTTGTCCATTCTCTTCTCAAACGGAGTCTCGGTTTCCTTCCACTTCACAGTGTACATAAACTCAGCATCAACTTCCTTATCCTCAGTAAGATCAACAAGCGAATGAGGATCCATTCTAGCATTGATTTCGATAACTCGATCCTTATTATACAAAATCTCAAACTGAATATGCTTGTAGAGGTAATACTTGAACTCGCTCGGATCCGATTTACTCTCTTTATCGACTTTTCCAATGAATCCCCAAATCGGCAAATCATCGTAATACATCTGAAAATAATAATCCTTCTCAACCGCTCTTCGAAACTGTTCGACTTCTTCTCTGCTAAGCTTCTTTTTACAGTATAACTCCGAGTCTTTCTCTTCTTTAAAGTTAAGCTTATACGGAGCACTAACTAGCCGATCCCCATTCAAAACCTCACCTAGAGCTTCCTTCTTATCTTTCACACCCTCTACCAAAACCATAACCAATGAATCAGAATCCAAAACCAAAACCAAAACCAAATGAATCAGAATCCATGTAACCAAAATAAACAATTATATCACTAAACAAATGAATCTTAGTGACAATTTCACAATGAACACAGCATAAATTGGATTTCCAGAAACTGAAATCAATAGAATCCGAAGCTCGTACCTGGAACACAGAACGGTAGATCGAAATACCGATACGTCTCACTGTGATCATCATCAAAACAGAACCAAAATCAGCGAAAACGAACAAAGATCGATCCTCAAAATTACATTACATATTGTTAATCAAGAGCATGAATCGAAATTTCCAGGTCTCGATACAGTAATCGCATGATTAGTCAACGATCAAAATCTCAGATCTAAACTAAGATCTACGAATCCGAGAAGGAAGTGGAATCGAGATTCGTTTTACCTGGGATTGTGAAACGGGCCGACTTTGTTGGCGTAGAGAGGAACAGTGTCGCCTTCTTTGTAACGGTGATCGGAGGCATCGGATCTGACATTACCGACGCCGGAGAAGATGAGAGCTCCGACGAAGAAGAGCAGAGTCGTTGGTATATTCATGGTGTTTTTTTTTTTGTGTGGAAGGAAGGAAATCGTGAGATCTGTGAGTTTGCTTTATATTTGAAAGCAAACGCAAAATGGTAAAGACGACAAATATTTTTATTATTTTATCTTCTACCAAAAATAATAAATTTCCATAGTAAATAGTTTTAGTAAAATTCTATGATATTAATAGATATAAATAATTAAAAGTTTACTTAGTTTAATTTAACAATGTGTGACGTCAAAAAAAAAAAAATCTAACAATGTGTATATATTCATTGGATAATTTGTCTATGTACAATACTTTAAGTTCAATTAAATAGTTTTAGATAAAGAACATGTCTTAATTTTATGTAAAATATTTGGGAGGGGAATTTTTTGTTGAATCTTCTCTCTTCACTTCTATTTTCATTTATATAATTTTTTATCATAATGCATATATATATATATATATATATTATAATTTAATCAATAAATTTATATGTGATTTTTAACCTGTTTTGACTTATTTCATTATAGACTTTTGTGAATGGCAGATGAAAGATTAAGTGGCAGGAAGGTAATCTGAAGCAATAAAACTTCTATAATCGAATTTTCGTTACAATGTCGTTATACTATAATTTAATCATGTAAAAATGTAGTTATACAATTTTTCTTAATTGTAGCTATTTTTCTATTGGTAGGTTGATTTCCATTCTAGTGTAATTCAATGGCAAATATAGAAAGAAAAATCAACCTGACCAAAAAAGAAAAGAAATCAACGGTGGTCTCCTTATTGTGTAGCTGCTTAAAGCCTTCTTCATAAGTTGCCTTAGGCTCAAATCAAAGCTTAAATAAGCCCAATAATAACTGAACAAACACTTTCACTCTCTCAAACCAAAGCAGATTAAACTTTGGAATGTAATATATAAAACCGTAAATAAGCCAAATTAATAATTTTTATTTTGCGGTCCACAACAAGTGATATATAACTATTTATTTGTATATATTTGTAATTATTGTATAGCAGTAGTGCCAAAAATGACAAGTTAGATGCATTTGGTTTTGGAGATATTGCACTTGATTGAATCCAAATGGTAGATCCAATCGACTAAATTATGCTAGAAATGATGAGGTCTTCTCTGAGTAAAAAAGTGAGAAAGAAGGATTCCTCTAAAGTTGTTGAAAAACCGGAGATTATGAGTGAAAATGTTTCTCTGAGGTCAGAGTTACAAGCTTCAAAGCTTGAAGTTGATGATTTACAAAAGGAGCTAGAAATGATGAGGTATTCTGTGAGTAAAAAAGAGAGAAAGAAGGATTTTCTTGAAAAATTGGGGATTATGAGTGAAAATGTTTCTCTGAGGTCAGAGTTAAAAGCTTCAAAGCTTCTAGTTAATGAGTCAACAAATGAGAGGTCCTCTCTGAGATCAAAGTTAGAAGCTTCAATCCAAGGACTAAAAGCAGTTGGTGAGTCTGAAAGTCCACGAGTCTTCAAAGTCTTATGCTGAGGTTGTGAGTAGTGAGAGAGATGTTGATGATGAGCTGATGAGGTCTCAGAGCAAAGCTTTTGATGAGGTGAGCAAAGATTTAGAAGAAGCAAAAGCGATTAACAAAGCTAACATAGATGCATTTGCACGGTGCACCACACATCTCCGCCTAGTCCTTAGCCTCAGAGTGTTGTAGGACATGATGGTCTAACTTTGCTTAAATAATTTTTTTGTACACAATATGCACCATGTTTCCTTGGTTTTGTTTTAGTATGGAGTAGCAATATGGATTACTAAAATGTCCATTTTTTCATGTTTACTTATCCATGTTACTTATCTATTTTTCCACATCTATTGAAGAGAAAGACAAAGAACACTCTCCAAAAGGCCATGGACAAGATCCTCAAGACGAAACTGATGATGCTTCAAAAGAAAAGAAAAATCATGAAGTCGCCCGTAAGTTATAGATACATGTTACTAAAATGTCTGTTTTTTCATGTGTTATTTATCCATGTTACTTATCCACTTTTCCAGTTGCTCATTTAGAATCAGTGCGCCAACCATGTGAACACTCTCCGAAAGGCCATGGACAAGATCATCACCAAGTCAGCAAAAGCCACAAGAGGAGGTTGAAACAAAAGAACAATTTTAGTGTAGAAGCTTTGAAACTGAAGGTGGAATTAGAAGAAGCTTCTAAAAGAGAGAAATCGCTACAGCTTTCTCTCGAGAATGAAAAGAGGGTTGTGGAGGGGCTAAAACGAACTATAGACGCTGCGAATGCTGAGATTAAAAGAATTCAAAATGAGTCAGCTCAAGGTGAGGAAGAACCTAAACACTTATCGGTGGATATACTACGCGGATTTGGGATCTCTCTAGAGGAGGTCCAGCAACTTCAAATCAATCACATCTATACAATAGCTCAATTGACAGAGGTTGCAAATGAGTTTTATTTATTTATATCAAATATTCCTTATAGATTTTAATGAGTTTAATTTTTTTTGTAGGATCAAAATGAAAAAATCTTGACAGCTAAGGCCAAGGCAAAAGAAGCTATAAAATCAGTAGCTGATTTGTTTGTGAAAAAGTGTTGTGACACTCTGGACACTTATAAAGTTATGTTTCCTGCAAACCAAAAAGAATTCAAGTATGTCTCCATCTCCTTGAACGTCTACATACCCATTGGTGTTATACTAGCTTCCACTTCTAGTGGTCTCTGCGGTCCAGTCATTCAAAATGAACAATGGAAAGATGCTAAATTATGCTAGAAATGATGAGGTCTTCTCTGAGTAAAAAAGTGAGAAAGAAGTATTACTCTGAAGTTGTTGAAAAATCGGAGATTATGAGTGAAAATGTTTCTCTGAGGTCAGAGTTAAAAGCTTCAAAGCTTGAAGTTGATGATTTACAAAAGGAGCTAGAAATGATGAGGTATTCTATGAGTCAAAAAGAGAGAAAAAAAGATTTTCTTGAAAAACTTGAGATTATGAGTGAAAATGTTTCTCTGAGGTCAGAGTTAAAAGCTTCAAAGCTTCTAGTTAATGAGTCAACAAATGAGAGGTCTTCTCTGAGATCAAAGTTAGAAGCTTCAATCCAAAGCTAACATAGATGCATTTGCACGGTGCACCACACATCTCCGCCTAGTCCTCAGCCTCAGAGTGTTGTAGGACATGATGGTCTAACTTTGCTTAAATAATTTTTTTTGTACACATTATGCACCATGTTTCCTTGGTTTTGTTTTAGTATGGAGTAGCAATATGGATTACTAAAATGTCCATTTTTTCATGTTTACATATCCATGTTACTTATCTACTTTTCCACATCTATTGAAGAGAAAGACAAAGAACACTCTCCGAAAGGCCATGGACAAGATCCTCTAGACGAAACTGATGATGCTTCAAAAGAAAAGAAAAATCATGAAGTCGCCCGTAAGTTATAGATACATGTTACTAAAATATCTGTTTTTTCATGTGTTACTTATCCATGTTACTTATCCACTTTTCCAGTTGCTCATTTAGATACAGCGCTCCAACCATGTGAACACTCTTCGAAAGGCCATGGACAAGATCATCACCAAGTCAGCAAAAACCACAAGAGGAGGTTGAAACAAAAGAACAACTTTAGTGTAGAAGCTTTGAAATTGAAGGTGGAATTAGAAGAAGCTTCTAAAAGAGAGAAATCGCTACAGCTTTCTCTCGAGAATGAAAAGAGGGTTGTGGAGGGGCTAAAATGAACCATAGACGCTGCGAATGCTGAGATTAAAAGACTTCAAAAGGAGTCTTCAAAGTATTTTGGTGAGAGAAGAGTAGCTGTTCAGAGGGTGCAGCCACCTCCGGTTTTGTCTTCAGGTGAAAGAGTCTGCAAGTCTTTTGTTGAGATTGTGCGTGGTAGTGAGAAAGAAGAAGCTGATGAGAAGATTGTGGGTGGTAGTGAGAGAGAAGAAGTTGATGATGTGAGCAGGAGCAAAGCTTTAGAAGAAGCTTTAGCGAATCTGGAGAAGGAGAAGAAAGCGAACATTGACGCATTTGCACGGTGCACAAAACGTCTCCAGGAGAAGATAGAGGAGCTTGAACAAGAGGTTAAGGCTTTGGGTTTCTTGGGTTTTTCTTCTGATCCGCCTCCTCAGTGGACTCCTTTACCTTGGACTTGGAGTCCTTCGACTTGGAGTCCTTGGACCCAGCCTCAAACTCAGTGGAGTCCTCCTCAGCCTCATTGGAGTCGTCCTCAGACTCAGAATGGTATGCACATATGTGTTTAATTATGATTTCTGATATTCTTTTTGTTTTATATTGTTTTGTAATTCTTTTTGTTTTGGTTATAAGCTTTTTTTTTTGAATTTAATGTTAAATTATATTGAAAAGAAAAATAGACGTTTTTACAACTTATTCCGATCAGTTTTGAACTTAACCAAGATAACTATTTTTGAGATTATCTTGTAGAGAACCAAATACTCAAACCATCTTCGTAATGCATGTCTCCGTTTTTTCGGATCAAATATAATTGATGTAAACGATGTCATGAACCTCCGTTTTTTCGGATCTAACAGAAACAATAGTTTTGGTTATTAGCTTGCTTTAGCGTTCAACCAACATCATACTTATTCGGATCAGAGTATATTCCTCTGCTTGGAGATGGTGCACCAACATCAAACTTATTCGGAGGTGCTGATATCGAATGACTATAAGTGAGTTTTTCTTTTTCTGTCTCTCGGACACATTTTTAGGATATTGTTAAGGTTAGGATCGTTTTCCTATGGACTTAGCGACTTTTAAAGCATCAAACTCTAAGATCTCTCTGTTTGCAAGACTTTTAAAATTGAATGGTAAAACAAGATTTATAACTTTTCGTTTGTTATGAAATTGAATCTTATTATTTATGTTAAGTTTGTTCTACTTAATCAATTACCATAATTTTGGTCTACTTAACTGATGACCAAATATGGCAAGTCTTAAAATAAAATTGACCAATTAGAATTTACATATTCGAATTCGTTATTATGAAACGACGTTTGATGGGCTTTCAATTTCGATTGGCACTAAGACGTTATCGGACTATTCGCCGGCGAACGAACCGATCAGATTCGATTTAGGAATCTCCGTTAATCGGCAACGAAATCAAACCTTTTTTGATTCTTGCAAGTCGGTGAGGAGTTGATACTTAAGGAACAAGGCACCAAAGCAGAAGGTTCTAACCTAAGTAATACTCATAGACAAGTCCAGGCATTGCTCGTCTCTTGTCTTTCGAAAGATGGAATTACCGAGAGCAGTTTCAAAGTCCTTGGTGAGGTTGTGCACCAAGTTATGAACTTCCAAGATGAGACATCGCGGTTCGGTCTACGGGATTACATTGCATCAAAAAGCAAAACAGAGTTTCGTAGAGCGGTTTATCTGTTTCAATCCTTAATGATAAAGAGTTTGTGATTCCTGTAATGGAGACTCTTCTGCAGAGATAAGGGTAAGGCTAAACTCTCCTCCAAGTGTGGTACTAGTGGATGGGTTTTGGCGTTTACGGGTGCGTTCTGTTCGGTTATTCACTTGATAAAGGTCGAGAATCACACTGGATCGGTTAAGAGATTGTGTATAAAAGATGATAGATTCAGACTTTAGTGAGCGAGCTTGTGGAAAGAGGAATGGAAGTTAGACTTGTGAGGAGAGGTTTCAAAGATTTGGAAAGTATTTTCAATAAACATTTGGAATGGTTTGTTTCTTCACATGGGTATGCAAAATAATCAAACCGAATCAAATTAACCAAAAAATACACACAAATAATCCAAGCTGCATGCATGAAAGAGTTAGCAACAAAAACAAAAAGCTATCACATATTTTTGTTTATGAAAGCCAAACTATGTTATTCGAAGACTGTTAGGTGTGGTTCTAGATCCTCTACCAGTACCACATGAGGAAGAAGAAGGCTGCCTCAGAAGGAGGCTTTGGGGAAAGAAGACACCTAGTTGAGAGAGAGGCTTTGGAGAACAAGTTCCAGAAGGATCTAGAGAAGCAGAGTGAGGCTCAAGCAAGTGGTTGGATAAGGTTAAGGAGTACGGTTGGGACAGCTCAGAGGAGGAAAAGCAAAAGAGAGCCCAACGTCTATAAGTATTGGTTTCATTATGCATTTTATCTTTCATCACAGAGTTGATCAATATTGTAGTGAGGTGGTGATAGAGCGAGAGTACGCCTATTTCCTTTGTTTTGGTGTGTGTTTGGAGTTATTCAATAAAATAGTCTCTTTTCTTATTCATTTCGGTAAAGTTACAAAGGTTTGAGAAACGAATCCTATCAAAGACATATCAAATAGGGTTATTTAGATAGCTAGCCTAATGTTGGAAAGTATTAATAAAACAACGGATGAGCAAACAATGGCCCAAAAGGAGCTAAGCTTTTTCGTCGGCCTGAATCTTATCGAGCTCTCCAAAGTCTGAGACCAATCTCTCCGCTAAGGTACGAGAAAAATCTTGTCGGATCACGACGCTAAGGACGGTGATGTGTTCTGCATCCGCGGGCATTGTGTAAGCCGAAGCCGAAGTGGCCGAGATTTTCCACCATTTGGAATTCGTTGTAACGGCTACTGTCTTTTAAGAGAAAACGCCACTAACCGAATTATATTGATTCGATCTATTAACATTCAGAAAAAATTGAAAAGTGGTCAACGTTGAGTTATTAGTTACCTCGAATCCAAGGCGAATCAGCTGGTAGTACTCACTTGACTTGAACATACAAATCATTAAGTTAAAGAAAATTCCATTTATAAGCATACACATACAATATAATATGGTAATGTATTAATATGTTATCTTTGGAGAAGTTGACAGTGAAGGTGGGTTGATCAGCGCCAAGATAATTGATATGGAAAACAAGCGTAAACCAAACTGTATTTGTGACCCCTCACATTATGCTCTTAATTAGGGATGGGCAAAAATACCCAAAACCGAAAAACCAAACCGAACCGAAAATATAGGTATCGGTTTATACATGTTTGACTAAGCAAAATATAGCTATTGGACTAAGCAAAATATAGTCCATAGGTTTCGGTTTAAACCGAAAAAACGAATGTAACCGAACTTTGAGTTTTTGTTTGTTGTGCAGGGATAATAAAAGGCAGGGACCTACTCAAAAAGAATGTGGGGAAAGCAATAGGAAATGGACTATCAACTAGCATTTGGAAGGAGAAATGGATCCCTGCTACTCAAAGGATCAGACCGTCTGGGCCACCAACCAGGGAAACCCAAGAGTGGAAAGTGGCAGACCTTATCAACTCAGATACAAAGGAATGGAATAGAGAGAAAGTAAAGGAGGTTCTACCTGCTTATGAGAATGATATCCTTTGCATTAAGCTCAGTAAGAGTAATGCTGCTGACAAAATAATCTGGTTGGCTCAAAAGTCAAGAGAGTATACCACGAGGTCTGGCTATCACTCCATCTCCCCAGAAGAACAAAACCAAGCCACATCTGAAATAGTCAACAGAAATTTTAACTGGAAAGCTGAAATATGGCAAGGGAAATTTGCAGAGAAGATTAAACTATTTCTTTGGAAAATGTTGCAAGGGGCATTACCAGTTGGCGAAAACTTGAGGAAAAGAGGAATCATCCCACAATCTAGCTGTGTAAGATGTGGAGAAGAGGAAACAATCTTACACCTCCTGTTTCAATGCGAGTTTGCAAAAAGAGTATGGTTCCTAGCACCATACAAGGAGCCAGTCAATGAGACAAAACTCAAAGGAATGATATGTTTACCCCCATCAGGAGTCGCAAGCAGCCTTTTATTCCCATGGATATTTTGGAATCTATGGACAACGAGGAATAACAAGATCTTCAACAACCGATCCTTTTCTGCAGGGGAAACGATCATCAATTCAATAAGGCAAGCGAGAGAATGGAGTAATGCACATGTTGAACAAGGGGAGGGGAAGATACTACCTGCAGAAAGAGTAAATTGGAATCATAGATTCCCCAGGAACGCTATGATCTGCTTCACAGATGGAGCATGGAACGGAGATAAACGTGAAGCAGGACTAGGATGGAGAATAAAATCAAACAGTGGATCTCTTCATGGCGAAGGATCGGAAGCTGTGGAGTTCGTATCATCACCATTGGTAGCCGAAGCGCTCGCAATCCGTCTAGGATTGAAGAAAGCAATGGATTTGGGGCAGCAATCGATTTGTATTGCCTCCGATTCCAAGGATAATCAGGGGCATAGTCGATCATGTTACCTAATGACATATTTGGTTATTTATCTTAGAGATTCAGTTGAAAGATAAAATAGAATCAATATTTTGGGTTTTTTGGTTTGTTGAAACTATAAATTGATGGCATATTCTCAAGTTTGATTTGGCTCTCCCATCACTTTACAAGAGTTATACCCTTCTTCTTCGTTTTTCAAGCTAGCCGTTTCTCTCTGAGTTACAAGAATACTGAAAGGATATCCAGTGAACAATTGTAGGTGTTATTGAAGATGGAGGCACAAGTCTTCAAAATCAACACTCAAACACCCAGGAGGTCTTTGTTCTGGGATTGAATCTATATACCAGTTCATTGGAGAGCACCTACGAAAAGATCAAATAAGTGTGTAGTAATGGCCAAATGACTCATGCTTCATCTAGCAACTTTACATCCCTTAGTTATTTATGCTTTAGTCTTGTTTCCGTTGGTTTTATTTTTTTGTTAAATAGGTTTCTCTTGATGTGAAAATTGTTAGAACAATCTATATATGTTTGATTCCGAGTTTGGTTAGGATTTTATACTGCATATTAGTTTATACGTTTTGGATTTTAACCTTGTTCTTTATGTTTTAAAGAACAATTTGATACTTGTTAATGGAGACCTTAAGAAGAAGAAGAATGATAACCAAAGATGTGAAAATAGTGACAAGCAATTATCATTTGATTTTCTTATGTATAGGTAACAACAGCGTATATTAAACCAGTAGCAAAGGAGCCATACATTGTGATCCAAAAGATACATTGTGATAATTTTAACACATCTCTGTTACGCATGTGTATACTGTAGTAGATTTGTATTATCTAACATGGTAATACTAATAACACAGTAATGAATCCAACAATGTGTCAACATGGTAGACTATAATGAAACAAGCATCAAGAGACAAATTATCATACTGAGGAGAATATAGACCAAGTAAGACAATGAAGCCAAGCTAAAGAAGCAACTCCACATAATCATAAGCCAAGCTTTATATATGTTTGTTTGGTTGCGATATCATACTTTATCTATTTAGCTTGTGAATCTATTCATATTAACAAAATGCTTTGCTAATTGAATAAATGAGAAAAAGTAAAAATCTAAAGATCGCAAAATCCAAGAAATTCAAAGAAGACAAAGTAATTTAATTATTCCTTTAGAAAATTCCACTTGATCATATACAATGTTTTTAAAAATTTACTTCTAACTTTCTATACAAAAGTAGAGAGATGATGGTTTAATGCATCTTATTACACACATATATAATTCTTTAAAAAAATTTTACCACATGCAATACGACGTACGAAAGATTGATGTCGCTAGCAGTGGTAAATGCAGTTTGGCTTTGAGCATATGGGCACATAGAGAGGCAAATTAAGTAGATTGAGATTTAAATATGGTTGTTGAACCACTAAGAAAATGATTAAATGATACATAGACATGCTATTTGCTTGCTAGTCAATTCTTTTTTAGTTACTATACTTCATTCATGCATACTACAACATCTAGAAGACCGTAGATCAGTAGATGCATGTGCTTCCAGCAATAAAATCTAAATTACATCACAAAATGTTGTCAACGTTAGTTAAGATGAAAGTGAACACACAACTCAGTAACTAACCAAGAGTCCACAGCAAAAAAACTATCGCTGTTTTGATCATTACAAATGATGAAATATCTAAATATGGATTATAATATATCATGATTTTTAGTATATATCGGATTTGTTCGAAATATGAAGTTAATAAAATGTTGCTTAAATCAAATTACAATACTGTTTATGGGATTAAAGAGTAAAGTCTTTGATTGATCATCAGGTCAGTTGCTAACAAATCAGTCAAAATTTAGTTGATACAAATTACATATTGTTTTGATTGGTCTATATATCCATTAGATGGCTAAATAATTTTCACGGTAGTACTCGCATCGAAATGCCATTTTTGCTAGATATAAGTGAGAAGAGCGATTCGGTCCGTGGGTTATTGTATCATTTTTCGACTTTAACAACTACCGAATTTTCTAAAATTTGAATTTAATTATTATCGGAAACCTTTTATTTACCACTATTTTCATATTTGCCTTTAGATTTTACTGTCTTTTCATCCACGAAGAATAGGTTCGGTAATCTAATTAACAATGGTTAGTAATTTATATATGAGACATCAAACCTTGAATTAACAGTGCTTAGTAATATATATTAGTATAAATTCATAGCGTCATGTAATTAACACATATATAGCTAGGGAGATTAGTAAAACTCTTTTAAAAAAAAAGGATTAGTAATGTTAAGATTAGTACTTTGTTGTAAGACCATCTCCAATGTATTACATCATATTTTACACTAAAATGGTGTAACACCAAAATGGTGTTGGGTTTTACTCCAATGTATTACACCATTTTCTACACCAAAAAGAGAATATTCTAAATTTATTCTTTTATAAATTTACAAATTAACCCATCTACTTTTTTTTAGTCTAATAAATTATTAAATCATTTAAATTTAACATTACATATGAAAGAAAAAATATAATACATCATATAAAATAAATGTATGTATAATAGATTTTAATTTAATAATTATAAAAATAATAGATTTGGGTTAATTTGTCATAATTATATAAGTTTCTCTTTAAATTTAAAATTATTTATAATTTGAAGGACCAATTTATAAATAAAAAAGTTTTACACCAAAATGGTGTAAGATTTGGTGTTGGGTTAGAGAAAATTTTACACCAAAATGAGATTTGGTGTAGGATTTGGTGTAGGGTTAGAGATGCTCTAAGTACACAACTAGACGCTATTTTCTGTTCATCAATATGTTGGGGTAACAAACTATAAATAACTGTCTGAATAGACCAATGGAAAATTGATTGCAATATATTTTTTTTTTTTTCGTTGTGTATAAAAAAATGCATGTATTAATAAGGGAAATTAGATCTAATAACCAAGAAAAAAATTATAACTCAAAAATTAACTAAAACCCCTAAATTCAATGACTAAGATTTTGCCACATATTTCTTTTTTGGTTAGTTTTTAAGTTATAGTCTTTTTTTTTTTGCTATTAGACAAATTAACCCTATTAATAATCAATACGACGTTGACACAAAAACAAATATGTGGCAAAAGAACCACTCAAAATATTACATAATTTTTTTATAATTATAAAATAATATTTTTATCTGCAACCCGTTTTTTGTTTGTTTGTTTTGATCCACTTCTGTATTATTTAAACAACAACCACTTCTCTGTAGTGTATTGAAGTCGTAACTCTCTCTCTCTCTCTTGCTTCTTCTCATTGATCTCTTCTAAAAAGGTGAGAATCAGAAAACCCATGTTGTATTTTGATTTAAACAACACACCTTCTTCTTCTTTCTTCTTTCTTATCTCTCCAAATATCTCAAAATAGCTCGTTATCTTTCCATCAGATAGATCATGATATAAACCATCGTTTGTGGGTTTTTTTCGATGTTGATCTATATGATGAACGATCTTTCTAACGAGTTTGGTACGTGTACGAATCTTTTAAAAAATAGGTAAAAACGTTTAGAATGTATCTAGTGAAAGCAGTAAAATCATTTGACCATCCTGTGGACAAATTTAGTGTGTAAAGTTATTTTTTCTTTTGTTTTGATACTTGATTGTTCTACAGTATGTCAGTATCGATACTTTTTCGACTATATTAGAACTTGTTATGAAAAAGGATTGAAAATAAAAACTATATATTAGTGGAAATCGATACAAATACATGCTATTCGCTAGCTAGTCAATTATCTTTTATTAACTAAAATACTTCATATATGCATACTAAGGGCATGTTCAATGGTGACATTTTGGGATCTTATAGGGTGTTTTTATAATATAAAATTATTAAAATAGTTGTAAAAGGAAGAAAAAGAGTGTTTTTGTGGGGTATATTGAGTGTGTGTTTAAATATAAAAGTTGAGTAAAAAGAAGAGAGAGTGTTTAAAAGGGAGAGAGATGGATCTAATATTGGATATTTTGGAGAGTGTGTTTAAAAAGAAAAGGAAGAGAAAGTGTTTAAAAGTTGAGTAAAAGAATGAAAGAGAAGGTATAAAGTTGATTAAAAAGAAGAGAGAGTGTGTGTTTTAATAATTTTATATTATAAGAACATCACATAAGATCCCGTAAAATCTGCATTGAACATGACCTAATACTACATCTATAAGAACGAACCGTACATGTGTTTCCAGCAATAAATATCAATTATGACAATAAATAAGATGAAAAGACTAAGACCATCTCCAACCTAAAACTCTATATTTTACTCTAAAATAGAGTAACTCTATTTTAAAGTAGGGGTTTTTTCCAACTCATTACTCTATTTTTCACTCTAAAAATAACATTCTAAATATATTCTTTTTTAATTTAGTCTTTAACTTTATATAATTTACCAATTTCTTTTTAAGTTGTAATAAT
Source organism: Draba incana (assembly GCA_963576765.1). Classification (NCBI taxonomy): domain Eukaryota; kingdom Viridiplantae; phylum Streptophyta; class Magnoliopsida; order Brassicales; family Brassicaceae; genus Draba; species Draba incana. The sequence continues at coordinate 34,483,527 of OY755216.1, read as the reverse complement.
TCACTTAAAAACAATAATATTTTAATAAAAATCTTATCATAGAAATAAAATAACATTACACAATAGAAAAAGCCAAAATCATATAATCTAAGTATTAAACTTAATTTCATTAGTTTCTATTAATAAATTTTTTTTTGAAATTTTTTGTTGCATTTTTTGTGAAAGATTGTTTTAATATGAATTTTAATTATTATTCTATAATTTTGTTAAAAGTCTATTAATCATGTAGTCAAATATTAAAAAGGCAATACCAAAAAAAATATTTTTAATAATATATTTTATGTATAAAAATCAGATAGGTAAAAACATAAAAGACATTTATATAAATAAAATATTCAATTTTAGAATATAGTAGGATTTAGAGTTACTCAAAATGTAGAGCAAAAAAAGTGGTCGCTCTATTTTGGTGTAGGATTTAGAATAGGGTTGGAGAAGAATTTACTCTAAACATCCTTTTAGAGTAGAATTTAGAGTGAGGTTGGAGATGCCCTAAGCAACTAAGAGCATGCACATCCATGATACCATTTGGGTATCATTGGCATTATTTTAGTATAAATTGTAATCTTTGTTTACTGTTTGAGATTTATTATGCTTCCAGTAGTGAGACCGGTGTCGGTATCATAAAAAAAAAAAAAATTTAATTGTTTGATGGAGAATAATTAAAGTAATATATATATATATACACATATAAACATAAGATTAAAAAAATGGTAATATTACAAACCGTAAAAACATAAAACTGACTCGATAAAAAAAACGTAAAATTTAAGAAAACATATAACAGCAAGATGAAAAAGATAATTAAGTCTGCTCGATGCGTTTTTTCTTCACGAAGTCGAACTCGATTAAACCCCAAACTCAAACCCTACCTCCAAAAATTGATACCAAAAAATTAATTACAAATCTATTGAAAATCAATTTTTGTATTTGTGGTATTTTTGGAACTATTGAAAAAGTAGTATTTTGAAACTTTTTTAAAAATGGTGGCATATTAGGGAATTCTTCTATATATAAAAACATAAGATTTTTTTTAATGTAATACTAAAAAAAAAAAAAAATCACACCAACCAAATCGTGCCACGTCACCCACTGATACCGTCTCAATAGGATCAGCCGGTTGATATGTATCACACCAAAATCTCAACACTGTTCAATTTTTTGTTTTTTTTATTCCCTTGATACTCCTAACAAATCGTAGCCCTGGGCACGGATCGGATATCTAGAAAAATGTAGTATTTGCAATTTGATTTTTTTTCACGGATATCTAATTTTCCGATTTGCTTTACTTCAAAAAATTTCGGATATCCGGGATGACGGATATCCAGATTTTTTTCCGAATATTTGCGGATATCCGGATCTTCGTGGATATTTGTTTTAAACAAAAAAAAATGAAAACACCATAGTATTTTTTCCAAATTTTTTTTAAAATATAAGATTTAAACTACTTAATCAATAAAATATATAAAATGTGTCTAATTTTATTCGATAAATTGTTTAAAAAATGAAAATGAAAGATTAAAACGGTAAAAAATAAAATATATATTTTTTATTTAAGAAATATATTTCAAATAAAGTTAGTATATCTATTTTTACTATAAATATATTCGCCAAATATATTTAAAAATCAAAAATTTAAATATACGTTATAAATCTACCATATTATATGTATGTATAAGTAATATACAGATCGGATCGGATATTCAAATTTTTAAAATTAGTATTTGTGATTTGCTTCGCTTTAGACGGATACTAAATTTTATTATTTGCTTTGCTTTGATTCAAAACGGATATCCGGATTTTTCGGATCGAATCAAAATGGATATCGAATCGGACCGGATTTAACGGATAATATGCCCAGAATGCTGCGCATGGTCTAAGAGTTCATAAAGAAAAAAGTCGATGTTTTTTATCATTACAAACGATCAAATTAATACATGAACATGTGTGTATAATATTTAATGATGTTTAGTATTCCCTCCGTTTCATAATGTAAGCTGTTTTGAGATTTTTATTTTGTTTCATAATGTAAGCTGTTTTGACAATACTAGGTACTTTTAACTTTATTGAATAGTATTTTGCAGTCTTTTTTTATAATTGGTTAAACTGTTTTAATATGTATTTTAAATGCTACTTTTTAGAGTAAAAGTAATTTCTTAATATTCGTGATTTTCGCTCGAACATCTTATTTTACGAAACGGATGGAGTATATATTTCATAATTGATGGCAATATCAAGTTAAATGATGTGGCTTATATCAGATTATAATATTTGATCGAATTGCAAACAAATCAGTCAAAGTTTGAATAATACAAATTTACGTATTGCTTTTATATATTGGACGATCCATGCATTAGATGGTTAATTTTTTTTTTTGGTATTCACATAGAAAATGCTATTTTTAAAAGATTTAAGTAAACATATCGATTTGGGCGTAGATTAGTAGAAAGAAAGACGTGAAGTAAGTTAGTGTTTCGGCAACTGTCCTTTCTACAACAACGAAGAGAAAAAATAGAAGCATGGACTGTAAAAGTCATAAATTTCATAACCACCATCTTCTTTGGTTATTCCTATTGGTTTGAAGTTTCAACCGTTCTTTATGTTATTATTTTGATTATAGATATACTCTATTTTAAAATGACATTTCCAATGTAATATTTAAATTATTTATATGTATAATCAGTCGATAAAAACACAACACGATATCAAAATTATAATTCATTAACTCGTGATATGTCTAATATTAATTAGATGACGATTTAATTTTCTAGAAAAGACATTGGAGAATTTTCGTGGAGTCTCAAAAAGGGAATAGAGATACCGCCTATCTCTACCGTAGCCGTAACTTCAAAAATAGGTAAAAGACGGAACATCCATCGGCTTCACACTCGGGAATAAAGGTCACTACATTATTTAAATATTATTTATGTTTTGCTCAACCCATACTTTTTTTTTTTTTATCGTTCACCATCAACCCTTACTTTTAACGTGAATAACTTAATTGGATTACTAACTTGCTTAAAAAAATTTGAAGTATGTATTCCATATCATTTCCTTCATGCACAATGATGTTATTCAACTTTATCTATATATTATGTATATATAGAAGATAATAATAATAATAATTTAAGAAAATCAATGAATAATAGATTTTAGAGAAAAAAGCAATACAATGTTGTTTAATACTATAATTTACCTTGAGAATATATAACATTTCAAACACTAAAATGTAAGTATAACCATTATTAAAAAAATTCACCTTAGTCTACAATAAGTCTAAATTCACGTGGTTCTCACTTATGAAGATTGAGTCTCTTAGTGAACTCATAAATGGATTACTTATCTAGAGCCGTTCTTAGAGGTATGCTAAGATTTTGATAGCGCAGTAAGTCACAAGCCACCACTTACCCACTTACGTTATTTGTCGGCAAGTAGATATATTAAATATTAAATATTAAATAGTGATAAAAATAAGTTTGGTACAGTCAAATCTCTGTTTTTGGTAAGGTTGTAAAAAGAGGAATAAAATTTGTCTCCTCTTTTTATCTAAAGTTTTATTGACCCAATCGTTAATAATATTTAAACAAGAAGAAAAAAAAACGCGTTAATCTCACCTCTAATCTAATATTCTTTTGTGAAACAACCTCATCTTCCTCTCCTCTTTCATATTTTTCTTCGCTCTTTCGTTTCCGAATGGCTATCATCTTCCGATCTCTCCCGGCGACCCATCCTTTCCGGTGGTCGCGTCCTCCGATCCGTGAAGGTCGCAACAATCCGGTCTAATGGACCGATCGGTTAGTTTTTCTTTTGCTCTACTTTAATTCTTTCTTAGTCCTTAGGATTTGGTAAGATATGAATGAGTTAATGATCAGGGGATTTTCATGTAGTTGATTGTTTGCTTGAAACAATTTCAGGGGAAGATGGATTTGTTGAATATTAGAGATCTATTTATACTTAAGCTCTGCCTCAAGTTTGGTTATGATCTATTGGTTGCCTTTTTTTTTTAGGTTATCACCACCAAGAGAAAATCAAGTTAGTACTTAGGCTTTAGATCTATTTATTTACGGTTACATTGTAGTTTATGTTCCCTTGGTGGTGAGGATTTAGATTACATAACCGTTGCTACTTTTTCAAAATACGAAACATATGAAGAATTTGGGGAAGATGAGTACGATGATTACCAGATGAGATTCGAAGTTGCATTTTTATTTATGCTTTTTATAGATTGATTTGGATATTTTGTCTTTTGGTATTTTTATGTTGGATTGATTTGGATTAAGATAGTATTATGTCATTTTACAGGACATTTGTACATATATAGATGGATTTAGAAGAAGTATGCGCCTCATGTCGAAAAGCCCTCGCCTCTGGGCGCCTAGGCTCAAGGCTATATTAGAGATTGATGCGCCTAAGTGCGCCTTGCGCCATTTAGAACACAGTTTGTGATGAGGACAACTGATCTGTATAAACATAAACAAACCCCAATATCACTATTTTGAAACATTTGGTCAGATAGGATCTATAGTACCTTGTTTTTAATTTTTTTAATGTAATAATTTCATGTAATAATCAGGATAATTTCATGTAGTTGACTTTTGTTTGAAACAATTTTATATAGTGTTCGATGGGACGTTTTATGCTTCTAAAAAAAAAGAGAATAAAATATGTCCCTCTGTTTAGGTAAAATTTGTTGACCTAATCCATGAGAATTATGATATACGCGTGATCCTCACACCTCTAACCTAATTATCTCATATGAGATATTCTTTTGCTAAACAACCTCCTCCTCTCCTCTTGATTAGTTTCATATCATATTTTTCTTCTCTCTTACGTTTCGCTTAGGCTCCGAATGGCCGTCATCAAATTACAAAAACGTATACGTTTGTGTAACACCTTTTCCAGCCGAGGCGATGGCTATCAACTTCCAATCTCTCCGGGCGACCCATCCTTTCCGGTGGTCACGTCCTCCGATCCGTATCCGTCACAAAGATCGCAACAACCCTGGACGGATCCATGGTTAGTTTTTTTCTCTCTCTAGGGTTGAATTGGTGAATATCAAGTTGGGTTATCACCAGAGATCTTTGTTTGCTCTTTTTTTTGATATTGAAAATATATATTGGATTTTAAGTTTGGCTAGTGCTTTAGATCTAGATATGTTCATGGTTACATTGTGGTTTATCTTCCATTGCGGAAACAATTAATTTTGGTGGTTGATTTTTCACGAGTATTGAATATTTCTTGTTTTCAATAATTCTCATGGGTTTTTCTTTTTGATAATTGGGTTTACCATCGCATAACCCCATCCAGTTCCACAGATAAAATAAAGGGTTTGTAAGCTAGAAGTATTTAATCATTACTATTCACTATTTACAATTTAGCTTACTCACATTCTATATATTTTCTTGTTTGTGTTGGAGGTGTGTTTGTAGTATTTGAACGTTTGACACAATTGATCAAACATATAATATTTGAAAGATTTGTAAGTTGTTTACCAACGAGCTTTGCATAACCCCATCCTAAATATTTCTTTTTCTTTTTGAAAAAAGTGTTCTTAAATAAATTATCAAAGACATTGAAATAATGATCTCTAATTTGATAGCTTTATCACTATATTTTCGGGTTAACGAAATAATGCTTTCTAATATTTGAAAGTTCGACACAATTACAATATAATCATTTGGATTAAAATTTTATTTTTCTTGTTGAGAAAACAGATAACACATGCACATTCACCTTATGTGTGGGTGGGAGGTCAGGCTTGGAATATTTGCATATTCCAATGCACCGGTTTAGTCTCTTCTGATATTGAGAGACTAATAGATAATGGCATCTCTACCGTGGAGGAAGTCTTCTCAAAGAATCTCACCAATCTAGGATATTCTCAAGATGCTAAGAAAGAAATCTTTGTAGCTGCAAAGAAGCTGGTAAACCTTATAGACCGTGCTGATAAGTATAGAGAACAGATGATTGTGCTGTTGAAGGATTATGCTAGTCAACGCCCACATGAGAAAACAAGATGTGAAAGTATGATTGTTGCACTTGAACATTACCAGTGTGACGAATCAGTCCTCAAATATCTGACTGACTTCAATCGTTATCTGATCACTGTCGTCAATAAGGTTCTGCCAATATTGCAGCTGTATTTCGAAGATTACGTCCTTCATGGGAAATTAGTGGCCGCAGAGAGAGACCTGCGAGAGGCGGCACAGAGAGAGGAGGCACAGAGAGAGGAGGCGGCGGCACAGATAGAGAGAGAGGCGGCACAGAGAGAGGCAGAGAGAGAGGCCGAATGGGCCACAGGGTGGAGAAATTTCGCTCTGTTTTGTGCGGCACAGAGAAAGGCCTCTATAGCTTCTATGAGGAGAAGACTGGACAACATCAGAAAACGAACAAGTAAAAAAAAGAGAAGAGCAGCAAGAAAGAATGCCTCACGAACACCTGTGATAAGGAGGAGCGATGAAGCCTCAGAAGAAGATATCGAAGCTCAAGAAGGAGAAGATACTTTGGTTGAGGAAGAAGAAGCCTCTGGAGGAGAAGAAGGAGAAGAACCAAAGGAAGGAGGAACTCAATTCAATCCGAATGAAACACTCATCAATGAATTCCTGAGGGTTGTTGGTTGTGAAGCAAGAGATGCAATAGGTTGCCTTGAATCCTGCAATTGGCATGTAGATGACGCCATCAACTTTTTCTATGAACACGAAATCCAGAGCAGGTGATTTCTTTTTCTTCACATTTTGTTACTTAGCGATTTTGTCTCCAATAAGTAAGGATGAGTACATGTTACCTTTCAGGATTGCTAAACTTTCATATCTGACTCCTTTATTCTTTTTCCCTACAGGAGAGATGACTCTCTGGTGGATGCTTTGGTTGACGAAAGAGGAGTAGAAGATAGTACAAATCAGGAGCTATTAGCCAATGATATGAAAATCACTCAATTCCTCGGAGCTCTACAAGCAACTCGAGCAGACGCAGTGACTTGCCTGGAGCACTGCCATTGGAATGTAATGGACGCCTTCAACTATTTCTGTGAACAAACAACGGCAAATCAGTCTGAGTTGTTGGTGGAGAACAGAAGAAATCAAGTTCGCTTGGAAGAACGGTGATTTCTTTTTCTTCTCATTTTGTTACTTAGCGATTTTGTCTCCAATGAGTACATGTTACCTTTCAGGATTGCTAAACTTTCATATCTGACTCCTTTATTCTTTTTCCTTTATTCTTTTTCCAGAGAAGTGGAAACTATGCTAAGGGAAGCTAAAGCTGAATCTCGCCTATTAAAAGCTCAGTTGGTTGAAAGTGAAAAGAGACGGGAAGATTTGAAAGCTCAGTTGGTTGAAAGTGAAAAGAGACGGGAAGATTTGTCATCCTTGTATAAGTTTTTTGCTTTTCCTGATGACATGGCTGTTGATATCATGGGAGCTCTAAGAGAGGAGGTTGGAAAGGTGCGGTCACTGGGTGACGATATGGAGTCTATGGTGTCATTCGTTGACCATAGGTTTCAACGTGCAAGGGGCATTAGTCTTCCTTTCTCTAGGCCTAGGCAACACGAGATGGGTTCTTCCTCTTCCTCTACTTCCAATGTGAAAAGGAGTAAAAACTACCCAGATGTGAGGAGAGAATACTTTACGGCTGTTGAGAAATGCAAGAGGGAGCTTAGAGGCTTGATCGCTGAGAAGAAGTGTGCACCTATCATGGTCCGACTTGTGTAAGTCTCTAACCTAATCAGCCTCAGCCTGTTTGGTTGCATGGCTTATCTGTTTAGTTGATTGCAGATGGGAATCTCGTGGAGTAGTCGCCTCTGGATTTCCCTTTGGAACAATGATACTTGAGGGTGAGCAATTCTTCATTGCTGTGACGTTGTTGGACCCCATCAAAGCGCAATTCCCTACCATCTCTTTTGCTGATCTCCATCAGGTATATAATTTAAGAATCCAATATCAAATTGATAGCTCCAGGATTGGGGTTCTAACTTAATATGTCCTTTGATCATTCAGCTTGCTGGTGTTGTGGCCGTTGAAGTCACTGGTGGTCCTAAAATCCCTTTCCACCCTGGAAGAAAGGTTAGTATATTTGTATGCTGTAATGTGTGAATGCTGTGAGATTTGATTTGACGAATTATCTTTCCTCTCAGGACGAGCACCACTTGTGTACTGACAAGGACATTGTTGCCTTATTAGGTGGTGCACACACTCTGGTTTCAAACCCTCTGATTTTCGACAACTCTTACTTCAAGTGAGTATTCCCAAGTCTCCAAACTCTAGTAGTTGTTTTAAACATTAAGGATTCAAACGCTGATATGTTTATGAATTGATTATTTATATAAAAAGGGAACTCTTGGCCAGAGAGAAACAAGGCCTTATCCAGGACAAAACACTATTAGATGATCCCACTTTCCGTCGTCTCGTTGAGAAATACGCTGGTGTATGCATCTTTTCTTTAGTTCTTCATTTTTCACTTCTTGAATTGGTAGAACTCAATGTTGCTTGTCGCAATGTGAACAGGACAAAGATGCTTTTTTCGCTGATTACACCGAGGCTCACTGGAAGCTTTCAGAGCTCGGGTAATCATTTTGAATCATTGTTACACTGTGAGTAAATGTAAATATAATCAGTATATGTTTTGTCTTGAATCTCCTGTTGGTTGCGCAGGTTTGCTGATGCTCTTGAGCCGTGACATGCGTGGGTGTCTCATACTTTTGGGAGAGAGCCATTTGAAACTTTGTCATTTGATTGTTTAATGTACTCTCGGATTAGGACTTACATGGGCTTATCACAAATTCTCTGTTTTTTGTTTGGGTTGGCGAATCTTTTCAACTACGTATTATCGACATCGTGATAATATTTGGAAAAAACAATTTATGAGAATGGGTATTTGATTACAAATCAATAATTTTGATCAGAAAAAAAAACCTGCTTATTGATAATTTTATTTTTCGTGGTGCTACTTATGACATTTGTTATTGAGATAGAATCTCATAGATTTCGGATAGATTCGACATCATATATGTGAAAGCATTTTTTTTTTTTTCTGACGTATGTGAAAGCTATTTGTATTAAAATACGTACATGAATGTATTCTTCTAAAATAATTGAGATAAAATTGGAAGTTTCGTCGACTTCTGACATGCCCTTTGGATTTTATTAAGATGAAAAGGAGAAAAAATGCTATGGTCTTATTCAATTAATAAAATCTATGGAATTTTCAAATATTAGGAACCCTCTCATTACAAACCTTCCCGATCAAACTCCCAAAAATGGAAAAATATCCATCGAATGTGACAATAAATTGATACTGAAAGGTTTGGAAGTTATAACAAAAACACCCTAACATTCTTCTTCTTCCTGGTCTAGATCGAAGAATGTGTGGGCTTCATTCTTCTTCCTCTGGGAATAATCAAGTTCTTGCGGACACCTACTTGTCTACTTGGTTCAGATTCATTCAGTTTTAAATCAAGCTTCTCCTTCTTTCCTGGTCATTGGTTTCATAGTAATTGCTTCACTTGTGGTTCTTAGAATTTCTTATTCGCTTCTTCAACTCAAATATCATCTTCTTTTTTCAAATTATAATTTTGAAATGATACATCTTAAGAAGATTATAAATAAAGAAGTAAAAAAAAAAAAAAAAACACCCTAACATGTCAAGAGGCGAGTGGAAAAATATCCATCGAATACAAACAATTTTGGGTTAATTTGCATACTAACAAAAAAAAAAAAATCAAGCAAATAGCAAAAACTGCCCTATGTGACCAAATAATAACTTTTAGATTTAGAGTAAATAGTTACAAAATTAGTTATAGTTTTTTTTTAGTTGTATATGTTAAATTTCCCAACAATTTTAGGCAGGGTTTTAGAGCTTTTAAAGCCCTTCTTAAAGGAGAAACTCCGCCTATATTTTCTATTTTAAATATATACAAATAGTTTTTTTTTTTTTTTTTTTAACAAAAGTCATATTATGAAGGTAGAAATGATGAGCGACAAATAGACTTCAACGTTATTATATTTTTATTTCAAAGTTATTGCATGTCCACACAGAGCCACAAACATAAATCTTCCATCATCCCTTACCTTATTTTTTTTTCAAAGTCTCTCAATGGATAGCTTGAGAGATAATCCCATAGAATTCATGTTTTCTATCTTTTGTTTAATTATTTTGTTTTCTGCCTATAATTCCACGGCGGAGCTACCAAGACTGGTCCAGCCACCAAAATCTGATGGTTCAGTCAGTTTTCTCGTCGTCGGCGACTGGGGAAGAAGAGGTTCTTATAATCAGTCCCAAGTAGCTCTTCAGGTACATATGCATATGTATACTCGTCATTCACGTATATGTCTTATGCCAAATCAATATTTATTAATTCCTTGTTTATTTATTATAAAAAAATTTTATGGTGTGTTTAAAATTAGATATGATCAAAAGAATTAAGCTAGAAGAAGAATTGTAATATAGGTTATGTTTTCTTGACGTTGAAGGCAGCGTTGAGTAATCTACCAATTTTTTTTTGAGAAAGCGTAATCTACCAATTAGACTATCGTATAACCAAAAATAATCATAATAATGCACTTACTATTGCATGAAAGAATTGTATAGTTTCGAAAAGTATTATATCAAAAATATAATATGTCTGAATAAAAAGAAGAATATAATTTGTGGGAGGATGATAGTATTTGAGGCATATTCCATTGCGTCGTCCGAGTGGGGACGTTAATTGAGCCGTGAAGGCGAAGTAACATTACATGGTTACGTAACTTACGTGGAACTAATAATCTCAAGCTTGGCCAATGTAGCAATCCCACATCATCGTAATTTTGGTTGCTTCTTCAATGATGCAACTAAATGTTATATGACTTGTATATTATAGAGACTGATTAAGAAAGACTTGAATAATATAGAGACTGATTTTTGTTTTTCTTTAGTTTATTATACTAGGTGATTTCCCACGCTACGCGTGGGTTTTGTATTATATAATTCACATTATATTTGAATTGTCAATATCTTAAGCTTTAGTGATATAAGGGGGGTTTATTGGTTTTGGTATTTTAGTAGATTTTGAAATTCACTCCAAACCCTATGTTATTCAATTTATCATTTTAAAATCCTCATCTAAATCCAATGTTATTCAATTCATCATTTTTAAATCCTCATTAGAATCCCATGTTATTCAATCAATCATTTTAAAATCCCCATTAGAATCCTATGTTATTCAATTTATGATTTCAAAATACAAAATAGAATCAAGTCTTATTCAATATCAAAATTTTGTATAAAGATTTGGATTTGAATGGATTTGGGAGTGATTTTGTGTTAAAAATATGAAGAGTGAAATCCTTAACAAAGACTTGTTATTTTGAAATGATTAGACACATCTTCCACATATTCTCCTTAATATTACGTCCATATTTATTTCTTCACATTATCAAAATACACAAATATTATGTTCATATTTGTTTTTGTAAATCTCACTATATCTTCAAAAAATATTTCTCTATATCAACGATGGTTTATTTTTATAATGTTTTTTGTTGATGGATTTAAAAATGCACTTTATTTGATTTTGAAATCTTCTTTGTTGATTTTTGAATCCACATTATTTGATTTGAAGTCTTTCTTATTGATTTTTAAATCCATATGATTTGATTTTAAACTCAGAGCCTAAACAATTTTTTTAACGAGTGAAAATGTGCATAGCCTCTCGTCTTCTTTCCTCATAACCCCAAATTAGCATTATGACTCTACTCTTCAAATTAGTAATAATTAAACTCTTCGTTCTTTCTATCCGTAATAAATCTCTTATCTCAATCTGTAATTTTTGTTTCTTTAAATTTGACAATCTGTAATAAAATATGAAAATATTATTATCATATGATATTCCTTTAATGTGAGTTTAACATTTATCATAATTTTCAAAGGTGAAATTGATAGGAAGTTAACAACACCCAAACTTTTTGTAGCGAAGCATCATGACATATTAACATGTAATGAAATACGTACAATTTTCTATTCTTATCTTTTTTTTGGGTCAAAACCAGACTTGTTAATAAACTGGAATATAATGAAAATACAATTGTTCATAGCCAAAGTAAGTGTTTGGAAACATCCACATATGACCAGGGTGAGTAGTTTATTTTGCAAACACAAATTTGGATTTGTATGTAGAAGATAAGAAGAGCAATTTACTACTCTGCTTGAATTTCACTGTATTAGTCTCTCTTGAAGTTGTGGAAAGTGTGGTTCCAGCTTGAAATTGACATGGAAACAATGGGTCAGACTGGTCATTCCGTTTAAACAGAACGGTTAAATAGTAAATAATTTTTGATAGAAAATATAATAAATTATTTAAAATAGAAATAATAATTAAAAATTTTTAGTTTGATTTTTATATATTTATATTAAAGTTAAATATATACATATATTTTTCAAAAATAAAAAATAAAAAAAATATTTTATTTAAAAAAAAAATACAAACGCCCGTTTGATAAATGGGGCGGTTACAAACGGATATACGTCCAAACGAGGTTACCATTCAAAGCCAATGTAGAAGTCCAAACATTTATAGAGCATATATATCACATATATAGTAGTTGTGGACGGTATGTGTTAGAGATAGAAATATTAGCCATGAAGGGAGTCATCCCATATGAACGTTGGTGGACTCACCGAATTAGAAAGCAAAGGAAGATCGCATATTCCATCACGAACTCTTGTGATCGGAAAGCCTATTTATCATGACTTATACCACTTTTGAGTAGATTTTTTGAAATTTCTCACTTTCATCCTATGGTTCAAGATCCCCACTGTCCAGGTTGGAGCTCCCCTTATGTTTATGGAAAACTAAATTCTTCATATCGACTTGTCCTGCTTTATTCTGGAAAAATCATGTAGCAGACATTGCAAGTGTTGGACTCGAAGAATCAAAGCAATGTCTATACACCAAAGACCCACCATCTTAATTCTCAACTCAAAAAACCTTCTCTGGATTTATTGTGAAATCATATGATACTTACTTTCAGTAGTTGGTGGTGAAAGAGAACGGAAGTTAGAAAGCAAGCATCCAGACTTTGTAGAGTTGCACCAACTGGTGTTCTGTATATTGGATACCTACACAAACAAAGGATTAAAAGATCACCATTACATGTACAAAAGTAACGATCTCAAGACTCAAGAGAGGTTTAATGCAAAACATACCATGACACAGAGACACAACGGGAAGGAGAAAAATCACAGCTCCAGTATATCATTAGGTCATTAAATCCTGACGCGATACAAACTTAGTAAGAAATAATGAAATTAAAACGAAAAAGAGCTTATAGGACATTATACTTTGTTAGCCAGAGGTCGACGGCCAAACAGAGGTTTCATACTCTTAAGTACTCAAAGAGTAATTGTCCCTGATCTAAGTCTCTCCAATTGACAGCGAACCAGGAAATGACTAATCCCTCAGACTAATTCTATCAGTTTGCAGGCGCTCAATCCCACAGCGTTTTGCAGAGTCTTAGCGTGATTCGAGTCTACCGTTTCTGCTTGTTTCACTACGTCCTTCAATATCTTCATCTGGATTTGCAATTGAAAGTGAAATTATATCAGAAGTATTACTTTTTCCAACTACGGCCATAATACATACATAGAATTCATTTGAACCTATTAACAATAAACATAAACAAAAAGTGCAGACAACGAAGAGATTCCATTTTGTGGGGAAAAAATGATACTCCCTCCGTTTCAATATGTAAGTTTTTGTTTTGTTTCATAATATAAACTATTTTGACAATACTAGGTACTTTTAACTTTATTGAATTGTGTGTAACCAATAATATTTTGCAGTTTTTTTTTTATAATTGATTAAATTATTTTTAATATATATACTCTACTTTTTAGAGTAAAAGTAGTTTCTTAATATGCGTGATTTTTGCTAAAACATCTTATATTATGAAACGGAGGGAGTACTTAATTTTCGTACAAAAAGGCGTTTCCTTTTTATGCTTACCAAGCTCTGACAGCAAATGTATTATCAAAAAGAGTATTAGCTCTGACAACAAAGATTACTCTGTAAGCTTTCTAATACATGATCAACAAACGCCGGTTTTTCGATAGCTGACTCTATTTCGTAGGATTCTTTCTTTCGCCTCTCCTGTTCCTGTAAAGGTGGTATCGAAGCCCTGTCATCAAAGATTTAAAGAGGCGAAGAGACGATACTATGGAAAAAAAAAAGAAAAAGACTAAACCTAAAACTGAAGAGGATTCAGAGACTAAAGAGAAAGGAAGTCGACGGCTTACCTTTAGCATACCAAAACTATTTTTTTTTTGGAAAATTAATACACCATTCACGTTTTATGGTCAAACGCTTAGGAGGAGGTTTGTGTAGACGGTTTATATAAGCGACGGAGTGGAAGGTGATGGAGGAGTGGGAAGTGACCATTAAAGTCATTCAATTGCAATGACTGAGAGACAATGAAGATGACCAAGTGGTGTAGCGGTAACGTTCATGGATTTATCAAGTTACGGAAGAGGAATCGTGAGAGATTTACTCTCGTTTGTGTTAGGGTTGAGAAGGGAAAGTGAAAGAGGAAGACATCTTAGCAACCATATTGGGCTTTAGTATATGGGCTTCTGTGAATTCAAGTTGTCAATTCTTTTGTGAGATTAGGCCAATAACGTGTGATTAAAGATTGCTGACATGTCAAATTGATTGGATGAAATATATTCAGATTATTTTTGCAGAGGTGGTACCCCTTAAAAGCCTTCAATTCTTTCCCTTTTATATAAAAGATATTTTCTAAACTTTGTTTACTAGTAATTTTTATTATAATTCTTGTCTTTTAGATGGGAAAAACTGGAAATGATTTAAATATCGATTTCGTCATATCGACTGGAGATAATTTTTATGACGATGGAATAATCAGTCCATTTCATTCGCAATTTCAAGATTCTTTTACCAATATTTAAATACACAGCATCTAGCTTACAAAAGCCATGGTATAACGGTAAGTAAATCGTATATTTTTTTTCCAATTATAATCTAATATAACATATTTTCCACTGCAAACAATACTAAAAAAAAAAAAAAAAAAAGTGGGAGGAGGTCACTAGTTCAAGGCCATTTGGGAGGAAGGGTATTTCCAAAATATACGATTTACTTAGGCTTGAACTTCGCGGTTTTCAAAAAAAAAAAAACAATACTAAATTTTACTTTGTTTTGTTTTTTCCTACTGCAGTATTAGGGAATCATGATTATAGAGGTAATGTCCATGCACAACTCAGCCCCATAGATTTGGACTATCGATGGATTTGTTTAAGATCTTACATTGTAACGCCGGTAATTAAATTAACACGAACACAAAAGTAATATCAATTTTATCTTATAATATATGTTTTCTTGAATTTATTAACCTATTTTTTTGTAGAGATCGTTGATATTTTCTTTGTGGACACAACACCGTTCGCCGATAAATATTTTGATGAACCAAAAGATCATATCTATGATTGGAGAGGCGTATTACCAAGAAATAAATATCTCACCAATCTCTTAACGGTAACTAATTTTTTACTCTACCATATAAGCTAGTAATATTATAAAATTATTGAGATATTCTTTTCAAATTTTTACAATATTTTTGTCAAAATCTTTTTACCTAATTGAGGCGGATATATTAATATAGGATGTTGATGTGGCTTTGCAAGAATCAGTGGCAAAATGGAAGATAGTGGTAGGTCATCAGACAATCAAAAGTGCTGGTCACCACGGAATTACTAAAGAGCTTGAGGAACAACTTTTACCTATCCTCGAGGTATATATATATATATATTTTTATCTTATATGTATAAACGAAATTAGCTTCCAAACTAATTAGCTCCCCTAAAATTTAGGCTAATGAAGTGGATCTTTATATAAATGGGCATGATCATTGCTTGGAGCACATAAGCACCATCAACAGGTGATTAATTATTTATATAAGTGAAATTAATCGATTAATAATGGATTTGTAACGTAAAAAAACGGCACGCGTGTTTTGTGTTGTTATCTATAGTGGAATACAGTTTATGACAAGTGGAGGTGGGTCTAAGGCTTGGAAAGGAGATGAAAATGAATGGGACCCACAAGAGATGAGGTTTTACTACGATGGTCAAGGATTCATGTCGGTATACATTTCCGAAGCCGAACTACGCGTCGGGTTTTATGATGGTTATGGTCGCGTTTTGCATCGATGGACGACTTACTACAAAAAGGAGATTTATTCTGATATTTGAGTCGATGATCTGATTAAGAAAAGAAATGAAAAGGTTAAGAAAGGAATATTTATATTAGTAGCTCAAATTTTTATCATTTATTTCACGTGACATAATTCTGCAACTCTTGTTGGTTCTTAAAGCATGAAAGTTCTCTTGTGCGAGTAAAATATTATCTGTTATCTGACGTCTAGCCATAAAGGCTGATTGTGTCTCCGAAATAAGGTTCAGGAGAGTCTTCTTTAACCGATTACATAGAATCTTTGATATGAGTTGATTGGCCTGAATTATGTCATTGCTCTATTTTTGGAATAAAACAGATGTTTGTTTGATCAAATGAACCAGTGAAGAAGTCTTTCACTAGTTTTATTATGTTTTGGCCCACCACATGCTAGAATCTCTTATAGAATCAGCTTGTCATACCGTCGGGTCCCGAGGTCTTGTCCGGATTTATGTTGAACAAAGCTTCTTTTATTTCGGCTTCTCTCGGGTCGATCGTGAGTCGTTCATTAACCTTCTCGGCAACATAGTGGGAAATCAACCATTTTACCTTCATTTTTACATTACCAATTTTACGTCGTCCAACCTACGAGAGTGGAGTTTCCGTGTGTGGGAAATCAACCATTGCACAGTTATCTAACATGGTTCGAAAAGGTATAAATGAGGATTGTGGTCGACTCCGTCCTCCCCGTTTTTCATGATTTCCGGTAATCTCCTTTATATAAAAGGAAGTAGTCTTCTAAAGCATGCCACATCAGCAGATTAATTCAGAGATTTAATCAACCAATTAGATTGTTGTAATTTGCCATCTCAGATCCGTTATTTTTTTCGTTTGGGCTTATTTAATTTCAAAATCCACAACTCATAATACATCCTTAATTTGCATCTCAATTTACACAACACAGATATTAGGCCCAGCCACACCTTCCTTCTCCCCATATGATTATTATGAAGAACCCTAATTTTTCTTCTTCTCTTCTTGGTTGCAACTCCAAACGTTACTCAACGATTCCACTCCTACACGGTCCGCCTCCTCCATTGCTGTTTCAAGCTTTCAATTCTACCCCACTTACATCCTCCTTAATGTCTCCATCAATTTCAATTCGAACGGCTCCGCTATATGTAGAACCGAACTCGTCCCCAATTCACAAGTCACATCTCCTTTCGCTATCTCTTCCATTCATCAAGCTATGTTCGCCTCGGCAACGTCCCCTTGCATGTTACCATTGCGGTCTCACTCGATTATAGAAGATCATCTTCCCCTTCCTCTACATGTATCTAATTCCACGGCAAGGCTATGGCAAGGCAAGTGAAGATTTCATATGATTGTTTTTTCATTATGAGATTTATGTTTCTCTTCTGAATAATAACACTATATATGATTCTATACAGAGCAAATATGAGAAACCATCAAGCATGAGATGAACGAAGTCATATTGAAAGTGACTACAAGCGAATCTTATGTTATGCAGACTCGTGATTCAGAAAGTTGCAGGGGGAGGAGAGAAGTCACTTCTCACTTGATTCCGTTTAGTGCCAGTGATGAACAACCCTCGGTCTCAGGGGTAAGTTATTATGTAGATACTGATAGATTTAATAGTTTTTTTTCCATCTGATTGATATCATTCATTATGTATTCAAAAGTTCCTTCAAGCGAGTCTTTCAGTCCCTAGGCCTCTACTTCAAGTAAGTGTTTACTTTGATTAGGAAAACTTTAGCAATGGAATAACTTATAAGCTTAAGTTTTACTCCTGCAGGTTAATTCATCACCAGGGGATTCTACTTCAAGCTTAAGTTTTAGTCCATTTGACCCAAAAAAAAACAGCTAAAGTTTCAGTCCAAGAGACAATATACTTGTGGCAATTTGATGGAACAATCAGTTATTGTGTGCAATCTTTGGTTTCTTTTATTTTCCTTCATTTGGGTTCGCCTTGTAATGTTTAGAATCATTTGTTAGGAACCTAAAGTTGCTATTTCTATTTTGAAAGTAGAGATTTTTCTTGTTTTGGGGGACTTGAATCCTATTCTGGTCAAAAGTTGTGATTTACTGGTTCTGGTTGCTTTATTCCTTAACTGAATGCTTGAATATTATTATTACATGCTTTGGTAATTAGTTGATTATGATTAAGATTATGATTATAATCAAAAGTTGTGTAATTATCTGATTATGATTAAGATCTTCGTCTCTTCAAAAATACTTCAGATAATACATGCTTTGGTAATTACTTGATTCAGATTTTATTTCTACAATGGTTAGTACTGGATGTCGTGGAATACAATCACATTCAATGCAAGTTTCTACCAAAACTAGGCAATCTACCAAACATTAAAAAAATGTAAGAATCTCTGTCCACAATGTTCATTTTTAATATTGGTCTTTGCTAATGTTCAGACTATGTTCTCTTTTTGTCGGCTTCTTAGTACATTTACCATTGCTCTTTTTATGACGTTAACAGTCCTGTGAGTACACCGACTATGCTCGCGGGATCCTTTTCTGAAATCACAATCAATAATGCTTATTACTCTTTCCATATTAGTATTCTTTGTAGGAGAACCAGTGACTTGAGCGGATCTGAAACTCCTAAAAAGACGTTGAGAATCTTTGAAACCCATGAAAACGACCTTAAGAATGATAATGTCTATACATTATATATAAATCTAAATTTGGTTCAAGCCACTGTGATCTCGCTCCCTCCTCCTCTGAAACTCACTCGTCTCTGCAAATCAAATATATGAACATCAATGTTAGCTCATAAATCAAGTAATGTTTTTGTTTACAAAAGAATACTATAAGTTTGTGTTAATTCAATACTTATCCCCAAAAAAAAAAAAATCATTTTTTAACCATCAAAGTGTGTAAAAGTGTAAAAAGCAGCATGCAAAGATTGACCACACCAAATATTATCTCAATCTGCTCCGGTTTGTCCGATAAAAATAGTGAAAATGTTTTGCAAACACAAAAAAAAAAAACTATTAAATTAAGTGGTAGGAATGGCGGCGGTAGGCTGATCTCCTCCGTCACTAAGTCGGAGCGTGTTCACACGCGCTACTTTCTGTTGCCTCTGTTTGGTCATATATAGAGCGGCGATCTTTTGGGTGGCTTCGGCCTCGGTGGCTCTTTCTTTAATGAGTTTTTCTAGCTCCGCCTTGGGAATTCTCAGCTTCACTCTCACCGCTCCTTCTTCCTCCGGCGGGTTTGAGTATGGAGAGATCGGAGGATGATCTCCGGGCAAGCATGAGGTTCTCTAGCCTCTCCTTTGCACTCATTTGAATTCCCGATCTTACCCTTCTCGGTGGGCACTCTTTCACCGGTTCCACTACGAAATATAGCCGTTTTGCCTCCAACCTCTGCTTCGCCTAGACCCACACACATCAAATCGTTCAATTATTCCGACAAAAGTCGATTTATGGAGTTTGATAAATATACTTATAGACACAAGATCAAATGACGTTTGAGACAAGACTAATATTACATGCTCTAGTAGTTGCTATGGAGGATTGCTAAAAATAAAAATAAAAAAATGATGAATTTTTAAAATGGTACAAACCATGCATATGGGAGTTGTTCTTGAACAAAATAACTTCACATGCATCTTTAAAATGTCACTTGCATTCATGAATTATTTGATATATACACTAATACTGATTCTACCTTCATGGGAGCAAGCAACAATCCCCAACACTCTGATCTTATTTATATTACCATGCTTTTTCCTTCAGTTTCCATAAGCAAACGAATCAAGACGTGTAAATGAGACTTGTAAATCAAAGAAGTGAGTCCATGACAAACTTACCAAGTGGCTTCCTGGTGTTCTTCTTGATGCTCACTTCTTCAGCCTCATCCAACACTAGATTCATGTATTCGTCAAAACCCTGCAAAAAAGAAGGAGAAAAGTGAAACAAAGAATCAATGATACAACCCAAAGTCAAGTAGACAAACCAATGAGTATGACACAATCACAAATCTTCTAATTAATTTTGAATTAACCTAAGAACAACTTCAGCCCTAGCTCAGGAACAAGTATAGCAATACAAAGTTACAAACTGAAACAAGGAACATTCAAATCAAGTAGGTAAGTCTAAGTCCTGCAGACATGTGCTCATGGCTTTTTAAAGATTAGATTAGATACGTGGAAAAGTAAGTCCTTTTTTTTTTTTTGACAACAAACAACTTCATATCATCAATAATGGAGTTTTACAAGCTCATACATAGTAGATTTTGCAACAATATTAGCAACAATATTTGCTATTCTTAAACTAAAACTGAAAGAGATAGATTCTTCATGGAGGAAACCATGAGGCTTGGAAGCGGGAGCGCTACGAATGGCGGCACTGATCAATTGTAAGGCGTCGGATTTCACCGAACATGACCTTATATCTTCATTGATGGTTTGCGACAAGGCTGTTTTAATAGCCAATTCTTCATCGGTTTCAACCACCGTCACCGTATTAGTGTTGGATTTACACTTATACTTTAGACACCAAAACCACAAAGGTTCTGGATTTACACCATGACTTACCACCATCACCATATTGGTGTTGGATTTACACTTATACTTTAGACACCAAAACCACAAAGACTTTGGATTTACACCATGACTTGTTGAACCGTTGAGACATATACGGTTCAAAACAATTGCATACTTCAATATCATGTATCCATTCAAAGGAGTTGTATTGTACAGTAGCAAAATGCAAGCCATTTTAATCGATAAACCTAGAGTACTAAGCTGTGCCCTAGGGGGTTTTACCATGAAAGGACCTCTCACCGAGGTTATGATTACCAGAGGGAAGACAATGATCTTCCTAAGCAAGTAAGACATGGTCCTATCAAAGACCAAAAGTTGAGACTGCAACTTACATATGCCCAAGGCAGTAGAGGTTCGTTTCACAATGGAGGACATTGGTGAAGAGTCTGGAGGATCAGGTGGTTCAGGGGGCTCGGATTGATTCCCCACAAGCCCCATTGTCAATAACGAATCTGGCCATGGAGGAGACGACATCGTTGTTACCGGATCTGACCACTTTGAGAGAGAGACACCAAGTATGACGAGCTTCGACCTCACCGGCTTTGGATTTAGGCCTGTGTCGGCAAAACATCCATGGCTAACAACCATGGCGGTTGAGACGAGAGCGCCACCATTAGATTCCGGTGAGGGAGTGTATTTTGACTTAACCGAAGCATGACTTGAGCATGGATCTGGAGGCTTCGGTAGTTTCAGTTGCTCTGGAGAAAGACCCTCTTGTGAATTGGAGAGAGGTGAGACCAATGAACGATTCCTCACAGGAAGACTACTAAGTCGCTAAGTGAGAGCTGTTTCACCGGCGGCAGAGATCCAGTCGGAGGAGGAGGCGATCCAATCGAGAGCCGTGATTTTCGAAACCGCACGAGATGACCACTCACTGGAGACCCAGGTTCGTGGTTAACCCCGGAGCAGGTTCCGAGTGTGAGAAGCATGGCTTCTCAAACGAACAAAACGGCGGAGGAGATCTGCGGTGAATCCATGGATCTCGGTGGTTGAAGGATGAGAAAGGAAGAGGAGGGAGAAAGAAGAGAGATTTCTCACCGTTTGGCGTAAGGCCAAGCCGGCGGCGGCTGCGGATGAGGGGAGGAACCCTAATTCGCCATGGAATCGCACATGAGAGAGAGAACTTTGCCCGTGAGTGTATCCACTGTTTTTGTGTGTTTTAAAGTAAGTCCTTTTTTAATGTCAAAATAATTACACAAACATTTGAAATTTGATTTTCTTGCAAGAGTACGTACTACTCATTTAAATCATGATGGCTTATTTTACTGAAAAATATTCAAATTCTGTTAAGTTGTACTATTCAAGAATCACAAATTGTATGTTATTAGATTACATAAAAATATAATTAAAGAAAGAAAGAAAGAAATAAAGTCTAAGTATTTGAAAAAATAATTGTGAAATAAAATTTATATAGAAATTTCTCTTTGTTTTTTTCTTTGTACTGTATATGCGGGTTTTTTGTGTCAATTTGTATAATTATGATTTTAATATTTACGATATTTATAACATGTTGATACAAATCAATATAAATTAGTACTAAATTCATTGAAATTGTATTTCTAATTATTCCGAAAATGAGGTCCTTTTCTATTATCAAAATTATTATACAAACATTTTACGAGGAGGAGATTTCATTTTTGTAAGACTACTCGTTTTTAGAGGTGTCAAAATGGGTAACCCGACCCAATCCTACCCAAAACCGCATGGGTTTGAGATTTTCGTGAGCGGGTTTAACCCAATCCATTTATTATATGGGTATAATTTTCATACCCATGCCTATTTATATGAAACTCGTTGGCTTAATGGGTTAAATGGGTACCCATATATATATGGAATCACACAATAAATTTATAAAAACTCAACATAATTCATAATTTATTATAAATCCAACAAAAGTTTTAACTTAAACAAGAAAAAACCATAAAACCAATAAAATAGAAAAACCATAAAACCAATATATCTTAAAATAAACTAGTAAAATCATAAAACCAATAAAACACAAAAACCATAAAACCAATAAAAGTATTTTTAAAAAGCACTTCAATCTTTCTTCGGTTCCTCTCCTTCCTTAGATCCATCTGGTTCATTGTTCTCATCATCACTTTCAATGTCTACAAATAATAAGAAAAGTATATTACTAACTTGGATAATTTAGCAATTAGTATTAATATAGTAAATATAAATGATTTACCTTTTTCATCACTTGGAAAACCAAATAATCATGATCTCGTACAAAGTAGAGCTTGGACATGTTTCGGAAGAAGTGGACTTCGATATTTGTTTAGAACACGAGAACCAATACTGAAAGATGATTATGAAGCTACAGTAGTTATAGGAATGTTTAGCACATCATATGCCATATAGGCTAGAGCACCAAAACGATGTTTGTTATCTTTCCAATACTGCAAAACAGACATGTCATGATGGTCTCTCATCTTTAACTTTGGTTATTCCCAATACATTACCAACTCCAACTTTTCTTCATCTGCAACATCAGGAGCATCATCTAAATCAAACAAATCCTATATTATAAGAAACTCATACATGTTAGCTATAAGAATAGTTAATTATTTTAAACCGGAAAACCCTAGGCTAATTTACATAAATCTATTAAAAGAATATATATATATAATTATATATATATATTTTTTATATTTTGTGCTTAACCCATGGCTAACCCATAACCCTAATGGGTTTACCCATTAAACCCGTGAACCCAATAGGGTAACCCAATGAAACCCATTTATTTATATGGGTAAAAAAATATAACCCTTACCCATTAAAAATGCGGGCGGGTTTGGGTAACCAATGGGTAAGAACCCATTTTGACACCCCTACTCGTTTTAAGCATGATGGCTTATTTTGTTTGAAATGTTCAAATTCTGTTAAGTTGTACTATTTAAGAATACCAAGATATATATATATTATTATTAGATTGTATTTGTGTATAAACTATAAACTAGTAATATAAAAAGTATAGATTGTTGATGTTTATTCAAGAGAAGAAAACATGATTTATACAACTATTTGCTTGTTTGAGTAAGTTGAAGTGTTATTAGAATTATTAGGAGACTCAGAAACTTAGCGTGAGATCCACCGGAACTCTCTCTGGCGATGTTCACGAGACAGCCGGCGCCGGTGATTTTCTTCATCGGAGAAAGGTCTCTGACCTCGGCAACGTCTCGGCGTCACCAAGATGCACTCCGGGGTCCTCCGTCTCAACTCTCTGATGCTGCTCCACTACTACACCATCGTCGTTGCCTCTCCGCCACCGCATCTCCGCCGTCAATCATGCCTCTCCGCCACCGCGCCTCGGCCGTCGGATTTACTTCCCCACCGTGCCTCTCAAGAAGATCTGCTCCGTGGGTAATTGATTTCATAAGTCCGGTAAAGGTTTTCAACTCCAGCTCACATGGCTTTTTTGTCGCCAGAAAAGTTGGTTTCACTGTGATACTCGCCGAAGTAGATCTGGGAGTGATTTCCTCTAATCGGAATGTGAGCCCTCCGACGACAACGAAGCCTCCAGACCCGCCACCAGTGCCTCCGGTGCCTCCAGACCCGCAACCTCATAACAACGTCTCGATTCTAGCCAACGCCCCTGTTAATCAAGGAGAGTACTTAAGAGTGATAAATCTATTATCATCTCTGAAGTTACTATGGAATGAGAAGCATGTCCGAGACTTGGTGAGGTGCGGCTTAGGATGTTCCAATCAGGATTAAGTGAGGCCGCATGAAGAACGAGTGAGGCCGCATCAAGAAGAATCCAAGCCGCATCAAAGAGAGTCTAGGTCGCAACTAAGAGAAGCTAGACCGCATTAAGGGAGTAGCGGTCTAGGACGGTCATGGCACGGATAAACTTGGACGTGTGAAGAATGGTGAAGGCCGCGTGAAGATAGAGTAAAGCCGCAACTTTGGATAGGCAGTCCAAGGACGCGGGATGAATGCTCGACCCGCGGAATGGATTGACATCGAGAATCCACCCGATATACGGAACGACCCGCGGGAAGGTTTCATCAAGGCGCGGGACAAAGGAACACACGGATCAGTTCAAGTCGTCCTGAGGCGCGTTTCTCCTTGTGGTCCCGAATCTGAATATGACCGTTTGAATAAAGACTTGGACTAATCTTATCCAAAGCAATGGATAAGATTACTTTATCACAAGAAGACAAATCTGCTTTATGTACAAGTCTCCTTTTGTAACGTTCATATTGCAACATTCAAATTAAAGATCTGATCCAAGCTTTCTTTTATATACTTGTATTCCTCATTGTAAACTTGAATTGATTAAGAAAAATCTGAGTTCATCTCTCTCTCTTTCGTTTATTCAAAATCAGTTCATACAAAATGTAGAACTTAGGAGATTAATGCATTTAGGGTGAGATTCATTTGAATCAAACCCATTTTATGTTTAATCCTCTCTTAATCTCTTTTATAATCTGCTCAAATCTCTTTGTTAAATCTGTCTAAATTTCAGATTACTCTCTTTGCTCATTTGAGCTGTTTTTGTGATTCAACCTCTCTAATCTCGGTTGGATCTCTCTTTTGTGAGCTAGACTCACACAAATTCTAACAGCCCCCGTCAATCCTCCGCTAATGTCACCGGATTCGTCCTTCGAAGAACCGCCGCATCTCTTTGACCCAGAAGAGCCCGCGAGAATCTCTTATTGCTCCCACGCCGGAACAGTGTATCCGCTCCCCACCGGAAAGTCCACATCGTCAAACTTTCCGACTGTCGACCTAGCTCCGACAGTCGATGCGTCGCCGACGGGAGAAGAAAATTTCAGAGGCTACCTAGGTCAAACTCCATCATGGCTTGGGCCATGTCCTAGTGGGCCTCATTTTACTAAGCAAAAATGGTTTATTAGCCCAGTAAAATTAGGGGTTTTTTACATGAGCAGAAACTTTAAAATTAGGTATTTAAGGTCCTTTCCCATTGATTTTGCCCACGGCTCTCGAGTTCGGATACTCATGCCGGGTATAAATCTCTTAGCATCAAAGACGGTTTATGATCGATCTTCAACCCGGTCTTCCGGAAGTATCAACGTCGGCATAAAACCCGACTATTTAGTGTTCTTTCGAACACTTGTTTTAGGATATCGAGTGACTCCTCTCCATGGATTGTTTCACATCGTCGAGCAAGCCTCGTCCTTTAACGCTTTTATCTTTTTCTTTAGCGCTTTGTTTGTCCTTATCATTTTACCGTTGAGCATGCCTCCGGTTGTATCCGCTAGCTCTTTGAGCGTTTAATTAATATAATGAATTTTCGACAAAAAAAAAAAAAGAGTAAGTTGAAGTTGTAGGATTTCTAACCGTTTCTTTAAATTAGAGTTTTTTTTTTTTGACGTGAATTAAATTTTTGTAAACGTTCGCTCGGTGGAATTTTTGTAAATTCGGGGTAGTTTAATGAAAGAAAAAAAAGCAAGAAAAGTGCTAAGCAACTTTTAGGGAAATGGATTCTAGGTTGAAAAAGACAAGACTTTCTAAGCAATTTGGAGCTTGACAAACATTATGCGGTCCAACTTTTCAACTCTTGTGGACCATGTCGAGGCTTTGATTTGATTGACAATTTGACATACGCATGCATATAGGTCCTCATTAAGGTTAATGGGTTGGTAATTAGCAATAATCATTGTCTTTTACTTTTAATTATTTACTCCATTCATATTTTACGTTTGTTTTTTGGGTTAACTAACTAACTAGCAATACTGGATATTAAGAATCTAACAAAAACATGTCCAAAACTCAAATTCGTTGGTGGGCCCCGTTGGTTTAGTACGGAAAAAACCCTGAGATCACTGAACAGTCAAGCTAGCAGGAAATGTGCAAAATCTTTTCCTCCGCATCCTAAATATATCATAGTTGAACCTATTTTTCTTAGCCAATAATGTTGGCGTGTTGTTAACCATACAAAAACGTGTGACGTAACTGTGTTGTCGAGTTCGTCAGCATTAAATGCTTTCTTTATATATCTCTCTTTCTTCTCTCGCTCTCTTTCTCTCTTTCTTTTTCTCTCTCTTCTCTCTCTGTACAAAACCCTATCAAATGTTCACAACGATTACAAATAAAAGGCAGAAAATTGATATCCGATTAGATAAGTAATGTAGCATGTGTGGAAATTATCAATGTGAAAGATTAACCAATCACTACCGTCAACCATTAAAATCAAAATTAAAGTTATAAAAAAAACCCCTATTATAAAGTGAAAAAAAAAAACGAACACCATATTGATAAAAAATAAAAAAACGAACACCAAGAACATATCTTGACCAACACAATGTTTGATCTAAAATTAGGGTTAAGCTTACGCATCCGTTATAGTCATTAGCAAAACAAAGAGTAAATCCCAATTGAATTGAAAGAAACAAGAAACCCTAAATTTGTAAGTTTCTAAAAAAAAAAATTAAAAAAAAATTGAAGTTTCTATGTCGGGAAAGTGATTAAACGAAGGGACAAACCCATAAGAGGGAAAAAGCTTACTTGTCTCCGGAAGAGGAGTTGTAGAGCTTTCCGGAGGCGGAGGCAACGAGAACAGGGACGGAGGATTCATAGAGAATCGAGAGTACTTATCGACTGCTTTTTTCTCGATTAGCTGCTTGATCTCAACTTTTCTCCGACAAAAAAAAAACTTTTCTTCTTCCCCTGGCTTCTTTCTCCGACAAAAGTTTTGCCCTATTTTGGTTCAATTGTCCGGAGAAACTCTTTTTTTTTTTTAATTCTTTTTTCTTCATATCTCTTTTTTTTTTCTCTTTTAGCCAAATCCAAGTAGTGCTTTTTTGTTGTTGTTAAACGAGAGAGGGAAAAAAAATAAGTGGAAATGCGTTTTGGAGAAAGGAAGGGCAACCGGTTTAACCGGTTCGAGCCTTTTCTTTTTACTGATTTTTACTATCATCCACGTGTTTTTGTCTTGTATTAAAAAAACGTTAATTTCTCGATACTAGATCGAGAAACAACAAAACCCTTAACCTCTTGATTTCGATCGATTCTTCATTTTGTTGTTGTAATTTCTCTGAGATACTTCATTCTTCGTTTCGAGATTCGATCTTCGATAGTTGATTAGAAGAAGATCGGAAAAGTTCTCTTATTGCTTCTTTTTATTCATTTTTCCTCATTTGTGTGTCTCTCTCTCCTTCTTCTTTTTTTTCCTTTTTATTTGGGTTTTTTTGCTCTTAAGACAAATCCACAGTCTAGTTTTTTTTTTGTTTTTTTGGTTAAATGAGAGGAAAACAAAATAATAATAAGTGGAAACGATGCGTTTTGGAGAGAGGAAGAGAGACATGGCGAACCAACCGGATCGATGTTTTTCACTTTGTCGCGATTATCAGGTAAAAACCATTACTAAACATGTAGAAAATGGAGTCAATCAATTGTTAATTTGCTATAGACGATGAGACAATTTCGGTAGCATAAACTCATATGACGAGTCATCTTCCACTATAACAAAAGCATTGGATCACACATTTTTTTCTTTAGTATTAAGTTTTTTTGTTTCATTGGTTTGGTATTAATAGAGATGCCCAGTTCGATAAAAATTTCACTCTACGAATACAAATCGGGTACGATTAATTTTTTCATTTAAAGTAAATGTAAAATTTGTATTCAAGCCAAAAACCGTTTTTATAACGAATGTTGTTTTTGTAGGGATCCGGAAATGAATCTGCTAATAACCACAATAAACCGATAACGAATTCAAGAAAACGAGAACGAATTCTCTTTTCTTAATTTAAAATATCGCCCGTAGTGTGACAGTTTGATGCAATAATGAATCCCAAGATACGATCTTCATTAAGACTAATTAGCAACACTCTAAATCAGAATCCATGAACGTATATCTACAATGAAACATAAAACACAGGGAACATAAGAAAGTGTTAAACAACAAAAGCCTTGGAAACTCAACGCCATTAATGCTAGAAGATGAGACTACGCTTCGGGACTCAAAGAACACACTCAGTGATCTCACTCCCGCCATTTTGTTGAATCAATTGCTTCTGCCTACACGATAGTGACAAGGACGTCCATTTCCATTTTTCTGCTAGAATTGTTTCTTATTCCATTTATGATTGCTTTCGATAGGACACACATTGTCAAAATTGATTTGTCAATGTAGTTTGGTACACTGTACTGGTTGAGATTCCTTCTATAGAAATATGTCAAAAGGTCATATGGTTTAAAAATTATCCACAACCAAATTAAGATGGAGGAATATTTAATTCATTGAACAAATAGTTGTAGCCTAGTGTTCCACCCTACCGGTAGAAACAGGGGATCGATTTTTACTTAGTAAAAACAGACAAATAAAATTATTCAGGCAATTGCACAACAATCCCTAGCTCATGAAATACAAAGTCCCACGAATTAAGAATGTCAGATCACACAATCAAAATTCTAATAAGAACAAGAAAAAGAAGGTATGTACCTTAGTATTATGAATGTAAGAATGCTGTGAAAAAAATCTTCCTCTGATTCAAAATTGAAAAGGTCAAGGAATCAAGACTCATGTACGAGATATGCAGGAATTCCTGATGCAGTCAAGGATGCCATCAACGTCCACTCTTTTTTGTGGAACTCCCCTGTTTCACAACTCTACATCTCGAAGTTACGTTGGCTATGTTTTAGGAGACGAACCTCTAGCAATGAAAAGAGCTTTATAAAACGCTTGCGCATCGGAACTCCACAATCTGAATATGCTTTCAGATTCACAACTTCTTATCTCCCTCATCAACTCGGTAAATCTACCATCGAATTAAAGGGACTCCTCTACGGCATTAGTCTCCTAAGATCATCTTTCGATTATGTGTCCTTTAACTTTATTTCACGCTTGAACAATACAGTCGCTGACTCTTTGGCAAAAGCTGCCCTGCATTTAGTTTGTAACTCCTCACTTAATGGAGTGTGAACTCTCTCTCTTTTATTCATGAAAGTAATGTTTGATTAAAAAAAAAAAAAAAAAAAAAGACAACAAACCAAGATATATAAACAGATAAACCAAAAAGGCTCGTGACTCGTGACTCTATATATCCAAATATGCAAATTTTTTGTAATGTTTACGAAACCAGAAAGCCAAAAGCCGAATTCAGTACCTTCTTCCTTCTTTGCAATTTGATGTTGGTTCTGAGCCAAGGTAGGAGCTTCATCAAGCGGTTGCCTCGACATTTTTCTTTCTACATCTTACAAAACATGTCCGAAATTCATAGTTTATTTATCCATTTCATACATCTTTGTGAGATGCGATAATCACTACAATCTTAAACACATTATGATCAACACATCCAAGACCACGCCTTGTTGAATTGTGAAATGTATCGAAAATAGGACCGAATGTGACTATAATTCACCTATCAATTCAAAATTTCTAGACAAAACCAAATTAAAGTAGAACATGATAATAATAGTGTGAACTACTAATATAAAAAGAACCCATCATGAAATTTTTCAACAAGAACCACAAAAAATTGATCTAAAATGTTTCTTTATATCCCAAATTACCCTAATTTCAAATGGATTCAAACGAACTGTTAAACCAAATTACAAGATCAAAATTCGAAGAAGCGATCGGAAGACAAACCGGGCAAATCCCAGGGCTCGAGATTAGCTTCCGGAATAACATCGACGGACTTCTCCAAACCATCCATCTTCTTTTTCAGCTCCACTTCCGTCGGCGAGAACTTGAACCCAGGGAACACCGTCGCCGCCGCCTCCATGAAGAAAGATCTTTTGAAATACAAATTAACCCATTAGTCCTCTGCCAACATAAGATACTTTCATGCATTTGTTTGCTACCTACTAATTTCTTGAAAGGGGAGCTGTTAAGGCCAGCTTCTAAAGCCTGCACTGGTGGCTTAAATAAGTCATGGAACAAACAAATTCAACAGATATTGCTTAGACAAAACCAAAAGAGATGTTCCGAGAACTTACCTTGAAATGGAGCAGCAATAGCAATCCAATTCTTTTTACATACTTGTCGAATATATCTGATAATAGTACAAATCCCACCCAAAAAAGTCAGATTGAGACCAAAGAGTTAAGAACAAGAAAAGAGGATTCTACATGCATCACTGTGCAGACTCATGAAACATTTCACCAACAGTCCTCCCATAGAACATTAATCTTCTTCTCTCCTGAAGCTTATGTAAACTGATTCCAACTTTTCGCAAATTGGTCCAACGTTTCCTGCAGTCATCAACACACCGATCAAAGTTTACGCCAAACCCTTTATCAAACTCACAAGACAAATCCTTTTTACCTATTGCTTTGTCGAAAACAAAGAGCGTTTTCTTTTGTTCGAATCCCCATCCGATCATCTCAACAATCATCTCATGGTATTCATAATCGTTTTACCTGTTTCAGATAGAAATCGAACTCGCTAACCAAAAGCTACAATCCCAATCAAAAACCCAAAAGCAGATAACAATAAAGAAATCATTTTTACCAGTTGCAGGATCTTAATTTGACATAATCACAGTGTTTATGAGCTAATTTTTGGAAAATCAATCAAACCCAATTGCTAGATAACGATAAAGGAAACATTTTACCAGTTGCAGGATCGAATCGAGACCACATCTTTGTTCGAAACTCATGATCGGCACCAAATATTCTAACCCAAACACGTTCTCCGTTTCCGTTTTCATGATCAACGGCGTTTAGAATCGATCCAGCGATTCCGGGGACGAGAAGAACCGGATCGAGATTCGATTTCTGATTCGGGTTTTTTTTTCCCGACTCAGGAAAAAACAAAAACAACCGGTCCACTGAGAGAAAGACACGTGCCTGGTGAGACGTCTCTACGGTATCAATGAGCTGAGACGGCTCAACGAGTTTTTTCATTTTTTCCTTATTTTTCATTTTGTTTTAATGCTAACAACCTTGTTAAATATTCACCGATAAACATGCTCTCTAACATAATTATTGTGGCTAAAATGATAAAACATCAAGATAACACGACTTCTTATTAAATATCAAGGTAACATAATCTTTTTGAAAAAAAAATTGCACCCAGCACTTTTGAAAATAGTTATTAACGGAAAGTATAATACAATTACAGATATGTACATAGTGAAAATATTTTTATGAACAAGAATTTATATTAAAAAGACGTCATTAACATCTATGAATAAAACATAAGATATTTTTTTTTCCCAAAAAATACGCAAACCAAAATATATACACTCGCATAAAACATGTTTTTTTCGAGAAAATGCAAATAAGATGCATTAACGACCATAAAATATGTTTATTTTCGAAAAACATAATCTTAAAAGTTTTAATAAACATAAAACGGTTTTAAAAATAAGAACCCCTCAAAAACATAATTAATAACTTATCGAAATGACAATTTATTTGACAGTGCAATTTATTATAGTTAATGAATGGCATAGTTAAGTTTTTTAAACGTCTGAATTATCATAGATATTACAATCACTAATTTGATCTAGTTCTATTATGATAAAATCTATCACAACTCCGCCACGTAACGTAAGATAAGTAATTAAGCAACTAGCAATTAATTCAATAACGGAAAACAAGAAGAATAAATAGTAAGCTCTAGGTTGCCGACAAAAAAAAAAAGCTCTAGGTTCAAGGTGAGATAAAGCAAAACTGTGAAATCCAATCCGTACTTTCAGACAAAAACACAAACATACGGAACCTTTGATCCTGTCCACCAAGGTACAACAAAGATCGAATCATTATCTTAGTTTTACAATTCTTTTTCACCGATAAGAGCTTCTGGTTCTTTACCTTCAATTTTTGCACATTACTAGAGGAAGATAAAGAGTTTGAGATTATGCAGCTTTGTATATATTTACAAATTTGATTTTTTAAATTCTGTATCAGGCTTTCAGTTTGGATATGATTGGATATAAACCATACTTATTAAAAGAACAAAGTACATTATTTGATAGGACCGTTTATTAGAAGGGACTAATAAAAACATGGTTAAGTTAACAACTAAAAATTCTATTATGACTCTGCCACGTAAGGTAAGATAAGACACCAAGCAACTATCATCAATTAAATAAGGAAAAACAAAAAGGAATAAATATCTAGGGTTCTTCACGCGTAAGTAAAGCAAAACCTTAAATTCAATCCGTACTTTTAGACAAGAACAATATTACAGTCTACGAAGGTACAACAAAGATCGAATACATTATCTTAAGTTTTACAATCGTTTTTCCTATATAAGAGCTTCTTGTTTTTTCACCTTAATGTTTTCCACACAGAAGAGGAAGATAAATGGTTTGAGATTATGCAGCTTTATTAAAATATACAAATATGGTATTAAATTCTGTATCAGGCTTTTAAGTTGAGGTGAAAACTCAGCCGTTATTTGAAGAGCGAGAGAGTCTCCCGTGGGTTGTTGCCGTTACTTTCCGGTGACATTGTGATATCTTCTTCCGTTACCAGGATATTGTTCCTCCCAATCTGTAAGAAAATTTTTTACAAGTATTTTACTAAAGCAACAAAATAATAACAAGAAATGAATCTATATTATAAAAAGCTGTTCTTTTTGGCAAATTAATATATTAAATTTATGAATTTCGCTCAAAATTAAGCATGTAAATTTGATCCTTAAGAAATTTTCCAAAATTTATTTCTACTGCTACTAAATACTAACAAGAAATAAAAATTTATATATATACGTATATTATTAAAAGTGATTAATCAGCATCAAAAAACATGAGAGAGTGTGTCTTTGTTACCTGACTAGCCAGAACCTGGTTCTCTTCTATCAGCAACTTCTCCTGTTTGTGTAAGATCACAAGTCCATTAGTTTCTAAACAAATGCAAGATTTTAACAATGAATTTTTTTTCCCTCATTAGGTATTCATTTAAACGAAGCCAAAAATAACACAAACTATGACAGACCAAATGACATATCAAGAATGCTAAACTTAGTTTAGTGATCTGCATACTCAGAGTTTAAGAGGATTCAAAAACAAGCATAGCGTACAGTGGCTACTGACCTTTTCTTCAAGGGTCTTCACAAGCTCCATCATAATTTCTGTCTGCAACAAGGCATATTGAGGATTGAGTCAAATTGGAAACATGATCGGCAAGGTCAAACGACCGTTCTTGGAAGGCTAACCAGACAGAAAATTTTATGGAATAATCGGCTAAATCACTTGATATATACCTTCCTAGCACTAGTCGCAGACAGAATAGTCTCCAACTGCTCCTCCACCGAAATTAGAGAATCTACGCTTACATTACCAACATTCGGTTCTTCAAGGTTGCTGCATATTCAGAAGTGGACAAAAGAAAAAACAAACATTTTCGATCAGAAGAAGAGGTGAAAAAGGGGACTTAATTAGTGCTAACCTTTGGACTAATTCTAGTAACTCCTTGTGTGGAAGATAATTCCGAATTTTTTCCGCAAGTTCCTGCACATGAATTTAAAGGATGGGAAAGGTGTTTTTTAAATAACTCTTAGAATAAAATTTGGTATGCCAAGTTGACCAAAAAAATTGAGTTGTCCCAGGCTCGACCAGCACTTCCATCCCTTCGTAACACCAGAAACCGCATCCAGAAGAATATTTTAATGATATTCTTAGCTAACTTACTAAGGCTTTAAGTTCATCAGCATGTTGTATTTCATAACGATCGACGATGTTGGACATTCTGGAGATATCAAGAACAAAACAAAAATGCAAACAGAAGTTAATTCGGTGCAAAACCATTTCAAAACTATGATTAGATCTGAGAGAAAGACTACTTGTATATGCTTTGTTACATGTTGCATTAATTTGTGTTAATAACCAAAAATGACTGTTAATCAACTTTACTTAACTAGGCGTCGACCGTATATATAAAAATGAGTATATAGCTTAAAATAAAAACAATCTAGGATTGTTTAGTTTACGTATGTTTCTAATTAGTTGCACCATCTTTGCAATGACCGCTCTATAGTTTTACTTTTCCATTCCATCATATATTTTCTTTTATTTTCATACAAATATGTAATTTTTGTTTCACTTAAAATGTTAATCTGAATCTCTACTGCTCTAGTTCTTAGCTTCACAATTTCATCACGATGATCCTGCAGTTATCTATAATCAACTTGGCAGCTGATGGAAGTCATTGTTCCGACTTCGAAAGGTTTTAGAAACAAAATTCTCTCAAAAAAAAAATATTGTAAACAAACCAATATCAAAATTTGACATTGTTTCTTGTAAAAAAAAATTTGAATCTAGAAAATGAAGTAGCGATTCAAAGATTGCTTAAAAACTCCATTAAATAACATCAGTAACACCACGTGTAGAAAAAATTCGTAAAAATTCAAGGTAAAATAAAAATGGATCCTTATTTTAGAAAAAAAAAAAACTCACCAAGAACATATCAAATTGTTAGATCTAATATTAGGGTTAAGCTTACGCATCAACTATAGTCATTAAGAAAACAAATAGTAAATCTCAACTGAATTGAAGGAAATAAGAAACCCTAGATTTGAGGTTTCCATGTCAAGAAAGTGATTAAACAAAGAGACCAAACAATAAGAGGGGAAAAAGATTACTTGTCGCCAGAAGAGGAGTCGTAGAGTTTTCCGGAGGCGGAGACGGCAAGAACAACGACGGAGGATTCACAGAGAATCGAAAGTTGTCGAGCTTTCTCGATAAGACCATTGCGTCTTTTGGAAAAAGTGACTTGTCGACTGCTTTTCTTCTCGATTAGCTTGATCTCCACTTTTCTTCTTCCCATAGCTTCTATTCCGACAAGAGTTTTGCTCTAACTTGGTTCGGTTGTCCGTAGAATTGACCGGAGAAATTCAATCTTTTTAGTTATTTGGGGTTTTTTGCTCTTAAAGACAAATCCAAAGTCCAGTTTTTTAATTTTTTATTTTTGTTAAACG
Organism: Draba incana; assembly: GCA_963576765.1. Classification (NCBI taxonomy): domain Eukaryota; kingdom Viridiplantae; phylum Streptophyta; class Magnoliopsida; order Brassicales; family Brassicaceae; genus Draba; species Draba incana. Next base: position 34,447,941 of record OY755216.1, on the reverse strand, counting down.
AGAGAGTAAAAACAAAATAGTAATAAGATTGATAGAAAACGATGCGTTTTACGAGAGGAAACGACACTTGCCAGTTGCCACTTGTCAAATTTTATTTTTTAATTCAAATTTTGTTTTCTGACCTAAACAAAAAATATCCAGCCGATTCGACGGGTCGGATCCTTATTCCTCTTACTGGGATTGATAGATTATGTCTGTATGGTCTCACAATGCAGATAAGTTTACGGAGCCGGAGAAGTTGGTAAAAAGAAATGAAAACCACTTTCCCATTTCTTCATGTCTCCTAGTTTGTAAACTCTTTGGGTTTTTTTTTTTTATTGAAACACCATGATGGTGAGAGAATAAATAGACTTGAAATATGCAAAACAATGTACTATATCTTTAAGTTTTTGGGACCTATCAATCAAGGTAACCACGTCTGGTTAGATCTAGTTTAAAACAACGTTGTTTTATCTAATTTCAAGTTTTCAACTTTTGTAAACCACATCCAATTCCTGATCCGGGACGATTAAGTAAAAGATTTTATGATAAAAGAAAAAAATATGAATCATCTTGTAAAACAAAAGCATTAGGGCACACTTTTTTATTGAACTAATAAATTTTTTGTTTTTTAAAGTTATTTTGTTTTGGTGGTTTTCGATATATTATGATATTATAGAAAGATGATAAAAAAAAAAAAAAAAAATATCAAAACATTAATTATTCAACAACGAATAGAAAATGGATACGATTAATTAGAAATTTAGAATGGTTCAAAAAGTATCGAGATTGAGTGATAAATAAAACTGATAATATATTCTATATATCAAATATATGAGTCATGTTTATCCCTGTTTTCTGATGTAAGCGTGTTTCCTATTTTTGATTTTTTGGATTTCCATTCTACAACCAATTTAACTAATTAAGCAAAGGATGTCACTTGCATTTTATAGCCGTCTAACAACAAATCAACCACTCCACATACTAAGTTACAGAAAAGGGAAACTTACAAGCTCTGAGAAGATTGGTTCCCCAACTAATCCGACCTGATGCTAAAAAACTCTACGCCAGCCTTGTAAAACAAATTTGAGATCCTCAGGTTTTACACTCAAGTATGTTCAAAAAAAAAAAAAAAAACAATTTAAAAAAAAAAAAAACTCTACGCCATAATTACAAAGTTACAGAAAAAGGAAACTTACAAGCTCTGAGAAGATTGGTTCCCCAACTATTCCGACCTGATGCCAAAAAACTGGTGAAGAAACACTATATACATGGAATAAGAACCCAACCTTTTTATTCCGTCGTCGTTCGGAGAACTTCCCGGAGACGGCGAGGAAGGAGGCTGCTCCGTAACAGTAGATAGACATTTCCTCCACTCCTGAAGAAACGGAATCGAGCTACGACTCATCACCGGACCGGAGACGCAAACTCGATCTGACCGTCGACGAAGATGATATCGGAGAGAAATCGAGTTCAGAGAATTTTTTTTTTTTTTTTTTCGGTAAGAGAGAAAATAAAATAAGTCCTATGCAATTGACTATAAGGGTTTTTTTTTTCCGACCAAAAAAAACTATTGTTTAAGATAAAGAAGGTTTTCTATTAATTCTATTTTCTGCATTTAGTTGCAATTTAACACAAATACTTTCATGATCAAGCATTTGCGGAATTAATATGATCAAGGCAATGTGAAGAAGGTATATATACACATAGTGACAAGGACGTCCATTTCCATTTTTCTGCTAGAATTGTTTCTTATTCCATTTATGATTGCTTTCGATAGGACACACATTGTCACAAATAGTTGTAGCATAGTGGTTCCACCCTATCGGTAGAAACAGGGGATCGATTTTTACTTAGTGAACCCAATAAGCATTGCGATGTATATGTATGCAAGAAGAAAAAGAGCAAAAAAGAGTCACCATTAATCTAGGCGTATATTTCTTGTATCATTGTCAAATGTTCACAACGATTACAAATAAAAGGGCGAAAATTGATATCCGATTAGATAAGTAATGTAGCATGTGTGGAAAGTATCAATGTGAAAGATTAACCAATCACTACCGTCAACCATTAAAATCAAAATTAAAGTTATAAAAAACCCCTATTATAAATTGAAAAAAAAAAAAACGAACACCATATTGAGCTGACTAGAGAAGATTAACCAATCACTACCGTCAACCATTAAAATCAAAATTAAAGTTATAAAAAACCCCTATTATAAATTGAAAAAAAAAAAACGAACACCATATTGAGCTTGCTTCACTTCCTCCAAGCTCAAACATGAAATCGTACAGTTCGTGAAGCATATGGCCTTTTAAGAGGTCCAATGTTTGGGTGGGTTATAAGTCGAAATGTCTTTATTAATTCTTTATAGCATTTTCAGGGGTTTGATTTAATTCTGCCACGACTTGCCTAAAAACATGGCAGAAACCAGAGTTTGAAATCCAAACATTGATCATCTCTCCAGCAAGTCGACACGGTTCAAGTGAGATGAAAGCAGAATCAAAACCATCAGGAGCGGGATACAGTGCAAACATATGCTCAGTTCCTCACACACAAAGATAACAGAGAAACCAAAAACAATTGTGACAGGAGGACATGATCGAGCAAAGGCTTTTTTTTTTCTTTTGAAGCTGATGAAATAGTCAAACCATAGTCTAAACTTAAAAAAAAAAAAAAAAACCCGAACCAGAGTCATAACAGAAACATAAATATATAAAAGCGCCCCTTTATTACCTAGGGGGTAAGTAACGCCCCTTTATTACCTTAGGGGGTAAGTTACAACTTAGTCTAGGTTCAACACACATACACAAGTCAACAAGTCTTTCTGCATTTGACTTGTTATAGACCCGCCTCCTCACCTTTGCCTTTCTGCAATTCGTCAGCTGCATTTGAAATTATGGATTCCATCAATGCCCTTGGTAATATACATATAGGATGCTGCTTTAATGTCAACAAGTCTCTCTGTAAGGATTAGATTTTACCGTCTAGTTTTGCAAGTCTGTCTCCATAGACTAGTTCAAAATATTTACAGCCCTGCCTTATGATAAGGGAAGCCAATATTAAATCATCTTTATTCATTCGCTTTAATCGCTCACAAAGAAAGTCCCCTCTCCTTTTAATCTGTCACAAAGAAGAATCATTAAAGACTGTTTGAGGTAAACCTTACATAAATTAAAAATCAACATTGTTTGTCACCTCCTCCGCTAACTCAGATTGAGGGACTGCATAAAGGGGTAGATCATGCTTATATGTTTGATCAGGTTTTCCATCTGACTTGGTTTCTTCAGAACTCACTAAAACAACAACAACAAAAAAAAAAAAAAAAAAAACAAATTCATAAACAGCACAACAAAGCCCTGACATATTAACATACTAAAGCAAGAAACAACAGCTCAGGAAAGAAGAATGTTCATGTACCCAGTTAGAAACAACAGCTACATTTTCAAAGAAGCATAGATACAGCGAGTCAGTTAGCATCATCAAGCTGGCTATTTTCATGGGAGGGAATCAAGGATTAACACACACACACAATCAAGGATTGACACATACACAACATAAACGCTTCTATATCTCCAATAGCAACACAAAAGCAACGAAACCAAGCATCATAAGCTAATTTCAACACAGCAATATCAACCAAATTTTCATTTTTACCAATGACCTTACATGTTTCATTAGGTTCTCCATCTGAACCGACCAGATGCTTCCTTTCTTCACAACGAAACAAAAAATACTGAAGAAGAAATACAATTTCAGGATCAATTCGCAAAACGAAACGAGTAAGAGAGTTTGAGATCCATACCAAAAATACAATGAAATTTTTATACAGTCCACAATATCTATATAACTTACTTGGGATTTCGTCTTTCTCTAGCTCTTGCTGCTTCTTTTTCTCTTTCTGCAACTTCTTCTTCTGATGTTTTTTCTGATTTTTGGTTACTAAAACAGAATAATAATAAAAAAAAGGTCACGAATCCATACCAAAATACAATGAAATTTCTATAGAGTCTACAATTTTTATAACTTACATGTTTTACTCGGGATTTCGTCTTGCTGCATCATCTGGCTCGCTTCTTCAGATCCAGGATGAATATAAACGAAAATGAAGAAATACAAGTCAGAATCATAGGAGAGAGCGAGCGAGAGAGAGAGATGAATAACTTACTTGAGACTCTGTGATTTGGCTTTCGAGAATTTAGGGTTCCCTTCCATGCGGCGGCCCCGTCTTTTATAGTGAACCAGATTGTAGGTTACATCATGTCAAAAGCCCGGTTCGACCCGGCCCTAAAAATATACAATCACACTTATTTTGCTAACAAAAATATCCTAAATATATCTAAGAAAAAAATAGGGTTAATTTGCTTATATAACCAAAAACAAAAAAATTATAATTCAAAATCTAACTAAAAACCCTAAATCTAATGGTTATAAATTGGCCACATAGGTGAGTTTTTGTTAGATTATGAATTATATTTTTTTTTTGAGTTATCTAACTAATTATCCCATAAAAATAAGGGTGAATTTGTTGAATAACACAAAAAAAATTATAATCTAAAAACTAACAAATAGGTTAGAGAGAGAAAAATGTTGATTTTGGTTAGTTTTTAGATTATAATTTTTTTTGCCTCTATAAATTAATAATGTTGGGACTTTGAAAATTTATTAATTTAGAGAGATATTAATTAATCGATAAATTAATAATCCCCTTTTAATATTATTAAGAAAAGCTTAGGTGTTTTAATTTTATTGGTCTATTTAAAAAAAATTATGACATGGAATGATGACATGTCTTTAAAACAATGATGACATGACTGAAAACTACTAAAATTAAATGTTCCGAAAATACTAAAATTAAATTAAATATTCCGAAAATGGTTTTAAATTTTTTGTTATTGCTTTTCTTGTGAAAATAAGATATGTTTTAAAGTTTGTTATTGTTACCAGATTCCATTTTATCAGTTAAGTACCAAGATTTCCTAAACTTAGATATTTTGATCCAAAATTTGTTTAAATAATATGTCAATTAATACCATGTAATGTTTTCGATTATATTTCATTGGATAGTTATGGCTATTAAAAATATAGAAATATATACAAAATGGGTAAAAATATACTTCGTTAAGATTCTGATTTTTCAAAAAATATTTAGAAACACCAAAACCTAATTTTCTCTAAACTATACCCCATGCCCTATATATACGTCAAACTATGGTATGCTTCTTATCCATTCGTTCGTTTGTGCTGATTTTTGTTCCATCGTTCGTTTGTTGCTTTTGTTTGTATGCATAATATTTCAAATCTGATCAAATTCTTTTTTGGTGTTGCTTTTGTAGTTGTGCAAGTTCGGATTGTGTTATACATGGGATTTTGTTCTTCAACAAGGTATATTTGTTAGTTTCATTTTCTCTGCTTTCTAGGTTTTCATTATTATTGTTTGGATAGGTTTGGATACATAAATTTTTCCCTTTATTAGTTATAATGATTATAAGATTTTTTTTTTTGTATAACCGATAAGCATATATTATATAGGAGTGCTTTTTAAATTGATCTATGTGAATATCTAACATTTTGTTTATGGATTGACCACCACGGTGAGGTGATGAAACATTATCATCTTTTTCTCCCTCAATTCAAGTACGTTTTTTCTTCATTCCCTGGTGGAATCGGCTTAGTCAGGCCTCGACTCACTTTTTTCTACTAAAAAAAAATTTATTTATAAATTTTCAAAAAAAAAAATCAGAAGAAAAACAAATCAGATTTGTTTTTTATATGCATCCACTTAAATAATTTTACAAACAAAAACAAAATTAGCGTTAAACCAAATTAGAGCTGTAACCAAAAAAGTATTTTGTACCGCTTTAAAGTTATGTCACCTCTTTAATTTACTAATTTCTATAACAATATCATCAAAAAACACCTAACAAAGGAAAATCAGAAGAAAAATATAAAGAAAAAATAAGATAGAACAAATAAGACAAAGACGATGAAAGAAGAAGAAGAAGATGAAAAACCGAAAGAAATATTAAAAATATACATAGATTATTATAACATTTATTAAAAGTGTTTATATAAATGAAAAAACATAAATAAAAATAAGAATGAATGATAACAAAAATACATGTTTTTTTTTATTGTGTTTTTTATCCTTGAAATTTGTATTTATGTATATCCTCAATTTCTCGCTATATCTAATTATTTATTTACATATTTTTATCCATCATTTGCGTTTTATTTCAACACAAATACAAAAAAAAGTTACAAATCTAGAAATGTCTACTTACAAAAAAACATTGAAATATTTTTTCTACTTTCATATAAGTTTAGAAGCAAGCAATTATGCATATTTAATGTATAAATATTATTAAAAAGACTAAAATTAACGTAATCGTCTAAAAGATTTCATACCCGCACATGATGCGGGCCAATCATCTAGTTATTAATTTATATAGATACCTTTTCAATTTCTAATCTTGACAAAATTATTTTATTTTAAAATGGAAATTTTTTCTAAAGTTCATATTCTAGTAAATAATATTTTACTTAAATTTTCAAAATGTTTTGTTGTTTGCATATTTTATATCAAATTTTTTTTACTAAATGATATTTTCTCTTGTATGTACGAAATTTTAGTTGTTTCAATATTGGGGCAATTGCAAATATGCCACACATGACAAAAAATTAATCAAATATCCCGCTGTTCACAAATCATTACGAGCGTGCCACTGTTCACTGACTTATATATATACTACTCTGATTATTATTCATTTTGGAAACATCAAAAAAAAAATTATGAGACCGACACCATTAAAAACAAATTTATTAGCAGTTTCATATTAAGTCTCAAACAATAAACTAATATTAAAATAAACATTAAAATATGTTTTGAGACCATAAAAATTTCACCAATATTCATGCTCTAAGCATATAATATTTGTCTCAAACATCACATGATCCTGAAAAAATTCTCGTTATATGTTTTTTTTGTTTTTTGCTAAAAGGCTTTCAACTTCTTATATGTTTTTTTTTTTTTTTGAAACAAGGATTAACTTGTTATATGTTTCCTTTCTTTTTCTTTTGTCAACATTTCTTTGCCTAGAGTCAATTTTTCTTTAATAAGTTGGTTGTAAGAAAGAAAATTTTGGACCCCGACTCCACTAAGGCCAATAGGTATATTGTTTTCTTTTTTTCCAGCATTCCAGTATATAACTGCCTACTCATGCATGGTGGTCAGTATATGGTAAGAGTTTGAGACAGCAAAAAATCCAATATTTTGAATTTTTGAACATGTTTGTAAACGTTTTAAATTCTTAAAAACATGTTGCTCTTCAGATTTCGTAGAATTAGTTTGGCATCCGGTTCAAAATCCTCGATTTTTTAAGACAGGAAGCAGATAATAGTATAGCTAATTCAAACAGATCAAATTTTACTGGTACACTTACACTAGTAATGAAATAGAAATATACTATCACACAAGAAATTTCCAAAAAAATAATATATATATATCTCACAAGTTTTAACCAAATCCACGATCAGCCACATGCAGCACTAATACATTAGGCAATAGGCATATGTATTGAGTTGAGTATGACCACTTAACCACTTTTCTTCATATTAGTAACTCAGCACGACGTCATTTTACTTGAATAAAACTTTTATTTCAACACGCAATATTAATATTTAATACTAACCTCATTTTATTTTTAAATTATGATATTTTTCATATTAATGTCTAGTAATTGCAAAATAGAAGATCAATTGTTTATAGGGCAATACAAGGATTGTATAATCAAACTAACAAATATTTGCTGACAAGAAAAAATTCAGTGTAAAATAATTTCGTTTCTTACTCTTTATATTTTTTCCTTCCTTTTTAAAATTACATCTCTTCCTTTTCTTTTATTTATTGGTTCTTTGTTTTCTTTATTTTTATTTACCCATCATACTTTATCCGTTTTTGTTTGTTGGTATCATACTTTATCTATTTAGCTTGTGAATATTAATATATAACAAAATGCTTTGTTAAATTTTTTTTTTTTTTTTTCATCTGATTGAAAAGATAAAGGAGAAAGATATACAAACATGACCAACCCTACCAAAAATTACAACTGATAACTTCACCACTCAGACTACACGTGCGACAGTGGGAAACAAAAATGTTGTAAGACCTACCCTCCGCAATCTAAAACTTTTGCTTGGGAAACCACCAAAAAACCATCCAAGACCAAAGATAAACCAACCAGGCCCGACTCATATTAAATATGGGCCTTGTGCCAAAAAAAAAAAAATTTCTAAAATTTAGGGCATATTCTGTAAATTTTATAAAATTTAGGGCCTTTTTTACAAGTAATTAAAAAATTTAGGGCCTTTTTTTATAAAAAAAAATCAGCTGAAAATTTCAGTTCCACGGTGGGGCCCTGTGCGCTTGTACGACCCGCACGGTATAAGAACCGGCCCTGAAACCAACAAAGCCCTTACTGAACAGAGGCAAAACGTTTCTCATTTTCAAAAATATCAGAAAGCCAAAAAAGATATCCTCTTGCCACATAAGAATGAACCCTGTGATCTCTAGATGCACTTTGAGCTATGAGAAAAGCACCTCTGTTTGCAGGTCTTGACAGATTCACTAGCTTCCAATGACTGAAAACTTCCAAAATATAACATATCTCTCCTGCTTGATAATGGAAGGCCGGCCAACTAGCAGGCTTGTTCACCGCTTCCACTAAATCAAAAGCTTCCACTTCAAAAACCACTTGATCATATCTGTGATGTTTGATACAATCCAAAGCCCATAGGATGCATTCTAGTTTCGCTTCATCCTTGGATAAAAAGGTGGAGAAACCTCTTCTACTATGTAACAACACTGAACCTTGGGAGTTTCTCAAGACCCAAGCTGCTCCTGCTACATTTGATTGAGGATTCCATGAAAACCCTATGTTGCATTTTAACCACGGATCAGGAGGAGGTTTCCATCTCACCTTTGGCCTATACTCATTCACCAAAGTCTCTTCATCAATTGCATGAGCTGTGAACCAGCTTTCTGCCTCCTCCATGATTTTAGTCACTGTTTCAGAAACCATGAAAAGATGACTCTTGAATAAAAGATTGTTACAATTTTTCCATAAATACCACAGGATCCACGGGAAGCTCCTTCTTAGATCCTCTGGGAACTCCTTGTTCTTGCTGTTCACAACGAGAGTGTGAAAGTTCTGATAAACCGAGGTTTGATTGAAGCCATCTAAAGGAAAAGGATAAGAAGATTGGGCCCAAACTTGTCTAGCCAAAGGGCAAGTAAAGAGAACATGATTCACCGATTCCCCTTCAAAACCACATGTTTGGCATCTGGGATCCATATTCATTCCTCTTGCCACCACCACATCGGCAACTGGGACAATACCACTCAAAACTCTCCATAAGAAGGTTCTAATCTTTGGAGAAGTTTTTATTTCCCACACCTCTTCCTTTAAACCATTGAGAGAAGGCTTAGACTCAACCTCTTGAATGAGATCAGCTTTGGTAGAGGTCCAAGCTAACCAATACCCAGATTTTACCGAGTAGTCTCCATTTTTGTTGTGATCCCACACCCAAAAATCATTTTTTCATACCACCGGTTGATGCTTGAGAATTAAAACTATATCTTCCTCAAAAAACAAATCTCTGATTTTTGGAACAAAATGCTTTGTTAGTTGAATAAAGGAAAAAGAGTAAAAAGCTCAAAATCACAAAATCCAAGAAATTCAAAGAAGATAATAAAATTGTTCTCATTAGAAAATTCCGAAAATTCCACCGGATATTATACAACGTTTTTCAAAATTTACCTATCCATATGGTAACTACTTTCTATACAAAAGTTGAAAGTTCTCTCCAATGATTACTTTGGCTTTCTAAAACCTCGATAATATCACACTTAACCATTCCAACTAATTACCATTATTACATAATTCACCCTTTAGTTCTGATTATAGTAATTATTTTCTATGTAACAGCCCCAACTAATTATCAGTATTACATAATTCATCCCTTAGTTCTGATTGTAGTAATTGTACCTTTCCCTTGTGTTTGGATCTTAGCAAGAGCCACAATACCTTTACCAGAGAGGCCTGGTCCATGCGTCAAGGTGCACGCTCGAGACGCAAACTCTCCTACAGGATGTCGAACCGGCCTTGCCGGTGGCATTAGAATCTTCTTATTTATGTCAATTAGGGTTACATCTTCTTCTCGACCACCTTGTTTCACCAATCCAAAAGGGTACACCACTTTCGTGATTAGCCTTTTGTTCTTAGGGAAGTTTACTAGAATAACCTTCAAAAGTTGGTTTTTGACTAAAATGACTCTCAAAAGATTTAATTACGTTTTTTTTGGAATTTCGGACCGTTTTACCCCTATTTCTTTGATAACAAAAAAACGTATTTACGAGACTGCCATTAATGAATCTGAAATTTTAGCCGGGAAAAGTTCCCGCCTAAAAAAATAAGTCTACCGTTCCGTTACGGTAGATTTATTTATGAACGGTAGACTTGTTTTTTGAACGGTAGACTTATTTTTTGAACGGTAGATTTATTTACGAGCGGTAGACTTATTGTTCCACTTAGTGGTAGATTTATTTCTGAATGGTACACTTATTAGAGTGAATGGTAGATTTATTATTTTCAATGGTAGATTTATTTTGGAGCGGTAGACTTATTAGGTGATTGGTAGATTTATTTTCGTAGAATGGTAGATTTATTTTCTTTGACGGAGAGTTAATTTGGCATGGTAGATTTAATTTCGTGGTCGGTAGACTTGTTAATGTGGTGGTAGATTTATTATAGTTGATTATGGTGGTAGATTTGTTATAATGGTGGTAGATTTGTTTTGACTGGTAGATTTATTATTTTTGACGGTACACTTATACAAAATTTTCTCAGTTTACTTGATACACATTACTAAAACCAGCGGTAGATTTGTTTTCTTTTCTAATGTTACGGTAGATTTGTTTTTCGGATGGTAGATTTGTTTTTCGGATGGTAGATTTGTTTTCTACTTAAACGTTGCGGTAGATTTGTTGATTGTGATGGTAGACTTATTATCCGACGATGGTTATTTGACTTGTTATGGTAGACTTATTACATAGTTGTTATGGTAGATTTGTTTTCTTTTTTAACGTTACGGTAGATTTGTTTTTCGGATGATAGATTTGTTTTTTTTAACCTACGGTAGATTTATTAGCTTGTTTATTATGATGGTAGACTTATTATCCGACGAAGCTTGTCATATAGTTGTGGTAGACTTGTTATCCAACGAAGCTAGTCATATAGTTATGGTAGACTTATTATCCAACGAAGCTTGTCATATAGTTATGGTAAACTTATTATCCGACGAAGCTTGTCATATAGTTATGGTAGACTTATTATCCGACGAAGCTTGTCATATAGTTATGGTAGACTTGTCATCTAACTTAGGTTCTTTAAACAAAAATGTAGTGGTAGACTTGTTATCTGACTTAGATTATTCAGACAACATAGTTACGGTAGACTTGTTATCTGACCTAGGATCTTCAAACAACAATGTTGTGGTAGACTAGTTATATGACTTAAGTTATTCAAATAACACTGTGGTGGTAGACTTATTATCTGACTTAGGTTCTTTGGATAAAAGGTGCACTGGAGACTGAGATGGAGCGGTACCAGCGTAGGAAAGAATACAAGTGTTCTAATTGTCGTCAGTATGATCATAATCGCACCATTAGTGAAGCTTAAATATGTGTACTATGATTATGTATGTCTTTTTAGTTTTCAATTTTAACTTGTTTTCTGTTTTAATGTTACGGTAATTGATGTTAAAGACATTTGGACACAGATTATATAGAGAACAAATTTTTAGAGTATATACAAAAGCCAATTCATTACATTGAACATAGAATAAATCTACCAGCAAAGGAAAACAAATCTACCATCAAACTAGAATAAATCTACCATCAAAGAAAAATAAATCTATCATACCATTAATCAAAAAATAAATCTACCATTACAGAACAATAAGTCTACCATGACTGGACAGATCCACGACCTCCGTCTCTTTCGCCACCACCTCCGAAGCCTCCACGTTCACTAACAAATCTACCATCAAAGAAAAATAAATCTACCATACCATTGAACAGAGAATAAATCTACCATAAAAGAAAAATAAATCTACTATCAAAGAAAAACTATCATACTATTAACAGAGAATAAAACTATCATAAAAAAAAAATAACCGCCGGAATCGGTCGCCGGAGCTCGCTTTTGTCCTCGCGGCGTTACCGGAGTCCTTCGCTCCGAAGCTTCTACATCCACCAGAATAAATCTACCATCAAAGAAAAATAAATCTACCGTCAAAGAAAAATAAATCTACCATCAAAGAAAAATAAATCTACCATCAAAGATTTTTACAAAACTCTCTCTACCACCGAAACGAAACCGGAATTGTCAATTACATGTTGTAGAATGCACCGAAACTTTTTTAAAGTGCACGAGAACAAGAACAAACCTGGAAATCGAACATGAACAAACCCGGAAATCGAACAAGAACAAATCTACCATCAAAGCAAAATAAATCTACCATCAAAGAAAAATAAATCTACCATCAAAGATTTTTACAAAACTCTCTCTACCACCGAAAAGAAACCGAAATTGTCAATTACACGTTGTAGAATGCACCGAAACTTTCTAAAAGTGCACAAGAACAAGAACAAACCCGGAAATCGAACACGAACAAACCCGGAAATCGAATACGAACAAACCCGGAAACCCGGAAATTGATTCATATCTATATATGAAAAGAAGAAAAGATAAAGGAAGAAAAGAGAAGTTAAGAGAATCCGAAAACTTACCGTTGGAGTCGCCGGAGAAGACGAGGAAGATCGCCGGAGAAGTCGCCGTTTCGAAGAGAAGAGAGAAGAGAAGAGAGAAGTCACGGTTTTGTATTTTTTAAAAATCCTAATTTTTTTTTAATGGCATTTTTGTAATTATAAAATTACTTCAAGGTTTAAAAGACCTTTCCTACTTCCCCATCTTATGAGAGTTATTCTAGTAATTAGTAAACTTTTAGAAGTCATTTGAGTAATTATCTCTTGTTCTTATTACCACAATTAGACGAATATGGTTCGGTCGGAGATTTTTCTCGGACATAGATTTTGTCGAAAGAAACATAAGTGTCCGGTGACTCGTAAACAATCTATATTGGTTCCTCAAAGTTGCTTATTATTCCACTCTTAGAGCATGATTATTGCAGATCTGAATTGGGTCTAATTAGTAGGTGTCTAAAGTATTAATTAATTCAGTTTTAATTTTTAAGACACTTTCGATTTTCACCCTTCCATTGGAGACACCCAGATGTCTAAAAAAAAAAAAAAAAAATTATTTTAGAAAACAATTTATTAAACATAAAAACATTTAAAAGATTAACAAAATTTGAAAAATAAATGACAAAAAAAAAACTTTAAACATAATTTTCCAAATCATAATCGAATAAGGAACGGTGAATTTTAATCTAGACGTTGTTGTTTTTGCCATATATGCTCAATTAGATCCTTTTCCAAAGTCTTTATGTTTCTTTTTATCACAAATCATTTAACCTCCTAAACCCACCAAGAAAAAAATTATGTTGTAACAACAAACAAAACATTTTAATATGAAATTTTCTTTCTTACAAATATTAGTTTTCAAAGCAACTGAATAGAGGTAACAAGGGTATATGTTGAGAATCACTTTAAGAACCCATTTCATTCCTCAAGATTAAAAATACACAAGGGTATATGTTGTATATGTTGCTCTCTATCTGAGAGAATCAGAGGAATCCTAGTCTCAATTTCACTCTCAAGTTGTTCCTTCCACTCAAACTGAGAAGTCCACACAAAAGCACCCACGATCTCAAATGTCTTGGCTTTAGCCTGTGCTACATAACAAACACCAAACACCACAATCTCAAAATGACAAAACTAAGAACTTTAGAAAAAAGATTCAAACTTTATCATTCCAAAATCTCTAGAATCACATCAAGAAGATTCCTGGAGATTTCTAACTTCCATTGTTCCGGAATCAATATCTAGATTTTTAAGGGGTGAAATTACAATTTTGAAGAAGTAAAAGAGTAAACAAATAATTGAAGAAGAACAGAGTCGACGAATCACACACATTTCAGACATTAACCATTTTTGTTAACTAACCAGTACTAATCTATAACTACACAACCATGAATGCTATATTATAGAGATCAGTAAAGATTAATACCTTTTGGAAGTGTTGAAGATATGAGTATGATGGCTTGCTTTTGTAAACTTCTTTACCAATAATTGCAGTGATTACCTGCGCAATACGAATTAGAGAAACATCAGAATGAAATTGTTTGTAAAAAGCAAACAAAGTCAGTAGTAGTAGAGAAACACCTGAGATATATACAGTCTTTTAATTGGTTTCTTCTCTGCACCACCACCATATACCTCAAACCAAGTAGATGAAATCAGAAATTAGTGCATTTCAAAAATCTGGAATTGAACAAGACACCATATGCAATCATAAATCTGTCATTCAATCAAAAATCTAATTCCAATAAACCTAATTTCAATTACATGAAATTATCCTAAAACGAATTTCAAGGAAACCCCAATTTTATCAAACCAGAAATTAGATAAATTTCAATAATTCGAAATTGAACAATAACCCAAACAATCAACCAAAGAACCCTAAAATATATGTTATCAATCCCTAATTCGAATTAATCCCAAATTTGATCATTCCTAAAATTAATTAAATCAAATCCCAAATTTGAAAAACCCTAAAATCGATTTTGGGCTATCCGATTTCCTATAGAAAACTCATTTACATCATCAACGAGCCCTCAATCGAACACGATGTAGCTAAGAAAGTAGAGAAATCGTACCATGCAAAGATCCAGAAACGATTGAGCTCCGCTGAGTGAATTTCCGACTGATTTTTTCAACCATATCATTCGATTCTCAGCAATACACGAACAACATGAATAATCCAACTGTTTCCGAGTGATTTTGCCTCATAAATCGGCGTTTCATGACGAATCGATGGTGGAATATCGAATCGCCTACGCAGAAAACAAAGAAAGAGAGCGAGGAAGAGAAGGAGTTTTCGCGAAACACTGGGAAATTTTTTTTTCCTCTCCGTGTTTTTTTCTCACAAGCCAATGACATTCGACCACGTCGACGCGTCTAATACACGAAAAAGATCTAATATTAATATTAGACCCTTTTCATTCGTTTTAGATCCCCATAACATTGGTTTAATCATAATTTAATTTTTAGACCCATCCTTAAAATCCAAGAGGGTGACCAATAATCATGCTCTTACTTTTGTCTGTTTGTTAGAGCATCACAATAAGGGTCTAATGTCATTTTTAAATTATTAAAACACACCATTTCTCTTCTTTTTACTCAACTTTATACCTTTTCTTTTATCCTTTTACTCAACTTTTATTAATTTTATATTTAAACACTTATTTTTCTTTTTAAACACACTCTCCAAAAGATCCAATATTAGATTCCTCTCTCTCCAAAACATCAAATTTTATCCACAAAAAACACTCTCTTTTTTCCTTTTACTCAAATTTTATATTCCAATATACCCCACAAAAACACTCTCTTTCTTCCTTTTACTTAAATTTTAATACTTTTATATTATAAAAACACTTCTTTAGACCCTCCGGTGTCACCATTGAACATGCCCTTAGTATAAAAAAAATTAAAATGTAAATGCATAAAAAACTAAATGCATTAAAAATGTAAAATGCATTAAAAAAAATAAAAAATGTATCATTTCATCCGAATAAAAAAAATGTCATTCAGCTGTTTTTTGTTGTCATTAACACAAAAAAAAAATTATTTTTGGTCCGACAATTATAGGTAAATTTATACTATTTTCTTACGTTAATGCCATTTGAATTGTAAATGACTAATAATTTAATTTATTTTTAAAAGTACGTCTCACCTGTGTTAGGTCATCTCCATCCATGTGTCTTACTAAGTTCTTATACCAAGTTCTTAAATATAAAATTATTAAAACACACATTCTTTTCCTTTTACTCAACTTTATACACTCTCTTTCTTCATTTTACTCAACTTTTATTAATTTTATATTTAAACACTATCTCTTTCTTTCAAAAACTACTCTCCAAAAGTTCTTATCCCTCCATTTTAAGATCTCTCTTTCATCATTTTTTTAACTTTTATTAATTTTATATTCAAACATACCCACTATCTCCTCTATTTACTCAAATTTTATTAATTTTATATTCAATATACCCCACAAAAACACTCTTTTTCTTTCTTTTTTCCCCTAAGAACTTCACTAAGATACATGGATGGTGATGCTCTTAACATGTGGAGTGGCAAACTGACTATTCAAAGAGCTATAACTCTCATGCAGGCCCCTATCGTTCTGCATTTTCAACCATCAACAAAATTCAAATTAATTACTTATATATTTTGTTATCAAATCAGTTGAAAATGATGAAATGAAGAAAAATACACATCATTATGATAATTAAATTAGTCATGGAGAAAAGTAATTAACGAATTACACAAACCTCCTCCGAATAATTATCGTTAAGAGATCTTGAAGGATCCTCGAACAAGACACGTCTCCTTTTGCTTCTCTCACCGGACTCCATAAGGGCGTCTTCAAGTAACCTGTGGAGATGTCGGAGTAATCCATCTCCGGTGATCGGTAAACCTGTTCCGGCGATCCATTCATGAATCCACACGCATCTACAATATAATTGACACGCTTTTATTTCTTTTCATAATATAATTAACAAAAAACGTTTTGCATTATACAAAACGTTTGTATATGAATAATTATCTTAATTTACTTGTAATTAAACACATGCACGTAGCAAATATATTATTACATTACGTACATATTCGTATATGTATATTCATATTTAAGAATGATAAGAAGACATTAGTATATGTTTGTGTATATGTATATTTGTGTATATACATACCAAGATTGGAGTCAGGCTTGAAGAGTGATCCAAGGTGATGGAGATCCCAAGTGGGGAGAGAATAGAGAAGCTCACTCATTTTGGGGGGTTTTTTTTTTTTGGTTTAATTAATTTTTGTGTTTTGTTATTTTGTACAACAAAAACTTACAAGGCTGCCTATTTATCTTGGTGGATTGTGTGTCTAAAGTGAAAGTAAATTTAAAAATATATCTGTATTGGGGGAAAAATATTAAAGTTAAAAAGCAGTGGAGAATTTTGGAAGATGAAGAACGAAATTGTACTCGATACAGTCAACGGCAAAGAAATAAAGCAAAAGAACAATGGTTGGATAGTGTTTTTTTTGTTCTTTGTATGAATGTGTACAAATTATCTTTACCAAAACAATGTGTACAAATTATTGTTTAAATTTAAATTATATACATAATGAATTTGATTGGTAAGTCGTCAAGTGGTAAAATAATAAAATAAACTGTTTACAATTTTCTATTAAATTTTACATAATACAATGAAACTTTTCATTCTGACGGATTACTAAATTAAACTGTTTTGTTAGATAATTATACTATTCGTAGTTATTTCAAAATTAGTACTAGAGATGTGTTCTATGTGGGAAAAAGGTACAATTGTCTTTGAAATTTTGTTAGAGTTTGGTTAGATGGGGGACCTAATAATGGCTAAAGGTTCTGATATCACATCATGCTGTTATATGATTCTTTTCTTACTGACCACCTTTAAGCAAATTTAGTAAATAATGTTATAACTTGACTCAGTCAATATGTACTAGAATAAGAAATTATCATAAGTGGATAGTTACATATGTCGGCAATTTGAAACGTTTAAGATCACGTATAGATTGTAATGGTTATGAAATGATTGAAAAATATATAAACACGTCCATGTTTCACTGTTCCTAATGTTAATCACTCGCTCAAGTGGTAAAATATCCGTGATAAATATTAATATACAACAATATTCTATACTCTTTTAATTTTGTATGATTGATCGCTGATATGAACATTAGTAAAACGAGCATATTCATAGTCAATCAAAATCTACAACATTACTAGTTGTAATTATATTGGATGAAAATTAAGTCAGATACGTAACATTCGAAAAGTGTTTTTGGGGTAATACGAGATAATGCGGTGACATTTTCGTAAATGATGTATATCCTACATTTTTTTGATAAAGTATGGTATTATGTAGAATAGTTCTGCATTTTCAACCAAATCATTTGTAAATGATAAAATGAAGAAAAATACATATCATTATTATAATTAAATTAGAAATTGAGAAAAGTAATTAACGAACTACACAAACCTTCAGCGAATAATCATCGTTTAAGAGATTTGACGGATCCTCGAACAAGAAACGTCTCCTTTTGCTTTTCTCACCGGACTCGATAAGTGCGTCTTCAAGGTAACCTGTGGAGACGTCGGAGTAATCCATCTCCGGTGATCGGTAAATCTGTTCGGGCCTTTATAATATAATTAACACACTTTTATACTTCTTTTCATAATATAATTAACAAAAAACGTTTTGCATTTTACAAAACGTTTGTATATGAATAATCACTACAAGAAAACACTGATTTAGCGTCGGCATTTTTCGACGCTAAATCCTCTTAGCGTCGAATTAGCATCGGATAACATTTCGACGCATAATCTTCGACGCTAATCCATTTTTGACGCTATTTCGATGCTATTTTAGCGTCGAAATGGTATTCAACGCTATATTCGACGCTAATTTAGCTTCGGAAATTCAACGCTAATTCGACACAATATTTCGATGCTAATTCGACGCTACTATAGCGTCAAATTAGCGTCGAATTGTTTCAATGCTAATTCGACGCCAAATCAATGCTAATGCATCGGGTGTCGATGCGATATAAGCATCGATTTAGCATCGAAATAGCGTCGAATGAGAACATATTTTTCAAAAAAAAAAGAAAATATTATAAAATACAATAACAATTAAAATTTAAATGAATCCCATACAAATAAAATTAAAACGCTAATTCTATAGTGCATCGAGTAAAATATAAATTGATAAATAAATTATAAACGAGTAAAATAAGTTGATAAAACAATGCATCGATTCTTAAAATTTATATATAATATATGAATACAAACACATAAATCCATAAATTTAACATTTAGGAAATAATTTTATAAGTTTAAATATTTATTTTAAATTCAAAAAAACCCTTAAATTTGTTTATTTGACTTTACATAAAATCAAAACAAATTTATTAAATTTAGAAATGTAGAAAATAAATTTAAAATTTAGGAAATATATCTATAGTGCTGAAATAAGTTTTGGAAAAATTTAGATATTTTAAATTTAGGAAATAATTTTATAGACTTTACATAAATATATTTTTTAAAATCTAAATTCAAATAAAATCTAAATTTAATTTTATCACTTATCAAATCTAAATTTAATTCAATTCCATCTATATTCAATTCCATAACTTATCAAATCTAAATTTTAATTTCATTTCCTAAAATCTATTTCATACCAAATTTCATACATTCTATTTCATAAAACTAATTTCTAAATTCCTAAAATCTAAATTCAAATATATAACTTAGCACATCTATATTCAATTCCATAACTTATAAAATCTAAATTTAATTTCATTTCCTAAAATCTATTTCATACCAAAAATCCTAAATTCTATTTCATAAAACCAATTTCCTAAATTCCTAAAATCTACATATGTCACAAAACCAATTTCTAAATCAATTTCATATCAAATTCCATAACTAATAAATAATTAATTGCAAATATATATAAAAAATTTAAACAAATAAAATTAGAATTATTACCATCTTTTCCGGCGGTGGCTTTCCGGCGGTTGTTGACGGCGGTGGTGCGGAGGAGAGGAGATGGAGAGGGAGAGGAGCGGGAGAGAGAGAGGAGAGGAAGATCGGCGGTGGAGGGGGAGAGGAGAGGGAGAGGGAGAGGGGGAGGAGAGGGAGAGAGAGAGGCGCGGGAGAGAGAGAGGAGAGGGAGATCGTCGGTGGAGGAGAGGAGAGGGAGAGGGAGAGGCGCGGGAGAGAGAGAGAGGCGCGGGAGAGAGAGAGTAGAGAGAGATCGGCGGTCGCTAGAGAGAGAGGAGCGGTGGTCGGAGATGGAGAGAGTGAGAGGAGAGGATGTTGTTGCAGTGACCGGAGAAGAAGACTTTTTTCTCTGTATACAAATCGATGGCCGACGCTAATTCGACGCTAATTTAGCGTCGAAATATTGATCAAATCGACGCTAATTCGACGCTAAATCCAATTTAATTCGGTTTAGCGCCGTTGGTTTAACCAAAAAAAATTTGAATTTATTCGGTTTACCGCCATTGGTTAAATCAAATTAATTCAATATAGCGTCGACTTTGCGTCGAATTAGCATCATTTTATCCATTCCATACCCTAAACCCTAAACCCCAAACGTAAATTATGTCATATAGCGTCGATTTAGCGTCGAATCGATGCTAATTCGATGCTAAACCGACGCAACGTGAATCTATTTTACGTTTGGGGTTTAGGGTTTTGGGTATCCGCCAGTGGTACGAAAACTGTCTTAGCCATTTCAATAATTGATATTACAGAATAATTTTAAATTTTGAATTTTGTAATTACATATTTGGTTGATAAAGCGTTGTGATGATATATGTAAACCTATATAGTTTTTCAAATAGAATTCCTTACATACATTTGTAACCTCGAATGAGACAAACATACTAATTTGTTCGCAATTAAATGTTGGAATATATATAACATTGGAGCTTCATTCTGAATCGTCGACGTTAAATCTTTTATTGTTTATACCCTAAACCATAAATAAAAAAATGATTTAGCGTCGAATTAGCATCGAATCACAATAATTCAACGCTAATTCGACGCTAATGTTGTAATATAGCATCGAATTAGCATCGAATTCTTGTGATTCGATGCTAATTCGACGCTAAATCATTTTTTTTAATTTATTTAGGACTTAGGTTAAATAAATTGCACCTTATACGAAAACATTCGATATCGTTAAAAGATTATAAACCCGCTACATATAACGATAACAATCACATGAATTTTTGCATATCAAATTTCCTAGAATATACTTCATACATCTTTCCTCAATACATTTCCTAAAAACATTATAACAAAATGTACATATTGATATTTCATTACTAATATATAAAACAAATTTAACAAACAAAAAAAAAATGATTTAGCGTCGAATTAGCATCGAATCACAATAATTCGACGCTAATTCGACGCTAATTGTGTAATATAGCATCGAATTAGCATCGAATTCTTGTGATTCGATGCTAATTCGACGCTAAATCATTTTTTTAATTTGTTTAGGACTTAGGTTAAATAAATCGCACCTTATACGAAAACATTCGATATCGTTAAAAGATTATAAACCCGCTACATATAACGATAACAATCACATGAATTTTTGCATATCAAATTTCCTAGAATATACTTCATACATCTTTCCTCAATACATTTCCTAAACAAATTATAACAAAAAGTACATATTGATATTTCATTACTAATATATAAAACAAAATTGGCAAACAAAAAAAAAATGATTTAGCGTCGAATTAGCATCGAATCACATTAATTTGATGCTAATTCGACGCTAAATTAATTTTTTTTTATATGTTAAATTTGGTTAAATGAATCCTAAATCCTAAACATTACGATATTACATATATATTTAATTATATTTACAATATAATATATGAAATTTTATGTACCATAATCCACCATTACGATACTATTTAATGGTTATAAGTGTTTGGTTTTGACAAAAATTTGATACCAAACAACCAATTTAGCCTCAAAATGTACTCTCAATGCCAAATCTGGGAATGAGTAGATTATGGGGCTAAATCCACCGTTTGGAGTCAATTCACTATCGAGATTTTCTTATATTGTAAAGATTGGAACTTTACGGTTAAAATTTTTTAATGTATGTAAATTTAATTAGAGAATTGAGTATATATAGAAATTTTTTTATTTCGGAATATTACTTTTTTTTTTCACTTGCGAAATGAATCCTGACGGTGGTGCTATATGTAGGCGATTTTAGCATCGATTTTGCATCGATTTAGCGTCGAATGCTACAAAGGTATGTGAAGCCGTGTTAAATGTGTCATCTACCTACCAAATTCGACGCTATGCGTTCGACGCTAAATCGATGCAAATTTGCATCGATTTAGCGTCGAATTGAGATTTCCGATGCTAAATCGATGCTAAATCGACGCTATATAGCATCGATTTAGCTTCGAAATGTTGTGTCCCTAATTAGCGTCGATTTAGCGTCGAATTAGGTTATGGACGCCATTACGACGCAAATTCGACGCCTTATAAAATTATTAAAACACACATTCTCTCTTCCTTTTACTCAACTTTATATCTTCTCTTTCATCATTTTACTCAACTTTTATTAATTTTATATTTAAACACTCTCTTTTCCTTTTAAACACACTCTCCAAAAGATCCAATATTAGATCTCTCTCTCCCTTTTAAACACTCTCTCTTCTTTTTACTCAATTTTTATTAATTTTATATTTCAATATACCCCACAAAAACACTTTCTTTCTTCCTTTTACAACCATTTTAATAATTTTATATTATAAAAACACACACTTTAGACCCTCTAGGGTCTCCAATAAGGATGCTCTCAGGGGATTGGTGGATTGTGTGTCTAAAGTAAAGTAAATAAAAGAAAAAAGAAAAAAATTGGGGGAAAAATATCAAAGTTAAAATGCAGGAGAATTTTGGAAGACGAAGAAGAAATTGAACTCCACAATTAAAACTGTCTAAATTATCCATTGGTTGGATAGTGTTTTTTTTTGTTCCTTGTATGAGAGTGTACAAATTATCCTTACCAAAAAAATGTGTACAAATTATTGTTTAGATTTATTTCAAATAATAAAATAATTAAAAAAAAAACTGTTTAGAATTTTCTATTAAATTTTACATAATACAATGAAACTTTTCATTCGGATGGATGACTAAATTAAAACTGTTTTGTTAGATAATTATACTATTTAGTTATGTAGATTGATCAAATGTATGGACGTAATTATTTCAAAATTAGTACTAGAGATGTGTTTAATGTGGGAAAAGGTACGATTGTGTTTGAAATTTTGTTAGAGTTTGGTTAGATGGGGGACCTTTAGGCCATGTACATTGCAGACTTTTTACGTTGTCTAAACATTATAAAATTATTAAAATACACACTCTCTTTTCCTTTTACTCAACTTTATACTTTCTCTTTCATCCTTTTACTCAATTTTTATTAATTTTATATTTAAACACTCTCTTTTCCTTTCCTAATACTCTAAAAAATATCTAATTTTAGACATTCCTTTTCCTAAACATACTCACTATCTACTCTATTTACTCAAATTTTATTAATTTTATATTTCAATATACCCCACAAAAATACTCTCTTTCTTTCTTTTACAACCATTTTAATAATTTTATATTATAAGAATACCCCAAAGTGTCTCTAATACACATGCCATTTAATGCTAAAGGTTATGATGTCACATCATGCTGTTATATGATTCTTTTCTTACTGACCAGCTTTAAGCAAATTTAGTAAATACTGTTATAACTTGACTCAGTCAATATGTACTAAAATAAGAAATTATCATACGTGATGTGGGAGCCAAAACAAGCACAATTAGATTTGTAAGGGTTTCAAGAGGAGTTAGAGATTCCTATGTTAGCTAAGGTCGCAAGAGATTGAAAAAAGAGCTTTGCTATTGCTGTGTAAAAGCTTGTGTACAGGTTTGTGTATGAAATTGCGGATTACCTTTAGGGTTTGTACAAGGATGTATATATACTATCTCTAAGGCGGTTCAACATTCCTAAGTCTTCGCGGATTCCACCCTTGCTAAGGTCAGTTGCATCAGAGTGGGCTTCGTGTCTGGACCGGGCTTCAGGCTATCTCTATGTCGCTGGGCTGGAAGCTGTACTGGGCCGAGCACGCGGTCGGCTTACTGAGGGAATGAGCACGCTGTCGCCCTGTCGCGGTGCCGAGCACGTGGTCGGCCTGTCGCGGCGCCGAGCAAGCTGTCGCCCTGTCGCGGTGCCGAGCAAGCTGTCGCCCTGTCGCGGCGCCGAGCAAGCTGTCGCCCTGTCGCGGCGCCGAGCAAGCTGTCGCCCTGTCGCGGTACCGAGCACGTGGTCGGCCTGTCGCGGTGCCGAGCACGTGGTCGGCTCCCTCCCGGTCCATTGTCTGTCTCGTCTAGACTTAATCAGCTGCCACATGTTCTGCATCGCGAGAAGACTCAGGTGTTGTTGTGCCTTCTTCATCGAGAGCCTGGAGAGCCATTTCTTTAATTGTCTTGTCTTTGGACATTAATGTTGAGCGGATGAAAACCGACCCCAACAGTTAGCCCCCCAACTCGGTAGTGTTAGAGATAATAGTGCCGAGTTAAAGATGTGTTAGATATCGGCGTTACCGTTTAAAGACAAGGTGTTTGCCTTTCCTTTCTCACAATGGTAAAGAGTGACTTTGTGCAAGAGGTTTTAAGACTCTGTAACCGTTGTGAAGATTTTAAGACTTCTTGCTTTATTCTCTGAAGCTGCTGCGTTTTCTGTTGTAAGGATATATTTTATTTTTTCTTTCGAAGATTTTAAGACTTCGCATTTCCTATGGAGGTTTTAAGACTCTGTGCTACGATTGCTAGTATCAATGAGGTTTCCGAGTTATAGCCATGCAATTTCTGAGGGAAGAGTGTTTTCTTTTTTGAATGGAGGGAGGTCGAACCTACGACCTCGGGTGCCAAGCGAGTGGTACAAGGACCTCTGCACTATGAAGTGCTTTTTGGTGGAGATGCAGGGTACTTCACCTTGTACGAGAACTTCACTGCTTGCTGTGGTTTCCGGTGCCTGGTTTTCTCCTTCTTTTCTTAGAGGCGAATGGTGTTTCACTTGCTCAGATCAACCCCAGGGGGTTAAGGCATATCATTAGCAGATACGTGCTGATTAGGGAGTGTAACACGGAGGTTAGCACCGAGCAGCTGTCTTGCTTAGTGAACTTCAGGCCTCACGGCCGCACAGGAGAGTTTAGGTATCTAGTTGCTCCGATTCAGGGTCGCGTGCTCATTGATAGGTTTCCGAGCAAGGACGACCGCTTCGAGGATTGATTCTTCTTTGTCAAGATTTTGGAGAAACCCGTTGAGGCGAATTGCATCTCCCTTGTCAAGACGAGCTAGGAGAGGAGAGGTAATTATAGACTTCGTCATACATTTTTTTTTTTGTAGTGTATTCATGCTTTGTGTATTGAGTTCTAAATTGCTTCTCTCTGCAGTGAAGCCAGCATCTCAGACAGTTAGTCGGAATGACGCAATAGCCATCCACGGCGTTCTTTCCACTGGGGATGGTGACTGGGTGAAGTCTTTCACTCGTCAGAGGATCAGGAAGGCGCTTTCCACCAGAATCTTCCCAGGGAAGGCTCTCGGACGGGGTGCCCCTAGGGTTTCAGCTTACCAGCGAGCGGAGAAGGAGAGAGCGGTATTGACGAATGCCGTGGTCTTAGCGAAGATGTGCTCGTAGACTCGGGCCCGTCGACCTCAGCGCCAAAGACTCCTACTGCGCCGATCCAGCGTTCTCATGCTCTCGATCTTTCCCCTGATGAGATTGCGATGCGGCATGATCAGTCGCGGAAGAGAGCCCTGATGTCAGAGGTCAAGGCGAGAAGTACTTCCGATGGGGCACCTCCGAAGCGGCAGAAGACGGGCTCCTCTCCTGCCTTTGCTGCAGCTCCGTCCTCTCCGACTCCCAGTTCCAGCGGGAGGGCTTTCGTGCTGGCGAAAGCCAAAGTTTCTGAGGTTTGATTTCTTTCCCTCTTTGTGCTTGTTATTGTTACTTAAACTCTTTTCGTCCTGACGCCATTCCTTTTGTTTTTCTCTGCATGCAGCTTTCCACTCAACTGGACCAAATAACCTTTTGTTTCGAAGAGGACTCTCGCTCTCGTGATTGTGAGCTCAGCGAGACAAAGAAGGCCAACGTCAAGCTTGCTGAGAGGAACCGAGCTCTTGAGAACGATGCTGCCTTGGTGAAGAAGAGGTCGGATGAGTTGAGTAGCAAGCTGTCGCGGGTATCTTTGAGGCACGCAAAGGATAAGGAGGAGATTGCTTCGCTTAGGAGCAAGCTATTGGATGCTGAGGGTCTCAGGGACGCCAAGATTGAAGAGGCTGTCGCTAAGGCCAAGGATGAGGCGGCTCGTAGCTCTGCTATCCAGGCCAGGCAGGTCGCCAAGTTGCTTGCGAGGATTGGAGGAGCAGCGAAGGACAACATGCTGGACCTTGCTGAGATTAATGCGAGCCTGGAGTTCATCGGACGTCTTCGCAAGCCTGACGGACCGACTTTGGAGAGGCTCTTGGTTGAGAGGAAGATCTCGATCTATGATGCTCATGACGTGTTCGATGAGCTTGTCTCTGGCGTAAGGCATGCCTTAGAGATCTCAGAGGACGATGGTGTGGTCGTTGAAGACGCGGAGTGACAATCTTTGTATTTTGGGTCTTTGCATTGTGGTGAATGCAGGATGACTCTGTAGCTTTTGTTTATGATAAACCTTGATGGTTTCGGACTCATTACTTGCTCTAGCCGTTGTTCCCATACTTAGGAGTTCTTTGGAGCGTTAAGTCTTTTTGTTAGGTGTTTGCCAACACCGCTGTTGGGCTTTGTGAATCGAAGGTCCTAAGACCTCGTGCTTGATTAAAGGTTTGAAGACTTCTTATTGTGCTTGTCAAAGCCACTGTGTTGTTGCAGTATGAATAAATTTTTGTCCTTTTGCTCATAGATGAGGCTTTGTTTGCTCATGAATGAAGCTTTGTTAAGGCTGTGAAAATGTAAATGCACTCACGCTCTTTATCTGCCAACGTTGTTGTTGGGCTTTGCAGAATGGTGTTGTTCTCTAGACACGTATGTCCGAGAATAAGTTCACCCTAGATTTGACCAGAGTGCTTCCTGGGATTCCGAATGACACGTTCAGGGTATAATTCGAACGGAGGTCATTAGCAGCTGCATTTTACCAACGACGTTTGTTGGGTTTCAGGGTGATCAGTCGGGTTAATCCGCCTGAACACTGATACTTATATAGCGCGCTGTATCTGTTGTGGATGTCATTGTGTTCGTATTTCCGCATTATTGCTGTGGCCAACAACAATAAATACAGAACGACTCTACTCGATTGAAGCTTTGATCAGTCCATAAAGGACAAGCTGTTCTCATGATGAGGTTTGTGGCGAGTGTTTATGGTTTTTGGTGATAATGTAGTCAAGGAGTAGAGTACGGGTACCCCACTCCCCCCCTTTGAGACGAAGGAAGGAACTGAATTCGGCTAGATAGATTGAGTCTGTTTGGAGACAAGTGCTTATTCGTGTCGCTCATCGAGGAGTTGATTGGTAGGTTGCTGGGCAGGAGTTGGCGCCGTACCCCAGGCTAGCAGATTTCGGATGGGATGACGCATTCGGTTCCATAGACAAGGGCGAAAGGTGTTTCGCCTGTTGCTCGGCGGGGAGTGGTGCGGTGGGACCATTAAACTCCCTCTAGCTCGTTGGCCCAGCGACCCTTTTTTGCCTCTAAATGCTTCTTAAGGTCATCAAAGATTGTATTGTTGATTGTTGATAGCTTCTGCTTGACCATTGCTCTGAGGGTAGCGCGGCGTAGACTTGCTAAGGCGGATGTTCCATTTTGCACAGAATGTCTCAAACCGATTAGATATGAACTGCGAACCGTTATCTGTAACGATCTCGAATGGAACTCCGTGACGACAAATGATGTTCCTCCAAACAAAGCCTTCCACTTGGACATCCTTGATGCTAGCATAGGCTTCAGCTTCCACCCACTTTGAGAAGTAGTCTGTTAGAATAAGTAAAAACCGCTTCTGCTTTGATGGGTGCAATGGTCCAACAATGTCCATTGCCCATATCATGAATGGGTAAGGTGAAGTGACAGAAGTGAGCATCTCTGTTGGTTGATGGATCTTTGGAGCGTGTCGCTGGCACTTCTCGCACTTGGCTGAGAACTTTATGCAATCGCCTACTATTGTAGGCCAGAAATGACCATGTCTCTTGATTTTGATTGCAAGTGCTTTACCTCCTGAATGATTGCCGCAAGACCCACTGTGGACTTCTTCCATTATTCGTTTAGCTTCTTCTCCTTCGACACAGGTGAGCATAGGACCGGAGAATCCCCATCTGAAGAGGTTACCATCAAATAGGACATAACGAGCAGCTTGCTTCTGCAACTTGCGGGCTGCCCACTTCCTGCTGGGCAACTTGCCATCAGCAATGTACTCTCGTATCTCGCTTATCAATAACTTGTCGCAACCATACTCTGATTCTTCAGCGTCTTTGCTCATTGGGATTGCTTCAGGACGATCAGCGACAGGGACGTTACTGACAGGGCTAACGATGTCGCGTATGTCAGCGTCTGGGACTTCTGGAGCCTCTGCCATTTCTACATCTTCGTCAATTGCCTCAGCAAGGGCGCCTGTTTGTTTTACTGTTTGAGAGCGTGTTGAGATGGCGAGGGTAACATCTTCTTGATTGCTGGGGAATTCAATGAACTCGACTGGAATGATTCGCTTCAAAGCCGGATCGTCTGGCATAGTTGTGGCGGAGGCAAGGTTGGCCAGAGCGTCAGCGTTCATATTCTCGCCTCTGGGAATCCTTGTGAGTGTGAACTCTTGGAATAAAGAAGCAAGGTTCTTCACTATCTTCAGATAAGCTTCCATGCGGCCATCATTTGCGATGTACTCGCCACTGAACTGACTAGTTACCAGTTGTGAATCGAAGAACGCGTGAATGTAACCAATCTGAAGTCCTTGGGCAAGCCTCATGCCGGCGACGAGGGCCTCATATTCTGCTTCGTTGTTAGAAGCTTTGAATCCGAGTCGGAATGATTGCTCAAGGACCTCTCCGGTTGGCGATACCAATCGTATCCGAACTCTAGAACCATTCTTTGAGGATGATCCGTCCACGTATAGCTGCTAAATCCCAGGCTGTACCTCCTTGGAGTCTTTTTCTTCAGGGAGTTCTATGAGGAAATCCGCTAGTACTTGCGACTTGTTGCATGTTTGCCCTCTATACTCGATGTCGTACTCGCTGAGCTCTACAGCCCACTTGGCCAGCCTGCCAGATTGACTTGGGCTATGTAAAACTGAACGTAGTGGGAAAGTACTAAGGACAATAATTGAATGAGATTAAAAGTAAGGTCTTAGCTTTCTTGATGCCGTGAGTAGGGGTGGGCGTTCGGATACCCGATCGGGTTCAGGTCGGGTATCGGGTACCCGATGTTTGGAGATATGATACCCGATCGGGTATTATACATATTCGGGTTCGGTTCGGTTCGGTTCGGGTTCGGGTATACCCGAAATAACCGAAATAGGTTTTTTTTTTTTTTTTTTTTCCGAAACCCGAAATAGCACCGTAATAAAAAAACAAACTTAAAAATGAACATATGAAGTGTAAAGAAACAATGCTCAATCAGGTCAAAAAATCGAAGCTACATATGAATGAATAAGTTATAATTCTTAAGAACAATGTGAAAAAAGAGAAGTGTAAAGGAACGGTTTTACCGGAATCATCTCTAAATTTAAAAGCAAATCACTCAAAATTGACAAAATCCATTTCTTGCTTGGAAGAGTATTGACTAAGCTGCAACTATCTCCATTAATCTAAACAATTAGGTTATTTAAAAAAAAAAAAAAACTTTTCAATTTCAATAAGAAAACTTTTCACTAGTTAATAAATTGAATTCACACTCTAGGTTATTACTAATACTGACCAATTAATCCATGGCATCCAACCCTAATCACTAAAAAAAAAGAATCGGGTACCCGTACCTTAAGAACTTAAAACCCGATCGGGTATTATATATGTTCGGTTCGGATTCGGTTCGGGTATTTCGGTTCGGGTTCGGGTTCGGTAATCGGGTTCGGTTAAAACGCCCAGCCCTAGCCGTGAGGACGGACAATGCTAGCTTCTCCAGCTGGGGGTATCTTGCCTCAGCGTCTGTGAGCGTCTTACTCACATAGAAGATAGGCTTCTGCTCGCCTCTCTCTTCCCGCACAAGGACAGCGCTGACTGCTGTCTGTGAAACAGCAATGTAGAGGAAAATAGGCTCTCCGGTCACTGGCTTTGTAAGGATGGGTGGTGTTGCCAGATATTCCTTAAGCTGCTTGAAGGCATCTTCGCATTTTTTGGACCATTCGAACTGTTTGTTTCCTCGTAGTGTGTTGTAGAAGGGAAGGCACTTATCAGTGGAGCGTGATATGAATCGATTGAGTGCCGCCACTCTCCCAGTTAATCTCTGCACCTCACGCTTATTCCTTGGTGAAGCCATCTGGATCAATGCATCGATTTGTTTCGGGTTGGCCTCAATGCCCCGGCGAGTGACTAGGTACCTAAGGAACTCGCCAGAAGTCACCGTGAATCTACACTTTGCTGGGTTTAGCTGTAGGAATTCACACAGGATTTACCGGATTAATCTCTATTAATCAACCTAACAGAATTCCGATTGACCTAGGATCTAGGGTTTGTAAACTATGAATCTTACAAGAACGGATCTCGAATATACCTGGAGTTTATGCAGCGGAATTGAATCAGGGATTCGAGATCTATAGCGCCCCAAGTGTTGCGCCTCTACCGTTAGTCCACACGCACACAAACTGGAATCCGCCGGGATGCTAGTACCGTTAATCGGATCTCCTGGGGAATCACCGAGTTCTAAAGAGGTGGCTGCGACTAACAAGATTCCGTCTCAAGGTCGTGCCTATTATCCTATATATAGGCCCTTGAGAAAACCCTATTAATTCTGAACCGAACCAGAATCAATTGTGTCATTAAACCGAAATCACTATTTCGGTTCTGCCTTCGTGTCGATCGACACAACTCTTTGTGTCGATCGACACACCCTCTAAACTCGTATATAATGTGTATCTTATACACATTACCTAGATCATTACTCTTAATGATCATTCCCACATAAAGCTCATCCAGCTTGCTTAGGTGTGTGACCCTGTAGGATCATATAATACTAGTAATGAGTTCATAACTCATAGATCATCAGCGGCTTCTAGCAAAACATAATGACCACCTAGTATCATATGAATGTCTGATCTCGACAATACAACTACCACTAGAGTGAATACAAGTGTGATTTCAGGACATTCCCAACAATCTCCCACTTGTACTGGAATCATCTATTCCCATAATCCCTTCGTCTCTATATCTCGATATGGCATAAGGCAAGATCCGTGTCATCCTTATTACAGCCATTATCACGTTCATCGAACTCCGATTTATACTGAACAAAAACAAACGACTGACAATCACCTCGTTTGAGCGCGGCCACGCATTTCTCAGTATCAAATCTTCGATGGGCCCTGAGATATTTATCTCCTGTTATATAGGAGGGACAAATCCCATCTTGTTCCATCCCTGTTCCTTCACACACTTCATGATACGCCCAATCAATGCCTTTATAGTCACCTGTTACGGATAACGTTTGACAAAGTCAAAGCGGACCAATTCATATGTAAGAAATCATGATGAACTCAGGTCTAAGGACTATACTCTATAGTCGTAATGGGAAACTCTTATGACACTTATATAACTATCCTGTAGAGTTCCCATTAGCGGGTCATGCCCGATCATATGTTCTCCAACATATATCTATGTGATTGACTTTAATACTCTTATTAATGACTCCATGAAACTTAGTCATCAGCCACCTCACATGCCAGTCTCACGCGGTTGTCAGTGTCCCACTTTAACAACCTCGACCAGGGACAAATATAATCTATGTCATTTATCACTTATAGGGTTTCATGATCAAGTCCTCAACTTGATGACCTATAAAATGCCATAAATTACTTTGGGACTATTATTCAATTATCCAATAATCAAATAATACATGAAACAATTTCATTATGACATAACCAAAGTATGTCAACATGAATATCATAACATAACTAAATCCTTTATAACTCCCACTAGAATTAAGATCACATCTTAATATATCCAATACCTACAGCAGGAGAGTGAAACTCATGCTTAGGTCGTGGGAGAGGCTGCGGTGATCTGCTTGGAACCCTTTCCAACAAACCGCAGGCTGTGGTGCTTTGCTTGGAACTCTTTCCAACAAACCGCACCGCAGTATGGACACAAGACATAATCAGGTTCCTACCAGAAATTGTCTTTGTCTGTCTAACCACTCTCATCAGAAACCATTACTTCCTCAGTTCACCAAGCTCCTATCCTCAGTATTCCTCAAATACTAGAGAATATTCTTGGTAACTGTCCAGTGACTTTCACTTGAGTCATATTGGTACCTACTCGTCCTGCTCAAAATACAAGCAACATCTGGACGAGTGCAGGTCATGGCATTTATGATAGGTTCCACTGCATACGCCTGGAAATCCTACTCAAACACTTTCTTGCTCAGCCAGTGTCCAGGGACACTGCGTCTTGCCAAGATTAATGCCATTAGACATTGGTATGAAGCCCTTCTTGGAATCATGCATATTGAATCTGTCCAAGACCTTATCACCATAAGAATCTTGACACGATCCAATTAGCCTACCCAATCTATCTCTATAGATTTATATTCCAAGAATTCACACGGCTTCTCCCATGTCTTTCTTTGAAAAATAACTTTCCAAGCCAAGTCTCAAAAAGGCTAAAGCAACGGAACGTTATTTCCGAGAATAAGTATGTCATCTACATACATAATGAGAAATGCAACTACGCTCCCACTAGTCTTCTTGTAAACACACAGTTCCTCTTCGTTCCTGATGAAGTCAAACATTTTGACATCTTTATCAAAACGAAGATTCCAACTCCGTCATGCTTGCTTCATTCCATACATGGATCGATGAAGCTTGCATTCTTTCCCAGCATGATTTGGATCTGTGAAACCTTAGGTTGTGTCATGTACACATCCTTTTCCAGAATTCCATTAAGGAAAATTTGTTTTTCACATCCATCTGCCAAATCTCATCACCATGATCAATGGCAGTTGCTAGTATAATCCGAATGGCTTTAAGCATAGCGAATGGGAACAGGTTTCATCATAGTCAATACCATGATTTGCTTGAAACCTTTAGCCACCAGCTAAGCTTTGAATATCTGGATATTCCCATCTCGGATCTAGCGGCTCCTAGCCACTTTTCGGAGTCCGGGCCCAACACTGCTTCTTCAAAATTCGTAGGGTCTTCATTGTCAATGATCAACAAGTCATGACAATCGGTCACAAGAAATCCATATCTCTCGTGATCGTTACGAATCCTTTCGGATCTACGAACTTCAGGCACCACAGGTGCAAGTTCTACAACCCTTTGCAGACCCAGCTACTACTCTTCCTTAACAGGTCGAGCAGTCTCCTGTGATTCTCGAACATTTTCGAGATACACTTTACTCCCACTGTTTTTCTTGGAAAGACAATCTCTCGCAAGAAAACATAGTTCTTAGCAACAAACATTTTGTTATCAGAACAGTTGTAGAAGTAATAAGCCTTGGTTTCCTTAGGATAACCATTCAAAGTAGCATTTATCAAATTTGGATGCGAGCTTGTTAAATGTTTTACACAAGCCTCATAACCCCAAATTTTAGTAAAGACAAACTTGGAACATTTCCAATCCACATCTCATATGGAGTCTTTGCAATTGATTTTGTTGGAACCCTATTTAGTGTAAACTCAGACATTTTCTAGAGCCTATCCCTAAAAGAGATAATGGAAGATTTTTGTGACTCATCATTGATCGAACCATATCCAATAAGGTCCGGTGAGCTGTGAAACAATTCCACACTCTCTCATATGATCACTTAACTCTTGACTTAAGTATTCTCCTCCGCGATCTGATCGAAGAGTTCTAATACTTTTGTCAATTTGATTCTGTACTTCATTCTGGAATTCCTTGAAAATTTTTCAAAAGGGGATTCCTACTTGTGACTCATTAGATAGACATCGCCATGCCCACTCTAGTCACTAGTATAGGTAATGAAGTCTTGAATCTTAATTTTCTCTAGCATTGTTGCCTATCGGGCCGCACACATCTGTATGTATAAAGCCCAATAAGTCATTGACCCATTCTCTTAGTTTGATAAAATGGGCCTTAATCGTTTTGCCCAATGAGCAGGATTCACATATCTCACATGATTCACAACCATGTAAGCCCAAAAGCCCATCACTATGGAACTTCTGAATCCTCTGTGGCCCAAACGATAATGCTGGAGAACCGATTTGTGTTTAAGACATAAAACCCATTCTCTAATGGGATGCTACCATATAAAATATCATTTAGATCAAAAGAGCAACATTTGTCTTTTATCAAAATAAAATCATTCAAAATCTTACAAGAAAATGAAATGACATTTTTGCTCATAGCAATTACATAATAGCAATTATTTAGTTTCTAAAACCAAGTCTGAAGGCGACAACAAATGGAAACTTCCTACAGCTAATGCAGCAACCCTTGCTTCATTCCTGTTGAATTTCTCCATTCGTCCCTTCTTCAATGTTCTACTGTTGCTCAGGCCCTGCACATTTAAACAAATATGAGCACCACAACCGGTATCTAATACCCACAAGGTAGAACTTGAAATAACACAAATACCTGAATGAGGAGTGTCATACATCTCCTTTATTTCCTTGGAATCTTCCATGTATTTCTTGCATTTTCTCCTCCAATGCCTTGGTTCCCCACAGTAGCTGCAAGCATCATCATCAGATGGGCCAGACTTGGGTTTAGTGAGAAGCTCAGGCTTATCCTGATTCACAATCTGGGCGGCCTTTCTCTCACCCTTGTCTTTACCAGGTTTCACAAACCTTTTGCCCTTCTTGATATTGAGCTCAGCTGTCTTGAGCATATCATGCAGTTCAGTCAACGTCTTCGTCAAGACATTCTTGATGTAGTACTTGATGAACTCATCATAGCTCGTCGGCAGGGACTGCAAAATGATGTCAGTAGCCAACTCTTGGCTAATAGGACAATCCAGTCTCCTCAGGTTATCAATATAACCCATCATCTTCATGACATGAAGACTTACTGGAGCTTCCTTTGGTAGCTTGCACTCAAACAGAGATTTAACCGACTGGTATCTCTCAGTTCGAGTCTGCTCCTGAAACATAGCTTTCAGGCTAGTGACTATCTCGATAGGCGATTCCACGTTCTCATATTGCCCCTGCAATTCAGAGTTCATGGTATCCCTCATCAGACGGCTCACATCGACCACATCATAATAATGCTTATTCCAAGCATCATATACTGCATGTGAGGCATTGGACCTTAGTTTCTCGGGGAGAGCTTTCACAAGGACATAGTCCTTTCTCTCTTGCTTGAGAACAATTCTCAAGTTCCGATACCAATCTAGGAAGTTGGATCCATTTAACTTGTCCTTCTCAAGGACGGATCTCAACGAGAAAGAGTTCTGATTAGACATAACTGTAATAAGAAAAGGAAAAATCAGTTATGATATTCAGAAAATGAGAAATCTTAACAATTAAGAAAACTCGCATTATATTCAAAACAATGTTTCCTCAAATGAATATAATGATCCAAGATCCATGTTTCACCAAAACCCGAGCGAGCCACTGGCTGTCACTCAAATCTTAGCTATATAGGTAAGCAACACTTTGCTAATCATATCCAATATGACTCTTGGTTGTGGATAAGACATCTTATGTTTTATCCACCTGATGTCTATGGGCCCAGAACTTCTGATAGCCCATTCAAGCAAACCAATCTCTTCAGTCATGTAATAGTTGATGTCATGCACTGCAAGCCCATCAACACAATTACCTACTGCCTTACTCATGTCACTGCGGACACCTTGCACTGCAAGCCCATCACGCAATAAAACAAGTCTTGACAGCTGACAAGATCGGGAAGACATCCAGAACACTTGATATTTAGTTGAGGAAATGAACTTTTAATCCATAACACACATCATATATGCATTTAGGAATCCAATTTCATTAAATCTGGTTCGGTTATTAGATTTTAGGTTCACTATCTAAAATACCTACTGCCTCACTCATGTAACTGCAGACACCTTGCACTCTAAGCCTGTCACGCAATGAAATGAGCCTTGACAGTTGACAAGATAGGGAATCGATCGACACTACCTTAGTGTCGATCGACACTTACCTGTCTGTCACAGTTCTTCGAAAACCGATCAATCCAATTGAACCGATTTCGATAACCGACAGAACCAATACAATAACCGATCACTGTCGATCGACACTACATTAGCATCGATCGACATTGATCAAACCAGATCCAATTCTCTATAACCGGTCAATCCAATTGAACCGGATCGATAACCGGTCACTCTAATTGAACCGGGTCGATTACCGGTCGGTGTCGATCGATACTACATTAGTGTCGATCGATGCCAACCAAACCGCATTAAACCGACATTCGGTTTAATCGATCTGTTAACCGAGCACAATAACCGATTCAATCCAATCGAACTGGTTAACCAATCGCCTGGCCGTGTCGATCGACGCAACTTTTGTGTCGATCGACACCAACTTGATATCGATTAATATATCAAACTGACGGCAATTGAAAGAGCGTGTCGATCGACACAGCACAACGGTGTCGATCGACACCAACCTCTCTGGAAAAATTTTAAATCACGAGTTTAGCCCGTGTCGATCGACACTACCATAGTGTCGATCGACGCTGGCCGAAAACTCTAATATTTCAATTTTGCAAAACGTTTTTGAAGCAGATTTTGATCTATCAAGCATCCTCTAATCAATTCAACTAATTCGATTATATGCTTTAGATTCAGATTAGTTAAACCCTAAGGCTCTGATACCACTGTAGGAATTCACACAGGATTTACCGGATTAATCTCTATTAATCAACCTAACAGAATTCCGATTGACCTAGGATCTAGGGTTTGTAAACTATGAATCTTACAAGAACGGATCTCGAATATACCTGGAGTTTATGCAGCGGAATTGAATCAGGGATTCGAGATCTATAGCGCCCCAAGTGTTGCGCCTCTACCGTTAGTCCACACGCACACAAACTGGAATCCACCGGGATGCTAGTACCGTTAATCGGATCTCCTGGGGAATCACCGAGTTCTAAAGAGGTGGCTGCGACTAACAAGATTCCGTCTCAAGGTCGTGCCTATTATCCTATATATAGGCCCTTGAGAAAACCCTATTAATTCTGAACCGAACCAGAATCAATTGTGTCATTAAACCGAAATCACTATTTCGGTTCTGCCTTCGTGTCGATCGACACAACTCTTTGTGTCGATCGACACACCCTCTAAACTCGTATATAATGTGTATCTTATACACATTACCTAGATCATTACTCTTAATGATCATTCCCACATAAAGCTCATCCAGCTTGCTTAGGTGTGTGACCCTGTAGGATCATATAATACTAGTAATGAGTTCATAACTCATAGATCATCAGCGGCTTCTAGCAAAACATAATGACCACCTAGTATCATATGAATGTCTGATCTCGACAATACAACTACCACTAGAGTGAATACAAGTGTGATTTCAGGACATTCCCAACATTAGCTTCATGTTGTGGAGATTTAGTTGGTTGAAGCATTCTTCCAGGTGGGTGATATGGTCTTCTTCCTCGAGTGACTTAACGAGCATATCATCGATATAAACCTCCATAGTTGCACCAGCGTTCTTCAGGCCAAAGGGCATCACCTTGTAGCAATAGATGTCTTGGTCCGTGATGAAAGCTGTCTTCTCATGATCTTCGGGATGCATGAGAATCTGGTTGTAGCCGGAAAAAGTGTCCATGAAGCTAAGAAGCTTATTACCCGCTGTTGCCTCCACTAAGCGGTCAATGTGAGGCAAGGGGAAGCTGTCTTTCGGGCAGGCATTGTTAAGATCCGTGAAGTCCACACAGACGCGCCATTTCCCATTCTTCTTCTTGACCATGACTGGGTTGGCGAGCCAGTCGGGATACTTGACTTTGGTTATCGAACCGACTCGCAGAAGCCTTTCTACTTCGTCATTAACAGCCTTTGCTCGCTCAGGACCCAGCTTCCTTCTTTTTTGTTTAACCGGCTTGAATGTGGGATCAACGTTGAGCTCATGGCTGGTGATACTGATGTCTATCCCAGGCATGTCTTCAGCAGTCCAGGCGAAGGCGTTGATGTTTTTCTGGAGAAACGTCACTAGCTTTGTTTTGAGCACTTCGTCAAGGGCTGCTTTAATCTCGACGCATCTCTCTGGGTGTTGCTCGTCGATGCACACAGAGATCACAGGTTCGCAGGTAGGTCGCTCTTCTTCTGCACGACCGTCTGCAATCTGTAACTGCCATAGGAGGTTAGTCAGGTCTTTTACCTGACTAGAATTGTTTTTTGCTTTCCTTCGTGGCTCTGATGGGGTCAAGTCGTCCTTCTTCTCTTCATGAGTCCCTTGATTCGAGTCCCTGTTTTCTGCCTCTCGAGTGCGTAGTTTGTGCGCAGCTAAGAGACACATGCGGGAATCCTTCTGATTGCCAAAGATTTTCTTCACGCCATCGCTGGTTGAGAACTTTAAGCACAAGTGATAGGGTGACGATACAGCTCGCATCTGATTGAGCCATGGTGTTTCCATGATCGCGTTGTAGATGGCGGGATGATCGGATTCTGTGAAGTTCACCATCTTCTTGACACCTCCAGCTTGGACTGGTAGGAGAATCGTTCCCATCGTGAAGGTTGTCTCGCCAGAGAAGCCTGTTACAGGCTTTGGTTGCCCTCTGATGAGTGACAAGTCCATCTTCATCTTCTCGAGCGTGTTTTTGAAGACAACGTCCACAGAGCTCCCGGTGTCAACGAGGACTCGAGCAACATTGAAGCCAGAGATAGCCAGGTTGATTACCAAAGGATCGTTATGCGGATGGTCGATACCTTCAGCATCTTCTTCATCAAAATTGATGGGATCGCAGACACGCTTCACCCTCGGGGATGTAGAGGCGTTAGTGCAGACCTCGGCGCGTCTCCGATAAGCCTCGATCGCAGCTACGTTATCAGCACAATACTGCGATCCTCCCATGATCACGCAAATGGTGTCTTGCGGGATACTGCTCTCGGAGTTGTCCTTTTCCTCCTCGTTCCTGTGAGATGAGGATCCATTGCTGTTTGCGTTGTTGCTGCCAGATATCTTGATGGTGTTGTGAGACCTAGCTTTCTTGTGTAAGAAATCCCTGGATTCCCCTTAGTCGGTGCCAAATTGTTGGAGCCTAAACTAGCACAATTAGATTTGTAAGGGTTTCAAGAGGAGTTAGAGATTCCTATGTTAGCTAAGGTCGCAAGAGATTGAAAAAGAGCTTTGTTATTGCTGTGTAAAAGCTTGTGTACAGGTTTGTGTATGAAATTGCGGATTACCCTTAGGGTTTGTACAAGGATGTATATATACTATCTCTAAGGCGGTTCAACATTCCTAAGTCTTCGCGGATTCCACCTTTGCTAAGGTCGGTTGCATCAGAGTGGGCTTCGTGTCTGGACCGGGCTTCAGGCTATCTCTATGTCGCTGGGCTGGAAGCTGTACTGGGCCGAGCACGCGGTCGGCTTACTGAGGGAATGAGCACGCTGTCGCCCTGTCGCGGCGCCGAGCAAGCTGTCGCCCTGTCGCGGTGCCGAGCGCGCTGTCGCCCTGTCGCGGTGCCGAGCGCACTCTCTTCCAAACTAGGCTTTTCTCCAATAGTGTTTTCTCCTAATTTTTTTAAATAAATTATTAATTGACATTAGGATCGACAATGCAAAAGAATCTTCAAATGCACATCAATCAATTTTTTTATTTTACCTTCTCAACTAATTGGTTTTGTAATTCTAAGAAAATAAAATATTGAAAGAATGAAATAGAAAATAGAAAAAGATTAATCCATCTAAACGTAGGAAAATCCATCTAATCACTTCCATATTTAAAAATCCATCTAAAGATAGGAAAACAAATCAATCGTACTAATATGTAACAAACTTCTGAAATATAAAAGCATACAAGTTCCAATATCCCATATGCAATTACATATTCTACGGAAAAAAAAAAAAATCAAAATTGAGATCTTACCGCATGTCTCTATAGTTTTAGGAGCCTCATCCGTTGCATATCCCATATTTGGTTCCTGGGTCATCGTTGGACACAAATAAGAGAAATACGAAAAATAATGTGTAGAGAACGTGAAAACAAATTATTATAAAATACCATTTTTAACTTCTTTAATTTGTGTCTTTGAGACAAAGATGGTCTTTTCCTCTTCTTAACACTAGACGAAGAATTACTGGACTCGCCTTTGCTCTTCTCATTCTCATGAGCTCCTTTCGATTCTTCACCGATCTCAATCATCTTAAAGGATTGTAGACCTTCTTTGTTGTAGGCCCGACAACGTTCTTTATCATGAGTAAGCCGTTTACACGTGAAGCAAGTTTTGGAGACTTTTTCATAAATCAAAGACACTGTAACATCTTTAAACATTGATAAAGGCTTGAGAGGATTGTTTACAGGAATCCTTACTCTAGCTCTAACATAGTCTTTAGAAGCATGGAGGTCTATAGTCTTTGTCTCCATTGTTCCTATAGCAGCTCCTATAGTTTCTATTGCCTTCTCGTCTTTAAGAAGATTTGAGGGAGTACATGTTATCCTTACCCATAATGGGATTGTGGCAAGAAACTCTGGTGGTCGATTAGCTACCGATTTCTCTGCTATAACAAGCCATCCATTAACATCCCATGGACTGTTGCTTAAGACTGTGAGAAGAAGTGCTTCATCATCGAAGATAAATTCAACCCAATTTCTTCCAACTCTTCCACTTCTTACTTTTCCCTCGATTTTCCATATTCGAGGCAAAACGTCAATAACTCGAAAACCGTCAAGCTTGTGAATATTAAGAATCCGTACTATAATACTACTAGAGTAATCTTTACCCTCAGAGGATTGCTTCTCCTTATCCCCAGAGACATCCTTCTTCTCTCCAGAGGAAGGCTTCTCATTATCTTCAGAGAAAGGCTTCTCCTTATCCCCATAGACATCCTTCTTCTCTCCAGAGGAGGCTTGCATCTCCTTCACCGCCTTTCTCTTCAACGACTTCCTCTGATTCCTCTTCTGCCTTTTGGTGTCTAAAATCAGAATAAAAGGTTACGAATCCATACAAAAATAGAGAGTGAAATCTTTAAACAGCACAAGGTAGGTATTTGGATGCTTACATATTATAACCGGTGTCTCATCGAGATCCATCTGCTTAGCTTCTTCAGAATTCACTAAGAGCAACAAAAAAAAACGAAAAACAAATTCAGGAACAGATGAGTAAGAGTTTCTGAGATGAACAACTTACTTAGAGCGCCGCAGTTAGGATGTTCAAGCTAGGGTTGATACGATAAAAGAAAGAGAGAGTCTCCGTAGATTAGGGACTTTGAGGATTTAGGGCTCCGTAAATGGTTCCGTTTTATTATTATCTTGATTCAGAAAATAGGCCAAAATAAGCCTAGGATTTTCCTAAATATTTTTATTATTTTGATTGTCATATAAAAGCTAGGATAAGAGTCTTCTAACTTATCTTGTGTTATATAAACTAGATATATTTTGTATTTAGCTTTGTGATTCCATAAACAGAGCCAATCACCGGAATTTCTTCAAAGTTTGTGCAATTCCTGTTTCCAAATTTGTCATCAAACTCATATTGCTTCCGTTGCAAGTAAACGAAGGAGGTATGTGCTTAACACAGGTCCACAATTCTTTATATTGCTTCCATTGCACCTTGCAATTATCAACTTCTGTGAACAAATCCTTGCACTCACCTTTGTTCATAAACGGATAAACCTAGTAGGTGGACACAGCACTTTCCTAAAATAAATTGTGCTATTTCTTGGACAAGTATATTATTTCCGTATTTCCTATTCAACTATATAGTCATCAAAATTCTAACGTATTCGAAAAGTCAAATTTTACAATGTTTGTTTAGTTTTTACCAACAGGGGTGCAAAAATTACCAATCCAAAACTTTCAACCTAATCAGTAATAAAAATAGAAAAGTTAGAGGACTTTCTTGATACTCTTTCTGTGAGATCAAAAAATGAAAATGAAATGTTGGCGTTACAGAAACTTAAAAGCTTGGAAAAATAAATCAACATGACCATTTTTCTTTAGCAGCACCGATGCATACTCAACAAACACACCTGATAAGGGGAATAGATAATAACAGCTCACTCTAGGTTCAACACAAACGAAGACCACTTATAGCCACACCTTTGCCATGAGGTGGTTCAAGTTGCAATTCCTCCTCGGTTGCAAACTCTGCGTTTGAAAATTACGGATTCCATCAATGTCCTTTCGTATATATATATATATATATATATTGTCAACAAACAATCTCTATCGGATTTACCTGGATAATTACGTGCTATGAATTTAGGAACAGCTTCAAGTAATCTCATTGCAGGTCTCTCAACCACATCTAGCTCACACGGAGATTTAGCTGTCTTTAGAATCTCCAACATCTCCAGCTGCCAGATTTCGTCTTTCGGCTTCTGATTATTGGTTGCTAACACAGAATAATAATAATAAAAAGTCACAAATTTATACCAAAAATACAATAAAATTTCTATATAGTCTACAATATTTATATAGCTTGGAATTTCGTCTTTGTCTTGCTCTTGCCGCTTCTTCATCTTTCTCTTCAACTTCTTCTTCTTATATACCCTCAGCTATTTGGTTACTAACACAGAATAATAATTATAAGTCACGAATCCATACCAAAATACAATGAAATTTCTAAAGATACATGGATCTAGAGTCACTACAAGAAAACAACCGCTATTCCGACGGCCAAAACCGTCGGAATTCGGTCGGAAAAGACCCATTTCCGACGTGTTTCTGACGGCTTGGGTCCGTCGGATCTATCACGTCGGAATTTTAATATCCGTCGGAATTCCGTCTGTTTGTTGCAACGGGACTCCGACGGAATACGGATATCCGTTTTCCGTTTGAGAGCCGTCGTTATACCGTCGGAACTTAATTAGACGACGGAATACCGACGGGTTCGGAGATCCGGTAGTTTCCGAAGGCTTTCCGATGGTATACCGAGGGTAAAGTAACCGAGGGAATTCCGACGGATAACGGCACGACGGTGTTCCGACGGAATTATATACCGAGGGTATACCGACGGAATTCGTATGTATTTTAAAAAAAATTAAAACTATTTAAATAATTTAAAATCATTAATAAATCATTAAAAATTAAAATTAAAATCTTAAAAAACTCAAATTAAATTAAAATTGTTTCAAAAGTACATTAAAGTTTTACAATAAATTTTAAAACTAATAAATGTCTATTCCGGCCTACGGGTACGGAAGAAGTCGTTCATCTGATCTTCCAACGCCTTAAAGCGTTTTTCCGACTCCGCCCTATCTCTGTCTCTCTCTTCCTGCATTTCCCTAAGCCGGTCGTGCAGCTCTCGGTTTTCCGCCTCCAACCTGCTACCACCGCCATATCGAACCGTCGAAACAGACG
The DNA here is from genome assembly GCA_963576765.1 of Draba incana. Classification (NCBI taxonomy): domain Eukaryota; kingdom Viridiplantae; phylum Streptophyta; class Magnoliopsida; order Brassicales; family Brassicaceae; genus Draba; species Draba incana. Next base: position 34,404,454 of record OY755216.1, on the reverse strand, counting down.
AGCTACTATCTTCAGGGAGGCCGTAAACATGGCCTCTGGTCTTGGGAGTCACCTACGATAAAAAAAAAAATTATATTTTATAACTTACTTGTATTAAAAGTAATGTTTAAATTTCTTTAAAAGTTAAACGGTTACTAACCTCGTACGTGAACTCGTTGATCTTCTCGACTGGAACTTCGGTTGGCGCCGGAGTTCCTTCCACGATAGGTTGCGATTGCAGGAACTCTTCCTGCCGCCTCTGCACGGCTTCCACGATTTCACAAGCAAGCGGGTCTTGAATTTCACCGGTCTTCTTGTTGGTGTGCGAAACCTTGACCAAATCAAGGTTGGAAGGATAGACACCGGTCTGCTGAAACTGTTAACATATACAATTTCTTTAGCGAATTTAAAATTTTTTTGAATTATTAAACTACTTACAATTTTCTGAGCAGCTGAAGCCTCGCTCGTTGCTCCGAGGTTGTGGGTCGCCTTTCCCTTCCCCTTCCGGGTGCTGTTGCGGTTAGTGGAGTGTTTCTCAGAGTCCGCCCGAGTTGCCTCTAGTTCCCAATGTCGAAGTAGTCCAGCCCACATCTCTTGTTTATATTTAAAAACTTTAGGCACCTTCCCGTATTTATACCACGAGTCTTTCCACTCGTTGATCTTCCACGAGAACTTCCTCGCAGCCTTTGTGTCGAATTCCTTTCGGACCATCGATGTGAGCGGTGGGTCCCACGTAAAATCTTGCTGCAAAAAAACACCACATTCCCGCATTAGTAATTAAAATGTGAGTCATATAGAAAATACATTTGAAAAAAATAAAATAAAATCATACCACAAATTGTCGGAACCAAGTGTCCCGGTCCTCCAATGGCATGTCGGTGTATGTGGGATACGGTTTAGTGAGCATGGAATTCATCATTTCGTTGATAGAACCCGTAATACCGTTTCCCGAGTATTGGAACCTATTAAAACATTTAGTTAAATATTTATCTAAAATTATTAAATCCACTACATGTTTAAATAAGACTTACCAGGTCGTGTTATGTGCCGGGTCTGGATGTAGACGCGTCAACCTATCACGTTCGGGTTGCGCCACAAACTGCTCGATGGTCATCGAGGTGGGAGCTGAGTGGGCTGTAGGCAGGGGCTGAGACATGTATTGGGTCTCCAAGTCGGGACTATCCTCGGGGATAACCGTCTCACTCGTAGTCCGACCTCCCCTACTGGAACTCCCACCTCCTCTAGAGTTATGAAACTGCCCATAATTCCTACGATTTCCATAATTCTAAGATTTAGAGATTTCGGGATTTATGGAATTTGGAATGTATAGGAATTTGTGATTTTGAAATTTTGGGATTTAGTTAATTGGAAATTTAGGATGATGGGAATTAAGGATATTGGGGATTGAAGAGTTTTGTAGTAAATGAATTTAATTCAATTGGGATTACGTGGTTTTGTGATTTGCAATTTTTAAATTTAAGTAATCTGAGTTTTTTTTATATTGTATATTCAGAAACCGAAGTTCATGGATTTAAGTTTTAAATTTTAAAAAATTTTAATTGTTAAAATGTTTTATTAACATTAATTTTCCAAATTTTTTAAACTTGTAAAAAATGCTTTAAAGGTTTAAATTTGTTTAAAGTTTGAATTGGTAAACATTTTTTTATTAAAATTAATATGACAAATTTTAAAAAATTGTTAAAAAATTTGTAAATATGAAGGATTTAAAGGTTTAATTTTTTAAAAATTGTTTAAAATTCTGAACATTAATTTGACAAATTTTATTAACGTTAAAAAATTATAAATTTAAAAGTTTAAATTGTTAACGTTATAAACTTTAAAATTGATAAAATTGTAAATTTAAAGGATTTAAAGTTTTAAATTTTATTAATTTTAAATAGGTTTAAAAGTTTATAGGTTTAAATTGTTTTAAACCTTACATAATTTTTGATTTGGTTGAAGAATTTAAAGGTTTAAATTGTTTAAAGTTATAAATTGTTTTAAACCTTACATAATTTTTGATTTTTTTTTTTTAAATTTAAATTTGTTTATTAATGTTATAATATTATGTAAAATTATTCTATATAGGTATTTACAAATATAAAATTTTATGAAGAAATTTTTTTTTTCCCAAGAACACAATTTTTTTTATGAAGAACAAATTTTTTTTTTTTATGAACAAACTTTGTAATCATCTAAAAACTTACATAGCTTTGTTGAATTCGTGAAGGAGGGTGTGGATTAGGATGATTCCGACGGTTTGTGTTAGTTTTCCGGCAGTTGAAAGCGAAATCCGGCGGTGAAAGATTTTTTTTTTTTTGATTTCTCCGTTGAAGAATCGGGAAGAAGAGGAGACCGAGGGATTACACGGCTGGAACGAGGCGGTGACTCGGCAAGGGATCGGCTGTGACTCGGCAAGCAAGGGATCGCCGGCGACAAACAAAAGTTGTGGTGAAATTTTTGTTTTTTCAGATCTGTCTTCGGGGAAGACGAAGACTGTGGATTTAATAGACTATCCGACGGCCTTCAGACGGAATTCCGACGGCCAGGCAATATTCCGACGGTTATTCCGAAGGTTTTCCCGCGTTGACGAAGATTACGAAGTCTTTTGGCGGCTGGTCAAATTAGGGTTTCTGTCGGTAGACCGTCGGAATTTAAGACGGAATTCCGACGAAAATTCTTTTAAAATATTAAATTGTACATTTTTTTAGATATTTTCCCGTCAAAATAAATTGTTTGTATCCTAAATTTTAAGAGTTTGAGATTTCAGGAGTTATAGAAAATGGAATTTATAGGAATTTGGGATTTTAAGATTAAGTGATTTATTTATTTCGGATTTAGGGATATATATATATAAAGATATTGGGAATTAATGGTTTTTGGAATATAGAAATTAAAGGAATTAACTTCTCGGACATTTTGTTATGTAAGGACATATGGATTGATGGGAATTTAAAATTTTGATAATAATAGAATTTATTCAATTTGGGATTATGTGGTTTTCTAATTTATGCACTTTGTGAATTCAGACGGATTTCCCGGTTTGACGATGATCACAAAGTTGTTTGGTTTTTTTGAAACATAGTATAAGATTATAACCAACTACTATTTTTCAAATTGATGATATTATTTTTGAAACATAGTAACCGATGGTAATGCCGACGGAATTCCCGCTTTGACGACGAACACGAGGTTGTTTGGCGGCAAGTCGCATTAGGGTTTCCGTCGCATTTCCGTCGGAATTCCGTCCTAATGTCAGACGGTATTCCGACGGAATTTAAATTGTATTACTTAGGGGGGGGGGGGCATAATTCCCGTTCCGTTCTATTATTAGCCATCAATCCCTTCCGCCACTGCAAACGATTTATTAGCCACTCAAACTTTGCCGACATTGGAAACCGTTTACAATCCGTCGGAAAGCCGTTACATAATTGTGACGACATAGCTCCGTCAGAAATACGTCGGTACAGCTGACCAATCAAACTTTGCCGACATCGGAAACCGTCTGCAGGCTGTCGGAAATTCGTTAAATAATTTTGACGATATATATCCGTCGGAAATCCGTCGGTACAACTGACCAATCAAACATTGCGACATCAGAAACAGCCCGCAATCCGACGGCATACGGACGGTTTATACAGTCAAGTACAACTATAAATAGACCTTATGGAGTGTATATCTTCTACACCTCTCCATAACCAAAACATATGTCTTCTAGCTCTCCTAATGAAGACGCAAAAACAACATCCGAGGCTAATTTTTTTTATGTCCCAAAATACTCTTGGGAAACCGAATCTCAATGCGACGAATTCACTCAAGAAATTCCCACTTACTCGTGGGAATTGGATACGTGCTCACCAATCCAAAAAGAAGATTCCACATCAACAGTAGTGCCTGACAGCCAGTGGTCGCCAAACATCCACCACGCCAATCCAATTGAAGTCGAACAACCATGTGACTTGGTGGAAAAGTCTGATACTTACGGTGCAAGTACTTCAAACGTATGTAAGGATCAGTCGTATGATTTTGAATTCGCCCAAAGCCCTCAAAAGCCAAACTTAAATTTAGATGTTGATGCAATCAAAAGAGAATTGTGCGGCGGATTTATAGATTGTGCACAAAAGGATCATTACTATGATTTTGAATTCGCCCAAAGCCCAGACAAGCCAAACCTAAATTTAGATGTTGATGCAATAAAAAGCAAATTGTGCGACGGATTTGTAAATTCTCAAGAAAAGAAAATATAGGGAAAGCACATCAGGAAATGGTTCTAACAAATGGTAAGTTCGGAGTGGAAACCGACATATGATTGTAAAATGAGGAGTTTATTATGTACTTGTGTCGTAACGGTTGTGTATTAAAAATTTCAAACTCTCTAATGTAACTGTTAATGTTTATTTCATCTGTTTTAAAATTTATGTTCCAATAAATGTAATGTTTTGTTGGAATTGCAATAACATTAGTTATCTTTAATTACTCATCGTCCATGACTATATATATAGTATTAAATAATATGATATATGGAACACACAATTGTGGGAGAACAACATGCATTAATAAGCAAATTTTTATTCCCAAATAATTATTCTGAATCTTCGGAGAAACCTTCACTAGGGATGGAGTCTGAATCGTCGTCAAATTCTCCACGTGTTTCCTCTTCGTCCGAATGCACTTGATCATCCACGACATAATTAGGATCAACGACAAGGTCGATGTTATCCATCTCCTCAACCGGTGACATTTGTACACTTCTCGATGGTTGTAGAGTATCATTTTCTGGAACTCCAAAGATTTTTCCTCTAGGGTTTATTACAGTTACTGTGATCCATGGATCTGTACGGTAGGCAACTCGAGGATATGGAATGTAGCAAACCTAATAATAATTAGTGGTTATTGATAATATACATGAACAAGAAACCTTAACAATGAGTAAGTAGGTAAACATATTACTGTATTGATACCTGGTCTGCTTGAGACGCAAGGATAAATGGATCGTAATACTGTAGTTTCCGGCTTGAATTAATTGAAATAACACCAAGAGGGTCAACTCGAACCCCTCGACCATTGGATGGGTCATACCAATCGCACATAAACACAATGCACCGTAAATCCAACATTCCTGGATAGTGGATTTCCAAGATTTCTTTTAAAATCCCATAGTACATCGTATCACCGGATTGCGCCGAAATACCACAGTCCGAAGTTGACCTTTTACGTCCTTCCTCACGGATCCTGAACGAATATCCCCTAGTAAAAAACCCGCGATATGAAGTCGCGGTGCTGAGTAACCCATGAACAAACTCAACTAACCATGTCGGGACATCTTCACCACGTGCTATACAGTCAGACACCTACAAAATGATATAAGTAAGATATAAGTAACATATGAACGTGAAAACATGGAAAAGTAAGAGTAAGTAATTATCTTAAACTTACATAACATAGCAACCACCCCGGAAATTCTTCATCTTTCAAGACAGCTAGTTCGGCATCTGTTTTATCAGAATGGTATTCACGGGCGAGACACATGTAGATCCTGTAACATAACAGTTGTTAGTTGATGAAGGCATATATATATTTCCATAAATTTGCCATAAAAACTTATATACCTTTTGTACTTCAAAATGTCGTTACAGTTTCTGAGGATATACGCAAATGTGTGACCTCTTGTTGTGATAGTCTGCGTTTCTTTCCTTTTCCAATTGGTCGACCAACTTGGGCAAACAACTCAGGTACAACCACGACATAGACAGCTTTCTCACCTCCATCATCATGTATGGCAGGACGTCTCGCCTTAGTACGAGCTTCCGATGGAAAGTAAGTTTCAGCAAAGTATGAGACTTCTTCGTTCAGGCTTTGTTGAACAATAGATCCCTCAACCCTGCTCAAATTTTTTACCTTTTTCTTCAGGTGGAACATATAACGCTCGAACGGATACATCCATCGGTATTGAACAGGGCCTCCTAAGGCTGCTTCTCGTGGGAGGTGAATAGTTAGATGTTCCATAACGTCAAAAAAGGATGGTGGAAATATCTTCTCAAGATTACAAAGGAGAGCCGGGATATTGTCCTCCAAGTTACGTATCCCGTGGACGGTAAGCGTTCTTGAACATAAATCTCGGAAGAATGCACCAACTCCTATGAACGAAAATTAAACAAGTTAGCTAGTACATATATAGTAATATTATGGTAGTAAGAAACTAATGGGAGTACGAAATATACCTCCAATTGCTTGGTGGATTGGTTGTGGAAGAAGATATGCAAATACAAATGGAAGAAGACGCTGCATCACGACATGACAATCATGACTCTTCATTCCTATAAACTTGCCTTCCGTCGAATCCACGCAATTACGTAGATTAGATGCGTAGTCGTCTGGAAATTTGACAAATTTTTTGAACCATTCAAAAAATACTTCTTTCTGGCCAGCGTCTAACCGGTACGCAGGCATCGGTAATCTATCGTTAGAAACATGAAGAGATTCTCTTGAACAAACCAATGGCAAGTCTAACCTAGACTTCATGTTGTCTTTTGTCTTCCCTGGAACGTTTAAGATGGTGTTCATGATGTTGTCAAAGAAATTCTTTTCAACATGCATGACATCTACATTATGGCGCAGTAGATGGTCTTTCCAGTAAGGCAAATCCCAAAAAATACTCTTCTTGTGCCAATTGTGATATTGTCCACAACCGTCGACGGGGTAATGGCCATTACCTCCACATTCAGGAGTTCGCTCTGCACCAAAATCTCGTAACTGTTCTAATATGCTGCGACCATCTATCTCAGGAGGTGGACCATGTAACACTTGTACATTCTTCTTGAAATGTCTTCTAGACCGACGATATGGATGGGTTGACGGTAAAAAACACCTATGGCAATCAAACCATGAAGTCTTCCTTCCGTGCTGTAATTGGAATGCTGAAGTATTGTCTTGGCAATAAGGACATGCCAATCTTCCATTCGTTGTCCATCCAGACAACATACCGTATGCCGGAAAATCGCTTATGGTCCACATAAGAACCGCTCGCATGTTGAAATTCTGCTTCATTGAAATGTCAAATACCTCGACACCATGCTCCCACAACATCTGCAACTCATAGATCAATGGTTGGAGGAATATATCGAGTGACCGTCTTGGATGATCAAGCCCGGGAACTAGAATTGAGAGAAACAGGAACTCTTGCCGTATGCACATAGAAGGAGGCAAATTGTAAGGTGTTACGATGACCGGCCACAATGAATATTTTCTTCCATGCTTTCCAAATGGGTTGAAATCATCGGTAGATAAGCCGAGGTATACATTCCGTCGTTCATATGCAAAATCTGGATATACGGATTGGAAGTGCTTCCACGCTTCCGCGTCTGAAGGATGCATGATATCTCCATATTGACTATGCTCTGCATGCCATCTCATAGCCCTAGCAGTGCGGTCTGATTCGTACAGCCTCTTCAACCTCTCCGTTAAGGGTAAATACCACATCCGTTTAAATAGAATCTTCGCCCTCCCACTTGTGTCCTGGAACCGTGGTTTGTGGCAAAATTTACATTTATTTCGGTTCTCTCCTTCTCTCCAGTATATCATACAGTTGTCGATGCACACATCTATAACCTCGTAGGGCAAACCAAGACCGGCAACAAGTTTTTGGATCTCGTAGTATGATCCGAGGGACAGATTATCTTCTGGCAAAATATCTTTCACGAACTCGGTGAATGCATCAACACATTCTTCGGACAAATTGTAATCAGTCTTCAGGTTCATCATCCTACTAGCAGCAAATAGCGGTGAATGACCATCCCTACAACCGCTGTATAGTGGTTGCTTTGATGCGTCTAACATTTCGAAAAACCTTCAGGATTCTAAATTAGGTTCTTCAACCCTATCACCCTCATGATACCCACCCGACTGCAAATTCTCTCTAAACGTATCGTTAACCATCGTAACCGTACTTACCCTAACATCTACTTCCGGTGTACGTTCTCCTACGCTATCCGGAAAATAAGGTGCATTACTACTACTACTACTACTACCATATTCATAATTGGTTTCTCCATGTAAAAACCAAACCTTATATCCCGGCCTAAATCCATATATATATAAGTGATTCCAAACTTTACTAACCGAACCACTAATTCTATTACAGCAATTAGAACAAGGACATTTGATATCCTGACCTTTGTTGGCCGCCTCTTGATTTCTAGGTAACTGCATGAACTCGTAAATACCTTGAGCGTATTCAGTCGTTAATAAGTTCGACCCCTCTTCCATCATTGGCGCGTCCATCCATGACCGAAAATATGAAGAACTCATCTCTCAAATTTTTTAAGTTTGGTTTTCAGATGTTGGTATACTGAACGTTGGAATAAATGTGCAAACTTATGTAGAGGGGATTTCTGTCGGAAATCCGTCAATACATCCGACATAACACCCCACCAATCGCATCGCCACCGCAGACGATATGTCAACCATTCAAACTCTGCCGACATCGATAACCGTCCGAATTCCGTTGGAATGCCGTCGGAATATACCGATTGATAGTGTCTGTCGGAAAACCGTCGGTTCTTTCCGACGGTTTTCAGACGGAATGCCGACTGGAATGGCATTCCGTCTGAAAACCGTCGGTTATGTCCGACGGTTGTCCGACGGAATCGTTTTGGTCGGCATGCTGTCTGAAACCCGTCGGAAAGAACCGACGGTTTTCCGACGGAAAAAAAATTTCGTCGGAATTTACAGTGTTTTCTTGTAGTGAGTCTACAATTTTTATAACTTACATGTTTTACTTGGGATTTCATTTTGCTGCTGCATCTGGCTCGCTTTTGAGGATTTAGGGTTCCCTTCTATACGGCTTTATAGTGAACCAAATTGTAGATTGACATCATGTCAAAAGTCCGGTTCGACCCGGCCTAAAAATTACCGAGCTATAGAGTATCATTATAACAAAAAGAAAATTTGATATAGACGTGTGTAACAATTGATATAGAAAAGTATTGGAGATAACTTGGAGAGCAAGATAAACATCTTGCGGACCAAGTGTTGTGGGCATCAAAGCCCGTCTATGAAGTGAAACCCATGAAGCCTAAATGGAAGAAGTATCTAGATCTCAATTCTTAGCATATTTGCATTATGTATTAGGAAAGTTTACATTATGTTGGTTTTAGCATTATGTTAATGTTACCACTATATATATATATATACTAGAAAAAGTCCACGCGTTGCGTGGAAAATACTATCTACATAAATTTTACAATTAGTTTACTGTATATAAGTGATATTTTAGAAATATTCTCACAAGTTATATTTTTAAAAAATCAAAATATGAAACTATATAATGTAAAGACAAACAATATGTTTTATCTTATTATTTATGTTTGACAAAAATAACTAATTCTTTGTAATTGACTTGAAATTAAATTAGTGATTTTTCTTATTTATATTGCATGAACATATAAAAAATTAAATTGATTTTCAACACTTATATACAACAAAATAAGTGAGTTATATGGGCGTTTTAAGATTTAGTGTTGAATTATAATTAATAAATAAATGGAAAGATTAACTTTGGAAGGTTAGGAATTAAATTATGGATGTTGCATGTTTTTAAATTTGGTTGAATTAGAATTGATTCACAATTAATGGAGAAATCAATTTGATTCCAAAATTATTAATATGCATTTCATTTCGGAAACGTTGGGTTTATTTATTTAATTAAATAGATTCCACATTATAAAAAAATAAAAGTAATTGGCATTTCAAAACATTTCCTACTTTTGTGATAGACTTTTAAAAAGAATTTTAGTAGTGAATTATATATCTTTCTTTCTGTGATATGTACAAGTGTCTTCAGTAGTCTAGTGGTTCTTTTACACTTAAATTACCAAGGTTGTTGAGTTCGATTCCTACAAGAAACATTTTAAACTTTTTTTAAAAATAAAGATTTGTAAAGAAAAAGGTGACACGTGTCGTCTTGTCAGAGCTTGTTAGCTTTTGTAAACCTTAAAATATTCTCAGAAATTATATTTTTAAAAATAAAAAAATAAACTATATGATAATATGTTTGAAAATTTTATTAGATGTAAAGACAAACAATATGTTTTGTCTTATTATTTATATTTGACAAAAAAACCAATTTTGTAATTTACTTGAAACTAAATTAGTGAATTTTCTTATTTATATTGCATAAACATATAAAGGTAAAGTGATTTTAAACTATTTTAATACTGATATATTATAAATAAATTGATTCCTATCAAGGTAAAATGTTCAGATTTCCTAATTATCTTCAATAATAAATTGATTAGATTTTGTAAATTTATTGTACTACGTAAATGTGGACGTTAAATTTAGATGTGATCAATTTGATGGTAAAATAATTAATAATTAGTTGAATTTAAATAATCAAAATGTTATATGGGCGTTTAAAAATTAAATGTTGAATTATAATTGATAAATAAATGGAAAGATTAATTTTGGAAGTTTATGAATTAATACCAATCAGGAATGATCAATATTAGAGGTATATAAATTTATTTAATTAAATAGATTCCACATTACAAAAAAATTAAAATATTTGGCATTTCAAAATATTTCGTACTTTTTTGAATGACTTTTAGAAATTTTTTTTGTAGCGGGTTATATATGTTTCTATCCATGATATATACAAGTGTATTTAATAGTCTAGTGGTTATTCTCCCCTTAATTACTGAGGTTTGTTGGGCTCGAAACCTAGAAAAAACATTTTAAACTTTTAAAAAAAAAATTGTAAAGAAAGAGATGACACATGTCGTCTCGTCAGAGCTTGTTGGTTTTTGTAAACCTTAAAATATTATAAAGATATATCTTTGACCTCATATGAAGAACAACTCAATTCAAGATATTCTATTCTATAATATTTAACAAAAAGCAAGCTGAGAAAAGTCCTCGAATTTCAATTATGCTTTGGAGACTACAATAATTTTCTTTAAATAGCAAAACAAAATCCCAATAGAAAAAAAGAAAAAAAGAAAACACTTAAGAATCCAAAATAAAGAAAATTGACAAATAAAAGAAAATATCTCATACATCAAACTCCTCCACTTTCCAAGAATTCGACCTCGAGTTACATATTTATATTATTGCAATTTTTTTCTTCATAAAATAGAAACTAGCACACCAAGCCGTTAGTTCTTGTGATAGGCCTCCTCAGTCTAAGTGTAGAACACGAGTCCGTGCAAAACCAACATTGAGTTTATTCGATTTCGAATCTTGGAGAATTCTGGCGTAGATGCTGTCTTATTTCAAGGTATCTGAGATTAATTACCACCATATTCACCGGGCATGAATGAGTATGATCGAGTGTTCAATGCATAATAAAGAATGTCAATAAACATCAAATCGAGTCCTTCGTCCCCTGAAACAAGGTAAACCATCTAGAGATTAATTAACCAAGAGGGAAAAAAAAAGGTCCTTATTGCTGGGCTACAATTTTTCACTGCCCAATGAAGAACGTTCCTTATCATCAGAGGAGATTTACTACTACTACTACTACCTGAAAAAAAAAAAAAAGTAATAATAAATATATCAATCCTATCATGTATATATTAATTGAGGAGACACTAAAAATTCAAAATCCTAAGTGACAATGTCATTCAAAGAGGCTTCTAAGAGATATTAAAACTTAAAAATCCTAGGTGTCATCCAATGAGAGTTTTAGGGGATAATTATCATCCTATTAAAAAAAAAAACACATTTCTAAACTTATAAACTTTCTTAAAATTTCGTCTAGATTTTCCTACAACATTATGAAATATATAGTTTCTAAACTATAAAAATTTACAACAAAAATTTCTATAGAAGGTAATGAATATTGTGTATAATTAATTAAACAAAATATTTATTAATTCTAAAAACATGAGATTTTTTTTTTATTTGTCGATCAAAGAGAAATAGATAATAATATGATTTAAAGCTATTTCATAAAATTATTTTCTCAATTTATATGTTGGTCATATGTATTTTATGCTAATCAAAATATATAAATTAATAAACTAAAATTTATAATCTCGCGTTTGACGCATGTCCAAATCTAGTATATATTAATTGAGCAGACACTAAAAGTTCAAAATCTTAGGTGTCACTCATAGAAGCCTTTAGGAGACACTAAAACTTATAAATCCTAGGTGTCATCTAAAGAGAGTTTTAGGAGACAATTATCATTCTATTAAAAAATAAAATTAAATAAAAGTTTCCTAAAACTTTTGAACATTCCTAAAATTTCACATAGATTTCCTTACAACATTATGAAATATATAGTTTCCTAAACAATAAACATTTATGGCAAAAAATATTTTAATAAAATGATAAAATCCTAATAATTTTTAATATACACATTCTAATTACCACAATATTTATTACCAACTTTCCTATTAATTCTAAATACATTAGAAATTTTTTTTGATTTGTCGATTAAAGATAAATAGAGAATGATTTGCAAGTTTTTTTTTTTTTTTTTTGGTACTACTACAATTTTTTAGTTGTACGTTTAAAGATGAAAATATCGGTTTGGCATGTGTGAACCAATTTAATAAACTTAAAATAAAATTTAAATTTTGATTATTTATTCATATTTTTGTCAAAATACATGTAAAATGTTACTAACTTGAGTGTATATAATTTATTTGAACATTACACACAAACTGTAGTGCCAAATTTATTTCAATAATTTAAACTCAATAAGTCGGCATACAATATTTATTTAATATTTAACAATAGAATTTGAAATTATTTTACAAAATTATTTTTTCAATATATGTCTTAGTCCTATTTATTTTATGCAAATCAAAATATAAAAATAAATATACTGAAATTTGTAATTAACTCAGGTCCAAATCTAGTGATGTTATATTGTTAAAGAAGAGGGAATGCAATTCACCTCCGGCTACGGGTAGGTTTGGATTCCGGCATGCGAGTATCTAACTTGCAATTCATCAGACCAGTCATTGTTAGTAACGTAACCCTGGATTGTGAGCTCCCCACCATAACCACCAAGACCGCGTTTGAGACTTTGATAAATCGTACTAGGATGAGACCAGGAACAGGGATTGGGTAATCCTCCATGTCCCAGAAGACATTTGTGTTAACAAGCCCTGCGGCTGCGAGGTTTGACGAGACGGAAATTTAAAAAGAAAAAAAAAACGACATATTCCATCTTTCTTGAATCGAATTATGATTTCGCCGGGTAATTGCGCTTCTGACATGGTTACGATTTCCAACTGCGTCTTCCATCTTTTACACACATATATATAGTAAAGCCAGAGATATCCGCTCCGAACCCTAGGGGTTTTCATTATTACTCTTGATATCCACTCCGGATTCTTTTAACTCTTCCTCTTCCTTTTTTAGTCTTGAGGCGAAAACAAGGTATTTTCTCATTTGTCTCTCTTTTCTAGATCAACTCCTCTATGCATCATCATTTGCATTCTCCATTCTCTCTTCTTTTTGTTTACGTAAATCAATCAAGATTGGAATCAATTGTACGATTTTCTAGGTAATTCAGGCTCTGCATCACATTTTGAAAACAATGACTAGTTTTGTAATATATATGGTTGGACCTTCTTTGATCTACATACAGGGGAGAGTAATATTGGTTCCAAAGTTGTTGGAAAAAGTTCCATCTTCATTTCTCTCGATGAATCAGATTATAATCTTGGTTTTCATGTTCTCCGTGTTGTGAAAACAAAACAAGTTACACACTCAGTGCTGAATCATTTACTTGATTACGTCGCCTTCCGAATTGCCACATTTTTTCTCAGATTCTGAATTTTTTTGTCATTGAATACATTTGAGCTAGTGTCCGTTTAAATTCTTTATCTAGCATTTTTGGGGGTTTGATTCCTTTTTTCCATGACTTTGAGTCCTATGCAGATTGCCAAAAAATCGTTTAGCTGAACTGAAGCCAACAAAGAATCGAGAGTTTGATCGTGAGAGTTTGAAGTCCAAACACTGATCGTCGTGAGAAGCCATAGATAGAACCAAAGAAGAAAGAAAGTTACTGGTCGAACTTAATACCAAACAAGTTCAAGTTTTAAAGTTTTTTTTCTTAATATAAATATATGTGATGATAAGCATATAAAGAGAAATTGAAGCTCTTGCACTTTCGTAAAACCAACTGATTAAATACTTAAACCATAGTCTAAACTTAATAAAACAAAAACCAAGTATGCCTAAGACCAAGTCATAGATCCACAAGACCCTTCTCCTGACCTTTGCCTTTCCTCTCCATTTGAAATTATGGATTCTACTAACGGAAAACAAATTCAGGAACAGATTCGCAAGAGTTTCTGAGATGAACAACTTACTCAGAGCGCCGCAGTTGGGACTTCCAATCTAAGGTTGATACTTTTAGTTGATAATTGAGTTTATGTATGTTAAGTTTAAATTGTGTCAAGAGTCGTGACTAATTACTGAAGTTAAGGGTAGTTTTATTTTAGGAGATACAAGTAAGAAGAAACATAACTTTTCACTTTGTGCCTATTAGTGATGAGTAATAGGCACCAAAGTCATATAGAGGATTTGGATTCCATGGTGCAACAGAGCTCATACAGGTAGCGAAATAGAGAGAGACGTATATGACTTTAGAAAGTATTCTTGCTCTAGCCTTTGCAAAGAAAAGGAAAACTTTGCTCTTGTCTTGTTTCTTTTATTAACTTTGCTCTTGTTTCCTCTTGTCTAGTTTCTTTTATTAACTTTGCTCTTGTCTTGTTTCTTTTATTAACTTTGCCCTTGTCTCCTCCGTTTTTTGTTTGACGAATTAAAACGGATTACAAGATCTGTGTTGTTATTTGAGAATGTTTCTTGCCTCTGCTATTTTTCCCTTTCGACTTGATCCCTTGAGAGGTTGCGTTGTAATTCTTCAAGAATTCAGAGGAGAAAAGGCTCCTGGTTTGAGAATTGAATTTGCGAAGAAGTTGAAGACGTGCAAACCTGATTTAGTAGAGCAAAGAGTAATATGAATGAGTTTTAAAGACAAAAAACGCTAGTGCATACCTGCACAAGATATCGAAAACAAAACATTGAAATGAGAACTCCAGGACCAGCAAGTAGCACCATTTGTCCCATGCACATACTGTTAGTTAAGATATTACCATATCTACTCTTTAGAATATTCGATTATACTTGTACAGCAAGATATGATAAATGCTTAGAGATCTCACAAGATCTTCCTCTGATGTATATATTCTCTTGTGAATGAATGAGAAAGGTATCGAAGTCTATACACTTTCATGGTATCAGAAGTCTATACACTTTCATGGTATCAGACGCTCACCGATCTCCACCTCATCTCTAAAAGTGTGATATCAATCTCTTTCTTCCTCTTCTTCTTCTCCCTCCTTGTCTCTTTCTCTCTTCCCTCTCATCATCCGATATCACCATGGTTGACACTAATCCCACCACCGTCGCCTCTGATAAACCGTTAAGCATCAGCCAGATCCGAGCCTACATCCCCATTGTGCTCAACCTGGAAAATATGAACTACGACGTATGGCGTGAGATCTTCGAGACTCACTGTTTAACCTTTGGCGTTCTCGATCACCTTGACGGGACGTCCGCTCCTACTCCCACCACCGAGAAGGCTTGGAAAGAACGTGATGGCCTTGTCAAGATGTGGATTTACGGTACAATCACCGACTCACTTGTGGAAACGATTCTCACACCCAAAAGCACCGCCAAGGATCTCTGGCTTGCACTAGAGAATCTCTTCCGTGATAACAAGGAAAACCGAGCCCTGCAACTCGAGAATGAGCTTCGAACTATCACCATCGGTGACCTCTCTGTTTAAGAGTATTGCCGAAAGTTAAAGTCTTTGTCCGATCTGCTTGCCAATGTGGATTCACCCGTCACCGATCGCCAATTGGTGATGCACTGCCTCAACGGACTCAATGACAAGTTTGATGGCATTCACAACGTCATTCGTCATCGATCTCCGTTCCCTAGCTTTCACACTGCTAGATCCATGCTCCTTGCTGAAGACCGTCTGAGCAAACAAACTCGTCCCGCCGTCTCGCATACACACAACGCCTCCTCTCCTAATGTATTGTTCGCTGCAAACGACTCCACCTCTAGCCGCTCCGATCAACCCTACTCCAACAATAACACCAGAGGCAACTATAACAAGAATCGCAACAATAATCGTGGCGGTGGACGTGGAAATCGAGGTCGCGGACGTAATAACTCCAACACGTTCTCACCTGGCTATGGATATCCACCATGGAGCTATGGTCCTCCTCACTGGCCATACTCCTACTATCACGGCGGCCCTATGATCCCATCACCACCGGCGTATCCTTCAGTTATGAATCCCACAACTCCCAGGCCCAATAGCATTTTGGGCCCATATCCACCACGGCCCACTCATCAAGCTCATGTCACGTATGATGCTCCAACAGATGCCACAGCAACAATGATCCCATCAGCTTTGGCTCACGCCTTCAACACCGTATCTCTTCATGATCCAGCAGACTCCGCGTGGTATATGGATTCCGGAGCTACCAGTCACATCACCGCCAAAGAAGGTACCCTCTCTTCCGTTTTTAATACGAGCATAACTCCTTCTGTTCTGGTCGGTAATGGTTCTATTGCTCATGTTACAAAAATGGGTCATACCTCTCTTATTGCTCCTTCTCGTAACCTTCTACTTAAAAACGTTCTTGTTTGCCCATCAATTATTAAAAATCTTATCTCGGTTCGTCGGTTTGTCACTGAAAATAAATGTAGTGTTGAGTTTGATCCCTTTGGTTTCTCTGTTAAGGATCTTCTTACCAGGAACCAACTCCTCCGATGTGACAGCCCCGGACCTCTCTACTCGGTTACCCCCACCTCATCATCATCTCTTCCGCTAGCTCTCACCGCCGGTGGCTCTCTTTGGCACCGACGCTTGGGTCACCCGGGTAGTTCTATCAATCGCTCTTTAGGTAATATGGGTTTTTCAAATAAAATTGCCGACTTGACAACTCTGTGTCATGCGTGCAAAATGGGTAAACATGTTCGTCTCTCTTTCTTCTCATCTTCAACAATTGTTTCGAAACCATTTCAAATAATACATTCTGATATTTGGACTTCGCCAATTTCGAGTCACAGTGGATTCAAATATTATCTCTTGTTTATGGATCATTTTACTCACTACATTTGGGTTTATCCTTTACATAAAAAGAGTGATACTTTTTCCAAATATCTCCATTTTTCAGTTTATGTGCGAACGCAATTCAATACGACCATACGAGCGCTTCAATGTGACAATGGTGGTGAATATACAAGCCGAGTATTCCTAGATCATTTGGCTTCCACCGGCACTGACGTTCGCTTCTCGTGTCCTCACACGTCTCAACAAAATGGACGTGCAGAGAGAATGCTTCGCACCATCAATAACCTTGTGCGCACCCTGCTTATTCAAGCAAATATGCCACATACTTTCTGGGCCGAAGCACTTCAAACAGCCGTATACACTCTCAATCTTCTTCCCTCTTCTTCCATTGCTAATCTTGTTCCTTTTACTCGTTTATTCAATAAACCAGTCTCTTATTCTCACTTGCGTGTCTTTGGGTGCTTATGTTATCCCAACACCATTGCTACAACATCCAACAAACTCTCTCCTCGTTCCATGGCGTGTGTCTTTTTAGGCTATCCGTCGAATCATCGAGGATACAGGTGCCTTAACATACAAACTCGTAAGATAGTAATCTCACGCCATGTTACGTTTGTTGAGGATGTTTTTCCGTTCTCAAATCTTCCTTCACAGCCGAGCCTTCCTTCTCTTCCACCTCTTCCGCCTCCACTCTCGCCACCACCAATACTTTCTCCACCTGCTATTCCTTTACCGCCTCCTGCCGGCTCTCCTTCGCCGCCAGAACCAGCCCCGTCTCCTCCTAACAACAATCCTCAACCACGAGCCCCACGTCCACGTCCACCTCCACATTCAATGTCGACGAGAAGCAAACATGGGATACGAATTAAACCACGTGTCAAACTTTGTCTTCACACCGACATCATTTCTCCTCTTCCTACCTCTCATGTTCAGGCAGCAAAAGACCATTACTGGAATGGAGCTATGAATGAGGAACACGATGCTCATATTAAACGCGGAACGTGGGTATTAGTCCCGCGGCCTCCGAATACTAACATTATTCGATCTATGTGGCTTTTTCGTCATAAGTTTAATGCAGATGGCAAGCTGTACCGGTACAAGGCGAGGCTAGTGGCTAACGGAAAATCTCAGCAACTTGGCATCGATTGTGAGGAAACATTTAGCCCGGTGGTTAAACCAGCAACGATACGAGCTGTTCTTCATGTCGCTCTTGCTCGTGATTGGCCCATCCGTCAACTTGACGTAAAAAATGCTTTCCTCTACGGTGACCTCGACGAGACCGTATACATGCACCAACCACCCGGTTTCCTTGACAAATCTAAGCCTCATCATGTCTGCTTGCTCAAATGATCTCTCTATGGCCTCAAGCAAGCACCACGGACTTGGTACAATCGCTTCGCCACTGTTGCAAAACGTATCAATTTCACCCAAAGTCGATCTGACCCGTCTCTTTTTGTGCTCAACCGCGGATCCACTAAGGCTTATCTTCTGCTTTACGTCGACGACATCATTCTCACTGGTTCTACTCACGACCTGGTCAATAAAATAATCACCGAACTAGCCATTGATTTCGAGCTCTCTGACATGGGACGGATTCATCATTTTCTTGGCATTGGTGTCACTTATAACGATCACGGCTTGCTTCTTAGTCAACAAAATTATGCTGCTGATATCTTACATCGAGCTTCCATGACTAATTGCAAGCCGTCTCTTACTCCGGTGGATACTAAGACCAAGCTTGCTGCCGACGATGGTCCACCAGTAGCTGATCCTTCTCTTTACCGCAGTCTTGCTGGTGCACTCCAATATCTCACCTTCACGCGTCCGGACATTTCATTTGCAGTCCAACAAGTATGCTTATTTATGCATGACCCTCGTGAGTCTCATTTCACTGCATTGAAGAGGATCCTCCGGTACATCAAGGGTTCTATTTCTCATGGTCTCCAACTCACAAAGTCCTCCATCACCGACCTTGTTGCATACTCTGACGCGGACTGGGCTGGCTGCCCCTCCACTCGCCGCTCAACATCTGGTTATTGCGTCTTTCTCGGAGATAGTCTCATCTCCTGGTCATCCAAGCGCCAACAAACCGTATCTCGTTCTAGCGCTGAAGCAGAGTACCGCGGTGTGGCTAATGCCATCGCTGAAACAACATGGCTGCGAAATCTCTTCTTAGAACTTGGATGTCCTTTATCCAAGGCAACGATCGTCTATTGTGACAATGTTTCCGCCGTATATCTCTCGTCTAATCCAGTCAAACACCAGCGGACGAAACATGTGGAAATCGATCTTCACTTTGTTCGTGAACGGGTTGCACTTGGTCAAGTTCGTGTTTTACATGTGCCGTCTCATCTTCAGTATGCTGACATCTTCACCAAAGGACTCCCGTCTCCACTGTTCACTGATTTCCGGACCAATCTCAGCGTTCGTCCACCACCTCCGCTTCAATTGCGGGGGAGTGTTAGTTAAGATATTACCATATCTACTCTTTAGAATATTCGATTATACTTGTACAGCAAGATATGATAAATGCTTAGAGATCTCACAAGATCTTCCTCTGATGTATATATTCTCTTGTGAATGAATGAGAAAGGTATCGAAGTCTATACACTTTCACATACATAATCCACCAAAGCATTTTAGCATCTAATGAACTTCACCATAGGCTAAGAGGCAGAGAAAGTGAAAAGTAAGAAATTACATATTCGAATTCGTTATTATGAAACGACATTTGATGGGCTTTCAATTTCGATTGGCACTAAGACGTTATCGGAATATTCGCCGGCGAACGAACCGATCAGATTCGATTTAGAAATCTCCGTTAATCGGCAACGAAATCAAACCTCTTTTGATTCTTGCAAGTCGGTGAGGAGTTGATACTTAAGGAACAAGGCACAAAAGCAGAAGGTTCTAACCTAAGTAATACTCATAGACAAGTCCAGACATTGCTCGTCTCTTGTCTTTCGAAAGAAGGAATTACCGAGAGCAGTTTCAAAGTCATTGGTGAGGTTGTACACCAAGTTATGAACTTCCAAGATGAGACATCGCGGTTCGGTCTACGGGATTACATTGCATCAAAAAGCAAAACAGAGTTTCGAAGAGCGGTTTATCTGTTTCAATCCTTAATGATAAAGAGTTTGTGATTCCTGTAATGGAGACTCTTCTGCAGAGATAAGGGTAAGGCTAAACTCTCCTCCAAGTGTGGTACTAGTGGATGGGTTTTGGCGTTTACGGGTGCGTTCTGTTCGGTTATTCACTTGATAAAGGTCGAGAATCACACTGGATCGGTTAAGGAGATTGTGTATAATAAGATGATAGATTCAGACTTTAGTGAGCGAGCTTTTGGAAAGAGGAATGGAAGTTAGACTTGTGAGGAGAGGTCTCAAAGATTTGGAATGTATTTTCAAGAAACATTTGGAATGGTTTGTTTCTTCACATGGGTATGCAAAATAATCAAACCGAATCGAATTAACCAAAAAATACACACAAATAATCCAAGCTGCATGAATGAGTTAGCAACAAAAACAAAAAGCTATCACATATTTTTGTTTATGAAAGCCAAACTATGTTATTCGAAGACATATCAAATATGGTTATTTAGATAGCTAGCCTAATTTTGGAAAGTATTAATAAAACAACGAATGAGCAAACAATGGTCCAAAAGGAGCTAATCTTTTTTGTCGGCCTGAATCTTATCGAGCTCTCCGAAGTCAGAGACCAATCTCTCCGCTAAGCTACGAGAAAAATCTTGTCGGATTCTGCATCCGCGGGCTTTGTGTAAGCTGGAGCCGAAGTGGCCGAGATTTTACACCACTTAGAACTCGTTGTAACGGCCACTGACTTTAAGAGAAAACACCACTAACCGAATTATATTGATTCGATCTATTAACATTCCGAAAAAATTGAAAAGTGGTCAACGTTGAGTTACTAGTTACCTCGAATCCAAGGCGAATCAGCTGGTAGTACTCACTTGACTTGAATATACAAATCATTAAGTTAAAGAAAATTCCATTTATAAGCATACACATACAATATAATATATGGTAATGTATTAATATGTTATCTTTGGAGAAGTTGACAGTGGGTTGATCAGCGCCAAGATAATTGATATGGAAAACAAGCGTAAACCAAACTGTATTTGTGACCCCTCACATTATGCTCTTAATTAGGGATGGGCAAAAATACCCAAAACCGAAAAACCAAACCGAACCGAAAATATAGGTATCGGCTTATACATGTTTGACTAAGCAAAATATAGCTATCGGACTAAGCAAAATATAGTCCATAGGTTTCGGTTTAAGCCGAAAAACCGAATGTAAGCGAACTTTGAGTTTTTGTATGTTGTGAGTCTTTTTGTTTTATGGACTAGTAATCAAATACTTTGTGTTTCTTTTAAAACTTTGTGTTTTGGTGTCTCATTTAGTGTGATTATAGATTTTATATTGAAAACACTTTGAATATGATATTTTTTGTATTTTTTTTTTTTTTGTGCAATTGATTTTTATAGGTTTTGATTCGGTTATTTAGTTAAAAACCGAAACGGAAGCAGTAACTAACCTAACAAAAAAAGAAAAGAAATCAAGAGTTGTGTAGCTGTCTTAAAGCCTTCTTCATAAGTTGTCTTAGGCTCAAATCAAAGCTTAAATTAGCCCAATAAGTGAACAAACACTTTCACTCTCTCAAACCAAAGCAGATTTAAACTTTAGATTGTGATATATAAAACCGTATATAAGCCCAATTTATAACTTCTTTTAGTTTTCGTAACGGTCCAAAACAAGTGATATATAACCATTTATTTGTATATATTTGTAATTATTGTATAGCTGTGCCAAAAATGACAAATTAGATGCATTTGGTTTTGGAGATATTGCACTTGATTGAATCCAAATGGTAGATCCATCGACTAAATTATGCTAGACAAACAAATATATTATTTATTAAATAACGGATGTCACTTGATAGCTACTTAGAAACTTAATATACAAATTTGATCTGATCTACATTTGACTTAGTAGGTTTCAAGCACATAATCTATAAAGGCTTGTTTTACCAACCAACAAAAGTTACAAAACGATCATCATTAAAAATTCACGTTGACTTATTTTCCTACCAAGTTTTTTAAATTATGCAATTTCGGTTAAACAAATTATTTTGGAAACATGGAGTTTCTTGACATATTTTCAAACTATAGACCCATCAAACTCACACGTTAGTGTCAAAGTTTTAAAAATACTTTATACAAATGTTTTTAAATGGATAAAGTTTTATCAAAATAGAGAATATAAAACCTAAATTATATCTTATAGGTTTAGCCATTTATTGTCTAGGATAAGCTTAGCAACAGTGCCGTCCATAGGTAAAGCTAGAGAAACCCTTGCTTTAAGCCTCCCTTTATGAGGAATTTTTTTGGGCCACATATACAATATCTATATATAGGTCTAATGGTTTGAGTGTAGATAGATAGAGTCTCCACATCACGGGTTCGAGTCTTTGTCTTTGTTTTTTTACTCCTTTTGCCATTTTTAAGCGAATTTTTAATTTTTGGACCACATATACAATATGTATATATAGGTCAAACCGAAGTTTCTAAACTATATGGGCCACATTTTTTTGAAATGCTTTAAGCCTCCAAATTGTTCGGGACGACACTGCTTAGCAATAACCTCAAATCGAAAACTCTAATCATAAGTTTTCTACAAACACTCCCTCATCGAAAGAGTTTGAAAGTCTACGAGTCTTCAAAGTCTTATGCTGAGGTTGTGAGTAGTGAGAGAGATGCTGATGATGAGTTGATGAGGTCTCAGAGCAAAGCTTTTGATGAGGTGAGCAAAAATTTAGAAGAAGCAAAAGCGATTAACAAAGCTAACATAGATGCATTTGCACGGTGCACCACACATCTCCGCCTAGTCCTCAGCCTCAGAGTGTTGTAGGACATGATGGTCTAACTTTGCTTAAATAATTTTTTTGTACACATTATGCACCATGTTTCCTTGGTTTTGTTTTAGTATGGAGTAGAAATACACATTACTAAAATGTTTGTTTTTTCATGTTTACTTATCCATGTTACTTATCCACTTTTTCCACATCTATTGAAGAGAAAGACAAAGAACACTCTACTGAAGGCCATGGACAAGATCCTCAAGACAAAACTGATGATGCTTCAAAAGAAAAGAAAAACCATGAAGTCACCCGTAAGTTATAGATACATGTTACTAAAATGTCCGTTTTTTCACGTGTTACTTATCCATGTTACTTATCCACTTTTCCAGTTGCTCATTTAGTATTAGCGCGCCAACCATGTGAACACTCTCCGAAAGGCCATGGACAAGATCATCACCAAGTCAGCAAAAGCCACAAGAGGAGGTTGAAACAAAAGAACAACTTTAGTGTAGAAGCTTTGAAACTGAAGGTGGAATTAGAAGAAGCTTCTAAAAGAGAGAAATCGCTACAACTTTCTCTCGAGAATGAAAAGGGGGTTGTGGAGGGGATAAAACGAACCATAGACGCTGCGAATGCTGAGATTAAAAGACTTCAAAAGGAGTCTTCAAAGTCTTTTGGTGAGAGAAGAGTAGCTGTTTAGAGGGTGCAGCCACCTCCGGTTTTGTCTTCAGGTGAAAGAGTCTGCAAGTCTTTTGTTGAGATTGTGCGTGGTAGTGAGAAAGAAGAAGCTGATGAGAAGATTGTGGGTGGTAGTGAGAGAGAAGAAGCTGATGATGTGAGTAGGAGCAAAGATTTAGAAGAAGCTTTAGCGAATCTGGAGAAGGAGAAGGAGAAGAAAGCGAACATTGACGCATTTGCACGGTGCACAAAACGTCTCCAGGAGAAGATAGAGGAGCTTGAACAAGAGGTTAAGGCTTTGGGTTTCTTGTGTTTTTCTTCTGATCCGCCTCCTCAGTGGACTCCTTTACCTTGGACTTGGAGTCCTTCGACTTGGAGTCCTTGGACCCAGCCTCAGACTCAGTGGAGTCCTCCTCATCCTCAATGGAGTCTGGAGTCCTCCTCATCCTCATTGGAGTCGTCCTCAGACTTAGAATGGTATGCACATATGTGTTTAATTATGATTTCCGGTATTGTTTCTGTTTTATATTGTTTTGTAATTCTTTTTGTTTTGATTATTAGCTTGCTTTAGCGTTCAACCAACATCATACTTATTCGGATCAGAGTATATTCCTCTGCTTGGAGATGGTGCACCAACATCATACTTATTCGGAGGTGCTGATATCGAATGACTATAAGTGAGTTTTTCTTTTTTTGTCTCTCAGACACATTTTTAGGATATTGTTAAGGTTAGGATCGTTTTCGTATGGACTTAGCGACTTTTAAAGCATCAAACTCTAAGATCTCTCTGTTTGCAAGACTTTTAAAATTGAAAGGTAGAACAAGATTTATAACTTTTCGTTTGTTATGAAATTGAATCTTATTATTTATGTTAAGTTTGTTCTACTTAATCAATTACCATAATTTTGGTCTACTTAACTGATGACCAAATATGGCAAGTCTTAAAATAAAATTGACCAATTACAATTTACATATTCGAATTCGTTATTATGAAACGACGTTTGATGGGCTTTCAATTTCGATTGGCACTAAGACGTTATCGGAATATTCACCGGCGAACGAACCGATCAGATTCGATTTAGGAATCTCCGTTAATCTGCAACGAAATCAAACCTCTTTTGATTCTTGCAAGTCGGTGAGGAGTTGATACTTAAGGAACAAGGCACCAAAGCAGAAGATTCTAACCTAAGTAATACTCATAGACAAGTCCAGACATTGCTCGTCTCTTGTCTTTCAAAAGAAGGAATTACCGAGAGCAGTTTAAAAGTCCTTGGTGAGGTTGTGCACCAAGTTATGAACTTCCAAGATGAGACATCGCGGTTCGGTCCACGGGATTACATTGCATCAAAAAGGAAAACAGAGTTTCGAAGAGCGGTTTATGTGTTTCAATCCTTAATAATAAAGAGTTTGTGATTCCTGTAATGGAGACTCTTCTGCAGAGATAAGGGTAAGGCTAAACTCTCCTCCAAGTGTGGTACTAGTGGATGGGTTTTGGCGTTTACGGGTGCGTTCTGTTCGGTTATTCACTTGATAAAAGTCGAGAATCGCACTGGATCGGTTAAGAGATTGTGTATAAAAAGATGATAGATTCAGACTTTAGTGAGCGAGCTTGTGGAAAGAGGAATGGAAGTTAGACTTGTGAGGAGAGGTTTCAAAGATTTGGAAAGTATTTTCAAGAAACATTTGGAATGGTTTGTTTCTTCACATGGGTATGCAAAATAATCAAACCGAATCGAATTAACCAAAAAATACACACAAATAATCCAAGCTGCATGAAAGAGTTAGCAACAAAATCACATATTTTTGTTTATGAAAGCCAAACTATGTTATTTGAAGACATATCAAATAGGGTTATTTAGATAGCTAGCCTAATTTTGGAAAGTATTAATTAAACAACGGATGAGCAAACAATGGCCCAAAAGGAGCTAAGCTTTTTCGTCGGCCTGAATCTTATCGAGCTCTCCAAAGTCTGAGACCAATCTCTCCGCTAAGGTACGAGAAAAATCTTGTCGGATCACGACGCGAAGGACGGTGATGTGTTCTGCATCCGCGGGCATTGTGTAAGCCGAAGCCGAAGTGGCCGAGATTTTCCACCATTTGGAATTCGTTGTAACGGCTACTGTCTTTTAAAAGAAAACGCCACTAACCGAATTATATTGATTCGATCTATTAACATTCAGAAAAAATTGTAAAGTGGTCAACGTTGAGTTACTAGTTACCTCGAATCCAAGGCGAATCAGCTGGTAGTACTCACTTGACTTGAACATACAAATCATTAAGTTAAAGAAAATTCGATTTATATGCATACACATACAATATAATATATGGTAATCTATATGGTTATGTAATAATATGTTATCTTTGGAGAAGTTGAGAGTGAAGGGGGTTTGATCAGCGCCAAGATAATTGATATGGAAAACAAGCGTAAACCAAACTGTATTTGTGACCCCTCACATTTATGCTCTTAATTAGGGGTGGGCAAAAATACCCAAAACCTAAAAACCGAACCGAACCGAAAATATAGGTATCGGTTTATACCTATTGGACTAAGCAAAATATAGTCCATAGGTTTCGGTTCGGTTTCGGTTTAAACCGAAAAACCGAATGTAACCGAACTTTGAGTTTTTGTATGTTGCTAGTCTTTTTGTTTTATGGACTAGTAATCAAATACTTTGTGTTTCTTTTAAAACTTTGTGTTTTGGTGTCTCATTTAGTGTGATTATAGATTTTATATTGAAAACACTTTGAATATGATACTTTTTGTATTTAATTTTTTCGTGCAATTGATATTTATAGGTTTTGATTCGGTTATTTAGTTAAAAACCTAAACCGAAACTCTAACTAACCTAACCAAAAAAGAAAAGAAATCAAGAGTTGTGTAGCTGTCTTAAAGCCTTCTTCATAAGTTGTCTCAATTTAGCTCAAATCAAAGCTTAAATTAGCCCAAAAAGTGAACAAACACTTTCACTCTCTCAAACCAAAGCAGATTTAAACTTTAGATTGTGATATATAAAACCGTATATAAGCCCAATTTATAACTTCTTTTAGTTTTCGTAACGGTCCAAAACAAGTGATATATAACCATTTATTTGTATATATTTGTAATTATTGTA
The DNA here is from genome assembly GCA_963576765.1 of Draba incana. Classification (NCBI taxonomy): domain Eukaryota; kingdom Viridiplantae; phylum Streptophyta; class Magnoliopsida; order Brassicales; family Brassicaceae; genus Draba; species Draba incana. Next base: position 34,377,691 of record OY755216.1, on the reverse strand, counting down.
TAGCTGTGCCAAAAATGACAAATTATTTTCATTTGGTTTTGGAGATATTGCACTTGATTGAAACCAAATGGTAGATCCATCGACTAAATTATGCTAGACAAACAAATTATTATTTATTAAATAACGGATGTCACTTGATAGCTACTTAGAAACTTAATATACAAATTTGATCTGATCTACATTTGACTTAGTAGGTTTCAGTCACATAATCTATAATATGTCACGATTGGGACCAAGGACTAAAGGCTTGTTTTATCAACCAACAAAACGATCATCATTAAAAATTCACGTTGACTTATTTTCGTACCAATTTTTTTAAATAATGCAATTTTCCGATAAACAAATTATTTTGGAACATGGAGTTTCTTCACATATTTTCAAATTATAGACCCATCAAACTCCACACGTTAGTGTCAAAGTTTGAAAAATACTTTATACAAACGTTGTCAAATTTTAAATGGATAAAGTCTTATCAAAATAGAAAATATAAAACCTAAATTATATCTTATAGGTTTAGCCATTTATTGTCTATGAAATCAAATCAATTCTTTTATACAAAACACTCCTCCATAAAATGAGTTGCGTGCTTATTCCTTCCTCATCGTGGGAATAGAATAGTTTATGATACATCACATCCATTTCAAATATGATATTCCAAATGTAAAAATAAAACTAAATATACTGTTAATTCCTGTTCAGATTTTTGTTGATAAAAGAAGAAGAGTTGGTCGGGTGAATTTCGTGAAATATATTGCAGAAAAACGTGATGATGTGTTGTCTTTTGGAAATTGTATATAAAAATTTGTATATTTATATAATTAATCACATGATCCATCATGATTAGGAGCATGTTTATTGGCGATACTTCGTGGATATCATATGATATAAAATTATTAAAATTTAAGGAATAGAAGGAAAGAGTGTTTTTTTGTAAAAAGATGAAATGTTTTTAAATATAAAATTAATAAAATTTGTGTAAAAAGAGGAGATTGTTGTTATTATTGGAGAGAGAATATCAATGGGTTGATACTTTTGAGGGTATCAATATGAGGAATTGAGTGTTTTTAAATATAAAATTAATAAAAATTGAGTAAAATAAAGAGAGAGGGTATTTTTTTGAGTAAAATTGAATAAAAAAGGAGATTTATTATTTTTTTATCTTATAATACTTACAAAGTATTATGGATAAACATGCCCTAAGAAACAGATACTACTATTTTTTTTTTTTAAATTAAATACATATACATGTGTATGTATAGTTGTATACGTATTTATTCCCTTGGAGCTTCATCTCTTACTCTCTTTTGTTAGATAATTCCAAATAAATAAAAGGAAATATCTAAATAAAGGGTAGCTTATTTAGAGATAGGGATTAGGAAAAAGGAAATCCCATAAAGAATAGGAAATAGGGAGTAGCCTATGTTCTTATATAAGGTTAGTGAGGAGGTGTCTCATATAACCAAGATTAAGAGATTTAGTTTTTGTGTAAGTTTTCTAAATCAATAAGAAGAGCAGTTCTTATATTCGATTTTTGTTTTACTTTAATTGGTATCAGAGCTTCAGGTTTCCATTGTCTTGAGGAGGAGACATCGATCCTTGAAGAAGAAAATCACAACCGGAAGTCGAGTTAGGAATTCGGTTTGATGTCGGGGACTGAGGACGTGCCGCGGGCTAGAGGCGGTGATGCTCCGATCAAGAAGGACCTTCAATGTCCGATGCTTTCATCGACCAACTACACCGTCTGGTCAATAAGAATGAAAGTTATCTTACGTGTGTATCAACTCTGGGAAACGGTCGAGCCAGGATCGACAGATTTGAAGAAAAACGATATTGCGACCGCTCTCCTGTTCCAATCCATACCTGAAGAATTAATTTTACAAGTCGGAGAGCTAGACACGGCTAAGAAACTGTGGGACGCGATTAAAGCTAGGCACCTTGGAGCTGATCGTGTCCGAGAAGCAAGGCTTCAAACTCTCATGGCTGAATTCGATAAGTTGAAGATGGGTGATAACGAAACAATAGATGATTTTGCTGGGAAGATATCGGGCCTTGTGTCAAAATCAGCATCACTAGGAACAATTATCGAAGAGCCAAAGGTTGTGAAGAAATTTCTAAGTGGACTCCCTACGGACAAATATATTCAGATTGTTGCTTCTCTCGAACAAGTGTTGGATTTAAATACCACAGGTTTTGAAGACATTGTAGGGAGGTTGAAGGCATATGAGGAACAAGTCAAGGTAAACATGAGAGAACCCGAGCAAGGGAAACTCATGTATGCAAGCAACAAACCAAATCGAGAAGGATCTGGTTATGGTTAAGAAGGGCGGTCGAACGATGGTAGAGAAGGACGATCGAACGAAAGCAGAGATAGCAACTCCAGTGGACAAAGCAGAGGAGGAGGAGGCTATATAGGCAGAGGTAGAGGCGGTAGAGGCATGGGACGAGGAAGGTTCAATAGCCAATACCGTGAAAAAGAGAGACCTAATAATCAAGATAGAAACAAAAGGGATCTTTCTCACATACGATGCTGGAGGTGTGATAAATTCGGCCACTATGTGAACCACTGTCCATTAAGACCGCAAGAACAAGAGGATAATATTGTAGAAACGCAAGAAGCAGATGCGATATACATGCACGAGGTTGTATTCTTGAATGAAGACAAATTGTTCCCAAAAGAGCTTGAAGATAATGCGATAGACTATCGTATTTGGTATCTGGATAACGGCGCCAACAATCACATGACAGGGAACAAAAGCTTTTTCTCAACTCTAGATGAAAATGTTAAGGGAAGAGTTAGATTTGGGGATGGTTCGCAGGTTAAGATCAAAGGTAAAGGGCCGATCATCTTTGTGAGTAAGGCAGGAGAACGAAAGTTGGTAAAGGATGTCTACTACATACCAAGTTTGAAACACAACATCATCAGTCTTGGACAAGTGATTGAGCATGGATGTGAAGTTAACATGAAAGGAAGTCTCCTTGTGTTAAAAGATCCTCAAGGAAGAGTGCTAGTACAAGTTACACGGTCAGGAAACAGATTGTACAAAACACCGATGGTAACATACTCTCCCAAGTGTCTTAGAATTGAAAGTGAGGATTCGACATGGCCCTGGCATGCACGGCTAGGACATGTAAGTTTCAGCGTAATGAAAACCATGGTGGATAAGGAGATGGTAACGGGTATGCCGAAAACCGTTCAAGACAAACAGACTTGTGGAGTTTGTCAATTAGGGAAACAAGCAAGGATCTCCTTTCCGAGCCAAGCAAAGTTTCGTGCAAAGAAGTCGTTGGAGTTGGTTCATGGTGACTTGTGTGGACCAATCACGCCCCCTACACCGTCTCATAAGATGTATATCTTTGTCTTGGTTGATGATTTCTCAAGATATATGTGGACAATGTTGCTTAAAGAGAAAAGTGAAGCACTAGAACGGTTCAAGAGTTTTTAAGGCACATGCTGAGAATCAAGCAAAGACACCCTTGGAAACCTTTCGTACCGATAGAGGAGGAGATTTTACATCAATAGAATTCAATCGGTACTGTGAAAGCAATGGCATTATGAGACATTTAACAGCTCCCTATACACCACAACAAAACGGTGTAGTGGAGAGAAGGAACCGGACCTTGATGGAGATGACGAGAAGTTTACTCAAGGGGATGAATGTACCAAATCATATGTGGGGAGAGGCGGTGAGACACGCAACCTACATTATAAACCGTGTGTCAACAAAGGCTTTAGATGGTAAAACCCCATACGAGTATTTCACCACCAGGAAGTCGAATATCGAGCATCTAAGGATATTTGGGTGTATCGCCTATGCAAAGATCAGTGGTCCAGGTGTGAGAAAGCTAGATGATAGATCAAAGACAGTGATCAATCTTAGAACTGAGCCGGGTTCCAAAGCTTACAGATTATATGATCCAAGCGAGAATAAGATAATCATCAGCAAAGACGTTGTTTTTAATGAAAAAAAAGGATGGGATTGGACATCAAACCTAGAAGAAAAGGATGAAGAATCAGGTACGTTTGTAGTTTCACAAAACCTAGACACAAACGAGGCAGAAAACGAGGAAGTTGATCATGATCATCAAAACGATGATCCTGATAATCAAAACTATGATCCTGATAATCAAGAGGATTACTATGAGGAGGTAGATACAGATCCAGAGGTGGAGACCGTGAATCAGGGACCACCACACGAGGCAACTCAGCAAGTTACGACGAGGTCGGGTTGGATTGTTACACAGCCACAATATTTCAATGACTATGTGATGTTCGCTGAGTACAATGAAGAAAGGCTGCTATTTATGATCAATGGTGAACCAGAAAATTACATTGAAGCAGCAACAATGGAGGAGTGGATCAACGCAATAATAGCTGAGATAGAGTCTATCGTGAAAAATAAAACATGGGAGCTTGTCAAGAAACCGGCTGGAGTAAAACCTATAGGGTTGAAGTGGGTTTACAAAATCAAGAGGAAAGCCGATGGTACTGTGGTTAAGCACAAAGCGAGGCTTGTAGCAAAGGGCTATGTGCAACAACAAGGCATAGATTTTGAAGAAGTATTCGCACCTGTGGCAAGAATAGAAACCATTAGACTTCTCATATCTTTAGCAGCAAGTAATGGCTGGGAGATACACCATCTATACGTCAAAACGGCGTTTCTCAATGGTGATTTGAGTAAGGAGGTTTACGTAACTCAACCTGAAGGTTTTGAGAAAAAGGGACAAGAAGACCGAGTATATAAACTCAGCAAAGCGTTGTATGGGTTACGTCAAGCACCTAGAGCGTGGAGTTTGAAACTTGATAGCACGCTTAAGGAAATTATTTTTGTCAAGTGCGCTAAAGAGCCATCGGTTTATCAAAAGAAGACTAAGGAGGATCTTTTGATCATTGCAATATATGTTGATGACTTGTTTGTCACAGGAACATCCGTTCAAGTTATCAAGCGTTTTAAGGAGGACATGTCAAGAAAATCCGAAATGTCCGATCTTGGGAAACTTTCGTATTACCTGGGGATAGAGGTGGTGCAAGGAGCGGATGGGATCAGAATAAAGCAAGAAGGATATGCACAAGGGATCCTAATTGACAACAAGATGGAAACGTGCAATCTAACTCATATACCCATGGAGTCAAATCTGAAAATATCAAAGGCTGAAGAAGAAGAGGAGATTGATGCTACTGCCTATAAGAGAACAATCGGCTGTTTGAGGTATTTACTTCATACTCGTCCTGACTTGTCGTATAGTGTTGGAGTGTTAAGCCGATATATGCAGAGTCCGAGAACATCTCACGGACACGCACCCAAGCAAGTCCTAAGATACGTGAAAGGAACCACTAAATATGGACTATTCTTCAAAAGAAACGGAACAAGGAGAGTAGTTGGATATAGTGACAGCAGCCATAACATTGATGTTGATGATGGAAGAAGCACATCAGGGCATATTTTTTATTATGGTGCATCTCTAATCACGTGGACTTCACAGAAACAAGAAACGGTAGCACTATCATCCTGTGAAGCAGAATATATGGCTGCAACTGAGGCTGCAAAGCAAGCAGTATGGCTGAAAGAGTTGTTAAGGGAAATCCTAGGTAAAGAAGACGAGAAGGTCACACTAAGGATAGACAACAAATCAACTATTGCTCTGGCAAAGAATCCGGTGTTTCACCGTAGAAGTAAGCACATACTTTCAAGGTATCATTTTATACGAGAGTGTGTGGAGAACCAGCAGATAGAAGTCGAGCACGTTCCAGGAGTAGAGCAGAAAGCAGACATTCTAACGAAGCCATTAGGGAAGATCAAGTTTAAGGAAATGAGAAGCTTGATTGGAGTTCAAGAGATTGAAGTGTCTAAGATTCATGTTGGAATTAAGGGGGAAAATGTTAGATAATTCCAAATAAATAAAAGGAAATATCTAAATAAGGGGTAGCTTATTTTGAGATAGGGATTAGAAAAAAAGAAATCGGAAATAGGGAGTAGCCTATGTTCTTATATAAGGTTAGTGAGGAGGTGTCTCATATAACCAAGATTACGAGATTTAGTTTTTGTGCAAGCTTTCTAAATCAATTAGAAGAGCAGTTCTTATATTCGATCTTTGTTTTACTTTATCTTTGGTTGTTGTTGTTTCTTCAGTATTCGAAAAAATGGTGACTGTAATCGACGCGATCACGCCGTATAGACTTTTGAAGGAGGAGAACGATTCGTCTTCTTCAGCAGAATCCAGCCCTGTCGACGCCGTTCTGTTCGTCGGAATTTCTCTGGTGCTCGGAATTGCTTCTCGCCATTTGCTTCGTGGAACTAGGGTTCCGTACACCGTCGCTCTCCTCGTCATCGGAATTGCTCTTGGATCTCTAGGTTCGATTTCGCTATACCCAGATTTTCATGAAATTTGATCATTCTCATAGTTTGATCTCAATTTCAACAGTTGAATTTTGAATTTCGATGGAAGAATTTTGAAAATTTGATTGATTACTGTATACTGATGAGCTACAACCAGATAATCATGAAATTTGATCATTCTCATATATAATTGAAGTTTCATTTTGATCGAATGATCATACTTGTTTGATCTCAATTTCAACAGTTGGAATTTTGAATTTCGATGGAAGAATAGGAAACTTTGATTGATTACTGTATACTGATTTTGGAAATGTTATCAGAATATGGAACTAATCATAGCCTTGGGAAGATTGGAAATGGAATTCGAATCTGTAAGCTCTTAATTTCGTTTGTTTTCACTTTCTTTGGCTTGAAAAAAATGGAATCAATGGTCTTTATTGTTGCTGTACAGGGAATGGTATTGACCCTGAGCTTCTTTTGGCTGTTTTTCTTCCGGCTCTTCTTTTCGAGAGTTCGTTTGCCATGGAAGTTCACCAGATCAAGGTTTGTTTTTTCATTAGGTTTCTGTAGTTGAGCTCCTCTGGCTCTAACACCTAGATAAGCCTAAGGTGAAGTTCATTGGATGCTAAATGCTTTGGTTCTTGGGATGGAATTATGTATGTGCATGGTTCATTAGAGATGTTTGGGACAAATGGTGCTACTTGCTGGTCCTGGAGTTCTCATTTCAACGTTTTGTCTCGGATACCTTGTTAAGGTATGCAGTAGCTTCGTATTAACTAGACGTCACAGACGAATTATAACATAATGCTCTTTTGCAGGTGACGTTTCCGTATGACTGGGACTGGAAAACGTCGTTGTTGCTTGGGGGACTTTTAAGTGCTACCGACCCTGTCGCTGTTGTTGCTTTGCTAAAGGAGCTTGGTGCTAGTAAGAAGCTAAACACCATAATTGAAGGAGAATCTCTGATGAATGATGGGTAATCATGTCATATCAACCTTTGTTAATCTAATATATGACATTTATGCTCAGACTTGATGATTTTAGAAAACATTTCCAGGACGGCAATTGTGGTTTTCCAGCTATTCTTAAAGATGGTTACGGGGCATAAATCTGACTGGAGTTCGATAATTACATTTCTGGTTAGAGTAGCACTTGGAGCGTATGTCTTGATCTTTTCCTCCTCTTTCAATGATAACGAGTCATTTGTATTCTTTGACGTATGATTCTGTATGTTTAGTGTAGGCATCGGTCTGGCTTTTGGCATTGCATCAGTTCTTTGGCTCAAGTTCATATTTAATGACACAGTAATAGAGATTACTCTTACAATTGCAGTGAGCTATTTCGCATATTACACCGTAAGTCTTTCTGTAGACCTTGAATAACTGTGCCAAGATCTTGTCTTTGTAGTAAAACTGAGAGTTAGCTACTGTGTGAGTGTGACAGGCTCAAGAGTGGGCTGAGGCTTCTGGGGTTTTGACGGTGATGACTTTGGGCATGTAAGTTTCAGTGATCTCATTTATTACCTTTTTGTTGTCTTGTAAGAAGTCACTTTTCTTATAACCTTAACAGGTTTTATGCTGCATTTGCAAGGACAGCATTTAAAGGTGACAGTCAAAAAAGTTTGCATCACTTCTGGTATGTCCAAAAACTTGTGGCATTAGACTTGTTTTCTATATCATAACTCTATGAAAAGGCTGATATCGATCTTTTTCCATGTAACTTACGCAGGGAAATGGTCGCATATATTGCAAATACTTTGATTTTTATCCTCAGGTAAGGCTATAATTTTATAGAGTCATAGCATGCTTGGGCCATGCCAACCTTAAGAAAGAAGCTCATGGGTAAAAAAAAAGCTATTTTTTCTGCAGTCTACTTTTTTAATTGTGGTTTCTCATTTTTATTTTTGCAGTGGTGTAGTCATTGCTGAAGGCGTTCTTGACAGCGATAAGATTGCCTACCAAGGTGCCATTAGCTGTTGAAAGTTTGCGGTATTTGTATATAGCTAAAGTAAATTCTGTTCAGTTTATATCAACATAGTTTTTGTCTAAATTTTCTACAATCAACTGTTTATTAAAGCTGAGACCCAAATCATGACATTGTTTCATAGTTTGCTATCAAGTACTGTGAATTAACTTCAAAAAACCAACAACAAAAGTGGCATCATTAGTTTGAGGAAACGATGAAGCAAACATTCTTACTGTGCTAGGACTGGGATAATGTGTTCTTTCGCCACAGTTAATTTATTATTAAGTAGCTATTAATGTATATTCTGGATCCAAGAGCTCTCCATGAACCAAGTGTTTTTACAGGGAATTCATGGGGATTTCTGTTTCTCCTATACTTTTACATCCAACTATCACGTGTTGTTGTTGTTGGAGTTCTATATCCATTGTTACGTCGCTGTGGCTATGGCTTAGATTGGAAAGAAGCCATTATACTTGTATGGTCTGGTTTGAGGGGTGCGGTGGCGCTCTCACTTTCTTTATCCGTGAAGGTTAATTTCCAAGAACATTGTCAAACTTGTTCTTCTCTCTTATATTTATGCACATCGTCTTTTAGCAACATTGTTTCAGTGCTGACTTACCTTACTCACACTCATTTGATTCAGCAATCGAGCGGAAATTCATATATCAGCAAGGAGACTGGAACATTGGTAAGTTAGTCTAAAGATGTTGTTGACAGTCGAAATGGTTATAGAAAGTATCGGTATGTTCTCTTAATAATCGCAGTTGTTTTTTTCAGTTTCTTTTCTTCACAGGTGGAATTGTGTTCCTAACTCTGATAGTTAATGGATCCACTACACAATTTGTTCTACGCCTTCTTCGTATGGCCGATTTACCAGCCACCAAGGTCAAAATTTTCTCACACTTGTAACTTTTCGACGTCAGTTATCAAATATATCATATTGTTATTTGTGGGATGGTAGAACCAGAGAGATTTTCGACATATTGTTATTAGTTAGTAGTGTACGTGACGAAACTGATTTGAAATTCTCCTCTTTTCTTGTTAACAGAAACGAATATTGGAATATACAAAGTATGAAATGTTGAACAAGGCCTTAAAAGCGTTTCAAGATCTAGGAGACGATGAGCAGCTAGGACCTGCAGACTGGCCTACAGTTGAAAATTATATTTCAAGCTTAAAAGATTTAGAAGGGGAACTAGTTCATCCTCACAATGGTTCTAAATCTGGAAATCTTGACCCTACGAGTTTAAAAGACATACGTATTCGGTTCTTAAATGGTGTCCAGGCAGCTTACTGGGAGATGCTTGATGAAGGCAGAATATCTGAAATTACTGCTAATCTGTTGATGCAGTCAGTGGATGAGGCGTTGGATCGGGTTTCGACAGAACCTTTGTGTGATTGGAGAGGTCTTAAACCGCATGTTAATTTCCCGAGTTACTACAAGTTTCTTCACTCTAATATCATCCCCCGCAAGTTGGTCACGTATTTTGCTGTTGAAAGACTGGAATCTGCTTGCTACATTTCCGCTGCATTTCTTCGCGCACATACAATTGCACGACATCAATTGTATGATTTTCTAGGTATGTATTATTTTAGCATCACACTTTGAAAATAATGACTAGTTTTGTACCATATATGAGTGGACCTTCTTTGATCTTATATACAGGGGAGAGTAATATTGGTTCCACTGTTATCAATGAAAGTGAAGTGGAAGGAGAGGAAGCGAAAGAATTCTTGGAAAAAGTCCGATCTTCATTTCCTCAGGTTGAGACTTGTGTCACTTCTTTTGAGCGACGTATATTTTTTCTCGATGAATCACGTCATAATCATAGATCAACTTGGTTTTCAGGTTCTTCGTGTTGTGAAAACAAAACAAGTAACACATTCGGTGCTGAACCATTTACTTGATTACGTCGAAAACCTTGAGAAAGTTGGCTTGTTAGAGGAAAAAGAAATCGCTCATATCCATGATGCTGTTCAGGTACTAAACCAAAGAATTCGATTCTCTCCACCAACGGTCCTCTGTATTTAGTCTATTATGGTTTTAGTCACTTCTCCCTCTCTTTGTAGATTGGCTTGAAGAAGCTTTTGAGAAACCCACCGATAGTAAAACTTCCAAAATTAAGCGACAGGATCTCTTCACATCCGTTATCAGGTGCTCTTTCTTCTGCAATATGTGAACCTTTAAAACACTCGGAAAAAGAAACTATGAAGCTGCGTGGCGTCACACTTTATAAAGAAGGTTCTAAAGCAACTGGAATCTGGCTTATTTGTGATGGCATTGTTAAGGTAACCTTTCTTACTCGTAATTCTGAAGATCCTTTTACTTTCATCACTGAAATGTTAATAATAATTCTACAGTGGAAAAGCAAAAGCTTAAGCAACAATCACTCGCTGCATCCAACATTTTCTCATGGTAGTACATTAGGACTCTACGAAGTCCTCACCGGGAAGCCATACATGTGCGACATGGTTACAGATTCTATGGTTCTTTGCTTTTTCATCAATAACGAAAAAATACATTCGATTCTACAATCAGATTCTTCCATCGAAGATTTTCTCTGGAAGGTACGATACGGTACGCCTCTATTAGAATCCCACTGAAGAAGAGACTACTCTCTTGACTCTTCTCCTTTCATCTTTTTGCAGGAAAGTGCATTGGTTCTTCTCAAACTCTTGCGTCCTCATATATTTGAAAAAATGGCAATGCAAGAATTACGAGCACTTGTTTCTGCTGAAAGCTCGAAACAGACTACATATGTACCTGGAGAATCAATCGAAATCGATTGTAATAGCATCGGTTTGTTATTAGAAGGATTCATAAAACCAGCTGGTATCCACGAAGAGCTTATTTCACCTCCCGCAACAATATTGTCTTTAAAAGAGAACCAAAGCTTCCATAATCCATCAGAAACGTCGCCAGGTACTTAAATTGCGATAAATGCAGTCGCTAATCAAAAATCAATGACACTGTGTTTCGGTTTTCGATCACAGGTATCATGAGAGTGAGTTTCTCACAACAAGCAACATTGTACAGCGTGGAGACAAGAGCAAGAGCATTTATCTTCAACATTGGAGCTAATATGACTCTGCAACGAAGACCATCTTCGCTAACGCCACCACGTGGCTCAAGCTCTGATCAGCTCAGTAAAGAACACCGAGGTCTCATGAGCTGGCCTGAGAGTATTTACAGAGACAAACAACAACAAGAGATCAAGAGAAAGACATTAAGCTTATCTGAAAAAGCAATGCAACTTAGCATTTTCGGAAGCATGGTAAAAAACAGATAACAGTTTGAGATTCCTTTTAACAATTTATCGACTAATCCAAGGGTGGGTATTCTTACTTTAGGTTAATGTGTATAGAAGAAGTGCAAGTTTTGGAGGCAAGTACAAGAAAGCTCCATTAAACTCAGGTCAAAGTCTCGTTTCAGCCAAATCAGAAGGTTCTATTGCAACCAAGAAACAGTTTGAAACTCGTAAATTTGCGCACCAGCTTCCTCTGCAAGTAGCGGAAAGTAGCACAAGGCGGAAAACGATGGTAGAATCAAGCGATGATGATGATGATGATGATGAAGGATTCGCTGTGAGAATTGATTCTCCGAGTAAAATCATTTTCAGTGATGATTTATGAAGCATTGTAATGTTTTGTAACATAGAAATGAGTGTAAAATGTTTCTCTTACTTATGTTTCTTGTACAAAAGCAAAAGAACAAAAGGCAAAAAAACCACAGCAATTTGATGAAGGCGAGTGAGTGACTAATTCATCTTTTTAGTCCAAAAATAATATTTGCCAATTTAGAAACATTTTTCTTTTGAATTAGCAAATAGCTTTGGACCGAAACCAAACGCCATGAGCATATGATATTAGTTCCGTCTCAAACCTCACACATTTCTGTAAACAAATTTCTTGTTATATTTTCTTTCTTTTTCTTTGGTCAACATTTCTTTGTCTAGAGTCAGTTTTTCTTTAATAAGTTGTAAGGGAAAAAAATTGGACCTCGACTCCACTAAGGCCAATAGTTATATTGTTTTCCTTTTTTCCAATATATAACTGCCTACTCATGCATGGAGGTCAAGCCCATCATGGACGATGTAGGTGATTTATTTCTATTGATTTGGTTTGGCTCATCAATTTATTGTAACTAATGACACTTTTTATGTTTATATTGTAGGGTAAATTCATTCACAGCAGTTTGCAGACAACAAAAAGAAAAACCTTTATTCAAAAGAGAATGGAACGAGACTCAAAAACGCTATTTAAACGATCAGGGTTAGAGCATTTTTTCTTCCACCTTAAGGGCTTGTAATAATTTTTGCATAAACGACTAGCAGTAATTTTTAGTTTCTTGTTGTGGGCTCTTTCGTTCGTCAACGATTTTAAAAAGCTAGCCAGACAGAGTTTTGAAGCAAAAAGAAACATGCTATTACCTAATGATGATGAAGATAAACTATATGTGAATATCATATCTCTTGGAACTAGGTGCCTTGAAACCTATGATACTCTTGAAGATATTTTTGAAGAAATAGAGAGAATGAGAGCTGATAAGAGTGTTCTTGATCTAATCAAGGACATCAACTCTGAAAAACGTAAAGCGTACATGTTTCGTTCAACCTTGGTGAAATGGATTAAACAAGGAAAGAAACCAAGCAAAGCTTCAAGTCTTGTGAGCCAAGCTTCGATTAGTCTATGTAAGTACATAAATTGTTATCTCTTGTCTTAATCTTGTATTTGGTTTTCTTTAACTGTTTTGTTTTTTTGTGAAGAGAGCCATCCGAGAATACATTGAGCAGCGCAATTCGACGGAGAGTTTGGTTAGTAATCTTCTTTTTCTCTGTGCACTATATACAGTTCCTCCATGATAATCTGGGAATGAAGCTATTGTATCTTGATAATCTATATGTTAATCTCAGGAAATCAATGATGAGGGACCACTCCTCGATTCATTCATGCGGGTTGTTGGTGGTAAAGCTAATACTCAAGATGCAATCGCTTGCCTTGAAGAAGGCAATTGCGAATTGATCTTTTTCTTTAATGAACATGCTGAAAAAGCTTAAGAATATGTTCATGAATTTGTTTTTCGCTTTTGTTTGTCTTAGTGAATTCTAAAGACGATTAAGTCCCTGCAGAACCGTGTGATGCTTCCATGTCTTTTCTTCTTACAATCATTTCTTTAATCAAGAATATATAAGTTAAAAATCACTGAAGAATATATATTGATACTTACTTCATGCTAAGAGTATCGGCCAATTAGGTTAGGTCTTGATTTCCAAAAGATTTGTACTGAACATGCACCGACCATCTCCAACCATCCAAACAATAGGGGAACCACTAGGTAAGTATTCTCTCTCTTCGACTTTTGCTTTGGCAGCATGTTAAACCCCATGATGATAATATCTATCATCATTATTTGCAGCGGAGAAAAATTGGCTCTTAGCCTGTTGTGAATTACCTAGTTTTCTGAGATCCTGTTTACAATCGTGAGTTAGTTGAATATTTGTTTAACATTGATCATATTGATTTGAATATTTGATTGATGATTACATTGGTTTTTTAGGTACTTGGATTTTGAGGAGATTCCTGATCTGGTGATCCCGCTTATGGCGTCTCATGTTCTGGGGAGGCCAATTTCGACGTATGAAGTTAAAGATGGAGAGATTTTCTTCGGTATGACATATGGAGAAGCCTACGGACATAAAGATTTTATATAATGGTTGTGACCATTATGATCTTTTATTACAAGAAAAATGTAAGTCCTCTTCTCCTTTATTACATCCATTTATTACAAGAAAAATAGTTTTTATACTCTAAAGGCCAACTATTTGTTGATGGACAGATCCTCACCTGTCTGTTGGTCCTGGTGTTCTCATTTCAACGTTTTGTCTCGGATACCTTGTTAAGGTATGCAGTAGCTTCGTATTAAGTAGACGTCACAGACGAATTATAATATAATGCTCTTTTGCAGGTGACATTTCCGTATGACTGGGACTGGAAAACTTCCTTGTTGCTTGGGGAACTTTTAAGTGCTACCGACCCTGTCGTTGTTGTTGCTTTGCTAAAGGAGCTTGGTGCTAGTAAGAAGCTAAGTACCATAATTGAAGGAAAATCTCTGATGAATGATGGGTAATCATGTCAACCTTTGTTAATCTAATATATGGCATTGATGTGTGCATTCCACCGTAGATTCTTGAAGTTGATGCTTCACTCGTACAAGGTCACTCCAGTGGTTCCAAGAGGGTTGCAACAGGGTTGAAGAATTTGAAAAATACATGCTATATGAATAGTATTCTTCAATGTTTGGCCCATACTCCACCCATTGTTGAATACTTTCTGCAAGAAGATTTCAGGAAGGACATAAATGCAGAGAATGCAGAGGGAACAGGCGTAAGAACATTTAAACCATTTAGTCTCTGTTTACAATCTTTCATGAAGCCATTTAAACGGGTCATTTTGTTCTACAGGGTAAGCTTGCAATTGCATTTGGTGATCTTTTGAAGGAAATGTGGTCATCTGGACAAAATCCAGTTGTGCCCCTCCCTTTGAAGACAATATTGGTTGGGTTTTCTCCATGTTTTAGTGGTAATGATCAGCATGCTTCTCAGGTAAGTCATGTACATGTTTACCAGTGTCTTCTTATCTCTTCATGCAAGATATATTAACTCATTATTTCCAGGAATTACTTAATTTCCTATTGGATGGGCTCCATGAAGATTTGAACAAAGTTATACAAAAAAATTACCGTGAAGCTATAGATTCAGATGGTCGTCCCACTAGAATCGTGTAAATATCATAAGACTCGAAACGACTCTTTGATCGATGATGTCTGCCATGGACAATGCAAGTCAACAGTGGTGTGCTTAGATTGTGGAAAACATTGCTCGATTAATTAATGCATATATATATATATATGATAGGCAAAAGGTAAATAAAAATGTAATTAGTGGGGACATTTTGAGGTTTGACCGTAAAATCAATGGGGCACTATACCAATTTAACCATTAAATTACTAATTCTTCCACATATTTACATAAAAAATTCTTTACTGTTAGTTTATCTCATAAAATCAATATTCGCCAAACTTCTGTTTTATTCATGCATAAAGCATCCATGCATAATATTATTTGATATAGGTATAGCCGTTTACGAGTGGAATTATCCGTATTTCAAGATTTTCTTTTAGTGTCCTTTAGCTTTCGAACTAGGTGCCTTGAAACCTATGATACTCTTGAAGATAATTTTGAAGAAAGGGAGAGAATGGGAGCTGATAAGAGTGTCCTTGATCCAATCAAGGACATCAACTCTGAAAAACCTAAAGCGTACGTTTTCCGTTCAACCTTGGTGAAAATGGATTAAACAAGGAAAGAAACCAAGCAAAGCTGCAAGTTTTGTAGTCACTTATCGAATCCCTTCCAAGAAACCACCTATGAAGCTTCGATTAGTCTATGTAAGTACATAAATTGTTATCTCTTGTCTTAATCTTGTATTTGGTTTTCTTTGACTGTTTCATTTTTTTACCACAGTAACCGATCTGGAAAAAAAAGGAATTGGTTGTGACTGTAAAGGAAGAAAGAGATTTGCTTACATTATTAAGTTTGGGTGAGATTAAGCAAAGCAATGAAGCAATTCTCCGAAGCAATGAAGCCATATCTGGGCGATTAGATGTGTATCGAGAAGAGGCGAGAACTATTTCGAAGTATATGTGTGATCTTTTAAAAAGATTTGAAAGCGAGAGATTCAACATACTTCAAGGCTTTACCTTACGGTATGTTTGATGGTATAAATCACCCATCGGATCATCCATCCACATAATAGGTTTGATTTTGGTCTTTGTGTTGTTGAATTTTTCTTTGACAATTGGAAACATTGTAATGGTGTCTTTTAATGATGTAGGCTCTGGGAGAAGAAGAAGGTTGAAGGTGAACTACAGTAAGACCGAAAATGAAGATAATTTTGGATTTAAAAGATGTTGGAATGAGATATTTTGGTCCTTGGTCCTGCAAAAATAATTTTGGATTTAAAAGATGTTGGAATGAGATTGTTTTGGTCCTTGATTAGCCATGTCAAGTTGTTTATGGTCTAATGTTTCAATTCAATACTCGTAGAAATTGTAGATGATTTTGGCAAATGTTTCAGTTTTCTAAATGGGCTTAAATATAAATATAGCTAAATGGGCCTCAAATGATTTAAAAACGTGTGAAAATCAGGAGCGTTAAATTTAGGGCGATGAGTTTGGTTTGGTTAAAAGTAAAATCCACAGGAAAGGAAACTTTAATTGCGGTAATGAGACGCCACGTGGCACGTAACGCTTGCCTTTTCTTCCGGTGATTCATGCTCTCGAATCTAGGCCCTTTTTGAAAGGTAAAATCGAGGTTCTTCGTTTTGGCTCTCCTATTACCATGTTTGTAGAGGAAACAATGAGAATTCAGCTGTGATTTCTATCCGGAAGGCTAGAGAATTGGACACTTATTAAAGCAAACGTGATGCAGATCAGAAGTTGGAGTGTGAGGATACTTCTTGACTCGTTGTTTGAAAGCATCTGTGCCCGTTCTTGACTTAAACGCGCACCAGCCTTATCATAGCTCTCTTTTGCCATTATGGAAGTGGGTGGATATGATGGGTCACTGATGACAAGAGCTGAGTTATAAGTGAATGTTTTTGTGCATTATTGGCTTGTTGAGAATGACTTCTCGCCGTTTCCTATTGTTACGGCTAAGTCTTTTGGTGTGGCTCCTCCTTTCCACCTACCTGTGGGTTAGAACAAGTGGTGAAGTTGCTTGTCAAGTATCTGAATCTGAGCTGGGTTACAATACAAGTGGTGTTGGGAGTGAAAACTATGTTGAGTATCCACGTTCGAAGACACCGGCATTTCATGTTGCTAATTTGAGCATCAGGCCTCTCACCTCTTGGAGTACCCATTTACAGAGGCCGATATATATTGAGGAGTTTCTACTTCTGTCCCATAGGGAAGCTCTATTAAGAATGCATCAAAGCTGCTTTAAATGGATCTGTAAAGGATGCAAAAAAGGATGAATCTGTGTATGTGGATACACATCTTTGTGGCAGATGTGTATTCTTTGTTGTGTAGCCAGATGCATTCCTTTGTTCAGTCAATGATGTGAAGGAGGGCAAGAAATATTGTTGCCGGTACAGAGGTAAGAAGAAGAACACTTTGCATTCTTCTTCTGATGCAGTATCTACATTCAGTGCTATTTAACAAATAATTGTCTGGCTTCTTCTACTCACATTAGTATTATTGTTGCAGGGATTTCTGAACTGGTCAAGGTCTTGCAGGTGGCTCAACACAATTGCTGTTTCGTTTATACTGACATTGTTACCATTCCAAACATGTTAGCTGGCGGTAGGAGAATTTCTCATGATTGACATCGCTGCTCTCTCTCTCCCTCAATCGATGTCCAAATAATATACAATGCTCCTTTGAGACGACGGGTACATTTTACAACTCTCCCTCACATACGTTTAAAACAAGAAGAAGATTCATGCTCCCATGTCTCATTAACTCCATGTGCAATCTTACCAAAAGAGTGATAAATGGCGACTCTAACGGGACCAGGCATTGTTTTCATCCAAAGTTTACCATTTCATCGGCTTTCGCAGCGTATCGCAAGGTAAAAAAAAATGGAGAATTGAACCCATTTTAATCTTCTTGTTTCGTGGCATTTGTCTTCTTTACAAATGTGTGAATGGTTTTGTAACAACAGGTCACCAAACATGAGAGAAAATCCAAGATTGTTGATACACATAGCTATATTTGCGTTCCTTGCAAACGCTGTGATTCTATCTTCGTTGATGTTAACACAAGTATAAAAAGCACAGAGAGATAGAAGATTTGTGTGTGTTTTTTTTCCGACCAACAAAACTAACGATGTAATTTGTTCAGTTAGCTTTCTCTTGGGTTTGGACTTTTTATAGAATGAAAATGAATGGATACATATACTCGCCATTTTCCTTTTCAATTACTAGTGTCTAACATGCTCTTAGTTTTATATAAATGAAAAGGTGAAAAAGAAGAAGAATTTGAACAATTGTCGTTAATAATTCTTTGTTGCATATTATGCATGTGTGAGCTTACTTGAAGCATATCTTACAAACCATCCTCCTGTTCATATCACACCCATTTTAAGTTACTTTTCTTCTTCCTCAGCTTCTTGCGTTGGTAGGCGACCAGCTAAACAATGCTGATAACAAATGTGGAACACTTTTCTTAACCTTTGACCTTTGGGTCAACTAGGAAATCTTATAAGAGTTGTACATAAGTTGTGTTTATAGTTTATAGATACATACATAAGAAACATGTTGTGAATCCATTAGTAGGCCAACCATACATAATCAAACATGACACAGTTACAATCATACGCAATTACAGCTTAAAAGAGTACCATCAACTTGAAAATGGGACTACGTAATTTTTGGATATGATTTTGTGTCTAATTTGTGGACACGACGAACGAGAAAGAGAGAGAGACTCTGTGATTTGGCTTTTGAGGATTTACGTCTTTTATAGTGAACCAGATTGTAGGTTGACATCATGTCAAAAGCCCGGTTCGACCCGGTAGAAAGTAACAATCACACTTATTTTGCTAACAAAAATATCCTTAATATATCTAAGATAAAAATAACATATATTTTAGTCTCAAAATAGATTAAAAATATCGTAAATATTTCGCAAACGTATCTGACATCAGTATGAAGGATTGTTCGCAGTTCCCAACTTATACAGCTGAGTTGCGTGTCGTTTGAATTTTTAATTAACAATCACACTTATTTTGCTAACAAAAATATCCTTGACATCAGTGGGAATGTTTTACGACTGATTTTTCCGGGATAACAATGGTCATACCACATTAGGAGCGAGAAGGTGTCGGAGAAGATTGATCTAGTCAAATTTAAACCTATTAAATTCTTTTCTTTTAAAAAAAAATAATTGTATAATTTTTTTTAAAAGTTGTATAAGGTTTGATCCTTCATTTATCGCTACATTACCTATATTTGTGTTTCTAAATAATATTGATAATGATCGGCACATATGAAATACTACGCCAGTGAAAGCTGTAGTTGGGTTTGTTGGTAAAGAAGCTACGAAAAAGTTAGTGTGGAGATGGGTGGTGTGAAGTAGAGCTTGGGAAGATTTATATTAACAATGGAGAAAGTTGTGTTGAGATTGAGATTAGTATTATGGAGACTTAGAATGGACATTGGAAGAGTGGTTTGGTTATTCAGACCGGATAGAAGATGAAATGGTGTGTAGGAAGGAAGTTCCGATGAAGAAGTTGGTGTTTTGAGTATCAAGACAGTTACAAGCTTGTGTATGATATTCAATGTCTCTTGTACACCAATGTTTTGAATGGCAACAAGTTAATAATATACCAGAAGCTAACCATTTTGTGTT
Source organism: Draba incana (assembly GCA_963576765.1). NCBI lineage: Eukaryota > Viridiplantae > Streptophyta > Magnoliopsida > Brassicales > Brassicaceae > Draba > Draba incana. Next base: position 34,357,984 of record OY755216.1, on the reverse strand, counting down.
GTGAATATCTCAACCTTATAATATCCCATTAAGTTTGTTGAAAAGCAAAAGTGTAGACATAAGGCCATACAGAGGAAGCCATAGAAAGAATCAAAGAAGAAAGAAAGTTTTATAGGTCGACTTCGTTTTCGAATACAGTGAAAAGCCCTCAGAATTATTGACTCGTTTACACTCCCACACACAACCATAACACAGAAACCAAAATTTTGTAGCAGGATATTAATAACAAATATTATTTTTGCATAGATAAACATGTTGTGATAATATTAAGCATATAAAAAGTAAAACCAAGTCATTAAATACTCAAACCAGTCAAGACTTAACAAAACAAAAACAGAAGAAGAAACATAAAGAGTCATAACAAGAACATTTATTCTTCTGGAATAGAACCAACGCCAAGGGCAAAGAGGGCTACTTACTCTAGGTTCAACACACACATACACAAACTATGCTCAAGGCACAGCACAAAACTCCTGAGCTTAGCCGTTCTGTTCAGGTTCTGCATTTGAAATTATGGATTCCATTAATGCAGTAATATATAGAATGCTTTGCCAACAAGTAGCAATAAGATTTTTACCATGAATTCTGCGAGCGCGTTTTTCAAAACCTCTGAGCGCGCAATTTGCCATTAGCCCAATCCTTTGCCTCTGATGATCATTCAAATTGAAGCCTTTAAATTCCTCATGGAGCTTCTCCAAAAAATTATTTAGCTGTCACGAACAAGAAGAATCATGTCACATATCAAAGATTGTTTGAGGTAAACCTTTTATATATACTCAAAAGCAACATTCTCACCCTCGCCCTCGCCTCGTATTCCCATTGTCTTGAGCAAATGATTGATGAAGGAGAAAGATTCTCCTCTTCAGACACCAGAGGATGAGGACGATCAATGAAATCATTTTCACCCTCACCTCGTCATCAGTTAGTATTTTCCCTTGTCTTGAGCCACTGTTTGATGAAGGAGGAGGAGGAGAAGGCTTCTCCTTATCTCCAGAGGAAGGCTTCTCCTTATCTCCAGAGACATCCTTCTTCTCTCCAGAGGAGGCTTGCATCTCCTTCACCGCCTTTCTCTTCAACGACCTCCTATGATTCCTCTTCTGACTTGTGGTGTCTAAAATCAGAATAAAAGGATACGAATCCATACAAAAATAGAGAGTGAAATCTTTAAACAGCACAAAGGTATTTGGATGCTTACATATTATTACCGGTGGTGTTCCAGCGAGATCCATCTGCTTCGCTTCTTCAGAATTTACTAAGAAGAACCAAAAAATAAACAAAAATGAGAACGAATTCAGGAACAGGAACCAAATGAGTAAGAGAGTTAGAGATCAACAACTTACTTAGAGCGCCGCAACTGAGATGTTCAAGCTAGGGTTGATACGATAAAAGAAAGAGAGAGGATTTAGGGCTCCGTAAATGGTTCCGTTTTACTAAAGAGTTCTATTTTTTTACTTCCGTAAATATTATCTTGATTCAGAAAATAGGCCAAAATATGCCTAGGATTTTGCTAAATATCTTTATTATTTTCATTGTCATATAAAAGCTAGGATAAAAGTCTTCTAACTTATCTTGTGTTATATAAACTAGATAAATTTTGTGTTTAGCTTTGTGATTCCATAAACAGAGCCAATGACCGATATTTCTTCAAAGTTTATGCAATTCCTGTTTCCAAATTTGTTATCAAACTCATATTGCTTCCGGTGCAAGTAAACGAAGGAGATATGTGCTTAAGCACGCGGCCCATAGTGATTTGTAATTAGCAAACATACACGTCTTAAGCTTCAATCTCGCATCTCGACATTTTGTGCCGTAATCTACACCTACCTTGCAATTATCAAATTCTGTGAACAAATCCTTTAACTCACCTTTGTTCATAAACCTAGTAGGTGGACACAGCGCTTTCCTAAAATAAATTGTGCTATATCTTGGACAAGTATATTATTTCCGTAATTCCTATTCAACTATATCATTATCAATAGTCAAATTTTACAATGTTATTTAGTTTACCAACAGGGGTGCAAAAATTACCAATCCAAAACTTTCAACCTATAATCAGTAATTATAATATAAAAGTTAGAGGACTTTCTGTATACTCTTTCTCTAAAATCAAAACAAGTGAAAATGAAATGTTGAAACCTTGGGATTGGCGTTACAGAAACTTAAAAGCAATATAGTCAAATTTATGTATATATATATTCAAAATCCACATTTGTCACCTTCTCTCTGATTAGAGGGATTAGCAATGCAGCCAAGGGGGTTGAGGTTGGGATTGCGTCTTTCGGATTCTGATTTTTGGTTGCTAACACAGAATAACCATAATAATAAAAGTCACGAATCCATATCAAAAATACAATGAAATTTCTTTAGAGTCTAGAATATTTATATATAACTTACTTGGGATTTCGTCTTTTTGATTTATGCAATTACAAAGTTTAAAACTAAAGACACAACTCAAGTAAAATGTTTAAGAAAAGACAAAAAGTACAATATGCAGATTAAACGTATTGAAGATCAAACTTATTAAACCATAAAAAGTACTGAAACAAACTTATTAAACCATAAAAAGTATTGAAACATAGAAACATCAGATTCCTAATCAATGAAAACATAGCAAATCAAATCCCAATGAACTGATGAAGAATCAAAAATAAAACATGGGAGCTTGTCAAGAAACCGGCTGGAGTAAAACCTATAGGGTTGAAGTGGGTTTACAAAATCAAGAGGAAAGCCGATGGTACTGTGGTTAAGCACAAAGCGAGGCTTGTAGCAAAGGGCTATGTGCAACAACAAGGCATAGATTTTGAAGAAGTATTCGCACCTGTGGCAAGAATAGAAACCATTAGACTTCTCATATCTTTAGCAGCAAGTAATGGCTGGGAGATACACCATCTATACGTCAAAACGGCGTTTCTCAATGGTGATTTGAGTAAGGAGGTTTACGTAACTCAACCTGAAGGTTTTGAGAAAAAGGGACAAGAACACCGAGTATATAAACTCAGCAAAGCGTTGTATGGGTTACGTCAAGCACCTAGAGCGTGGAGTTTGAAACTTGATAGCACGCTTAAGGAAATTATTTTTGTCAAGTGCGCTAAAGAGCCATCGGTTTATCAAAAGAAGACTAAGGAGGATCTTTTGATCATTGCAATATATGTTGATGACTTGTTTGTCACAGGAACATCCGTTCAAGTTATCAAGCGTTTTAAGGAGGACATGTCAAGAAAATCCGAAATGTCCGATCTTGGGAAACTTTCGTATTACCTGGGGATAGAGGTGGTGCAAGGAGCGGATGGGATCAGAATAAAGCAAGAAGGATATGCACAAGGGATCCTAATTGACAACAAGATGGAAACGTGCAATCTAACTCATATACCCATGGAGTCAAATCTGAAAATATCAAAGGCTGAAGAAGAAGAGGAGATTGATGCTACTGCCTATAAGAGAACAATCGGCTGTTTGAGGTATTTACTTCATACTCGTCCTGACTTGTCGTATAGTGTTGGAGTGTTAAGCCGATATATGCAGAGTCCGAGAACATCTCACGGACACGCACCCAAGCAAGTCCTAAGATACGTGAAAGGAACCACTAAATATGGACTATTCTTCAAAAGAAACGGAACAAGGAGAGTAGTTGGATATAGTGACAGCAGCCATAACATTGATGTTGATGATGGAAGAAGCACATCAGGGCATATTTTTTATTATGGTGCATCTCTAATCACGTGGACTTCACAGAAACAAGAAACGGTAGCACTATCATCCTGTGAAGCAGAATATATGGCTGCAACTGAGGCTGCAAAGCAAGCAGTATGGCTGAAAGAGTTGTTAAGGGAAATCCTAGGTAAAGAAGACGAGAAGGTCACACTAAGGATAGACAACAAATCAACTATTGCTCTGGCAAAGAATCCGGTGTTTCACCGTAGAAGTAAGCACATACTTTCAAGGTATCATTTTATACGAGAGTGTGTGGAGAACCAGCAGATAGAAGTCGAGCACGTTCCAGGAGTAGAGCAGAAAGCAGACATTCTAACGAAGCCATTAGGGAAGATCAAGTTTAAGGAAATGAGAAGCTTGATTGGAGTTCAAGAGATTGAAGTGTCTAAGATTCATGTTGGAATTAAGGGGGAAAATGTTAGATAATTCCAAATAAATAAAAGGAAATATCTAAATAAGGGGTAGCTTATTTTGAGATAGGGATTAGAAAAAAAGAAATCGGAAATAGGGAGTAGCCTATGTTCTTATATAAGGTTAGTGAGGAGGTGTCTCATATAACCAAGATTACGAGATTTAGTTTTTGTGCAAGCTTTCTAAATCAATTAGAAGAGCAGTTCTTATATTCGATCTTTGTTTTACTTTATCTTTGGTTGTTGTTGTTTCTTCAGTATTCGAAAAAATGGTGACTGTAATCGACGCGATCACGCCGTATAGACTTTTGAAGGAGGAGAACGATTCGTCTTCTTCAGCAGAATCCAGCCCTGTCGACGCCGTTCTGTTCGTCGGAATTTCTCTGGTGCTCGGAATTGCTTCTCGCCATTTGCTTCGTGGAACTAGGGTTCCGTACACCGTCGCTCTCCTCGTCATCGGAATTGCTCTTGGATCTCTAGGTTCGATTTCGCTATACCCAGATTTTCATGAAATTTGATCATTCTCATAGTTTGATCTCAATTTCAACAGTTGAATTTTGAATTTCGATGGAAGAATTTTGAAAATTTGATTGATTACTGTATACTGATGAGCTACAACCAGATAATCATGAAATTTGATCATTCTCATATATAATTGAAGTTTCATTTTGATCGAATGATCATACTTGTTTGATCTCAATTTCAACAGTTGGAATTTTGAATTTCGATGGAAGAATAGGAAACTTTGATTGATTACTGTATACTGATTTTGGAAATGTTATCAGAATATGGAACTAATCATAGCCTTGGGAAGATTGGAAATGGAATTCGAATCTGTAAGCTCTTAATTTCGTTTGTTTTCACTTTCTTTGGCTTGAAAAAAATGGAATCAATGGTCTTTATTGTTGCTGTACAGGGAATGGTATTGACCCTGAGCTTCTTTTGGCTGTTTTTCTTCCGGCTCTTCTTTTCGAGAGTTCGTTTGCCATGGAAGTTCACCAGATCAAGGTTTGTTTTTTCATTAGGTTTCTGTAGTTGAGCTCCTCTGGCTCTAACACCTAGATAAGCCTAAGGTGAAGTTCATTGGATGCTAAATGCTTTGGTTCTTGGGATGGAATTATGTATGTGCATGGTTCATTAGAGATGTTTGGGACAAATGGTGCTACTTGCTGGTCCTGGAGTTCTCATTTCAACGTTTTGTCTCGGATACCTTGTTAAGGTATGCAGTAGCTTCGTATTAACTAGACGTCACAGACGAATTATAACATAATGCTCTTTTGCAGGTGACGTTTCCGTATGACTGGGACTGGAAAACGTCGTTGTTGCTTGGGGGACTTTTAAGTGCTACCGACCCTGTCGCTGTTGTTGCTTTGCTAAAGGAGCTTGGTGCTAGTAAGAAGCTAAACACCATAATTGAAGGAGAATCTCTGATGAATGATGGGTAATCATGTCATATCAACCTTTGTTAATCTAATATATGACATTTATGCTCAGACTTGATGATTTTAGAAAACATTTCCAGGACGGCAATTGTGGTTTTCCAGCTATTCTTAAAGATGGTTACGGGGCATAAATCTGACTGGAGTTCGATAATTACATTTCTGGTTAGAGTAGCACTTGGAGCGTATGTCTTGATCTTTTCCTCCTCTTTCAATGATAACGAGTCATTTGTATTCTTTGACGTATGATTCTGTATGTTTAGTGTAGGCATCGGTCTGGCTTTTGGCATTGCATCAGTTCTTTGGCTCAAGTTCATATTTAATGACACAGTAATAGAGATTACTCTTACAATTGCAGTGAGCTATTTCGCATATTACACCGTAAGTCTTTCTGTAGACCTTGAATAACTGTGCCAAGATCTTGTCTTTGTAGTAAAACTGAGAGTTAGCTACTGTGTGAGTGTGACAGGCTCAAGAGTGGGCTGAGGCTTCTGGGGTTTTGACGGTGATGACTTTGGGCATGTAAGTTTCAGTGATCTCATTTATTACCTTTTTGTTGTCTTGTAAGAAGTCACTTTTCTTATAACCTTAACAGGTTTTATGCTGCATTTGCAAGGACAGCATTTAAAGGTGACAGTCAAAAAAGTTTGCATCACTTCTGGTATGTCCAAAAACTTGTGGCATTAGACTTGTTTTCTATATCATAACTCTATGAAAAGGCTGATATCGATCTTTTTCCATGTAACTTACGCAGGGAAATGGTCGCATATATTGCAAATACTTTGATTTTTATCCTCAGGTAAGGCTATAATTTTATAGAGTCATAGCATGCTTGGGCCATGCCAACCTTAAGAAAGAAGCTCATGGGTAAAAAAAAAGCTATTTTTTCTGCAGTCTACTTTTTTAATTGTGGTTTCTCATTTTTATTTTTGCAGTGGTGTAGTCATTGCTGAAGGCGTTCTTGACAGCGATAAGATTGCCTACCAAGGTGCCATTAGCTGTTGAAAGTTTGCGGTATTTGTATATAGCTAAAGTAAATTCTGTTCAGTTTATATCAACATAGTTTTTGTCTAAATTTTCTACAATCAACTGTTTATTAAAGCTGAGACCCAAATCATGACATTGTTTCATAGTTTGCTATCAAGTACTGTGAATTAACTTCAAAAAACCAACAACAAAAGTGGCATCATTAGTTTGAGGAAACGATGAAGCAAACATTCTTACTGTGCTAGGACTGGGATAATGTGTTCTTTCGCCACAGTTAATTTATTATTAAGTAGCTATTAATGTATATTCTGGATCCAAGAGCTCTCCATGAACCAAGTGTTTTTACAGGGAATTCATGGGGATTTCTGTTTCTCCTATACTTTTACATCCAACTATCACGTGTTGTTGTTGTTGGAGTTCTATATCCATTGTTACGTCGCTGTGGCTATGGCTTAGATTGGAAAGAAGCCATTATACTTGTATGGTCTGGTTTGAGGGGTGCGGTGGCGCTCTCACTTTCTTTATCCGTGAAGGTTAATTTCCAAGAACATTGTCAAACTTGTTCTTCTCTCTTATATTTATGCACATCGTCTTTTAGCAACATTGTTTCAGTGCTGACTTACCTTACTCACACTCATTTGATTCAGCAATCGAGCGGAAATTCATATATCAGCAAGGAGACTGGAACATTGGTAAGTTAGTCTAAAGATGTTGTTGACAGTCGAAATGGTTATAGAAAGTATCGGTATGTTCTCTTAATAATCGCAGTTGTTTTTTTCAGTTTCTTTTCTTCACAGGTGGAATTGTGTTCCTAACTCTGATAGTTAATGGATCCACTACACAATTTGTTCTACGCCTTCTTCGTATGGCCGATTTACCAGCCACCAAGGTCAAAATTTTCTCACACTTGTAACTTTTCGACGTCAGTTATCAAATATATCATATTGTTATTTGTGGGATGGTAGAACCAGAGAGATTTTCGACATATTGTTATTAGTTAGTAGTGTACGTGACGAAACTGATTTGAAATTCTCCTCTTTTCTTGTTAACAGAAACGAATATTGGAATATACAAAGTATGAAATGTTGAACAAGGCCTTAAAAGCGTTTCAAGATCTAGGAGACGATGAGCAGCTAGGACCTGCAGACTGGCCTACAGTTGAAAATTATATTTCAAGCTTAAAAGATTTAGAAGGGGAACTAGTTCATCCTCACAATGGTTCTAAATCTGGAAATCTTGACCCTACGAGTTTAAAAGACATACGTATTCGGTTCTTAAATGGTGTCCAGGCAGCTTACTGGGAGATGCTTGATGAAGGCAGAATATCTGAAATTACTGCTAATCTGTTGATGCAGTCAGTGGATGAGGCGTTGGATCGGGTTTCGACAGAACCTTTGTGTGATTGGAGAGGTCTTAAACCGCATGTTAATTTCCCGAGTTACTACAAGTTTCTTCACTCTAATATCATCCCCCGCAAGTTGGTCACGTATTTTGCTGTTGAAAGACTGGAATCTGCTTGCTACATTTCCGCTGCATTTCTTCGCGCACATACAATTGCACGACATCAATTGTATGATTTTCTAGGTATGTATTATTTTAGCATCACACTTTGAAAATAATGACTAGTTTTGTACCATATATGAGTGGACCTTCTTTGATCTTATATACAGGGGAGAGTAATATTGGTTCCACTGTTATCAATGAAAGTGAAGTGGAAGGAGAGGAAGCGAAAGAATTCTTGGAAAAAGTCCGATCTTCATTTCCTCAGGTTGAGACTTGTGTCACTTCTTTTGAGCGACGTATATTTTTTCTCGATGAATCACGTCATAATCATAGATCAACTTGGTTTTCAGGTTCTTCGTGTTGTGAAAACAAAACAAGTAACACATTCGGTGCTGAACCATTTACTTGATTACGTCGAAAACCTTGAGAAAGTTGGCTTGTTAGAGGAAAAAGAAATCGCTCATATCCATGATGCTGTTCAGGTACTAAACCAAAGAATTCGATTCTCTCCACCAACGGTCCTCTGTATTTAGTCTATTATGGTTTTAGTCACTTCTCCCTCTCTTTGTAGATTGGCTTGAAGAAGCTTTTGAGAAACCCACCGATAGTAAAACTTCCAAAATTAAGCGACAGGATCTCTTCACATCCGTTATCAGGTGCTCTTTCTTCTGCAATATGTGAACCTTTAAAACACTCGGAAAAAGAAACTATGAAGCTGCGTGGCGTCACACTTTATAAAGAAGGTTCTAAAGCAACTGGAATCTGGCTTATTTGTGATGGCATTGTTAAGGTAACCTTTCTTACTCGTAATTCTGAAGATCCTTTTACTTTCATCACTGAAATGTTAATAATAATTCTACAGTGGAAAAGCAAAAGCTTAAGCAACAATCACTCGCTGCATCCAACATTTTCTCATGGTAGTACATTAGGACTCTACGAAGTCCTCACCGGGAAGCCATACATGTGCGACATGGTTACAGATTCTATGGTTCTTTGCTTTTTCATCAATAACGAAAAAATACATTCGATTCTACAATCAGATTCTTCCATCGAAGATTTTCTCTGGAAGGTACGATACGGTACGCCTCTATTAGAATCCCACTGAAGAAGAGACTACTCTCTTGACTCTTCTCCTTTCATCTTTTTGCAGGAAAGTGCATTGGTTCTTCTCAAACTCTTGCGTCCTCATATATTTGAAAAAATGGCAATGCAAGAATTACGAGCACTTGTTTCTGCTGAAAGCTCGAAACAGACTACATATGTACCTGGAGAATCAATCGAAATCGATTGTAATAGCATCGGTTTGTTATTAGAAGGATTCATAAAACCAGCTGGTATCCACGAAGAGCTTATTTCACCTCCCGCAACAATATTGTCTTTAAAAGAGAACCAAAGCTTCCATAATCCATCAGAAACGTCGCCAGGTACTTAAATTGCGATAAATGCAGTCGCTAATCAAAAATCAATGACACTGTGTTTCGGTTTTCGATCACAGGTATCATGAGAGTGAGTTTCTCACAACAAGCAACATTGTACAGCGTGGAGACAAGAGCAAGAGCATTTATCTTCAACATTGGAGCTAATATGACTCTGCAACGAAGACCATCTTCGCTAACGCCACCACGTGGCTCAAGCTCTGATCAGCTCAGTAAAGAACACCGAGGTCTCATGAGCTGGCCTGAGAGTATTTACAGAGACAAACAACAACAAGAGATCAAGAGAAAGACATTAAGCTTATCTGAAAAAGCAATGCAACTTAGCATTTTCGGAAGCATGGTAAAAAACAGATAACAGTTTGAGATTCCTTTTAACAATTTATCGACTAATCCAAGGGTGGGTATTCTTACTTTAGGTTAATGTGTATAGAAGAAGTGCAAGTTTTGGAGGCAAGTACAAGAAAGCTCCATTAAACTCAGGTCAAAGTCTCGTTTCAGCCAAATCAGAAGGTTCTATTGCAACCAAGAAACAGTTTGAAACTCGTAAATTTGCGCACCAGCTTCCTCTGCAAGTAGCGGAAAGTAGCACAAGGCGGAAAACGATGGTAGAATCAAGCGATGATGATGATGATGATGATGAAGGATTCGCTGTGAGAATTGATTCTCCGAGTAAAATCATTTTCAGTGATGATTTATGAAGCATTGTAATGTTTTGTAACATAGAAATGAGTGTAAAATGTTTCTCTTACTTATGTTTCTTGTACAAAAGCAAAAGAACAAAAGGCAAAAAAACCACAGCAATTTGATGAAGGCGAGTGAGTGACTAATTCATCTTTTTAGTCCAAAAATAATATTTGCCAATTTAGAAACATTTTTCTTTTGAATTAGCAAATAGCTTTGGACCGAAACCAAACGCCATGAGCATATGATATTAGTTCCGTCTCAAACCTCACACATTTCTGTAAACAAATTTCTTGTTATATTTTCTTTCTTTTTCTTTGGTCAACATTTCTTTGTCTAGAGTCAGTTTTTCTTTAATAAGTTGTAAGGGAAAAAAATTGGACCTCGACTCCACTAAGGCCAATAGTTATATTGTTTTCCTTTTTTCCAATATATAACTGCCTACTCATGCATGGAGGTCAAGCCCATCATGGACGATGTAGGTGATTTATTTCTATTGATTTGGTTTGGCTCATCAATTTATTGTAACTAATGACACTTTTTATGTTTATATTGTAGGGTAAATTCATTCACAGCAGTTTGCAGACAACAAAAAGAAAAACCTTTATTCAAAAGAGAATGGAACGAGACTCAAAAACGCTATTTAAACGATCAGGGTTAGAGCATTTTTTCTTCCACCTTAAGGGCTTGTAATAATTTTTGCATAAACGACTAGCAGTAATTTTTAGTTTCTTGTTGTGGGCTCTTTCGTTCGTCAACGATTTTAAAAAGCTAGTCAGACAGAGTTTTGAAGCAAAAAGAAACATGCTATTACCTAATGATGATGAAGATAAACTATATGTGAATATCATATCTCTTGGAACTAGGTGCCTTGAAACCTATGATACTCTTGAAGATATTTTTGAAGAAATAGAGAGAATGAGAGCTGATAAGAGTGTTCTTGATCCAATCAAGGACATCAACTCTGAAAAACGTAAAGCGTACATGTTTCGTTCAACCTTGGTGAAATGGATTAAACAAGGAAAGAAACCAAGCAAAGCTTCAAGTCTTGTGAGCCAAGCTTCGATTAGTCTATGTAAGTACATAAATTGTTATCTCTTGTCTTAATCTTGTATTTGGTTTTCTTTAACTGTTTTGTTTTTTTGTGAAGAGAGCCATCCGAGAATACATTGAGCAGCGCAATTCGACGGAGAGTTTGGTTAGTAATCTTCTTTTTCTCTGTGCACTATATACAGTTCCTCCATGATAATCTGGGAATGAAGCTATTGTATCTTGATAATCTATATGTTAATCTCAGGAAATCAATGATGAGGGACCACTCCTCGATTCATTCATGCGGGTTGTTGGTGGTAAAGCTAATACTCAAGATGCAATCGCTTGCCTTGAAGAAGGCAATTGCGAATTGATCTTTTTCTTTAATGAACATGCTGAAAAAGCTTAAGAATATGTTCATGAATTTGTTTTTCGCTTTTGTTTGTCTTAGTGAATTCTAAAGACGATTAAGTCCCTGCAGAACCGTGTGATGCTTCCATGTCTTTTCTTCTTACAATCATTTCTTTAATCAAGAATATATAAGTTAAAAATCACTGAAGAATATATATTGATACTTACTTCATGCTAAGAGTATCGGCCAATTAGGTTAGGTCTTGATTTCCAAAAGATTTGTACTGAACATACACCGACCATCTCCAACCATTCAAACAATACAAATGGCGTCTCATGTTCTGGGGGTATGGGCACACTAGAATACAAATGGCGTCTCATGTTCTGGGGAGGCCAATTTCGACGTATGAAGTTAAAGATGGAGAGATTTTCTTCGGTATGACATATGGAGAAGCCTACGGACATAAAGATTTTATATAATGGTTGTGACCATTATGATCTTTTATTACAAGAAAAATGTAAGTCCTCTTCTCCTTTATTACATCCATTTATTACAAGAAAAATAGTTTTTTTTACTCTAAAGGCCAACTATTTGTTGATGGACAGATCCTCACCTGTCTGTTGGTCCTGGTGTTCTCATTTCAACGTTTTGTCTCGGATACCTTGTTAAGGTATGCAGTAGCTTCGTATTAAGTAGACGTCACAGACGAATTATAATATAATGCTCTTTTGCAGGTGACATTTCCGTATGACTGGGACTGGAAAACTTCCTTGTTGCTTGGGGAACTTTTAAGTGCTACCGACCCTGTCGTTGTTGTTGCTTTGCTAAAGGAGCTTGGTGCTAGTAAGAAGCTAAGTACCATAATTGAAGGAAAATCTCTGATGAATGATGGGTAATCATGTCAACCTTTGTTAATCTAATAAATGGCATTGATGTGTGCATTCCACCGTAGATTCTTGAAGTTGATGCTTCACTCGTACAAGGTCACTCCAATGGTTCCAAGAGGGTTGCAACAGGGTTGAAGAATTTGAAAAATACATGCTATATGAATAGTATTCTTCAATGTTTGGCCCATACTCCACCCATTGTTGAATACTTTCTGCAAGAAGATTTCAGGAAGGACATAAATGCAGAGAATGCAGAGGGAACAGGCGTAAGAACATTTAAACCATTTAGTCTCTGTTTACAATCTTTCATGAAGCCATTTAAACGGGTCATTTTGTTCTACAGGGTAAGCTTGCAATTGCATTTGGTGATCTTTTGAAGGAAATGTGGTCATCTGGACAAAATCCAGTTGTGCCCCTCCCTTTGAAGACAATATTGGTTGGGTTTTCTCCATGTTTTAGTGGTAATGATCAGCATGCTTCTCAGGTAAGTCATGTACATGTTTACCAGTGTCTTCTTATCTCTTCATGCAAGATATATTAACTCATTATTTCCAGGAATTACTTAATTTCCTATTGGATGGGCTCCATGAAGATTTGAACAAAGTTATACAAAAAAATTACCGTGAAGCTATAGATTCAGATGGTCGTCCCACTAGAATCGTGTAAATATCATAAGACTCGAAACGACTCTGTGATCGATGATGTCTGCCATGGACAATGCAAGTCAACAGTGGTGTGCTTAGATTGTGGAAAACATTGCTCGATTAATTAATGCATATATATATATATATGATAGGCAAAAGGTAAATAAAAATGTAATTAGTGGGGACATTTTGAGGTTTGACCGTAAAATCAATGGGGCACTATACCAATTTAACCATTAAATTACTAATTCTTCCACATATTTACATAAAAAATTCTTTACTGTTAGTTTATCTCATAAAATCAATATTCGCCAAACTTCTGTTTTATTCATGCATAAAGCATCCATGCATAATATTATTTGATATAGGTATAGCCGTTTACGAGTGGAATTATCCGTATTTCAAGATTTTCTTTTAGTGTCCTTTAGCTTTCGAACTAGGTGCCTTGAAACCTATGATACTCTTGAAGATAATTTTGAAGAAAGGGAGAGAATGGGAGCTGATAAGAGTGTCCTTGATCCAATCAAGGACATCAACTCTGAAAAACCTAAAGCGTACGTTTTCCGTTCAACCTTGGTGAAAATGGATTAAACAAGGAAAGAAACCAAGCAAAGCTGCAAGTTTTGTAGTCACTTATCGAATCCCTTCCAAGAAACCACCTATGAAGCTTCGATTAGTCTATGTAAGTACATAAATTGTTATCTCTTGTCTTAATCTTGTATTTGGTTTTCTTTGACTGTTTCATTTTTTTACCACAGTAACCGATCTGGAAAAAAAAGGAATTGGTTGTGACTGTAAAGGAAGAAAGAGATTTGCTTACATTATTAAGTTTGGGTGAGATTAAGCAAAGCAATGAAGCAATTCTCCGAAGCAATGAAGCCATATCTGGGCGATTAGATGTGTATCGAGAAGAGGCGAGAACTATTTCGAAGTATATGTGTGATCTTTTAAAAAGATTTGAAAGCGAGAGATTCAACATACTTCAAGGCTTTACCTTACGGTATGTTTGATGGTATAAATCACCCATCGGATCATCCATCCACATAATAGGTTTGATTTTGGTCTTTGTGTTGTTGAATTTTTCTTTGACAATTGGAAACATTGTAATGGTGTCTTTTAATGATGTAGGCTCTGGGAGAAGAAGAAGGTTGAAGGTGAACTACAGTAAGACCGAAAATGAAGATAATTTTGGATTTAAAAGATGTTGGAATGAGATATTTTGGTCCTTGGTCCTGCAAAAATAATTTTGGATTTAAAAGATGTTGGAATGAGATTGTTTTGGTCCTTGATTAGCCATGTCAAGTTGTTTATGGTCTAATGTTTCAATTCAATACTCGTAGAAATTGTAGATGATTTTGGCAAATGTTTCAGTTTTCTAAATGGGCTTAAATATAAATATAGCTAAATGGGCCTCAAATGATTTAAAAACGTGTGAAAATCAGGAGCGTTAAATTTAGGGCGATGAGTTTGGTTTGGTTAAAAGTAAAATCCACAGGAAAGGAAACTTTAATTGCGGTAATGAGACGCCACGTGGCACGTAACGCTTGCCTTTTCTTCCGGTGATTCATGCTCTCGAATCTAGGCCCTTTTTGAAAGGTAAAATCGAGGTTCTTCGTTTTGGCTCTCCTATTACCATGTTTGTAGAGGAAACAATGAGAATTCAGCTGTGATTTCTATCCGGAAGGCTAGAGAATTGGACACTTATTAAAGCAAACGTGATGCAGATCAGAAGTTGGAGTGTGAGGATACTTCTTGACTCGTTGTTTGAAAGCATCTGTGCCCGTTCTTGACTTAAACGCGCACCAGCCTTATCATAGCTCTCTTTTGCCATTATGGAAGTGGGTGGATATGATGGGTCACTGATGACAAGAGCTGAGTTATAAGTGAATGTTTTTGTGCATTATTGGCTTGTTGAGAATGACTTCTCGCCGTTTCCTATTGTTACGGCTAAGTCTTTTGGTGTGGCTCCTCCTTTCCACCTACCTGTGGGTTAGAACAAGTGGTGAAGTTGCTTGTCAAGTATCTGAATCTGAGCTGGGTTACAATACAAGTGGTGTTGGGAGTGAAAACTATGTTGAGTATCCACGTTCGAAGACACCGGCATTTCATGTTGCTAATTTGAGCATCAGGCCTCTCACCTCTTGGAGTACCCATTTACAGAGGCCGATATATATTGAGGAGTTTCTACTTCTGTCCCATAGGGAAGCTCTATTAAGAATGCATCAAAGCTGCTTTAAATGGATCTGTAAAGGATGCAAAAAAGGATGAATCTGTGTATGTGGATACACATCTTTGTGGCAGATGTGTATTCTTTGTTGTGTAGCCAGATGCATTCCTTTGTTCAGTCAATGATGTGAAGGAGGGCAAGAAATATTGTTGCCGGTACAGAGGTAAGAAGAAGAACACTTTGCATTCTTCTTCTGATGCAGTATCTACATTCAGTGCTATTTAACAAATAATTGTCTGGCTTCTTCTACTCACATTAGTATTATTGTTGCAGGGATTTCTGAACTGGTCAAGGTCTTGCAGGTGGCTCAACACAATTGCTGTTTCGTTTATACTGACATTGTTACCATTCCAAACATGTTAGCTGGCGGTAGGAGAATTTCTCATGATTGACATCGCTGCTCTCTCTCTCCCTCAATCGATGTCCAAATAATATACAATGCTCCTTTGAGACGACGGGTACATTTTACAACTCTCCCTCACATACGTTTAAAACAAGAAGAAGATTCATGCTCCCATGTCTCATTAACTCCATGTGCAATCTTACCAAAAGAGTGATAAATGGCGACTCTAACGGGACCAGGCATTGTTTTCATCCAAAGTTTACCATTTCATCGGCTTTCGCAGCGTATCGCAAGGTAAAAAAAAATGGAGAATTGAACCCATTTTAATCTTCTTGTTTCGTGGCATTTGTCTTCTTTACAAATGTGTGAATGGTTTTGTAACAACAGGTCACCAAACATGAGAGAAAATCCAAGATTGTTGATACACATAGCTATATTTGCGTTCCTTGCAAACGCTGTGATTCTATCTTCGTTGATGTTAACACAAGTATAAAAAGCACAGAGAGATAGAAGATTTGTGTGTGTTTTTTTTCCGACCAACAAAACTAACGATGTAATTTGTTCAGTTAGCTTTCTCTTGGGTTTGGACTTTTTATAGAATGAAAATGAATGGATACATATACTCGCCATTTTCCTTTTCAATTACTAGTGTCTAACATGCTCTTAGTTTTATATAAATGAAAAGGTGAAAAAGAAGAAGAATTTGAACAATTGTCGTTAATAATTCTTTGTTGCATATTATGCATGTGTGAGCTTACTTGAAGCATATCTTACAAACCATCCTCCTGTTCATATCACACCCATTTTAAGTTACTTTTCTTCTTCCTCAGCTTCTTGCGTTGGTAGGCGACCAGCTAAACAATGCTGATAACAAATGTGGAACACTTTTCTTAACCTTTGACCTTTGGGTCAACTAGGAAATCTTATAAGAGTTGTACATAAGTTGTGTTTATAGTTTATAGATACATACATAAGAAACATGTTGTGAATCCATTAGTAGGCCAACCATACATAATCAAACATGACACAGTTACAATCATACGCAATTACAGCTTAAAAGAGTACCATCAACTTGAAAATGGGACTACGTAATTTTTGGATATGATTTTGTGTCTAATTTGTGGACACGACGAACGAGAAAGAGAGAGAGACTCTGTGATTTGGCTTTTGAGGATTTACGTCTTTTATAGTGAACCAGATTGTAGGTTGACATCATGTCAAAAGCCCGGTTCGACCCGGTAGAAAGTAACAATCACACTTATTTTGCTAACAAAAATATCCTTAATATATCTAAGATAAAAATAACATATATTTTAGTCTCAAAATAGATTAAAAATATCGTAAATATTTCGCAAACGTATCTGACATCAGTATGAAGGATTGTTCGCAGTTCCCAACTTATACAGCTGAGTTGCGTGTCGTTTGAATTTTTAATTAACAATCACACTTATTTTGCTAACAAAAATATCCTTGACATCAGTGGGAATGTTTTACGACTGATTTTTCCGGGATAACAATGGTCATACCACATTAGGAGCGAGAAGGTGTCGGAGAAGATTGATCTAGTCAAATTTAAACCTATTAAATTCTTTTCTTTTAAAAAAAAATAATTGTATAATTTTTTTTAAAAGTTGTATAAGGTTTGATCCTTCATTTATCGCTACATTACCTATATTTGTGTTTCTAAATAATATTGATAATGATCGGCACATATGAAATACTACGCCAGTGAAAGCTGTAGTTGGGTTTGTTGGTAAAGAAGCTACGAAAAAGTTAGTGTGGAGATGGGTGGTGTGAAGTAGAGCTTGGGAAGATTTATATTAACAATGGAGAAAGTTGTGTTGAGATTGAGATTAGTATTATGGAGACTTAGAATGGACATTGGAAGAGTGGTTTGGTTATTCAGACCGGATAGAAGATGAAATGGTGTGTAGGAAGGAAGTTCCGATGAAGAAGTTGGTGTTTTGAGTATCAAGACAGTTACAAGCTTGTGTATGATATTCAATGTCTCTTGTACACCAATGTTTTGAATGGCAACAAGTTAATAATATACCAGAAGCTAACCATTTTGTGTTGTGAATATCTCAACCTTATAATATCCCATTAAGTTTGTTGAAAAGCAAAAGTGTAGACATAAGGCCATACAGAGGAAGCCATAGAAAGAATCAAAGAAGAAAGAAAGTTTTATAGGTCGACTTCGTTTTCGAATACAGTGAAAAGCCCTCAGAATTATTGACTCGTTTACACTCCCACACACAACCATAACACAGAAACCAAAATTTTGTAGCAGGATATTAATAACAAATATTATTTTTGCATAGATAAACATGTTGTGATAATATTAAGCATATAAAAAGTAAAACCAAGTCATTAAATACTCAAACCAGTCAAGACTTAACAAAACAAAAACAGAAGAAGAAACATAAAGAGTCATAACAAGAACATTTATTCTTCTGGAATAGAACCAACGCCAAGGGCAAAGAGGGCTACTTACTCTAGGTTCAACACACACATACACAAACTATGCTCAAGGCACAGCACAAAACTCCTGAGCTTAGCCGTTCTGTTCAGGTTCTGCATTTGAAATTATGGATTCCATTAATGCAGTAATATATAGAATGCTTTGCCAACAAGTAGCAATAAGATTTTTACCATGAATTCTGCGAGCGCGTTTTTCAAAACCTCTGAGCGCGCAATTTGCCATTAGCCCAATCCTTTGCCTCTGATGATCATTCAAATTGAAGCCTTTAAATTCCTCATGGAGCTTCTCCAAAAAATTATTTAGCTGTCACGAACAAGAAGAATCATGTCACATATCAAAGATTGTTTGAGGTAAACCTTTTATATATACTCAAAAGCAACATTCTCACCCTCGCCCTCGCCTCGTATTCCCATTGTCTTGAGCAAATGATTGATGAAGGAGAAAGATTCTCCTCTTCAGACACCAGAGGATGAGGACGATCAATGAAATCATTTTCACCCTCACCTCGTCATCAGTTAGTATTTTCCCTTGTCTTGAGCCACTGTTTGATGAAGGAGGAGGAGGAGAAGGCTTCTCCTTATCTCCAGAGGAAGGCTTCTCCTTATCTCCAGAGACATCCTTCTTCTCTCCAGAGGAGGCTTGCATCTCCTTCACCGCCTTTCTCTTCAACGACCTCCTATGATTCCTCTTCTGACTTGTGGTGTCTAAAATCAGAATAAAAGGATACGAATCCATACAAAAATAGAGAGTGAAATCTTTAAACAGCACAAAGGTATTTGGATGCTTACATATTATTACCGGTGGTGTTCCAGCGAGATCCATCTGCTTCGCTTCTTCAGAATTTACTAAGAAGAACCAAAAAATAAACAAAAATGAGAACGAATTCAGGAACAGGAACCAAATGAGTAAGAGAGTTAGAGATCAACAACTTACTTAGAGCGCCGCAACTGAGATGTTCAAGCTAGGGTTGATACGATAAAAGAAAGAGAGAGGATTTAGGGCTCCGTAAATGGTTCCGTTTTACTAAAGAGTTCTATTTTTTTACTTCCGTAAATATTATCTTGATTCAGAAAATAGGCCAAAATATGCCTAGGATTTTGCTAAATATCTTTATTATTTTCATTGTCATATAAAAGCTAGGATAAAAGTCTTCTAACTTATCTTGTGTTATATAAACTAGATAAATTTTGTGTTTAGCTTTGTGATTCCATAAACAGAGCCAATGACCGATATTTCTTCAAAGTTTATGCAATTCCTGTTTCCAAATTTGTTATCAAACTCATATTGCTTCCGGTGCAAGTAAACGAAGGAGATATGTGCTTAAGCACGCGGCCCATAGTGATTTGTAATTAGCAAACATACACGTCTTAAGCTTCAATCTCGCATCTCGACATTTTGTGCCGTAATCTACACCTACCTTGCAATTATCAAATTCTGTGAACAAATCCTTTAACTCACCTTTGTTCATAAACCTAGTAGGTGGACACAGCGCTTTCCTAAAATAAATTGTGCTATATCTTGGACAAGTATATTATTTCCGTAATTCCTATTCAACTATATCATTATCAATAGTCAAATTTTACAATGTTATTTAGTTTACCAACAGGGGTGCAAAAATTACCAATCCAAAACTTTCAACCTATAATCAGTAATTATAATATAAAAGTTAGAGGACTTTCTGTATACTCTTTCTCTAAAATCAAAACAAGTGAAAATGAAATGTTGAAACCTTGGGATTGGCGTTACAGAAACTTAAAAGCAATATAGTCAAATTTATGTATATATATATTCAAAATCCACATTTGTCACCTTCTCTCTGATTAGAGGGATTAGCAATGCAGCCAAGGGGGTTGAGGTTGGGATTGCGTCTTTCGGATTCTGATTTTTGGTTGCTAACACAGAATAACCATAATAATAAAAGTCACGAATCCATATCAAAAATACAATGAAATTTCTTTAGAGTCTAGAATATTTATATATAACTTACTTGGGATTTCGTCTTTTTGATTTATGCAATTACAAAGTTTAAAACTAAAGACACAACTCAAGTAAAATGTTTAAGAAAAGACAAAAAGTACAATATGCAGATTAAACGTATTGAAGATCAAACTTATTAAACCATAAAAAGTACTGAAACAAACTTATTAAACCATAAAAAGTATTGAAACATAGAAACATCAGATTCCTAATCAATGAAAACATAGCAAATCAAATCCCAATGAACTGATGAAGAATCAAAAATAAAACATGGGAGCTTGTCAAGAAACCGGCTGGAGTAAAACCTATAGGGTTGAAGTGGGTTTACAAAATCAAGAGGAAAGCCGATGGTACTGTGGTTAAGCACAAAGCGAGGCTTGTAGCAAAGGGCTATGTGCAACAACAAGGCATAGATTTTGAAGAAGTATTCGCACCTGTGGCAAGAATAGAAACCATTAGACTTCTCATATCTTTAGCAGCAAGTAATGGCTGGGAGATACACCATCTATACGTCAAAACGGCGTTTCTCAATGGTGATTTGAGTAAGGAGGTTTACGTAACTCAACCTGAAGGTTTTGAGAAAAAGGGACAAGAAGACCGAGTATATAAACTCAGCAAAGCGTTGTATGGGTTACGTCAAGCACCTAGAGCGTGGAGTTTGAAACTTGATAGCACGCTTAAGGAAATTATTTTTGTCAAGTGCGCTAAAGAGCCATCGGTTTATCAAAAGAAGACTAAGGAGGATCTTTTGATCATTGCAATATATGTTGATGACTTGTTTGTCACAGGAACATCCGTTCAAGTTATCAAGCGTTTTAAGGAGGACATGTCAAGAAAATCCGAAATGTCCGATCTTGGGAAACTTTCGTATTACCTGGGGATAGAGGTGGTGCAAGGAGCGGATGGGATCAGAATAAAGCAAGAAGGATATACACAAGGGATCCTAATTGACAACAAGATGGAAACGTGCAATCTAACTCATATACCCATGGAGTCAAATCTGAAAATATCAAAGGCTGAAGAAGAAGAGGAGATTGATGCTACTGCCTATAAGAGAACAATCGGCTGTTTGAGGTATTTACTTCATACTCGTCCTGACTTGTCGTATAGTGTTGGAGTGTTAAGCCGATATATGCAGAGTCCGAGAACATCTCACGGACACGCACCCAAGCAAGTCCTAAGATACGTGAAAGGAACCACTAAATATGGACTATTCTTCAAAAGAAACGGAACAAGGAGAGTAGTTGGATATAGTGACAGCAGCCATAACATTGATGTTGATGATGGAAGAAGCACATCAGGGCATATTTTTTATTATGGTGCATCTCTAATCACGTGGACTTCACAGAAACAAGAAACGGTAGCACTATCATCCTGTGAAGCAGAATATATGGCTGCAACTGAGGCTGCAAAGCAAGCAGTATGGCTGAAAGAGTTGTTAAGGGAAATCCTAGGTAAAGAAGACGAGAAGGTCACACTAAGGATAGACAACAAATCAACTATTGCTCTGGCAAAGAATCCGGTGTTTCACCGTAGAAGTAAGCACATACTTTCAAGGTATCATTTTATACGAGAGTGTGTGGAGAACCAGCAGATAGAAGTCGAGCACGTTCCAGGAGTAGAGCAGAAAGCAGACATTCTAACGAAGCCATTAGGGAAGATCAAGTTTAAGGAAATGAGAAGCTTGATTGGAGTTCAAGAGATTGAAGTGTCTAAGATTCATGTTGGAATTAAGGGGGAAAATGTTAGATAATTCCAAATAAATAAAAGGAAATATCTAAATAAGGGGTAGCTTATTTTGAGATAGGGATTAGAAAAAAAGAAATCGGAAATAGGGAGTAGCCTATGTTCTTATATAAGGTTAGTGAGGAGGTGTCTCATATAACCAAGATTACGAGATTTAGTTTTTGTGCAAGCTTTCTAAATCAATTAGAAGAGCAGTTCTTATATTCGATCTTTGTTTTACTTTATCTTTGGTTGTTGTTGTTTCTTCAGTATTCGAAAAAATGGTGACTGTAATCGACGCGATCACGCCGTATAGACTTTTGAAGGAGGAGAACGATTCGTCTTCTTCAGCAGAATCCAGCCCTGTCGACGCCGTTCTGTTCGTCGGAATTTCTCTGGTGCTCGGAATTGCTTCTCGCCATTTGCTTCGTGGAACTAGGGTTCCGTACACCGTCGCTCTCCTCGTCATCGGAATTGCTCTTGGATCTCTAGGTTCGATTTCGCTATACCCAGATTTTCATGAAATTTGATCATTCTCATAGTTTGATCTCAATTTCAACAGTTGAATTTTGAATTTCGATGGAAGAATTTTGAAAATTTGATTGATTACTGTATACTGATGAGCTACAACCAGATAATCATGAAATTTGATCATTCTCATATATAATTGAAGTTTCATTTTGATCGAATGATCATACTTGTTTGATCTCAATTTCAACAGTTGGAATTTTGAATTTCGATGGAAGAATAGGAAACTTTGATTGATTACTGTATACTGATTTTGGAAATGTTATCAGAATATGGAACTAATCATAGCCTTGGGAAGATTGGAAATGGAATTCGAATCTGTAAGCTCTTAATTTCGTTTGTTTTCACTTTCTTTGGCTTGAAAAAAATGGAATCAATGGTCTTTATTGTTGCTGTACAGGGAATGGTATTGACCCTGAGCTTCTTTTGGCTGTTTTTCTTCCGGCTCTTCTTTTCGAGAGTTCGTTTGCCATGGAAGTTCACCAGATCAAGGTTTGTTTTTTCATTAGGTTTCTGTAGTTGAGCTCCTCTGGCTCTAACACCTAGATAAGCCTAAGGTGAAGTTCATTGGATGCTAAATGCTTTGGTTCTTGGGATGGAATTATGTATGTGCATGGTTCATTAGAGATGTTTGGGACAAATGGTGCTACTTGCTGGTCCTGGAGTTCTCATTTCAACGTTTTGTCTCGGATACCTTGTTAAGGTATGCAGTAGCTTCGTATTAACTAGACGTCACAGACGAATTATAACATAATGCTCTTTTGCAGGTGACGTTTCCGTATGACTGGGACTGGAAAACGTCGTTGTTGCTTGGGGGACTTTTAAGTGCTACCGACCCTGTCGCTGTTGTTGCTTTGCTAAAGGAGCTTGGTGCTAGTAAGAAGCTAAACACCATAATTGAAGGAGAATCTCTGATGAATGATGGGTAATCATGTCATATCAACCTTTGTTAATCTAATATATGACATTTATGCTCAGACTTGATGATTTTAGAAAACATTTCCAGGACGGCAATTGTGGTTTTCCAGCTATTCTTAAAGATGGTTACGGGGCATAAATCTGACTGGAGTTCGATAATTACATTTCTGGTTAGAGTAGCACTTGGAGCGTATGTCTTGATCTTTTCCTCCTCTTTCAATGATAACGAGTCATTTGTATTCTTTGACGTATGATTCTGTATGTTTAGTGTAGGCATCGGTCTGGCTTTTGGCATTGCATCAGTTCTTTGGCTCAAGTTCATATTTAATGACACAGTAATAGAGATTACTCTTACAATTGCAGTGAGCTATTTCGCATATTACACCGTAAGTCTTTCTGTAGACCTTGAATAACTGTGCCAAGATCTTGTCTTTGTAGTAAAACTGAGAGTTAGCTACTGTGTGAGTGTGACAGGCTCAAGAGTGGGCTGAGGCTTCTGGGGTTTTGACGGTGATGACTTTGGGCATGTAAGTTTCAGTGATCTCATTTATTACCTTTTTGTTGTCTTGTAAGAAGTCACTTTTCTTATAACCTTAACAGGTTTTATGCTGCATTTGCAAGGACAGCATTTAAAGGTGACAGTCAAAAAAGTTTGCATCACTTCTGGTATGTCCAAAAACTTGTGGCATTAGACTTGTTTTCTATATCATAACTCTATGAAAAGGCTGATATCGATCTTTTTCCATGTAACTTACGCAGGGAAATGGTCGCATATATTGCAAATACTTTGATTTTTATCCTCAGGTAAGGCTATAATTTTATAGAGTCATAGCATGCTTGGGCCATGCCAACCTTAAGAAAGAAGCTCATGGGTAAAAAAAAAGCTATTTTTTCTGCAGTCTACTTTTTTAATTGTGGTTTCTCATTTTTATTTTTGCAGTGGTGTAGTCATTGCTGAAGGCGTTCTTGACAGCGATAAGATTGCCTACCAAGGTGCCATTAGCTGTTGAAAGTTTGCGGTATTTGTATATAGCTAAAGTAAATTCTGTTCAGTTTATATCAACATAGTTTTTGTCTAAATTTTCTACAATCAACTGTTTATTAAAGCTGAGACCCAAATCATGACATTGTTTCATAGTTTGCTATCAAGTACTGTGAATTAACTTCAAAAAACCAACAACAAAAGTGGCATCATTAGTTTGAGGAAACGATGAAGCAAACATTCTTACTGTGCTAGGACTGGGATAATGTGTTCTTTCGCCACAGTTAATTTATTATTAAGTAGCTATTAATGTATATTCTGGATCCAAGAGCTCTCCATGAACCAAGTGTTTTTACAGGGAATTCATGGGGATTTCTGTTTCTCCTATACTTTTACATCCAACTATCACGTGTTGTTGTTGTTGGAGTTCTATATCCATTGTTACGTCGCTGTGGCTATGGCTTAGATTGGAAAGAAGCCATTATACTTGTATGGTCTGGTTTGAGGGGTGCGGTGGCGCTCTCACTTTCTTTATCCGTGAAGGTTAATTTCCAAGAACATTGTCAAACTTGTTCTTCTCTCTTATATTTATGCACATCGTCTTTTAGCAACATTGTTTCAGTGCTGACTTACCTTACTCACACTCATTTGATTCAGCAATCGAGCGGAAATTCATATATCAGCAAGGAGACTGGAACATTGGTAAGTTAGTCTAAAGATGTTGTTGACAGTCGAAATGGTTATAGAAAGTATCGGTATGTTCTCTTAATAATCGCAGTTGTTTTTTTCAGTTTCTTTTCTTCACAGGTGGAATTGTGTTCCTAACTCTGATAGTTAATGGATCCACTACACAATTTGTTCTACGCCTTCTTCGTATGGCCGATTTACCAGCCACCAAGGTCAAAATTTTCTCACACTTGTAACTTTTCGACGTCAGTTATCAAATATATCATATTGTTATTTGTGGGATGGTAGAACCAGAGAGATTTTCGATATATTGTTATTAGTTAGTAGTGTACGTGACGAAACTGATTTGAAATTCTCCTCTTTTCTTGTTAACAGAAACGAATATTGGAATATACAAAGTATGAAATGTTGAACAAGGCCTTAAAAGCGTTTCAAGATCTAGGAGACGATGAGCAGCTAGGACCTGTAGACTGGCCTACAGTTGAAAATTATATTTCAAGCTTAAAAGATTTAGAAGGGGAACTAGTTCATCCTCACAATGGTTCTAAATCTGGAAATCTTGACCCTACGAGTTTAAAAGACATACGTATTCGGTTCTTAAATGGTGTCCAGGCAGCTTACTGGGAGATGCTTGATGAAGGCAGAATATCTGAAATTACTGCTAATCTGTTGATGCAGTCAGTGGATGAGGCGTTGGATCGGGTTTCGACAGAACCTTTGTGTGATTGGAGAGGTCTTAAACCGCATGTTAATTTCCCGAGTTACTACAAGTTTCTTCACTCTAATATCATCCCCCGCAAGTTGGTCACGTATTTTGCTGTTGAAAGACTGGAATCTGCTTGCTACATTTCCGCTGCATTTCTTCGCGCACATACAATTGCACGACATCAATTGTATGATTTTCTAGGTATGTATTATTTTAGCATCACACTTTGAAAATAATGACTAGTTTTGTACCATATATGAGTGGACCTTCTTTGATCTTATATACAGGGGAGAGTAATATTGGTTCCACTGTTATCAATGAAAGTGAAGTGGAAGGAGAGGAAGCGAAAGAATTCTTGGAAAAAGTCCGATCTTCATTTCCTCAGGTTGAGACTTGTGTCACTTCTTTTGAGCGACGTATATTTTTTCTCGATGAATCACATCATAATCATAGATCAACTTGGTTTTCAGGTTCTTCGTGTTGTGAAAACAAAACAAGTAACACATTCGGTGCTGAACCATTTACTTGATTATGTCGAAAACCTTGAGAAAGTTGGCTTGTTAGAGGAAAAAGAAATCGCTCATATCCATGATGCTGTTCAGGTACTAAACCAAAGAATTCGATTCTCTCCACCAACGGTCCTCTGTATTTAGTCTATTATGGTTTTAGTCACTTCTCCCTCTCTTTGTAGATTGGCTTGAAGAAGCTTTTGAGAAACCCACCGATAGTAAAACTTCCAAAATTAAGCGACAGGATCTCTTCACATCCGTTATCAGGTGCTCTTTCTTCTGCAATATGTGAACCTTTAAAACACTCGGAAAAAGAAACTATGAAGCTGCGTGGCGTCACACTTTATAAAGAAGGTTCTAAAGCAACTGGAATCTGGCTTATTTGTGATGGCATTGTTAAGGTAACCTTTCTTACTCGTAATTCTGAAGATCCTTTTACTTTCATCACTGAAATGTTAATAATAATTCTACAGTGGAAAAGCAAAAGCTTAAGCAACAATCACTCGCTGCATCCAACATTTTCTCATGGTAGTACATTAGGACTCTACGAAGTCCTCACCGGGAAGCCATACATGTGCGACATGGTTACAGATTCTATGGTTCTTTGCTTTTTCATCAATAACGAAAAAATACATTCGATTCTACAATCAGATTCTTCCATCGAAGATTTTCTCTGGAAGGTACGATACGGTACGCCTCTATTAGAATCCCACTGAAGAAGAGACTACTCTCTTGACTCTTCTCCTTTCATCTTTTTGCAGGAAAGTGCATTGGTTCTTCTCAAACTCTTGCGTCCTCATATATTTGAAAAAATGGCAATGCAAGAATTACGAGCACTTGTTTCTGCTGAAAGCTCGAAACAGACTACATATGTACCTGGAGAATCAATCGAAATCGATTGTAATAGCATCGGTTTGTTATTAGAAGGATTCATAAAACCAGCTGGTATCCACGAAGAGCTTATTTCACCTCCCGCAACAATATTGTCTTTAAAAGAGAACCAAAGCTTCCATAATCCATCAGAAACGTCGCCAGGTACTTAAATTGCGATAAATGCAGTCGCTAATCAAAAATCAATGACACTGTGTTTCGGTTTTCGATCACAGGTATCATGAGAGTGAGTTTCTCACAACAAGCAACATTGTACAGCGTGGAGACAAGAGCAAGAGCATTTATCTTCAACATTGGAGCTAATATGACTCTGCAACGAAGACCATCTTCGCTAACGCCACCACGTGGCTCAAGCTCTGATCAGCTCAGTAAAGAACACCGAGGTCTCATGAGCTGGCCTGAGAGTATTTACAGAGACAAACAACAACAAGAGATCAAGAGAAAGACATTAAGCTTATCTGAAAAAGCAATGCAACTTAGCATTTTCGGAAGCATGGTAAAAAACAGATAACAGTTTGAGATTCCTTTTAACAATTTATCGACTAATCCAAGGGTGGGTATTCTTACTTTAGGTTAATGTGTATAGAAGAAGTGCAAGTTTTGGAGGCAAGTACAAGAAAGCTCCATTAAACTCAGGTCAAAGTCTCGTTTCAGCCAAATCAGAAGGTTCTATTGCAACCAAGAAACAGTTTGAAACTCGTAAATTTGCGCACCAGCTTCCTCTGCAAGTAGCGGAAAGTAGCACAAGGCGGAAAACGATGGTAGAATCAAGCGATGATGATGATGATGATGATGAAGGATTCGCTGTGAGAATTGATTCTCCGAGTAAAATCATTTTCAGTGATGATTTATGAAGCATTGTAATGTTTTGTAACATAGAAATGAGTGTAAAATGTTTCTCTTACTTATGTTTCTTGTACAAAAGCAAAAGAACAAAAGGCAAAAAAACCACAGCAATTTGATGAAGGCGAGTGAGTGACTAATTCATCTTTTTAGTCCAAAAATAATATTTGCCAATTTAGAAACATTTTTCTTTTGAATTAGCAAATAGCTTTGGACCGAAACCAAACGCCATGAGCATATGATATTAGTTCCGTCTCAAACCTCACACATTTCTGTAAACAAATTTCTTGTTATATTTTCTTTCTTTTTCTTTGGTCAACATTTCTTTGTCTAGAGTCAGTTTTTCTTTAATAAGTTGTAAGGGAAAAAAATTGGACCTCGACTCAAGGCCAATAGTTATATTGTTTTCCTTTTTTCCAATATATAACTGCCTACTCATGCATGGAGGTCAAGCCCATCATGGACGATGTAGGTGATTTATTTCTATTGATTTGGTTTGGCTCATCAATTTATTGTAACTAATGACACTTTTTATGTTTATATTGTAGGGTAAATTCATTCACAGCAGTTTGCAGACAACAAAAAGAAAAACCTTTATTCAAAAGAGAATGGAACGAGACTCAAAAACGCTATTTAAACGATCAGGGTTAGAGCATTTTTTCTTCCACCTTAAGGGCTTGTAATAATTTTTGCATAAACGACTAGCAGTAATTTTTAGTTTCTTGTTGTGGGCTCTTTCGTTCGTCAACGATTTTAAAAAGCTAGTCAGACAGAGTTTTGAAGCAAAAAGAAACATGCTATTACCTAATGATGATGAAGATAAACTATATGTGAATATCATATCTCTTGGAACTAGGTGCCTTGAAACCTATGATACTCTTGAAGATATTTTTGAAGAAATAGAGAGAATGAGAGCTGATAAGAGTGTTCTTGATCCAATCAAGGACATCAACTCTGAAAAACGTAAAGCGTACATGTTTCGTTCAACCTTGGTGAAATGGATTAAACAAGGAAAGAAACCAAGCAAAGCTTCAAGTCTTGTGAGCCAAGCTTCGATTAGTCTATGTAAGTACATAAATTGTTATCTCTTGTCTTAATCTTGTATTTGGTTTTCTTTAACTGTTTTGTTTTTTTGTGAAGAGAGCCATCCGAGAATACATTGAGCAGCGCAATTCGACGGAGAGTTTGGTTAGTAATCTTCTTTTTCTCTGTGCACTATATACAGTTCCTCCATGATAATCTGGGAATGGAGCTATTGTATCTTGATAATCTATATGTTAATCTCAGGAAATCAATGATGAGGGACCACTCCTCGATTCATTCATGCGGGTTGTTGGTGGTAAAGCTAATACTCAAGATGCAATCGCTTGCCTTGAAGAAGGCAATTGCGAATTGATCTTTTTCTTTAATGAACATGCTGAAAAAGCTTAAGAATATGTTCATGAATTTGTTTTTCGCTTTTGTTTGTCTTAGTGAATTCTAAAGACGATTAAGTCCCTGCAGAACCGTGTGATGCTTCCATGTCTTTTCTTCTTACAATCATTTCTTTAATCAAGAATATATAAGTTAAAAATCACTGAAGAATATATATTGATACTTACTTCATGCTAAGAGTATCGGCCAATTAGGTTAGGTCTTGATTTCCAAAAGATTTGTACTGAACATACACCGACCATCTCCAACCATCCAAACAATACAAATGGCGTCTCATGTTCTGGGGGTATGGGCACACTAGAATACAAATGGCGTCTCATGTTCTGGGGAGGCCAATTTCGACGTATGAAGTTAAAGATGGAGAGATTTTCTTCGGTATGACATATGGAGAAGCCTACGGACATAAAGATTTTATATAATGGTTGTGACCATTATGATCTTTTATTACAAGAAAAATGTAAGTCCTCTTCTCCTTTATTACATCCATTTATTACAAGAAAAATAGTTTTTTTTACTCTAAAGGCCAACTATTTGTTGATGGACAGATCCTCACCTGTCTGTTGGTCCTGGTGTTCTCATTTCAACGTTTTGTCTCGGATACCTTGTTAAGGTATGCAGTAGCTTCGTATTAAGTAGACGTCACAGACGAATTATAATATAATGCTCTTTTGCAGGTGACATTTCCGTATGACTGGGACTGGAAAACTTCCTTGTTGCTTGGGGAACTTTTAAGTGCTACCGACCCTGTCGTTGTTGTTGCTTTGCTAAAGGAGCTTGGTGCTAGTAAGAAGCTAAGTACCATAATTGAAGGAAAATCTCTGATGAATGATGGGTAATCATGTCAACCTTTGTTAATCTAATAAATGGCATTGATGTGTGCATTCCACCGTAGATTCTTGAAGTTGATGCTTCACTCGTACAAGGTCACTCCAATGGTTCCAAGAGGGTTGCAACAGGGTTGAAGAATTTGAAAAATACATGCTATATGAATAGTATTCTTCAATGTTTGGCCCATACTCCACCCATTGTTGAATACTTTCTGCAAGAAGATTTCAGGAAGGACATAAATGCAGAGAATGCAGAGGGAACAGGCGTAAGAACATTTAAACCATTTAGTCTCTGTTTACAATCTTTCATGAAGCCATTTAAACGGGTCATTTTGTTCTACAGGGTAAGCTTGCAATTGCATTTGGTGATCTTTTGAAGGAAATGTGGTCATCTGGACAAAATCCAGTTGTGCCCCTCCCTTTGAAGACAATATTGGTTGGGTTTTCTCCATGTTTTAGTGGTAATGATCAGCATGCTTCTCAGGTAAGTCATGTACATGTTTACCAGTGTCTTCTTATCTCTTCATGCAAGATATATTAACTCATTATTTCCAGGAATTACTTAATTTCCTATTGGATGGGCTCCATGAAGATTTGAACAAAGTTATACAAAAAAATTACCGTGAAGCTATAGATTCAGATGGTCGTCCCACTAGAATCGTGTAAATATCATAAGACTCGAAACGACTCTGTGATCGATGATGTCTGCCATGGACAATGCAAGTCAACAGTGGTGTGCTTAGATTGTGGAAAACATTGCTCGATTAATTAATGCATATATATATATATGATAGGCAAAAGGTAAATAAAAATGTAATTAGTGGGGACATTTTGAGGTTTGACCGTAAAATCAATGGGGCACTATACCAATTTAACCATTAAATTACTAATTCTTCCACATATTTACATAAAAAATTCTTTACTGTTAGTTTATCTCATAAAATCAATATTCGCCAAACTTCTGTTTTATTCATGCATAAAGCATCCATGCATAATATTATTTGATATAGGTATAGCCGTTTACGAGTGGAATTATCCGTATTTCAAGATTTTCTTTTAGTGTCCTTTAGCTTTCGAACTAGGTGCCTTGAAACCTATGATACTCTTGAAGATAATTTTGAAGAAAGGGAGAGAATGGGAGCTGATAAGAGTGTCCTTGATCCAATCAAGGACATCAACTCTGAAAAACCTAAAGCGTACGTTTTCCGTTCAACCTTGGTGAAAATGGATTAAACAAGGAAAGAAACCAAGCAAAGCTGCAAGTTTTGTAGTCACTTATCGAATCCCTTCCAAGAAACCACCTATGAAGCTTCGATTAGTCTATGTAAGTACATAAATTGTTATCTCTTGTCTTAATCTTGTATTTGGTTTTCTTTGACTGTTTCATTTTTTTACCACAGTAACCGATCTGGAAAAAAAAGGAATTGGTTGTGACTGTAAAGGAAGAAAGAGATTTGCTTACATTATTAAGTTTGGGTGAGATTAAGCAAAGCAATGAAGCAATTCTCCGAAGCAATGAAGCCATATCTGGGCGATTAGATGTGTATCGAGAAGAGGCGAGAACTATTTCGAAGTATATGTGTGATCTTTTAAAAAGATTTGAAAGCGAGAGATTCAACATACTTCAAGGCTTTACCTTACGGTATGTTTGATGGTATAAATCACCCATCGGATCATCCATCCACATAATAGGTTTGATTTTGGTCTTTGTGTTGTTGAATTTTTCTTTGACAATTGGAAACATTGTAATGGTGTCTTTTAATGATGTAGGCTCTGGGAGAAGAAGAAGGTTGAAGGTGAACTACAGTAAGACCGAAAATGAAGATAATTTTGGATTTAAAAGATGTTGGAATGAGATATTTTGGTCCTTGGTCCTGCAAAAATAATTTTGGATTTAAAAGATGTTGGAATGAGATTGTTTTGGTCCTTGATTAGCCATGTCAAGTTGTTTATGGTCTAATGTTTCAATTCAATACTCGTAGAAATTGTAGATGATTTTGGCAAATGTTTCAGTTTTCTAAATGGGCTTAAATATAAATATAGCTAAATGGGCCTCAAATGATTTAAAAACGTGTGAAAATCAGGAGCGTTAAATTTAGGGCGATGAGTTTGGTTTGGTTAAAAGTAAAATCCACAGGAAAGGAAACTTTAATTGCGGTAATGAGACGCCACGTGGCACGTAACGCTTGCCTTTTCTTCCGGTGATTCATGCTCTCGAATCTAGGCCCTTTTTGAAAGGTAAAATCGAGGTTCTTCGTTTTGGCTCTCCTATTACCATGTTTGTAGAGGAAACAATGAGAATTCAGCTGTGATTTCTATCCGGAAGGCTAGAGAATTGGACACTTATTAAAGCAAACGTGATGCAGATCAGAAGTTGGAGTGTGAGGATACTTCTTGACTCGTTGTTTGAAAGCATCTGTGCCCGTTCTTGACTTAAACGCGCACCAGCCTTATCATAGCTCTCTTTTGCCATTATGGAAGTGGGTGGATATGATGGGTCACTGATGACAAGAGCTGAGTTATAAGTGAATGTTTTTGTGCATTATTGGCTTGTTGAGAATGACTTCTCGCCGTTTCCTATTGTTACGGCTAAGTCTTTTGGTGTGGCTCCTCCTTTCCACCTACCTGTGGGTTAGAACAAGTGGTGAAGTTGCTTGTCAAGTATCTGAATCTGAGCTGGGTTACAATACAAGTGGTGTTGGGAGTGAAAACTATGTTGAGTATCCACGT
Source organism: Draba incana (assembly GCA_963576765.1). Classification (NCBI taxonomy): domain Eukaryota; kingdom Viridiplantae; phylum Streptophyta; class Magnoliopsida; order Brassicales; family Brassicaceae; genus Draba; species Draba incana. Next base: position 34,325,093 of record OY755216.1, on the reverse strand, counting down.
TCGAAGACACCGGCATTTCATGTTGCTAATTTGAGCATCAGGCCTCTCACCTCTTGGAGTACCCATTTACAGAGGCCGATATATATTGAGGAGTTTCTACTTCTGTCCCATAGGGAAGCTCTATTAAGAATGCATCAAAGCTGCTTTAAATGGATCTGTAAAGGATGCAAAAAAGGATGAATCTGTGTATGTGGATACACATCTTTGTGGCAGATGTGTATTCTTTGTTGTGTAGCCAGATGCATTCCTTTGTTCAGTCAATGATGTGAAGGAGGGCAAGAAATATTGTTGCCGGTACAGAGGTAAGAAGAAGAACACTTTGCATTCTTCTTCTGATGCAGTATCTACATTCAGTGCTATTTAACAAATAATTGTCTGGCTTCTTCTACTCACATTAGTATTATTGTTGCAGGGATTTCTGAACTGGTCAAGGTCTTGCAGGTGGCTCAACACAATTGCTGTTTCGTTTATACTGACATTGTTACCATTCCAAACATGTTAGCTGGCGGTAGGAGAATTTCTCATGATTGACATCGCTGCTCTCTCTCTCCCTCAATCGATGTCCAAATAATATACAATGCTCCTTTGAGACGACGGGTACATTTTACAACTCTCCCTCACATACGTTTAAAACAAGAAGAAGATTCATGCTCCCATGTCTCATTAACTCCATGTGCAATCTTACCAAAAGAGTGATAAATGGCGACTCTAACGGGACCAGGCATTGTTTGAAAAAGCGGATGAACACAAAACAAATAGCTCAAAACCTCGGCCTCACCGAGTTTTAACTTTTATTAGAAATCTTACAAGAAGTTTACAACTCTCTTGTTGGTTTTACACAACCCTAAGCCTACCCTTAGTTTGTCACCCAAGATTCCTACTCTAAGCAAGATCAAAGACAAATCCTTTGTCTTTTACACACTCTTGCCCCCGTTATAGAGTTATCACAACTCTCTCAATAGAAAAGCTCCAGCGAGTTTTCTTTTCTTCAACGGCTAACCCTAGAACAATTTTCTTCAACCCTTTTTATATTCGTCGGGTAAGTAAATCTTCTAGGTTGCCTTTTCTTTGATTCATACGAATCCAAGATCTTCTGATACATTATTTCCTTTTTTGAATAAATCCTTTTAATAAGCTTGCACTCCAAGTTCGTTTCTTTTGCCACGTCACTTTAATGAACCTGTTGGAACAGCTACTCATTTGTTCCAGTAGCTCGTATTTTGGTGCTGAAGACACCTCTCTTTCATTGTTTTCATCCAAAGTTTACCATTTCATCGGCTTTCGCAGCGTATCGCAAGGTAAAAAAAAATGGAGAATTGAACCCATTTTAATCTTCTTGTTTCGTGGCATTTGTCTTCTTTACAAATGTGTGAATGGTTTTGTAACAACAGGTCACCAAACATGAGAGAAAATCCAAGATTGTTGATACACATAGCTATATTTGCGTTCCTTGCAAACGCTGTGATTCTATCTTCGTTGATGTTAACACAAGTATAAAAAGCACAGAGAGATAGAAGATTTGTGTGTGTTTTTTTTCCGACCAACAAAACTAACGATGTAATTTGTTCAGTTAGCTTTCTCTTGGGTTTGGACTTTTTATAGAATGAAAATGAATGGATACATATACTCGCCATTTTCCTTTTCAATTACTAGTGTCTAACATGCTCTTAGTTTTATATAAATGAAAAGGTGAAAAAGAAGAAGAATTTGAACAATTGTCGTTAATAATTCTTTGTTGCATATTATGCATGTGTGAGCTTACTTGAAGCATATCTTACAAACCATCCTCCTGTTCATATCACACCCATTTTAAGTTACTTTTCTTCTTCCTCAGCTTCTTGCGTTGGTAGGCGACCAGCTAAACAATGCTGATAACAAATGTGGAACACTTTTCTTAACCTTTGACCTTTGGGTCAACTAGGAAATCTTATAAGAGTTGTACATAAGTTGTGTTTATAGTTTATAGATACATACATAAGAAACATGTTGTGAATCCATTAGTAGGCCAACCATACATAATCAAACATGACACAGTTACAATCATACGCAATTACAGCTTAAAAGAGTACCATCAACTTGAAAATGGGACTACGTAATTTTTGGATATGATTTTGTGTCTAATTTGTGGACACGACGAACGAGAAAGAGAGAGAGACTCTGTGATTTGGCTTTTGAGGATTTACGTCTTTTATAGTGAACCAGATTGTAGGTTGACATCATGTCAAAAGCCCGGTTCGACCCGGTAGAAAGTAACAATCACACTTATTTTGCTAACAAAAATATCCTTAATATATCTAAGATAAAAATAACATATATTTTAGTCTCAAAACAGATTAAAAATATCGTAAATATTTCGCAAACGTATCTGACATCAGTATGAAGGATTGTTCGCAGTTCCCAACTTATACAGCTGAGTTGCGTGTCGTTTGAATTTTTAATTAACAATCACACTTATTTTGCTAACAAAAATATCCTTGACATCAGTGGGAATGTTTTACGACTGATTTTTCCGGGATAACAATGGTCATACCACATTAGGAGCGAGAAGGTGTCGGAGAAGATTGATCTAGTCAAATTTAAACCTATTAAATTCTTTTCTTTTAAAAAAAAATAATTGTATAATTTTTTTTAAAAGTTGTATAAGGTTTGATCCTTCATTTATCGCTACATTACCTATATTTGTGTTTCTAAATAATATTGATAATGATCGGCACATATGAAATACTGCGCAAATGCTAAAGTGGGAGTTTATTCCACCGGAATATCCTTCGATTCCGTTTTGATCGACGATGGCAAAAAGGTAATTTCAAAAATTCGAATTCTAGCGGGAAGAAATGTTATATGTTATCACCTTTGGATTTAACGACTGTTTGGGCTGCTTATTGGGAATGGATTACATTTGCTGAATCTAAGTAAGTCTTACTCTTGTTTATATTCTCTTTTTCTGAGATTGTGAAATTGATGTTTGTTCATGTGGAATTATTAGGTTTGAGCTACGTAATGTGTGTTGGTTCGAGATTCGTGGGAAGATAACTTGTAGAATGCTATCGGAAGGGACGCATTAGTCGATCACACGCCAGTGAAAGCTGTAGTTGGGTTTGTTGGTAAAGAAGCTACGAAAAAGTTAGTGTGGAGATGGGTGGTGTGAAGTGGAGTCGGTTATGGATATTAAACACATAAACCAATATAAGCAACGGACACCACATATGTTCATCCTAAGTTCACCGAAGCTATGTCTCAACGGTGGAAACTTTCCTCCCACAGCATCCACTATGAAGATCGGAAAACACCTCCGATGTAGTTTACAACAAAAAGAGAGTACAAAAAGATTTCTAAGGGAAGAAGATGGCTACGAGCTAAGCCTAGAAAGAGAGACAACACCTCTCTCTACATATACCTCTAGCTTACTTTATCTCTCTTTATGAGATGCCGTGAAGAAGCGCTCGAAAGCCTTAAAGCCATGTCATTCCCAATAAATGCGAATCCTGCAAGAGAAGCCAATAAAAATGATTTAGTTGAGTGGACAATCTGGAACTAGACTCGAGATAACATTAGTAAACTGAACTCAGTTTTGGTTATAAACAAAGTCGAATATTTACAACACAACGTAACAAGAAACATGCTACAAACCTTTTTAGTCCTAGGAACCATCTCAACAATCTGCTACCTTGGAACGTGATTGTGGTGACTGTGGTCCTCGTCGTCATGGTGAATTCGTTAGCTTCCCTCCTTCTTAGTCAATTATATTGTTCCATAAATGGAATAACTACTATCCTTAGTCAAATGAATGTTTTCTTAATTGCAAGGCTATGTCTTACAATTGTAATCTCTTGTTACTTTTAAATATATTGCATCAAAAAATTTCAAAAAAAAAAAAAACATGCTACAAACATCAAGTTTTTCGAAGACGTTTAGAGCAACACGAGAGTACAAAAAATCTCTTTCTTAGTACAAATTCTTAAAATCAAGCGTTACTTCTTAAAATCAAGAGAAAAATTTACTTAAATTGACTTAAATTGTTTACTTTGTTTTATTTTATTTTTGGTCAGCGAAATGTTACTTCTTTTTTAGCGTTAAGACATGTATGTGTTACGTCCATTGGTATATTGAACCGACCGGTATAGTTATTTGGACATAGCAACGTTTACGTACGTGGCACGCGTGTGTTTAGTCCTCCGCCATACAAGGTAATTTCTTCTCCTTTCTTCTTCCTCAAGTTTCAAACCTTAGATCCTTGAATATGTCACATGAACGGAAATCGCCATATGTCCGGTAGATAACGAGAAGTGGGAATGTTTTACGACTGATTTTTCCGGGATAACATTGGTCATACCACATTAGGAGCGAGAAGGTGTCGGAGAAGCATATTGATGCTACAAGCTGAGTTGGACGGGCTCCTTTAGGCGACGACTTGCCTTGGAGAGAGGGGAGTCACCTCGTTAAGATTCGAGATGAACTGCGCAAGCTTTCGCTAATTATTCTCTCTAGTCAAATTTAAACCTATTAAATTCTTTTCTTTTCAAAAAAAATATTTCTATAATTTCTACCAAAAAATAATATTTGTATATATATTTTTTTAAGTTGTAGTATAAGATTGATGCTTCATTCATCGCTACAGCCTACATTACCTATATTTGTGTTCCTAATAATTTTCGATTCCGTTTTGATCGACGATGGGAAAAAGGTAATTTAAAAAATTCGAATTCTAGCGGGAAGAAATGTTATATGTTATCACCTTTGGATTTAACGACTGTTGGGGCTGCTTATTGGGAATGGATTACATTTGCTGAATCTAAGTAAGTCTTACTCTTGTTTATATTCTCTTTTTCTGAGATTGTGAAATTGATGTTTGTTCATGTGGAATTATTAGGTTTGAGCTACGTAATGTGTGTTGGTTCGAGATTCGTGGGAAGATAACTTGTAGAATGCTATCGAAAGGGACGCATTAGTCGATCACACGCCAGTGAAAGCTGTAGTTGGGTTTGTTGGTAAAGAAGCTACGAAAAAGTTAGTGTGGAGATGGGTGGTGTGAAGTGGAGCTTGGGAAGATTTATATTAACAATGGAGAAAGTTGTGTTGAGATTGAGATTAGTATTATGGAGACTTAGAATGGACATTGGAAGAGTGGTTTGGTTATTCAGACCGGATAGAAGATGAAATGGTGTGTAGGAAGGAAGTTCCGATGAAGAAGTTGGTGTTTTGAGTATCAAGACAGTTACAAGCTTGTGTATGATATTCAATGTCTCTTGTACACCAATGTTTTGAATGGCAACAAGTTAATAATATACCAGAAGCTAACCATTTTGTGTTGTGAATATCTCAACCTTATAATATCCCATTAAGTTTGTTGAAAAGCAAAAGTGTAGACATAAGGCCATACAGAGGAAGCCATAGAAAGAATCAAAGAAGAAAGAAAGTTTTATAGGTCGACTTCGTTTTCGAATACAGTGAAAAGCCCTCAGAATTATTGACTCGTTTACACTCCCACACACAACCATAACACAGAAACCAAAATTTTGTAGCAGGATATTAATGTTGAAAGTTAAACTTGATTTTGGATCAAGATTAATTATTGGATTAATAATCCAATATTTTAATATTGGGCCAAACCCAATACTTGATCCATGTTCTAGAGTTTTCTCTAGAAAATATCTAAATCTCCACCTCCTTAAAATGTTCTAGAATATGGTAGAGAATAAGCATCTAGATATTTCCATGAAATTATCTAGATAATTGTAATAAAATAATGTTAGAACTCTCTAGATTTAGGACTATAATAATCTAGATATTTTGTACCTTGGAGGCTATAAATACCTCCTTCCCCTTTCATTTGTAATCAAGTTGTTCCAACAAAAATCTCTAAGTAATAAAATCTTCTACTTCTTAAAATTTCTATTCTCTCCAAATTTCTCAAATACATTCTCCATCTCTTTAAAACTTTTATTTCCAACAAAGTGGTATCAGAGCGTTAGGTTCCTAAAGATGGCGAGTAGCGGCATTCCCTTCCAAGTCCCGATGCTTACAAAGAGCAACTACGATAATCGGAGTCTAAGGATGACGGCGATTCTAGGAGCACATGACGTGTGGGAGATAGTCGTTAAAGGCTACGATGAACCGGAGAACGAAGCTAGTGTATCTCAAACTCAAAATGATAGTTTGAGAGACTCAAGGAAGAGAGACAAGAAAGCTCTCTGTCTAATCTATCAAGGATTAGATGAAGACACGTTCGAGAAGGTCGCGGGAGCAAAGTCGGCCAAAGAAGCATGGGAAAAACTTCGAACTTCTTACAAGGGTGCGGAACAAGTCAAGAAGGTACGTCTTCAAACTCTAAGAGGAGAATTTGAAGCGTTGCAAATGAAGGAAGGTGAACTCGTCTCCGATTATTTTTCAAGGGTTTTAACGGTTACTAATAACCTTAAAAGAAATGGAGAGAAGTTAGACGAAGTAAGAATCATGGAGAAGGTTCTTAGATCGTTGGATCCAAAATTTGAGCATATAGTCACCGTGATCGAAGAAACAAAGGATTTGGAGGATATGACAATGGAGCAACTTCTTGGATCCCTACAAGCGTATGAAGAAAAGAAGAAGAAAAAAGAAGATATCGCAGACCAAGTACTCAAGATGCGGATTGATGAAACTAAAGAAGAAAGTGGTCGAAGCCAACAAAGACGTGGTGGTGGCCAATTCCGAGGACGAGGTCGCGGATATGGAAATGGACGAGGTTGGAGACCATATGAAGACAATACCAACCAAAGAGGAGAAAGTTCTTCAAGAGGTCGTGGGAGAGGAAATCCAAGACCAAGGTACGACAAGTCAAATGTTAAATGCTATAATTGTGGGAAGTTTGGTCATTATGCTTCCGAATGTAAAGCTCCTCACAACAAAAGAGTTGAAGAGAAGGCGAACTATGTTGAAGAAAGAAGCGGCGAAGGAGATATGTTGTTGATGGCGTGCAAGAATGATGGAAAGGAAGAAAACCACAAGTGGTTCCTCGATAGTGGTGCAAGCAATCACATGTGCGGGCAAAGAAGCATGTTGGTGGAGCTTGATGAATCGGTGAAAGGAAACGTGGCTTTAGGAGATGAATCGAAGATGGAGGTGAAAGGTAAAGGAAATATTCTCATCCGATTGAAGAATGGAGATCACCAATTTATATCCAACGTCTACTATATTCCAAGCATGAAGACTAACATCTTGAGCCTTGGACAACTCTTAGAGAAAGGTTATGATATTCGCTTAAAAGATAATCACCTTTCTATAAGAGACCAAGGAAGCAATCTCATTACTAAGGTACCGATGTCAAGAAACCGAATGTTTATACTTAACATTCAAAGTGACATCGCGCAATGTCTCAAGATGTGCTATAAAGAGGATTCATGGCTTTGGCATCTTCGATTCAGGCATCTCAACTTTGGAGGATTAGAGCTTCTTTCAAAGAAGGAAATGGTGAGAGGTTTGCCTTGCATCAACCATCCAAATCAAGTGTGTGAAGGGTGTTTACTTGGAAAACAATTCAAAATAGGTTTTCCAAAGGAGTCAAGTACAAGAGCTCGAAAGCCGCTGGAACTCATACACACGGACGTGTGTGGTCCGATCAAGCCAAGATCACTCGGTAAAAATAACTATTTCCTTCTCTTTATTGATGATTTTTCAAGAAAAACATGGGTTTACTTTTTAAAGGAGAAATCAGAAGTTTTTGAAAACTTTAAAAAGTTTAAAGCCCATGTCGAGAAGGAAAGTGACCTTGTGATCAAAGCCATGAGATCTGACCGTGGAGGAGAGTTCACGTCCAAAGAATTTTTGAAGTATTGTGAAGATAATGGCATTCGAAGACAATTAACGGTGCCCAGATCCCCTCAACAAAACGGAGTAGCAGAAAGGAAGAACAGAACAATCCTTGAGATGGCGAGAAGCATGCTAAAAAGTAAGAAACTACCAAAGGAGTTTTGGGCAGAAGCAGTTGCGTGTGCGGTTTATATTTCAAATCGATCTCCGACAAGAAGTGTTTGGGGGAAAACACCACAAGAAGCTTGGAGTGGAAGAAAGCCCAGTGTTTCTCATCTAAGAGTCTTTGGAAGCATTGCTCATGCTCATGTACCGGACGAGAAGCGGAGCAAACTAGATGATAAAAGCAAGAAGTACATCTTCATTGGTTATGACGCCAACTCCAAAGGCTACAAGCTCTACGATCCTAACACAAAGAAGACAATCACAAGCAGAAATGTCATCTTTGATGAAGAAGGAGAATGGGATTGGAGATCAAATAGTGAAGATTATAACTTCTTTCCACATTTTGAAGAAGAAGACTTGGAGAAACCAAGAGAAGAGCCCATTACACCACCAACTTCACCAACACCTAGTTCTCAAGGAGATCAAAGCTCAAGTGAAAGGAGTCCACGTTTTAGGAGTATACAAGAGCTTTATGAGGTAACCGAAAACCAAGACAATCTTACCTTATTTTGCCTATTTGCGGATTGTGAGCCCATGAACTTCCAAGAAGCTATGGAAGAGAAGACATGGCGAAATGCAATGGATGAAGAAATCAAGGCGATACAAAAGAATGATACTTGGGAGTTAGCATCACTTCCAAATGGGCACAAGGTGATCGGTGTGAAGTGGGTGTACAAAGCAAAGAAGAATTCTAAAGGAGAAGTTGAAAGGCACAAGGCAAGATTGGTGGCAAAAGGCTATAGTCAAAGAGCCGGAATCGACTATGATGAGGTATTCGCTCCTGTGGCTCGTTTAGAAACTATTCGACTAATCCTTTCATTGGCGGCTCAAAACAATTGGAAGATACATCAAATGGATGTCAAATCAGCCTTCTTAAATGGAGATCTTGAAGAAGAAGTTTACATTGAGCAACCACAAGGCTACATAGTCAAGGGTGAAGAAGACAAGGTCCTAAGGTTGAAGAAGGCATTTTATGGCTTAAAACAAGCCCCAAGAGCTTGGAATACTCGGATTGATAAGTATTTCAAGGAAAAAGACTTCATCAAGTGTCCATATGAGTATGCACTCTATATCAAAATTCAAAATGAAGATATATTGATCGCATGCTTATATGTAGATGACTTGATATTCACCGGTAGTAATCCAAGAATGTTCGAGGAGTTCAAGATGGAGATGACGAAAGAATTCGAGATGACGGACATTGGATTGATGTCTTACTACCTTGGGATTGAAGTTAAGCAAGAAGATAATGGAATCTTCATTACTCAAGAAGGCTATGCTAAGGAGGTACTTAAGAAGTTCAAGATGGATGACTCAAACCCAGTTAGTACACCAATGGAATGTGGAGCCAAGTTATCAAAGCATGAAGAGGGAGAAATGGTGGATCCAACACTCTTTAAGAGTTTGGTAGGAAGTCTACGCTACTTAACGTGCACTAGGCCTGACATCTTATATGCAGTCGGAGTTGTTAGTCGCTACATGGAGCATCCAACAACAACTCATTTCAAGGCGGCTAAGAGGATCCTTCGCTATATCAAAGGTACTATAGACTTTGGCTTATATTACTCTAGCTCTAACGATTACAAGCTTGTTGGATATAGCGATAGCGATTGGGGTGGCGACGTTGATGATCGAAAAAGCACAAGTGGCTTCGTGTTCTATGTTGGAGATACAGCTTTCACATGGATGTCAAAGAAGCAGCCGATTGTAACGCTTTCTACTTGCGAAGCAGAGTACGTAGCTGCCACTTCTTGTGTTTGTCATGCCATTTGGTTACGAAATCTCTTAAAGGAGTTGAGCTTGGCACAAAAAGAGCCAACAAAGATTTTTGTGGATAACAAGTCAGCAATTGCTTTGGCAAAGAACCCAGTCTTCCATGATCGAAGTAAGCACATTGACACGCGCTATCACTACATCAGAGAGTGTGTCACCAAGAAGGAAGTGCAATTGGAGTATGTGAAGACGAATGATCAAGTTGCTGATATTTTCACCAAGCCACTTAAGCGCGAAGATTTTATCAAGATGAGGAGTTTGCTTGGAGTAGCAAAATCAAGTTTAAGAGGGGGTGTTGAAAGTTAAACTTGATTTTGGATCAAGATTAATTATTGGATTAATAATCCAATATTTTAATATTGGGCCAAACCCAATACTTGATCCATGTTCTAGAGTTTTCTCTAGAAAATATCTAAATCTCCACCTCCTTAAAATGTTCTAGAATATGGTAGAGAATAAGCATCTAGATATTTCCATGAAATTATCTAGATAATTGTAATAAAATAATGTTAGAACTCTCTAGATTTAGGACTATAATAATCTAGATATTTTGTACCTTGGAGGCTATAAATACCTCCTTCCCCTTTCATTTGTAATCAAGTTGTTCCAACAAAAATCTCTAAGTAATAAAATCTTCTACTTCTTAAAATTTCTATTCTCTCCAAATTTCTCAAATACATTCTCCATCTCTTTAAAACTTTTATTTCCAACAATTAATAACAAATATTATTTTTGCATAGATAAACATGTTGTGATAATATTAAGCATATAAAAAGTAAAACCAAGTCATTAAATACTCAAACCAGTCAAGACTTAACAAAACAAAAACAGAAGAAGAAACATAAAGAGTCATAACAAGAACATTTATTCTTCTGGAATAGAACCAACGCCAAGGGCAAAGAGGGCTACTTACTCTAGGTTCAACACACACATACACAAACTATGCTCAAGGCACAGCACAAAACTCCTGAGCTTAGCCGTTCTGTTCAGGTTCTGCATTTGAAATTATGGATTCCATTAATGCAGTAATATATAGAATGCTTTGCCAACAAGTAGCAATAAGATTTTTACCATGAATTCTGCGAGCGCGTTTTTCAAAACCTCTGAGCGCGCAATTTGCCATTAGCCCAATCCTTTGCCTCTGATGATCATTCAAATTGAAGCCTTTAAATTCCTCATGGAGCTTCTCCAAAAAATTATTTAGCTGTCACGAACAAGAAGAATCATGTCACATATCAAAGATTGTTTGAGGTAAACCTTTTATATATACTCAAAAGCAACATTCTCACCCTCGCCCTCGCCTCGTATTCCCATTGTCTTGAGCAAATGATTGATGAAGGAGAAAGATTCTCCTCTTCAGACACCAGAGGATGAGGACGATCAATGAAATCATTTTCACCCTCACCTCGTCATCAGTTAGTATTTTCCCTTGTCTTGAGCCACTGTTTGATGAAGGAGGAGGAGGAGAAGGCTTCTCCTTATCTCCAGAGGAAGGCTTCTCCTTATCTCCAGAGACATCCTTCTTCTCTCCAGAGGAGGCTTGCATCTCCTTCACCGCCTTTCTCTTCAACGACCTCCTATGATTCCTCTTCTGACTTGTGGTGTCTAAAATCAGAATAAAAGGATACGAATCCATACAAAAATAGAGAGTGAAATCTTTAAACAGCACAAAGGTATTTGGATGCTTACATATTATTACCGGTGGTGTTCCAGCGAGATCCATCTGCTTCGCTTCTTCAGAATTTACTAAGAAGAACCAAAAAATAAACAAAAATGAGAACGAATTCAGGAACAGGAACCAAATGAGTAAGAGAGTTAGAGATCAACAACTTACTTAGAGCGCCGCAACTGAGATGTTCAAGCTAGGGTTGATACGATAAAAGAAAGAGAGAGGATTTAGGGCTCCGTAAATGGTTCCGTTTTACTAAAGAGTTCTATTTTTTTACTTCCGTAAATATTATCTTGATTCAGAAAATAGGCCAAAATATGCCTAGGATTTTGCTAAATATCTTTATTATTTTCATTGTCATATAAAAGCTAGGATAAAAGTCTTCTAACTTATCTTGTGTTATATAAACTAGATAAATTTTGTGTTTAGCTTTGTGATTCCATAAACAGAGCCAATGACCGATATTTCTTCAAAGTTTATGCAATTCCTGTTTCCAAATTTGTTATCAAACTCATATTGCTTCCGGTGCAAGTAAACGAAGGAGATATGTGCTTAAGCACGCGGCCCATAGTGATTTGTAATTAGCAAACATACACGTCTTAAGCTTCAATCTCGCATCTCGACATTTTGTGCCGTAATCTACACCTACCTTGCAATTATCAAATTCTGTGAACAAATCCTTTAACTCACCTTTGTTCATAAACCTAGTAGGTGGACACAGCGCTTTCCTAAAATAAATTGTGCTATATCTTGGACAAGTATATTATTTCCGTAATTCCTATTCAACTATATCATTATCAATAGTCAAATTTTACAATGTTATTTAGTTTACCAACAGGGGTGCAAAAATTACCAATCCAAAACTTTCAACCTATAATCAGTAATTATAATATAAAAGTTAGAGGACTTTCTGTATACTCTTTCTCTAAAATCAAAACAAGTGAAAATGAAATGTTGAAACCTTGGGATTGGCGTTACAGAAACTTAAAAGCAATATAGTCAAATTTATGTATATATATATTCAAAATCCACATTTGTCACCTTCTCTCTGATTAGAGGGATTAGCAATGCAGCCAAGGGGGTTGAGGTTGGGATTGCGTCTTTCGGATTCTGATTTTTGGTTGCTAACACAGAATAACCATAATAATAAAAGTCACGAATCCATATCAAAAATACAATGAAATTTCTTTAGAGTCTAGAATATTTATATATAACTTACTTGGGATTTCGTCTTTTTGATTTATGCAATTACAAAGTTTAAAACTAAAGACACAACTCAAGTAAAATGTTTAAGAAAAGACAAAAAGTACAATATGCAGATTAAACGTATTGAAGATCAAACTTATTAAACCATAAAAAGTACTGAAACAAACTTATTAAACCATAAAAAGTATTGAAACATAGAAACATCAAATTCCTAATCAATGAAAACATAGCAAATCAAATCCCAATGAACTGATGAAGAATCAAAAATAAAACATGGGAGCTTGTCAAGAAACCGGCTGGAGTAAAACCTATAGGGTTGAAGTGGGTTTACAAAATCAAGAGGAAAGCCGATGGTACTGTGGTTAAGCACAAAGCGAGGCTTGTAGCAAAGGGCTATGTGCAACAACAAGGCATAGATTTTGAAGAAGTATTCGCACCTGTGGCAAGAATAGAAACCATTAGACTTCTCATATCTTTAGCAGCAAGTAATGGCTGGGAGATACACCATCTATACGTCAAAACGGCGTTTCTCAATGGTGATTTGAGTAAGGAGGTTTACGTAACTCAACCTGAAGGTTTTGAGAAAAAGGGACAAGAAGACCGAGTATATAAACTCAGCAAAGCGTTGTATGGGTTACGTCAAGCACCTAGAGCGTGGAGTTTGAAACTTGATAGCACGCTTAAGGAAATTATTTTTGTCAAGTGCGCTAAAGAGCCATCGGTTTATCAAAAGAAGACTAAGGAGGATCTTTTGATCATTGCAATATATGTTGATGACTTGTTTGTCACAGGAACATCCGTTCAAGTTATCAAGCGTTTTAAGGAGGACATGTCAAGAAAATCCGAAATGTCCGATCTTGGGAAACTTTCGTATTACCTGGGGATAGAGGTGGTGCAAGGAGCGGATGGGATCAGAATAAAGCAAGAAGGATATGCACAAGGGATCCTAATTGACAACAAGATGGAAACGTGCAATCTAACTCATATACCCATGGAGTCAAATCTGAAAATATCAAAGGCTGAAGAAGAAGAGGAGATTGATGCTACTGCCTATAAGAGAACAATCGGCTGTTTGAGGTATTTACTTCATACTCGTCCTGACTTGTCGTATAGTGTTGGAGTGTTAAGCCGATATATGCAGAGTCCGAGAACATCTCACGGACACGCACCCAAGCAAGTCCTAAGATACGTGAAAGGAACCACTAAATATGGACTATTCTTCAAAAGAAACGGAACAAGGAGAGTAGTTGGATATAGTGACAGCAGCCATAACATTGATGTTGATGATGGAAGAAGCACATCAGGGCATATTTTTTATTATGGTGCATCTCTAATCACGTGGACTTCACAGAAACAAGAAACGGTAGCACTATCATCCTGTGAAGCAGAATATATGGCTGCAACTGAGGCTGCAAAGCAAGCAGTATGGATATATACGGGATGTATAAAGCAAGAGTGACTTCAGATTTTTGAAGTGTTTAGCAACTATCTTTTCCTAAAAAATGTAACATAAACGCTTAGTAAACAAAATAAGTTAAATTAATTGACAAACTTAAAACTCAGTTTGTTTACCTTGATGAATTCGTTATTGGTTGTAATCTTCAAATGTTCTAGTATGTTTTGAACTTGAACAGCAAAAGGAGGTGGGCTTAGACGCTCGTATAATGCCTTCATCATCTATTAATAGATGCTCTTGATCACCATTTCCTAAGGAAAGAGAAAATGTAAGTAACGATTGATACTGGATTCTTCATCTACAGGATTCAAAACCGAAAAACTGGTTAACACTAAAGTTAACCCCGCCCCAACTTTAAGCTATTACCTCTAGCTGGCTTCTCCTTCTCTTTCTCTTTCTCTCCAGATGAAGGCTTCTCCTTCTCCTTCTCTTTCTCTCCAGAGGAAGGCTTCTCCTTCTCCTTCTCCTTCTCCTCCGTCAGCTTTCTCTCCTTTTTCATCAACCTCTTCTTCTTATTTTTGTTATCTAATGAGAGAATAAAAGTCACGAATCCATATACCAAAATACAGTGGAATCATTAAGCAGCACAAAGGTCTTCGCATACTTACATATTATAACCGTCTGCTTCGCTTCTTCAGAATTCACTAAGAGAAACAAACAAACATAAAAGAAAACAAATTCAGGAACAGATTCGCAAAACGAAATGAGTAAGAGTTTCGAGATGAATAACTTACTTAGAGCGCCGCAATTGGGATGTTCAATCTAGGGTTGATACAACGAACGAGAAAGAGAGAGTATGTGATTTGGCTTTTGAGGATTTAGGGTTCCCTTCTATACGGCGGCCCGTCTTTTATAGTGAACCAGATCTTTTTGTTGTATTTTAAGATATTATTTTCAAGGCAGAATATCTCAAGTTAGTGCTAATCTATTGATGCAGTCAGTGGATAGGCGTTGGATCGGGTTTCTACTGAGTCTTTATGTGATTTCCGCTGCATTTCTTCGCAATTGTACGATTTTCTAGGTAATTCGTGCATCACATTTTGAAAACAATGACTAGTTTTGTAAAATATATGGTTGGACCTTCTTTGATCTATATACAGGGGAGAGTAATATTGGTTCCAGAGTTCTTGGAAAAAGTTCCATCTTTATTTCCGACTTATTTCTCGCGATGAATCAGATTATAATCTTAGATCAAATTACCGGGCTATAGAGTTCATTATAATAATAATAATATTTAAGATTTTAAATTAACAATCACACTTATTTTGCTAACAAAAATATATCTAAGATTTTGTTAACTATATCAACAACAACAAAAAGAAAAATTGATATAGACGTGTGTAACAATTGACATTTCCGCTGCATTTCTTCGCTCACATAAAATTGCACGAGCGATGCAACTTAGCATTTTCGGAAGCATGGTGAAAGAAAATATCACAATTTGAGATTCTTTTCAACAATTTATAAACTTGCTCGGATTATTAATCCGAAGCTTTTTCATCTTGTAGGTTAATGTGTATAGAAGAAATGCAAGTTTTGGAGGCAAGTACAAGAAAGTTCCATTAAACTCAGCTCAAGGTCTCATTTCAGCTAAATCAGAAGGTTATATTGTAACCAAAAAACAGCTCGAATCCCGTAAATTTTCGCATCAGCTTCCTCTGCAAGTAGCGGAAAGTAGCACAAGGCGTAAAACGATGGTGGAACCAAGTGATGATGAAGATGCAGGATTCGCTGTGAGAATTGATTCTCCGAGTAAAATCTTTTCAGTGATGATTTATGAAGCATTGTAATGTTTTGTAACATAGAAATGAGTGTAAAATGTTTCTCTTACTTATGTTTCTTGTACAAAAGCAAAAGAATAAAAGGCAGAAAAAAACAACACAGCAATTTGATGAAGGTTGTGAAAATTGTTCCAAAATTATTATTATAAGAGGTCCCATACAAACATATCTTATTACCCAATTTCAACTTGGTTTTTTCTTGATTATTTGCCTATCACTCTTTGGTTAGTAACTAACTCTTCTTTTTAGTCCAAAAATAATATTTGCCAATTTGAAAACTTTTTTTTTTAAATTACCGCATAGCTTTCGACTGAAACCGATAATCCCCAACACCCTATGCATATAATATTAGTTTCGTCTCAAACGATCCTGAAAACAAATTTCTTGTTATATGTTTTCTTTCTTTTCCTTTTGTGAACATTTCTTTACCTAGAGTCAATTTTTCTTTAATAAGTTGGTTGTAAGAAAGAAAAAATTGCCGACTCCACTAACGCCAAAAGTTATATTGTTTTTTTTCCAATATATAACTGCCAAAAGTTATATTGTTTTTTCTTCCAATATATAACTGCCTACTCATGCATGGTGGTCAAGGTATGTAATAATTTGAGACAAACAAAAAATCTAATATTTTCAACTATTTTGATCATGTTTATAAACGTTTTAAATTCTTAAAACATGTTGCTCTTCTGATTTCGTAGAATTAGTTTGGCATTCGGTTCCAAATCCTCGATTTTTTCAAGACAAGAAGCAGATAATTGTATAGCTAATTCAAAAAGATCTAATTATTGGCACACTTACCCTAGTAATGAAATAGAAATATATCACACAAGTTTTAACCAAATCCACGATCAGCCACATGCATGCACTAATACATTAGGCAATAGGCATATCACATATGTATTGATTGAGTTGAGTATGAACACTTTACCACTTTTCTTCATATCTTAGTAATCATGCCCACATACGTAACATAACATCAGCACGACGTCATTTTACTGAATAAAACTTTTATTTCAACACTCAATATTAATATTTAATACTAAACTCATTTTATTTTTAAATTCTGATATTTTTCATATTAATGTCTAGAATTCTCTTGTTCTCTTAACATCGGATTACAAATTTGAAGATCAACCATTTATATAAGGATTGTATCCAACTAACAAATATTTGCTGACAAGAAAAAAAACAATGTAAAATAATTTCGTTTCTTGTTCTTTATACTTTTTACCTTACAAATTTAAAATTACATCTCTTGCTTTTGCTTTATTTATTGGTTCTTTGTTATCTTTATTCTTGTTTACCCATCATACTTCATCTGTTTTTGTTTGTTTGTTGATATCATACTTTATCTATTTAGCTTGTGAATCTCTTAATAATATGACAAGATGCTTTGCTAATTGAATAAAGGAAAAAGAGTAAAAAGCTCAAAATCAAAAAATCCAAGAAATTCAAAGAATATAATAGAATTGTTCTCATTAGAAAATTCCACCGGATATTATACAACATTTTTCAAAATTTACCTATCCTTATAATTACTTTCTATACAAAAGTTGAAAGTTTCTCTCATCGCCAATGATTACTTTGGCTTTCTAAAACCTCGATTATATCACACTTAACCACCCCAACTAATTACCATTATTACATAATTCACCCCTTAGTTCTTATTATAGTAATTGTACCCCTCCCTTGTGTTTGGATCTTAGTAAGAGCCACAATGGCTTTACCAGAAAGGCCTGGTCCAAGGGTCGAGGTGCATGCTCGAGACGCAAAGTCTCCTACCGGATGTCGAACAGGCCGAGCCGGTGGCATAAGAATCCTCTTATTTATGTCATTTAGGGTTACATATTCTTCTCGACCACCTGGTTTCACTAATCCAAATGGGTAGACCATTCTCGTGATTAGCCTTTTGTTTTTATCACCACAATTAGACGACGATGGTTCGGTCGGAGATTTTTCTCGGACATAGGTTTTGTCGGAAGAAACAGAAGTGTCCGGTGACTCGTAAACGGTCGATATTGGTTCCTCAAAGTTGCTAATTATTCCACTCTTACGTTCATCTGTTCATTAGTAGATTTTTAAAAAAAATGTAATGATTTCATCCGAATAAAAAAAAAATGTCATCCAGCTGTTTTTTTTTTTGTCTTCAACAAAATAAAAAAAAACTATTTTTGGTCCGACAATTATAGGTAAATTTATATACTTTCTTATGTTAATGCCATTTGAATTGTAAATGACTAACAATTTTTTAATTTTTAAAAGTAGGTCTCACCTGTGTTAACATGTGGAGTGGCAAACTGACTATTCAAAGAGCTATAACTCTCATGCAGGCCCCAATCGTTCTGCATTTTCAACCATCAACAAAATTCAAATTATAATTACTTATATATTTTGTTATCAAATCAGTTGGAAATGATAAAATGAAGAAAAATACACATCATTATGATAATTAAATTAGTCATGGAGAAAAGTAATTAACGAATTACACAAACCTCCTGCGAATAATTATCGTTAAGAGATCTTGAAGGATCCTCGAACAAGAGACGTCTCCTTTTGCTTCTCTCACCGGACTCCATAAGGGCGTCTTCAAGGTAACCTGTGGAGATGTCGGAGTAATCCATCTCCGGTGATCGGTAAACCTGTTCCGGCGATCCATTCATGAATCCACACGCATCTACAATATAATTGACACGCTTTTATTTCTTTTCATAATATAATTAACAAAAAAACGTTTTGCATTATACAAAACGTTTGTATATGAATAATTATCTTAATTTACTTGTAATTAAACACATGCACGTAGCAAATATATTATTACATTACGTACATATTCGTATATGTATATTCATATTTAAGAATGATAAGAAGACATTAATATATGTTTGTGTATATGTATATTTGTGTATATACATACCAAGATTGGAGTCAGGCTTGAAGAGTGATCCAAGGTGATGGAGATCCCAAGTGGGGAGAGAATAGAGAAGCTCACTCATTTTGGGGGTTTTTTTTTGGTTTAATTAATTTTTGTGTTTTGTTATTTTGTACAACAAAAACTTACAAGGCTGCCTATTTATCTTGGTGGATTGTGTGTCTAAAGTGAAAGTAAATTAAAAATATATCTATATTGGGGGAAAATATTAAAGTTAAAAAGCAGTGGAGAATTTTGGAAGATGAAGAACGAAATTGTACTCGATACAGTCAACGGCAAAGAAATAAGGCAAAAGAACAATGGTTGGATAGTGTTTTTTTTGTTCTTTGTATGAATGTGTACAAATTATCTTTACCAAAACAATGTGTACAAATTATTGTTCAAATTTAAATTATATACATAATGAATTTGATTGGTAAGTCGTCAAGTGGTAAAATAATAAAATAAACTGTTTACAATTTTCTATTAAATTTTACATAATACAATGAAACTTTTCATTCTGACGGATTACTAAATTAAACTGTTTTGTTAGATAATTATACTATTCGTAGTTATTTCAAAATTAGTACTAGAGATGTGTTCTATGTGGGAAAAGGTACAATTGTCTTTGAAATTTTGTTAGAGTTTGGTTAGATGGGGGACCTAATAATGGCTTTGAAATTTTGTTAGAGTTTGGTTAGATGGGGGACCTAATAATGGCTAAAGGTTCTGATATCACATCATGCTGTTATATGATTCTTTTCTTACTGACCAGCTTTAAGCAAATTTAGTAAATAATGTTATAACTTGACTCAGTCAATATGTACTATAGAATAAGAAATTATCATAAGTGGATAGTTACATATGTCGGCAATTTGAAACGTTTAAGATCACGTATAGATTGTAATGGTTATGAAATGATTAAAAAAGATATAAACACGTCCATGTTTCACTGTTCCTAACGTTAATCACTCGCTCAAGTGGTAAAATATCCGTGATAAATATTAATATACAACAATATTCTATACTCTTTTAATTTTGTATGATTGATCGCTGATATGAACATTAGTAAAACGAGCATATTCATAGTCAATCAAAATCTACAACATTACTAGTTGTAATTATATTGGATGAAAATTAAGTCAGATACGTAACATTCGAAAAGTGTTTTTGGGGTAATACGAGATAATGCGGTGACATTTTCGTAAATGATGTATATACCACATTTTTTTGACAAAATATGGTATTATGTAGAATAGTGCCATTAGATAAAATACATAAATTTATTTACGAAACTATCACTAAGTCATCTTTTGCATATATATACAGAATGTAGAAGATTAAATACCAAATCAAGAATCTATCATGTGTTTCACAGTTCATTAAACCATTGTCCTCAATTTCAAACGACAATCATGAGTCATGAAATATCTACTCCTGTTTCTTTTTTTCCCCTAGTTGAACCAAAAAGTCATGTACACAGAATAACTTTTGTTTTTCGATGAATAACAGAGATTTATTCTATATTTAAATTACTTTAATCTTGATACTATCTTGCTTCTCATTTGGTGAACAACCGTTCTTCTTTTTGATGCTTTTTCGGGGATTTATCTTCATTCTTCAACAATGGTGGGGTCGTGTCACGTCCTTTCACGTTTACCTTATTCCATTATTACATACCATTATTTCAATTTATTTCATTTGTGATTTTTATATACATTTGATTTGACTTGATCTGATTTGATTTGATAGGATGATGAAATTGTTCGGAATGGTATCAACAGTTGAAGCAACGTAATCATTATAGAAGAAGGTATGGTCGTGTAACGAACGGTCGGGGTGTGTGATACAAATTTGCAATGAATTTAACCTAGGCTTTCAATGATAACAGCAGAATGATTAAATTTCTGACAGAATGATTAAATTTCTCACAGAATCTGACAGCAGAATGATTAAATTTCTGGCAGAATAATTAAATTTTTAGCAGAATCTGACAGAATAAAATAAAATTAAATAGTGTCAGTAGAACCATTATACCAATAGCAGAATCATTCTAGAGACAAAAACTGATAGTAGAACCATTAAACGAATAGTGTCAGTAGAACCATTAAGCCAATGGCAAAACCATTAAACTAGTACCATTTAGAGCCATAATATATAGTAATGATTTATTTTTTATTGAATATTGTAAAAACTAATACTAGTATTTTCCACGAACTAATTTATTTAGATTATTTACTTATGCACAAACGGCTGGCATATAACTATATCAATTTTCAAAAAATACAATCTCCACCTACTTTGATGAGGTTTTGTAAAGCCTTTTTTAGTTCGTTAACATGGTTGCCATTCATTTATTTATTTGAAAACCATTATGAAGGAACTATAGCAAAACATTACTCCAGTATATATAGTAGGTGCACGTGGCACATTCACACAAAAAAATCATTTAACATTTTTGTTTATACTATGAAATGATTTAGAAATTAAGACCTTAAGTTTTTAATAACTTTTTGTGTGCAAATATAGGGTTAGATTGGTAGCACTAGCAATCTTTTACTATCTTACAACCATTTTTTAATTTATACCGATTTAGATTGTACCAATCACGAAAATTTTACCAAAAGTTTTACCAACACTATTACACTAATCTTTATTTATACAGTTTTATCTCAAGTCTTTATCTATACAGCTTTGCATTATGCTGCAAAGCTTACTGCTCCAGCTTTTTAAAAAACTAGGTTACCAATCGGACCTATAGTTTTTTTTTCATCTTAAAGTACCGTCGACCAAATTTAAACAACTACCCGTACACAGTCAAAATCGACCATAAACAACAAAAAGATTACATAGCTACGTTACAAATCATGATATGTTAAAAAAAATATAATGCTATAGTTAGCTAGATTTGTATAACCATGTTGAAAGTTATGTACATGTATTTAACTGTCCCACATGTTTTCCCATTATGTAAAATTTCCATTTTTTATTGTTCGTTTGGTATGTAATAAGGTATTAATACATCGAGTTAATAATTTATTTTGTTTCTGTTAAGGTTCTAGATGGTTCTAGAACCTTCCGTAATATCTTAATATGATAAGTTCATATCTTATGTATTTAGAAAGTGTATATTTAGATTGTCTTGGGAGTTACTTAACCTAATTGTAATAGATGTATATAAGGCGTTGGCCTCTCGTGAATAAGATCAAGTTTTCCCAAAAGCTCTTGCTTACTTTACATGGTATCAGAGCCTAATAATTCATAAAAGTTCTAATTACTAAAGTTCGTAGTTCGAGTTTTCATCATGGTCGATGATAAGTTATCATCAAAAGTTGTCGTGAAGGTTGTTCCTTCACCTTATGACTTGTCGCCGTCAGACAATCCAGGGATGGCGATCTCTCCGGTTTTGTTAACTGGAGAAAATTATGCTGAGTGGGCAACAGAGCTTGAAAACGCTCTTACGGCAAAGCGTAAATCGGGTTTCATCAACGGAACTTTACTTAAGCCTGTCGATAATCCTGAAGAGTTAGATCAGTGGAATACGGTGAATTCCATGATCGTTGGGTGGATTAGGGCTTCTATATCGCCTAAAATTCGCTCAACCGTCACGTTTACATCAGATGCGCATAAGTTATGGAGTGATCTGATGAAGCGGTTCGCGGTCGGAAACGCAGTGCGTATACATCAGTTAAAAGCTGAATTGGCTTCGTGCAAGCAAGATGGTTCGAGTATCATGGATTACTATGGTAAGCTCTTTGTTAAGTGGGAAGAGCTTCTAAGCTGCAAGCCCATTCCAAAGTGTTTGTGTTCAGCTCGAGACACATATCTCAAGGAATATGAAGAGGAACGTGTTCATCAATTCCTCATGGGTCTGGATGAGGTGCGGTTTGGGAACGTGGTGACAAATATCATTGGAATGGATCCATTACCCGAGCTTAACAGCGTGTATCAACGTGTAATACGAGAAGAAAGACGATTGGAACCAGTCAAAAGTGATTCCAATCAAGTTGTTGTTGGTTTTGTTGCAAAATCAGACCACAACCAATCTATTGATTCAACTGACATGAATGGTTTCATGGCGGTAGTAGCTCGGGCGCGTTCTGGTGTGGTGTGCTCTAATTGTGGTCGTAGTGGACATGAGAAGAAAGGGTGCTGGCAAATTGTTGGTTTTCCAGAGTGGTGGATGGAAAAGAATCAAAGTGGTAATCAAGGTGAGAGAGGACGTGGTGGTGGAAGCATGAGAGGAGGACGAGGAACATTTGGGAGAGGTCGAGGTTCCTTCCAATCTCGATCGAATGCAGTACAAGTGTCTCATGTTTCCGCTCCGTCATCAGTGCCGAACTTAACACAAGATCAGTGGGCCTCTTTAACCAAGCTTCTCGACCAACAAAAGCCAACTCCAGTCCCAGATCGGTTAAATGGTAAGGTTCAAACAGGTGAAGTAATTCTAGATACAGGATGTTCTCACCATATGACAGGAGATGAACGTATACTTACGAATTTGCGTCATATTCTCTCTTGTCCTGTGTCGTTTGCTGATGGAAGTCAAGTGTTTGCAACTCAGTGTGGTCGTTTGTTGTTATCACCAAAAATAACTTTAGAAAACGTGTTGCTTGTGCCAAGTTTGAATTGCACATTATTGTCTGTTGCAAAATTGTTAAAGCAAACTGGTTGTTTTGCCGTGTTAACTGATACTCTTTGTGTTTTACAGGACCGTTTTACGAGGACTCTGATTGGAGTCGGTGAAGAACGAAATGGTGTTTATGTTTATCGGGATGTGACAAGTATTCGAGGAAACAGAGTCAAAGCTGCGGAAGATCCGAGTCTGTGGCATCGACGTTTGGGACATCCCTCTTTTGGTGTTTTAGAGTTCTTACCATTTATTTCTAGGGTTGCAAGTTTTTCCGATAAGTTCGGAGGGTGTGAAATTTTTTTTCAGTCTAAACAAACTCGCGAAGTGTTTTCTTCTAGTTTTAATAAAGCTTTGGCATGTTTTGATCTAATTCATTGTGACCTTTGGGGTCCTTACCGAATACCATCTTCTTGCGGCGCAAAGTACTTCTTAACGATTGTAGACGACCACTCTAGAGCAGTTTGGATATACTTGCTGCTGGAGAAACGGGAAGTCAAAGTAGTCTTACCAAATTTTTGTTCAACGGTCCAACGACAATTTGCCAAGCAAGTAAAATGCATACGAACGGACAATGGGACAGAGTTCATATGTTTGTCCAATTACTTTAATGAACACGGGATTCTACATCAAACCTCATGTGTAGCTACACCTCAACAAAACGGTCGAGCCGAAAGAAAACATCGGCATATTCTTAATGTCTCACGATCTTTTCTCTTCCAAGCACATTTGCCCATCAAGTTTTGGGGAGAAAGTGTTTTAGCAGCTGCACATGTCATTAATAGAACTCCATCTAGTGTGTTACAAGGAAAAACTCCTTATGAGATCTTGTTTGGTAGAGCTCCATCTTATGATTCTGTCAAAGTTTTTGGTTGTTTATGTTTTGCGCATCGCGCCTCCAGAGACAAAGACAAGTTTGGAAAGCGTAGTAGAAAGTGTATCTTTGTTGGTTATCCATATGGAAAAAGGCGTGGCATTTATATGATCTTGAGACAAATACGTTCTTTGACTCAAGAGACGTGAGTTTTGATGAAAGTACCTTTCCATACCAACATCCAGTTCAAGAAAGTGATAGTCCAAGTGTGATACAAACATACCACCATCATGAGTCAATGGATAACAGAGCTTATGACCAAGAAAATGCAGTTGTTGTTCCTGAGCCAACAACCCCTGCTCAGGTTGAAATGGAGACAAATCACCCCTGCTCTGTTCCAACAGTCTCTGTTCAAACAGATCACTGTTCCAACAGTCCCTACTCTGTTCCAACAGTTTCTGTTCCGGTTGCAGCAGAACCAGAAACGACGCAGCTAGGGAGAGGACATCGTAAACCTATTCCGTCTGTCAGGCTTCGTGATTATGTCACCTATAATGCAGCTTGTTGCTCCGATAAACATAACACACCATTGCCTTTCTCTCATGCCGCTCCATCAGAGGACTCCGCTACGGTTCAAGGTAACACAAGTACATCCCTTTATCCACTTGAGTATTACATTTGTGATGACGAGTTTTCAGAGAGACATCAAGTTTTTTTAGCAGCCGTTACTGCCGGAGTCGAGCCAAAGTCCTATAAAGAAGCGGTTTTGGATGAGCATTGGAATAATGCTATGGGTTGTGAAATGAAATCTCTTGAAGATGCGGGAACGTTTGAGATCACCGATTTACCCCCGGGAAAGATAGCTCTTGCAAATAAATGGGTATATAAGCTTAAATATAATGCAGACGGGACTATTGAGAGATATAAAGCGCGACTTGTTGTATGTGGTAATCACCAAGTCGAAGGAGAAGATTATGAGGAGACATTCGCGCCGTTAGCAAAGCTTACCACTGTTCGTACGTTGTTTAAGGTAGCTGCGGCTAAAGGTTGGGAAGTCCATCAAATGGACGTACACAACGCCTTTCTCCATGGTGACTTAGAAGAAGAGGTGTACATGAAATTGCCTCAAGGTTTTAAGGCGAGTGCTCCAAACAAAGTGTGTAGACTTTGTAAGTCGTTGTATGGGCTAAAACAAGCGCCAATGTGTTGGTTCTCTAAGCTCTCTCAAGCTTTGTTGAATTTTGGTTTTAAGCAATCATATTCTGATTATTCGCTATTTACCTATATCAAAGGAGACGTGAGTTTATGAGTGTTGGTTTATGTTGATGACTTGATTATAAGTTGCAGTGAGTTAGGCATGTTGGAGAAATTCAAAGTATATTTGAGCAAGTGCTTTCATATGAAAGATCTTGGGAAGGCAAAGTATTTTCTCGGTATTGAAGTTGCTCGAGGACCATTGGGAATCTATCTTACACAACGTAAATATGCGTTGGATTTACTTGCGGAGGCAGGAATGCTAGGTTGTCAACCATTATCTATACCAGTTGAGCAAAACCACAAGCTTCTCTCGGATGCTGGTCCGTTATTTAAAGATCCGGCGAGGTTTCGTCGTCTAGTTGGAAAGTTGGTCTACCTCACCATAACGAGACTTGATTTATCATATGCAGTGCATGTTCTTTCTCAGGTGATGCACGAACCCAGAGAAGCGCATTGGGATGCTGTAATCAGAGTCATTAGGTATATAAAGGGATGCCCGGGTCAAGGAATTATGCTGTCAGCCGATGGTCATTTGCGTGTGCAAGCTTATTGCGATTCGGATTTTGGTTCTTGTCCATTGACGCGTCGCTCACTATCTGCCTTTGTTGTTCATTTAGGAGGATCCCCAATCTCTTGGAGAGCTAAGAAGCAAGATACCGTCGCACACTCCTCTGCTGAAGCCGAGTATCGGGCTATGGCGGAAACTTTAAGAGAATTAAAGTGGCTTAAAGGATTGTTAGCAGATCTTGGAGCACCGCTCACTGATCCGATGGAAATGTTTTGTGATAGTAAATCTGCTCTTTATATCGCAGCCAATCCGGTCTTCCATGAACGCACTAAACACATCGAGAGAGATTGTCATAGCGTTCGTGACGCTGTTCGTGATCGTCTCATTGTAACAAAACATGTTCGAACTACAGAGCAAGTTGTTGATGTCCTTACCAAAGCATTGGGTCGTTCAAGCTTTGATTACTTGTTACGCAAGTTGGGTGCTTGTAACTTGCATGCACCAACTTGAGGGGGAGTGTTAAGGTTCTAGATGATTCTAGAACCTTCCGTAATATCTTAATATGATAAGTTCATATCTTATGTATTTGGAAAGTGTATATTTAGATTGTCTTGGGAGTTACTTAACCTAATTGTAATAGATGTATATAAGGCGTTGGCCTCTCGTGAATAAGATCAAGTTTTCCCAAAAGCTCTTGCTTACTTTACAGTTTCCCAAGTACAATTTTTAAGTGGGCCCAAACAAAAAAATGAGTTCGCAAACTGAAAATGATGAGAAATCTTTGAAGAAATCTTTTCAAACCCATTTTCCAAAGATTTTATAACGTTATTAGCCATGTCATCATCACCTGAAATAGCATTCATATCCATAACTTTCAAAGTTATCATCATTGTAGCTTCAAAGTTATCATAAATTTCACTTAGTTTTTCTTCCCGTTCTTGTAAAATGCGGTTTAACTCCCTATCTAGGCTTTTTTAGTTTCTAATTACTCACTCGGGATTTATAACTTAGCTTCACTATCCTTTTTTTGTTTCATTGAAAACCTTAACTCACACACTTCCCATAAAAGATTGCTTACATAATCAAGTTGCCATTGTTTCTTTAGGAATATAGTGATATGTTTAGAAGGTTTTTTGTACTGAATAAGCACTCTTTTTTTTGCTATTCATGGTCCAAACGTAGTCTTCAAATGTTATTGAAGATATCGAAACTTCTTCAATGAAACATATGAAAAAATGTGATGAAACAATTAATTTGGAGAACGCAACAACCCAATATAATGGACGGATCCATGTATTGGTTAGTTTTTTTTTCTCTCTCTCTACTATAACTCTTTCTTAGTCTTTTCTAGGGCACGATGGGTTGAATTGGTGAATATTGGAGATCTGTTTACGTAAGTCATGCCTTAGAGAAAATCAAGTTAGGTTTATCACCACCAAGAGATCTATTGTTTGCTTTTTTTCTGACATCTGAAAATATATATTGGATTCTAACTTCACAATACAAAAAATCAAATTAGTCATGTTTATTAGGCTTTTGATATATATTATGGTTGGTTTATGTTCCCTTGGCGGTGAAGACCTAGATTACATAACTGCTTAATTGTTACAACTTTATAAAAATATGAAACATATGAAAAAGTGTGATGAAATAATTAATTTGGAATTTTTATTGAATAAATCCCAATATCACTATTTTGAAACATTTGGTAAGATAGGAACTCACATACTTTTATTCCCCTTGGAGAGAGAAGAGAGAGAAGAGAGAGAAAGGTTTGTAATAATATTTAAAAGCTTTGTCACATTCAATATTTCATATCAACAATCAAGTTACAAACCACAATTAATTTGGTGGTTGATTTTCACATACTATTCAATATTTCTTGTTTCTATTACATATGTGATTTGGAATTCCTTTAGTCTATGTATCATTATGGAGCCGGAGGCTATCCAGATTTGTTGTTGACATTCGAAAATATATATTGGATATTAACATGGCATGACTACAACGGAAAATAAAATAAAATCAAATTAGTCATTAGGTTTGTGTGTATTATTAGGCTTTAGACCTCTGTTTATAGTTACATTTGGGTTTATGTTTATAGCTACATTTGGGTTTATGTTCCCTTGGTGTGGATGACCTAGATTACAATCCTACTTAATCGTCACTTGTATATCAATATAATCAACATGGAAAATTTGAATCATGAAAAATTAATATTGTTGGGAGTTTATACAAACATTTATCTAAGCCATGACTCTTGTTAAGAAGTATTTACTTTAGGTAAGGAGTTAACCTTAACTTCAAAAAAAAATCACTTGTCTTGGCAATTTTTAACACTACAAGAAAACTGTATTTTAGCGTCGAAATTTAGCGTCGAATTTTTTCCGACGCTATATTAGCGTCGAATTTGCGTTGTAATGGCGTCCATAACCTAATTCGACGCTAAATCGACGCTAATTAGGGACAAAACATTTCGAAGCTAAATCGATGCTATATAGCGTCGATTTAGCATCGGAAATCTCAATTCGACGCTAAATCGATGCAAATTTGCATCGATTTAGCGTCGAACGCATAGCGTCGAATATAGCGGCGAATATTGCGTCGAATTTGGTAGGTAGATGACACATTTAACACGGCTTCACATACCTTTGTAGCATTCAACGCTAAATCGATGCAAAATCGATGCTAAAATCGCCTACATATAGCACCACCGTCAGGATTCATTTCGCAAGTGAAAAAAAAAAGTAATATTCCGAAATAAAAAATTTTCTATATATACTCAATTCTCTAATTAAATTTACATACATTAAAAAATTTTAACCGTAAAGTTCCAATCTTTACAATATAAGAAAATCTCGATAATGAATTGACTCCAAACGGTGGATTTAGCCCCATAATCTACTCCTTCCCAGATTTGGCATTGAGGGTACATTCTGAGGCTAAATTGGTTGTTTGGTATCAAAGTTTTTGTCGAAACCAAACACTTATAACCATTAAATAGTATCGTAATGGTGGATTATGGTACATAAAATTTCATATATTATATTGTAAATATAATTAAATATATATGTAATATCGTAATGTTTAGGATTTAGGATTCATTTAACCAAATTTAACATATAAAAAAAAATTAATTTAACGTCGAATTAGCATCAAATTAATGTGATTCGATGCTAATTCGACGCTAAATCATTTTTTTTTTGTTTGCCAATTTTGTTTTATATATTAGTAATGAAATATCAATATGTACTTTTTGTTATAATTTGTTTAGGAAATGTATTGAGGAAAGATGTATGAAGTATATTCTAGGAAATTTGATATGCAAAAATTCATGTGATTGTTATCGTTATATGTAGCGGGTTTATAATCTTTTAACGATATCGAATGTTTTCGTATAAGGTGCGATTTATTTAACCTAAGTCCTAAACAAATTAAAAAAATGATTTAGCGTCGAATTAGCATCGAATCACAAGAATTCGATGCTAATTCGATGCTATATTACAACATTAGCGTCGAATTAGCGTCGAATTATTGTGATTCGATGCTAATTCGACGCTAAATCATTTTTTTTTTGTTAAATTTGTTTTATATATTAGTAATGAAATATCAATATGTACATTTTGTTATAATTTTTTTAGGAAATGTATTGAGGAAAGATGTATGAAGTATATTCTAGGAAATTTGATATGCAAAAATTCATGTGATTGTTATCGTTATATGTAGCGGGTTTATAATCTTTTAACGATATCGAATGTTTTCGTATAAGGTGCAATTTATTTAACCTAAGTCCTAAATAAATTAAAAAAATGATTTAGCGTCGAATTAGCATCGAATCACAAGAATTCGATGCTATATTACAACATTAGCGTCGAATTAGCGTTGAATTATTGTGATTCAATGCTAAATCATTTTTTGTATTTATGGTTTAGGGTATAAACAATAAAAGATTTAACGTCGACGATTCAGAATGAAGCTCCAATGTTATATATATTCCAACATTTAATTGCGAACAAATTAGTATGTTTGTCTCATTCGAGGTTACAAATGTATGTAAGGAATTCTATTTGAAAAACTATATAGGTTTACATATATCATCACAACGCTTTATCAACCAAATATGTAATTACAAAATTCAAAATTTAAAATTATTCTGTTATATCAATTATTGAAATGGCTAAGACAGTTTTCGTACCACTGGCGGATACCCAAAACCCTAAACCCCAAACGTAAAATAGATTCACGTTGCGTCGGTTTAGCATCGAATTAGCATCGATTCGACGCTAAATCGACGCTATATGACATAATTTACGTTTGGGGTTTAGGGTTTAGGGTATGGAATGGATAAAATGATGCTAATTCGACGCAAATTTGACGCTATATTGAATTAATTTGATTTAACCAATGGCGGTAAACCGAATAAATTCAAAATTTTTTTGGTTAAACCAACGGCGCTAAACCGAATTAAATTGGATTTAGCGTCGAATTAGCGTCGGCCATCGATTTGTATACAGAGAAAAAAGTCTTCTTCTCCGGTCACTGCAACAACATCCTCTCCTCTCACTCTCTCCATCTCCGACCACGCTCCTCTCTCTCTAGCGACCGCCGATCTCTCTCTACTCTCTCTCTCCCGCGCCTCTCTCTCTCTCCCGCGCCTCTCCCTCTCCCTCTCCTCTCCTCCTCCACCGACGATCTCCCTCTCCTCTCCTCCTCCACCGACGATCTCCCTCTCCTCTCTCTCTCTCCCGCGCCTCTCTCTCTCCCTCTCCTCTCCCTCTCCCTCTCCCTCTCCTCTCCCCCTCCACCGCCGATCTTCCTCTCCTCTCTCTCTCTCTCCCGCTCCTCTCCATCTCCCTCTCCTCTCCTCCGCACCACCGCCGTCAACAACCGCCGGAAAGCCACCGCCGGAAAAGATGGTAATAATTCTAATTTTATTTGTTTAAATTTTTTATATATATTTGCAATTAATTATTTATTAGTTATGGAATTTTATATGAAATTGATTTAGAAATTGGTTTTATGACATATGTAGATTTTAGGAATTTAGGAAATTGGTTTTATGAAATAGAATTTAGGATTTTTGGTATGAAATAGATTTTAGGAAATGAAATTAAATTTAGATTTTAGATTTTAGATTTTAGGAATTAGAAATTAAATTTAGATTTTAGATTTTAGATTTTAGATTTTAGATTTTAGATTTTAGATTGAATATAGATGTGCTAAGTTATATATTTGAATTTAGATTTTAGGAATTAGAAATTAGTTTTATGAAATAGAATGTATGAAATTTGGTATGAAATAGATTTTAGGAAATGAAATTAAAATTTAGATTTGATAAGTTATGGAATTGAATATAGATGGAATTGAATTAAATTTAGATTTGATAAGTGATAAAATTAAATTTAGATTTTATTTGAATTTAGATTAAAAAAAATATATTTATGTAAAGTCTATAAAATTATTTCCTAAATTTAAAATATCTAAATTTTTCCAAAAATTATTTCAGCACTATAGATATATTTCCTAAATTTTAAATTTATTTTCTACATTTCTAAATTTAATAAATTTGTTTTGATTTTATGTAAAGTCAAATAAACAAATTTAAGGGTTTTATTGAATTTAAAATAAATATTTAAACTTATAAAATTATTTCCTAAATGTTAAATTTATGGATTTATGTGTTTGTATTCATATATTATATATAAATTTTAAGAATCGATGAATTGTTTTATCAACTTATTTTACTCGTTTATAATTTATTTATCAATTTATATTTGACATTTTTGAATTTAATAAATTTGTTTTATTTTATAGGCGGATCGACCTCCTCCTCCCTCATACGGACAGTTATTTGGCGATGATGATACGATTCCCGGATCCGATGGTCGTCGCGGATCCGTATCAGGGTCGGGTTCGCAGACTACAATAGCAATCGTCCACGATCTCCGCCACCAGGAGGTAATTTATTAGGTTATTATATTATATTATAACTCATTTTTATTATAATTTTATTGTGTAACACTTTTATTTTATAGGTTCCACCGAAGAAGAAAGGACGAACGATGGGTGTTGGATCCATCAAGGATGTCCCGGCAGCGGGTTCGTCTCAGCCGCATTTGACCGCTCAGTTGGAAGCTGCTAATGCTGAGATTGCGGAGCTGAAGACTGGTCTTTCAACATTGAGCAGTCTCTTTGACATCATTGCAATGGATAACCCGACAGTAGCCAATGCCTTGCAAGACATACATCGTCCTCCACCACCTCCCGGTCAAACGCAGTTCGAACAAGAATCCGAAGATATGATTCAAGAAGATTTCATCAACCTAAGGACCCAACAACCGCCGACGAATTAGCGTTTTAATTTTATTTGTATGGGATTCATTTAAATTTTAATTGTTATTGTATTTTATAATATTTTTTTTTTTTTTTGAAAAATATGTTCTCATTCGACGCTATTTCGATGCTAAATCGATGCTTATATCGCATCGACACCCGATGCATTAGCATTGATTTGGCGTCGAATTAGCATTGAAACAATTCGACGCTAATTCGACGCTATAGTAGCGTCGAATTAACATCGAAATATTGTGTCGAATTAGCGTTGAATTTCCGACGCTAAATTAGCGTCGAATATAGCGTCGAAATAGCGTCGAAAATGGATTAGCGTCGACGATTATGCGTCGAAATGTTATTCGATGCTAATTCGACGCTAAGACGATTTAGCGTCGAATTAGTGTCGAAAAATGCCGACGCTAAATCAGTGTTTTCTTGTAGTGTAATGACGAAACTTTTGATATATCTAATATTTTTATTTATAATTTACAAAAGTTAAAATATATAAAAACTATATTAAGCCTAGTTATGTAAAAGAGAAGCAACAAATCAATCAGACTAAAACGGCACGGTTCTAGTAATTTGGGGCCATCACTGGCATAACGAGGCCTACTGGTATATTTATAGAAAATAAACACAAACCGTAATGAAATAATTATTTTTGGTAAGGAGTAAGGATGTTAAAATAAAAACTATATTAAGCCTAGTTATGTAAAAGAGAAGCAACAAATCAGTCAGACTAAAACGGCACGGTTCTAGTAATTTGGGGCCATCTCTGGCTTAACGAGGCCTACTGGTATATTTATAGAAAATAAACACAAACCGTAATGAAATAATTATTTTTGGTAAGGAGTAAGGATGTTAAAATGAGCCATTAGCTCATTTTGACAAAGGAGTAGTGTATATGGATTGTACTCTTCAAGGAATGTTTTTTTTTAAAACTTTCTTCAAGGTATGTTAATCGATTGTTTCATGTTTTTTTTAACTTGAGTTAACATATAATAAAAAAAAAACACTAAAAATCAAAATCCTCAAATTATAGACTCTTTTTTTTCTCATTTCATTTCTTATTAGTGCAATAAACTCATAACTTTAAGATAAACATTCATGTTCTTTTGTAGTAACAGTTTAGTTTTACTCTTAGATACAGTATAAATGTATAATTAGATATATAGATAGTAAGGGTTAGGATTATTGTGAAAGTGTGCTTGTGTTCTACAAAGTATGAATAAGTAAGTGTGAATACTTTAGGATAGAGGGTTTGTATGTGTAATTATTATGATTATTAGACCGCGTTCCTGTGATTCAACAATTCAATGACAAGACTCTTGGTGAGTGTTACAAGTATTATCTTAGAGTGATACAAGACCAAAAGGACAAAGCGTCTTCGTCGTCGTCTCCCTCTAAGACTCATAAAAAGAAAGAGAAGAAGCTGCTTAAAGAAAGGCGGTTTTATCAGATTTTTTTGTATAGAATAAACACTCACTTTTTTTTGCTATTCGGGGTCCGTAAGTAGTCTTTAAATGTTGTTGAAGATATTGAAACTTCTTCAATGTTATAAATAGAGAGCAGATTACTATTACAGTCTATCAAACGATTGTAGCTATTAATCTCGTGATCTAATGTTTTTGCATGGATTATAATAATTTTAAATCGAACAATGATGATTGCCGTTATAATGGGTTTTTTATTAGCCGAAAGTACTTATCTAACGCTAATATTTTTAAGTAAAATATAAATTTAGCCTATTTCGATTGGATTTTACAGCAATCAATTTATTTTTGTTCATATTACTCAATATATATTTTCCTTCCCTATTTTTTTAATTAACTTTAGTTAGAATGTGTATTTTTTAAAAATATAGTTGTATTATAGGAAATTTCTCTAACAACTATGATTTTATAGCTTAAATTTTTTGATACTTGTTTAAATCAGTTTTACATATCTTAATTTTTTTGCCAACTGTTAACATATATTACCATAAACCAATCTAAAAAAAAAAGATTACTCGTAATACTCATTTTTTTTTTTTGGTTTTTTTGTCATAATTTCTATACAAAAAAATGAGAAATTTCAAGATATGCCACTTTTGACATTCTACTTTTCAAAAATACCACTATCATTTTTTTCAAATTTTAAAATCATTTATGTGGGTTAACCATGTTATATTAGGGTTTAGTTTTTTGGGTTTAAGGTTTGTGATGGATCAAAACATTTTATAAAATTGAAAATTTTGAGATGTAAGGTTTTTAAAAGGATTTATAAGTGGCATATTAGTAAGAAAATAATTCAAAAATTGCATATTTGAAAAGTGGTATGTCAAAAGTGGCATTTTTGTAAATGTTCCTTCAAAAATTCAATGAAAGTTTGATGAATATTACCATTTTTTTAATCAAATTTAAATACCATACCCGACCCAAATACCCGACCCGCTCTTTTAAACCCGGAATTGTTTTTTCCCCTTCCCCCAAATTTCAAATCCGATTATAGAAATAGGGTTTTAATTTTTCCTTAAATTATTATTTCAGTGTCGTCTCCAAGCTTCCTAATTTTACGATATCGATATCTGTTCGAATTCTCGTGCTATGTTTCAGAATTGTATTCTCCCTTACCCTAATCATGGTACAGATCTCGCTTTTTTTGTTGTGTATGATTTTTTGTTGTTGTTGTTGTTGTTTTATCTTCGAAGATCGTTGAATCGTTTTTTTGGTTTAATTTTCAGTCTGAATCAGAGAAGAATTTCACGGAAGAAGATCTAGAACGGAAGAAAAAGAAAGAAGACAAGGTTTGACTTCGTTTTTGTACGTGTCTGAATATCATGAAATTGTTTTCCCGCCAAAATCTAAATATTGTTATCATTTACTAATTTGTCTTGTAAGGCTAGAGAAAAGTAATTGAAGAAGCAAAAAGCTTTAGAGAAAGCAAAGTTAGTAACACTTAAGTTAGAACAAGAACAAGTTGGTTCTAAAAAGAATACAAAGAAAAATGTTAAACGATATGATTCAGAAGAGAATCTTGAGGATTTTGTTGATCCAGTAACTCTCCTTTTGGTGAGAAGAAAATATTATCTTTTCATATGGCAAAACAAACAGTCGAAAAATCGTAAGTCTTTTGCAAATAAACCAAAACTTAATTTGTTACAAATTCGATAATTTTGCGGTTTTTTGTTTTGGTTATTAGATGGTATGAATGGTGGGAGAAATCAGGATTTTTTTAAAGCTGATGCTAAGAGTTCTAAACCAGCCTTTGTTATTGTAAGTCCATATACTAGACTCGTGTGAGTTCTTCGGTTTTTAATCGTTAATTTCACATTATCGATTTTGTTATAGATTCTACCTCCTCCGAATGTTACTGGAATCTTGCATACCGGACACGCATGATGTTAGTGCGCACTAACATCAACCATAGAGGTTTTTTAATTTCTTTGGCATATACATTGTTTAGTCATTAGTAAAAAATGGACCGACTTATATGATGATAAGCCATGAAAAGTATAACCTTGGAATTGCTTTACAAGAAAAAGGAAACAGAGTGAAGGAAGAGATTCTGATAAGAAGAAGGAATCAGAGGAGGAAGTTGTTGGTTGTTAAGAAGTTAGAAACAGTTGGTTGTTGAGTAGTTAGTTGTAAATCAGTTGTGAATGAGAGAGACTTGTACAGAGAAACCCTCTAGTATATAAAGAGGTTCTAGAGAGTAAGTAGGATTCATTCAGAAAAGTGGTACTCCCTCCGTTCCAAAATATAAATTGTTTTTGGTGTTTTTTTTTTGTTTTAAAATATAAGTTGTTTTGAGAATCCTAGGTACTTTTCACCTTTATTGAATATTGTGTGACCGTAGTCTTTTTTATGTTTGATTAAATTATATTTATTATGTATATTAAATGATATTTTTTATAAGAAAAGCTAGTTTATTAAACAGCGTGTTTTTAGCTAAAACTACTTACATATTGGAACGGAGGGAGTATTGTATTACACACGTGTACAATTGGAGAGAGGATCAATAAAGAAAACGTCATCTTCTTCACTCTTTCTCTTATCATATGATTGTTTTCGATGCAGGACACGATTATTCGTTGGAAGAGAATGTCTGGTTTTAACGCCTTGTGGGTTTCCGGTGTCGACCATGCTGGTATAGCTACACAGGTCTGCATTATTATACATTTGTAAAATTCTATATATATATATATATATATATATATATGTGTGTGTTAAAACTAGTTATGACTAATAAGACTATACTTGGATACATTGTAGGTTAAGGTTCAAGATAATCTCAAGGCTGAAAGAGGAGACTGTTGGAAATAAAAGTTTTAAAGAGATGGAGAATGTATTTGAGAAATTTGGAGAGAATAGAAATTTTA
This sequence comes from Draba incana, assembly GCA_963576765.1. Classification (NCBI taxonomy): domain Eukaryota; kingdom Viridiplantae; phylum Streptophyta; class Magnoliopsida; order Brassicales; family Brassicaceae; genus Draba; species Draba incana. The sequence continues at coordinate 34,288,448 of OY755216.1, read as the reverse complement.
AGAAGTAGAAGATTTTATTACTTAGAGATTTTTGTTGGAACAACTTGATTACAAATGAAAGGGGAAGGAGGTATTTATAGCCTCCAAGGTACAAAATATCTAGATTATTATAGTCCTAAATCTAGAGAGTTCTAACATTATTTTATTACAATTATCTAGATAATTTCATGGAAATATCTAGATGCTTATTCTCTACCATATTCTAGAACATTTTAAGGAGGTGGAAATTTAGATATTTTCTAGAGAAAACTCTAGAACATGGATCAAGTATTGGGTTTGGCCCAATATTAGAATATTGGATTATTAATCCAATAATTAATCTTGATCCAAAATCAAGTTTAACTTTCAACACCCCCTCTTAAACTTGATTTTGCTACTCCAAGCAAACTCCTCATCTTGATAAAATCTTCGCGCTTAAGTGGCTTGGTGAAAATATCAGCAACTTGATCATTCGTCTTCACATACTCCAATTGCACTTCCTTCTTGGTGACACACTCTCTGATGTAGTGATAGCGCGTGTCAATGTGCTTACTTCGATCATGGAAGACTGGGTTCTTTGCCAAAGCAATTGCTGACTTGTTATCCACAAAAATCTTCGTTGGCTCTTCTTGTGCCAAGCTCAACTCCTTTAAGAGATTTCGTAACCAAATGGAATGACAAACACAAGAAGTGGCTGCTACGGACTCTGCTTCGCAAGTAGAAAGCGTTACAATCGGCTGCTTCTTTGACATCCATGTGAAAGTTGTATCTCTAACATAGAACACGAAGCCACTTGTGCTTTTTCGATCATCAACGTCGCCACCCCAATCGCTATCGCTATATCCAACAAGCTTGTAATCGTTAGAGCTAGAGTAATATAAGCCAAAGTCTATAGTACCTTTGATATAGCGAAGGATCCTCTTAGCCGCCTTGAAATGAGTTGTTGTTGGATGCTCCATGTAGCGACTAACAACTCCGACTGCATATAAGATGTCAGGCCTAGTGCACGTTAAGTAGCGTAGACTTCCTACCAAACTCTTAAAGAGTGTTGGATCCACCATTTCTCCCTCTTCATGCTTTGATAACTTGGCTCCACATTCCATTGGTGTACTAACTGGGTTTGAGTCATCCATCTTGAACTTCTTAAGTACCTCCTTAGCATAGCCTTCTTGAGTAATGAAGATTCCATTATCTTCTTGCTTAACTTCAATCCCAAGGTAGTAAGACATCAATCCAATGTCCGTCATCTCGAATTCTTTCGTCATCTCCATCTTGAACTCCTCGAACATTCTTGGATTACTACCGGTGAATATCAAGTCATCTACATATAAGCATGCGATCAATATATCTTCATTTTGAATTTTGATATAGAGTGCATACTCATATGGACACTTGATGAAGTCTTTTTCCTTGAAATACTTATCAATCCGAGTATTCCAAGCTCTTGGGGCTTGTTTTAAGCCATAAAGTGCCTTCTTCAACCTTAGGACCTTGTCTTCTTCACCCTTGACTATGTAGCCTTGTGGTTGCTCAATGTAAACTTCTTCTTCAAGATCTCCATTTAAGAAGGCTGATTTGACATCCATTTGATGTATCTTCCAATTGTTTTGAGCCGCCAATGAAAGGATTAGTCGAACAGTTTCTAAACGAGCCACAGGAGCGAATACCTCATCATAGTCGATTCCGGCTCTTTGACTATAGCCTTTTGCCACCAATCTTGCCTTGTGCCTTTCAACTTCTCCTTTAGAATTCTTCTTTGCTTTGTACACCCACTTCACACCGATCGCCTTGTGCCCATTTGGAAGTGATGCTAACTCCCAAGTATCATTCTTTTGTATCACCTTGATTTCTTCATCCATTGCATTTCGCCATGTCTTCTCTTCCATAGCTTCTTGGAAGTTCATGGGCTCACAATCCGCAAATAGGCAAAATAAGGTAAGATTGTCTTGGTTTTCGGTTACCTCATAAAGCTCTTGTATACTCCTAAAACGTGGACTCCTTTCACTTGAGCTTTGATCTCCTTGAGAACTAGGTGTTGGTGAAGTTGGTGGTGTAATGGGCTTTTCTCTTGGTTGCTCCAAGTCTTCTTCTTCAAAATGTGGAAAGAAGTTATAATCTTCACTATTTGATCTCCAATCCCATTCTCCTTCTTCATCAAAGATGACATTTCTGCTTGTGATTGTCTTCTTTGTGTTAGGATCGTAGAGCTTGTAGCCTTTGGAGTTGGTGTCATAACCAATGAAGATGTACTTCTTGCTTTTATCATCTAGTTTGCTCCGCTTCTCGTCCGGTACATGAGCATGAGCAATGCTTCCAAAGACTCTTAGATGAGAAACACTGGGCTTTCTTCCACTCCAAGCTTCTTGTGGTGTTTTCCCCCAAACACTTCTTGTCGGAGATCGATTTGAAATATAAACCGCACACGCAACTGCTTCTGCCCAAAACTCCTTTGGTAGTTTCTTACTTTTTAGCATGCTTCTCGCCATCTCAAGGTTTGTTCTGTTCTTCCTTTCTGCTACTCCGTTTTGTTGAGGGGATCTGGGCACCGTTAATTGTCTTCGAATGCCATTATCTTCACAATACTTCAAAAATTCTTTGGACGTGAACTCTCCTCCACGGTCAGATCTCATGGCTTTGATCACAAGGCCACTTTCCTTCTCGACATGGGCTTTAAACTTTTTAAAGTTTTCAAAAACTTCTGATTTCTCCTTTAAAAAGTAAACCCATGTTTTTCTTGAAAAATCATCAATAAAGAGAAGGAAATAGTTATTTTTACCGAGTGATCTTGGCTTGATCGGACCACACACGTCCGTGTGTATGAGTTCCAGCGGCTTTCGAGCTCTTGTACTTGACTCCTTTGGAAAACCCATTTTGAATTGTTTTCCAAGTAAACACCCTTCACACACTTGATTTGGATGGTTGATGCAAGGCAAACCTCTCACCATTTCCTTCTTTGAAAGAAGCTCTAATCCTCCAAAGTTGAGATGCCCGAATCGAAGATGCCAAAGCCATGAATCCTCTTTGTAGCACATCTTGAGACATTGCGCGATATCACTTTGAATGTTAAGTATAAACATTCGGTTTCTTGACATCGGTACCTTAGTAATGAGATTGCTTCCTTGGTCTCTTATAGAAAGGTGATTATCTTTTAAGCGAATATCATAACCTTTCTCTAAGAGTTGTCCAAGGCTCAAGATGTTAGTCTTCATGCTTGGAATATAGTAGACGTTGGATATAAATTGGTGATCTCCATTCTTCAATCGGATGAGAATATTTCCTTTACCTTTCACCTCCATCTTCGATTCATCTCCTAAAGCCACGTTTCCTTTCACCGATTCATCAAGCTCCACGAACATGCTTCTTTGCCCACACATGTGATTGCTTGCACCACTATCGAGGAACCACTTGTGGTTTTCTTCCTTTCCATCATTCTTGCACGCCATCAACAACATATCTCCTTCGCCGCTTCTTTCTTCAACATAGTTTGCCTTCTCTTCAACTCTTTTGTTGTGAGGAGCTTTACATTCGGAAGCATAATGACCAAACTTCCCACAATTATAGCATTTAACATTTGACTTGTCGTACCTTGGTCTTGGATTTCCTCTCCCACGACCTCTTGAAGAACTTTCTCCTCTTTGGTTGGTATTGTCTTCATATGGTCTCCAACCTCGTCCATTTCCATATCCGCGACCTCGTCCTCGGAATTGGCCACCACCACGTCTTTGTTGGCTTCGACCACTTTCTTCTTTAGTTTCATCAATCCGCATCTTGAGTACTTGGTCTGCGATATCTTCTTTTTCTTCTTCTTTTCTTCATACGCTTGTAGGGATCCAAGAAGTTGCTCCATTGTCATATCCTCCAAATCCTTTGTTTCTTCGATCACGGTGACTATATGCTCAAATTTTGGATCCAACGATCTAAGAACCTTCTCCATGATTCTTACTTCGTCTAACTTCTCTCCATTTCTTTTAAGGTTATTAGTAACCGTTAAAACCCTTGAAAAATAATCGGAGACGAGTTCACCTTCCTTCATTTGCAACGCTTCAAATTCTCCTCTTAGAGTTTGAAGACGTACCTTCTTGACTTGTTCCGCACCCTTGTAAGAGGTTCGAAGTTTTTCCCATGCTTCTTTGGCCGACTTTGCTCCCGCGACCTTCTCGAACGTGTCTTCATCTAATCCTTGATAGATTAGACAGAGAGCTTTCTTGTCTCTCTTCCTTGAGTCTCTCAAACTATCCTTTTGAGTTTGAGATACACTAGCTTCGTTCTCCGGTTCATCGTAGCCTTTAACGACTATCTCCCACACGTCATGTGCTCCTAGAATCGCCGTCATCCTTAGACTCCAATTATCGTAGTTGCTCTTTGTAAGCATCGGGACTTGGAAGGGAATGCCGCTACTCGCCATCTTTAGGAACCTAACGCTCTGATACCACTTTGTTGGAAATAAAAGTTTTAAAGAGATGGAGAATGTATTTGAGAAATTTGGAGAGAATAGAAATTTTAAGAAGTAGAAGATTTTATTACTTAGAGATTTTTGTTGGAACAACTTGATTACAAATGAAAGGGGAAGGAGGTATTTATAGCCTCCAAGGTACAAAATATCTAGATTATTATAGTCCTAAATCTAGAGAGTTCTAACATTATTTTATTACAATTATCTAGATAATTTCATGGAAATATCTAGATGCTTATTCTCTACCATATTCTAGAACATTTTAAGGAGGTGGAGATTTAGATATTTTCTAGAGAAAACTCTAAAACATGGATCAAGTATTGGGTTTGGCCCAATATTAGAATATTGGATTATTAATCCAATAATTAATCTTGATCCAAAATCAAGTTTAACTTTCAACAGAGACATGACCTTGGCTGTCACGAATTCTTAGAAGAAGTAAGTTAAAAGAAACTAAAAATTGCATCTCAAGAATTTATAGAATTTTCTTTATGAATATTGAATCCATTTGTTTGTTTTGTGATTTATAAAAAGGGGATTTTTGATAACTACCCTAAAATTGTATGAAAATTGGAAAACTACACTTAATCTTACCGAAGTTGGAAAACTATACTTTTTAATTATTTAAAAGTACCTAAATACCCTTATATATATTTTAAATTATTATATCAATGTAAAATAATTAAATCTTATTGAACTTAAAATGAAAATTAAATTTCGTATTTAGTTTTAATTTTTTATAAAATATTCTATTAATTAATAATTATATAAAAGCTAAATTTAAAATTAAAAAAAAATCACATTAGACTTATTTAACACAGTTGACTTATATTTTATTGGTTGATTTTTTATTTTGTCGACTTATTTAACCGCTGACTTATTTTTTTTAACTTCGTTGACTTAGTTTTCAGCTCCGTTGACTTATTTTTAATTGTTGACTTATATTCCGTTTGTTTGATTTTTTACCCTGGCGACTTATTGAACCGTTGACTTATTTTTTTATATCCGTCGATTTAATTTACAATTTCGTCGACTTATTTTTAACTGTTGACTTATATTTTTTTCTTGATTTTTTACTCTATCGACTTATTTAACCATCGACTTATTTTTCATTTTTGTCGACTTAATTTTCTACTTCGTCGACTTATTATAAATTGTCGACTTACATTTCCTTTACTTGATTTTTTATATTGTCGACTTATTTAAACTATTGACTTAATTTGTTGAGTTCGTCGACTTAAACTTGTTTGTTCAATGATTTATTTTAAACAGTCGGTTTATAGATTCGTTGGTTGATTTTTTACTTTGTTGTCTTGTCTGTACCACTCACTTAATCTTTTATGTTCAACGATTTGACTTATAATTATCTAAATTAATTAAAAATGTAAACTACATATTTAATTAATTACAACTAAAAACTTGTAATTATACAATTAATTATAAATTCGGAATTATAATTTACCATAAAAAAAGATTTGTAATTTTAATTTATAAGAATTTTTAATAATTTTTCATCAAAATAAATTAATCATTATTTTTTGGATAGTAATTTTTAATAATTTTTTGGATATATTTGATTTATATAAACTATATCCAAATTACTAGTTTTAAAATTATAATTTAACTTTGTATTTAATTTTCAAGATTAAATCATTTCATAAAAAACAAATATAATTAATTTGCAAAGATTAATTAGGGGTATAATTATCATTTTACTATACAAAAGAGAGTACTTTTCAAATGTTGAAAAATTTGGTATACATTGCCAATTTCTAACAAGTTTCAAGGTATAGAAGCCAATTTTTCCTTATAAAAATAGCTATGGAAATGGAAGAATCAGTCAGGTAATACAATCATGTCACAACAACGACGATTAGGAGTAATTCTTGGGTACACTCCTGGGGTGAACCTAAGAATCCACCACTCTCCAAAAAAATCATTTTTTAGTGGATTTGTAGTTAAAACTTTTAGGTTTGGGTTAACTAGTCCCAAATTAGGGTATAGTTTTGGAGTTTAGGGTTTGAGTTTGGGGTTTAGGGAATAGTTAATCCAAAATAAATTATAAATCCCAAACTCAAACCCTAAACTCCAAAACTATACCCTAATTTGGGAATAGTTAACCCAAAATAAATTATAAACCCCAAACTCAAACCCTAAACTCCAAAACTATACCCTAATTTGGGAATAGTTAACCCAAAATAAATTATAAACCCCAAACTCAAACCCTAAACTCCAAAACTATACCCTAATTAGGGAATAGTTAACCCAAATTATAGTTTTGGAGTTTAGGGTTTGAGTTTGGGATTTATAATTTATTTTGGGTTAACTATTCCCTAAACCCTAAACCCCAAACTCAAACCCTAAACTCCAAAATTATACCCTAATTTGGAACTAGTTAACCCAAACCTAAAAGTTTTAACTACAAATCCACTAAAAATTGATTTTTTGGGAGAGTGATGGATTCTTAGGTATACCCCAGGAGTGTACCCAAGAATTACTCGACGAGTAGGCGCTTCTCTTGATTGGTCTCGCGAGGTAAAAATTCACTAATCAAATCTTAATTTCATTGTTTCTATCTGATTTTGTTTCTTTAAGCATATACATAAGTGTTTTTCTATCTGTAGTGTTTTACAATGGACGAGCCAAGATCAAAAGCTGTTACCGAGGCATTCGTACGGTTATACATTGAAGGGCTTATTTATAGAGACAAAAGGATTGTTTATTGGGGTTGTAGCTTAAGATCAGCAATATCGAAATCCGAGGTAAAGTCAAGCATCTTGTAGCTTTATTTGATTATTGAATTATATACATGATTCTTAATGTCGAGTACGCGTTGTATCTATAGGTTAATCATATTGACATTAAAGAAAGAACATTGTTAGAAGTACCTGGATACGAGAAGCCAGTGGAATTCGGTGTTCTTGCTTCGTTTGCTTACCGACTCGAGGACGGTTCTGGTGAAGTTAGTGTTGCTACTACGCGAGTGGAAACAATGCTCGGTGATACCGCCATTTCTGTTCATCCCGATGATGAAAGATACAAGCATCTTCACGGAAAATATGCGATGGAGAACTCGTTGATCCGACATTCGGTACTGGTTGTGTTAAGGGACGAGTTTCGTTTCATATATTCATTGTACGTTTTTTTGTTGTGTCGATTTTAAGATCAATACGGAAGGCGGGTCTGAATTCGCAGGATTGCCACGATTTACGACTCGTGAAGCTGTTGTTGAAGCTTTGAAGAAGAAGGTAATTAAATTTCTTAATCTTTGTGTAACATATCAATACTAACTTTGTTAGTATGAGTGTGAATCATTGTCTTTTTATACAGGGACTATACAGAGGTGCTAAAAACAATGAAATGAGACTCAACGTTGTTCTAGAACTAACGATGTTATTGAGCCTATGATAAAGCCGCAATGGTACATAAATTGTCGCGAGATGGGGGAAAATGCTCTCGATGTTGCTATTAACGACGAAAACCGGAAACTGGAGTTTATACAAAAGCAATACACAGCTGAATGGAGAAGGTTCGCTCTCGTTAATTAAATTTCATCGAATTCATCGGTTAATATTTAATACTCGATTTTTATTACAGGTAGCTAGAGAATATACATGACTGGTGCGTTTTGAGACAGCTTTGGTGGGGACATCGGATTCCAGCATGGTACGCAACGCTAGAAGAAGATCAACTTAAGAATACTGGCTCGTACAATGACCATTGGATCGTCGCTAGAAACAAGGAAGAAGCTCGAAAAGAGGCTGATCATAAATTCCCAGGGAAGAAATTTGAGCTATCTCAAGATCCCGACGTGCTCGTGGTTCTCTTCTGGTATCTCTCCTTTATCTAGTTTGGGATGGCCAGACGAGACCGACGACTTGAAAACATTTTATCCGACTTGTGTTCTTGAAACCGGACACGATATTCTTTTCTTTTGGGTTGCTCGTATGGTTATGCTATGTTCAAAACTTAGCGGCCATGTTCCTTTCAACAAGGTGCGTAGAAGTTTCCTCTAAGAAACTCGATAAATTAATATTCAATAAATTAATAACTCGTTAAATCGATATATATAGGTTTATTTGCATCCGATGATACGTGATGCACATGGGCGTGAAGTATCGAAATCTGTTGGAAACGGTATTGATCCGCTTGAAGTTATGGAAGGCGCGACTCTTTCGGATCTTTATAAGAGGTTAGAAACGAGTAACTTGGATCCAAAGATGCTCGTTGCTGCTAAAGATTTTCCTAATGGTATTCCTCAATGCGGTACGGATGCTCTTCGGTTTGCCCTTGTTTCTTACACTGCTCAGGTTCTAAAACTTTACACAGAACGTATTTGTTTAAAACTGTATATAATAAGCTTATGAATTATTTTGGTTTTTTTTTCTAGGCTGATAGAATAAATATGAATATTTTGCGAGTTTTTGGTTACCGTCAATGGTGTAATAAGCTTTGGAACGCGGTAAGATTCGCGATGATGAAGCTTGGTGATGGTTATACTCCGATGCTAACTTTAACCGCTGGAAAAATGCCGTTGAGCTGCGAATGGATTATTTCGTTACTGAACAAGGCAATATCGAAGACTGTTGATTCTTTAAATGGTTACGAGTTTTCGGATGCGGCAAACACGGTTTATCAGTTTTGAAGACTGAACAAGGCAATATCGAAGACTGTTGATTCTTTAAATGGTTACGAGTTATCGGATGCGGCAATATCAGTTTTGCGATGTTTTCATCGAAGCGATTAAGCCTTATTTCAATAAACCGGAATTTGGTTTAGAGAGGAGTTATGCGCAGTATACTCTTTGGGTTTGTTTAGAGACTGGTTTGAGATTGCTTCACCCGTTTATGCCGTTTGTTACCGAAGAGCTTTGGCAACAGTTACCGTGGCCTAAAGACTGTGAACGGAAAGCGTCTTTTATGATTTGTGACTACCCATCTCCCATAGAGGTCTCTCTGCTTTATTAAATACATTTTTGATCTATTAGTATTGTTTTTTCGGTTCTAAAACGTTTTGATTACAGAGATGGAGTAACGAAAAGGTGGAGATTGAAATGGAGATGATTTTGGCGACTGTGAAGTCTCTTAGAGCAAAGAAAACAGAGTTGCTAGATAAAGAAAGTGAGAAACAGAAAAAAAAAGAAAGGTTATTAATTTTGAATAAAGGACAATTATTTTTACCTTTTCATTGTATAATTATTAATTTATTTATCAGGTTACATGCGTTTGCAATGTGTGACAATGAGTTAACATTAGAGATTGTACAACCTCATGAGTTAGAGATCAGAACGCTTGCAAATTTCTCATCCTTCGAGGTAAAAAATCCCGATTTTTATTTTGATATTGATATTCAGTTTTATCTCAAAATTTTGTGGAATTTTTGCATAAATAGGTTGCCTTAAGAGGAGGAGAAGAACAGCTAGGCATTGCTGAATCGGTCTTTGAGACAGTGAATGAGAACCTCAAGGTTTGTCTCAAAGTTTATAAGAAGCCATTAATGCAGAAGCTGAAGGTGAAAAAATCAGAAACAAGATTGACGAAATACAAAAGTAAGTTTTACTAACACATTAGAGGAAGAACAGAGAGTCATGAATAAAATTGGATTACAGACATATACGTTATTTGAGGTTTTAGTGTTCTTATAAGTAAGCACTTGGCAACATTATTTGAGGTTTTAGTGTTCAGTTACTAATTCTCTTTCCTTTGTTTTGTTTCAGACAAAAGGAGAAGTTGAAGAAGATTATGAGCGCGAGCGGGTACGAAGAGAAGGTCCCAGGGAATATTAAGGAAGAGAATTCGATGAAGCTCGCAAAGCTTCTTCAAGAATTTGAATTTTTCCAGAATCTTGATTCAGAGAATAGGCCAAAAATATTGGTGATGCAGCCTAGGATTTTGCTAAATGTTTTTATTATTTTGATTGTCATATAAAAGCTAGGATAAAAGTCTTCTAACTTATGTTGTTATATAATAAACTAGATAAATTTTGTGTTTGGCTTTGTAATTCAATAAACAGAGCTAATCACCGGAATTTCTTCAAAGTTTGTGCAATTCCTGTTTCCAAAATTGTCATCAAACTCATATTGCTTCCGTTGCAAGTAAATGAAGGAGATACGTTATCGAGCTCTAGGGTTAGGTTTTGGTCTTGGAGTGTAATTTTTTGAAATTTTTGATGATTAGGAAATCGAATGTGCGTATGAGAAGCCAAAACAGAGAAGGTTTATAAATTGGACTCTTTCAAAAGAGTAAGAAGAAGACATTGATGGATTCGTCAGAGGCCAAACGAAGAAGATGCATGAAAGACATGGAGACCAAGTAAACTCATTCCTCTATATTTACTAACTTTTTTTTCCCTCTTGCTTAATTAATCTCTATATGGTTTCAGGGGACCAAGGACTCGATTTGATGTTTATCGACATTCTTTATTATGCATTGAACACTCATTTTCATTCATGCCCGGTGAATATGGTGGTAATCTCATATACCTTGAAAGAAGACAGGAATCGCTGGAGACTCAAGATGCTGAAGTGGCCTTGGAGGAGAACAATGAAGGAAAGAAGATGGACGAAATAGAGGAAGGCGAAATTCAAACCAATGACCCACAACCAACCACTGAAGGCATTGGAGTTGCAAATGCCACCCAACAAAGGCAGCCGGAAACAGCTCCTGTGAGACAATCTCTACACCGGAACTCAAAAGGTAATCATAAATTCCTCTCGGATTCAACTTCTCAAAAACCTAAGGATTCAATCCCTAGTGCTTCGAAAAGAAAGAGCTCCAGAAAAAACAATTAATTGATGTCGGGTTTCTTTTGGAATATCCGTGGATTCAATAAGTCAACAAAGCATCCCGTGGTCCGTAATTGGATGAATCAGTTTTCTTTACAATTTGGTTGTTTGGTGGAAACAAGAGTCAAGGAACGAAAGGCAACGCGCATTGTTTCTTCAGTTTTCAGTGATTGGTCGTTTGTTTCCAACTATGAGTTCAATCGTTTAGGAAGGATATGGGTTCTATGGGGTCCCTCCGTACGAATGACACCGTGTTACAAGAGTGGGCAAATTATCACCTGCTCGGTACTAATGGATGGATGCGGAGACGAATTCTTTTGTTCATTCATCTACGCTTCCAACTCAAGGGAGGAAAGAAAGGAACTGTGGGAAGATCTACAAAATCATCAAAATTCACCAATGTTCAGAAATAAACCGTGGCTGATTTTTGGAGACTTCAACGAGATCTTGGATATTCAAGAACACTCGGATTATATGTCATCTCCTACTGTCACTTCAGGTATGCGAGAGTTTCAAGAGGCTGTTACATATTGTTCATTCACAGATATGACATCTCATGGCCCGTTATTCACTTGGTGTAATAAGAGGGAAGAAGGATTGATTTGCAAGAAACTTGATCGTGCTCTTATGAATCACGAATGGCACTCTGCTTATCCACAATCTTACTGTGTCTTTGAATCCGGTGGCTGTTCTGATCATATGCGTTGCCGCATACAAATCAAAGGAACAACATCCAAGACTCGACGCCCTTTCAAGTTTACAAACGCTCTTACTGGTATATCTAGTTTCTTACCGAAAGTGGAGTCTTACTGGAAAGATACAGAGGTCCTTTTCAATTCAACAACTGCTTTGTTTAGGCTTTCAAAGAAGTTAAAGGCGCTAAAGCCGGTTCTACGCGCTCTGAGTAAGGAAAAATTAGGGAATCTTCCGAAAAGGACCAAAGAGGCTTACGACAAACTGTGTGAATGTCAAACAAAGAATATGTTGCAACCATCTGCGGCGGCCTTGGCGGAGGAATCAACAGCTTACAATAAATGGCAGTTCTTAGCAGAGCTTGAAGAAAAATACTTACGCCAAAAGTCTAAGATACATTGGCTGCAAGTTGGAGATGGAAATAACAGATTTTTCTATCAATCGGCGAAGGTACGTGAGATACGGAACTCAATTCGCGAAATAAAAACAGGAGATGGTGAGATGGTGAGTACACAAGATGATATTAAAAGGGAGGCAGAACGTTTTTTCCACTCGTTTTTAGCTCATAAATTGGAGAACTATCATGGAAGCTCGAGAAATGAGTTACAAGACTTACTACAATTTGAATGTAGCGACGTTGATGAAGCTCTATTGCAACGTCATGTTACAGAGGATGAAATCAAAGCTGTTCTATTTGCAATACCGGGGAACAAGGCTCCGGGTCCGGATGGATATACGTCGGAATTCTTCAAAGAATGCTGGCCGATTGTGGGCAAAGATTTTGTTGTTGCTGTTCACTCGTTTTTTGACAAAGGTTTTCTTCCCAAGGGAATAAATGCTACTATTTTGGCCCTTATACCGAAGAAGACGGATGCAATTGAGATGAAAGACTACCGTCCAATCTCTTGTTGCAATGTTTTGTACAAGGTGATTTCAAAAATCCTCGCGAATCGACTGAAACGGGTTCTACCTAAATGCATTGCCTCAAACCAATCAGCCTTTGTTAAAGAACGTTTATTGATGGAAAATGTACTCCTTGCCTCCGAGATAGTTAAAGGGTATCACAAGGACTCTATATCTTCTCGTTGTGCGGTTAAGATAGACATCTCCAAGGCATTCGATTCGGTTCAGTGGCCTTTCTTGTTCTCTACGCTCCAGGCTCTAAATTTTCCCGAGAGGTTTATTCATTGGATTAAACTATGTGTGACAACAGCATCTTTTTCAGTTCAAGTGAACGGAGAACTAGCGGGTTTCTTTCGAAGTGAAAGGGGTCTTCGTCAAGGCTGCTCTCTGTCGCCTTACTTGTTTGTCATTTGTATGCACGTGTTATCTAAGATGCTAGATAAGGTTGCCTTGGAGCGAAAGATTGGTTTCCATCCTTCTTGTCAAAAGCTAAACCTCACTCATTTATGTTTCGCAGATGACTTACTAGTATTTGCGGATGGACATAAACGTTCTATAGAGGGAATTCTAGAGGTTTTCAAAGATTTTGCCGCGGTTTCAGGTTTGAACATCAGCCTTGAAAAGTCTACACTGTATATGGCAGGAGTTTCAGAGATCAACAAAGAGGCTATTCTAGAGCAATTCCCATTTGATACAGGTTCCTTACCGATTAGATATTTGGGCCTCCCGCTCCTAACAAGACGTATGACAGTGAATGATTACACTCCTCTTCTAGAAAAAATCAGATCGCGCATAAGCAGTTGGACAACAAGGAACCTTTCTTTTGCAGGCCGTCTACAACTTATTGCCTCGGTAATTCACAGCCTCACAAACTTCTGGATCTCAGCATTTAGATTGCCGAAGGGTTGTATTCATGAGATTGACAAATTATGTTCAGCCTTCCTTTGGTCTGGACCCAATTTGAATCCGAAGAAAGCTAAGATAGCTTGGAAAGATGTTTGTAAACCAAGGGAAGAAGGAGGTCTTGGACTACGATCTATCTCGGAAGCCAACAAGGTTAGTTGTCTAAAATTAATATGGAGAATCCTATCATCCCACTCTTTATGGGTAAATTGGGTTAGACTTTATTTGATTCGTAAAGGCTCCTTCTGGTCTATAAAGGCTTCTTCATCCGTTGGTTCTTGGACTTGGAAAAAATTATTGAAATACAGAAATCTTGCAGCGCCTTTTGTCAAGGTGGTGATTCACAATGTGGACTCATCATCATTTTGGTATGATTCATGGTCTCCTCTTGGTAGAATAATAGATCTCACGGGTAATCGAGGCTGCATTGACTTGGGGATCGAGATCGACTCGTCTGTAGCTAACGCTCTCTGTCTGCAACGAAGACGACGACGTCATAGGACAGAGATTTTGGGAAACATTGAAACGGAGATCCAACATCAGCAACAGCGAGGAATTTCTCTTGAAGAGGATGTGTTCTTATGGAGGCAAAAACAAGACACATACAAACCGCACTTCAACACAAAAAACACTTGGGAACAGATTCGAGTGGCACAACCTACGAAGGATTGGTACAAAGGTGTGTGGTTTTCAAAGGCCACACCAAAATACTCATTCATAGTATGGCTAGCAATAAATAACAGGCTCACGACAGGTGATCGTATGGCGAGATGGAATATAGGAGCCCGTGTTTCATGTGTTTTCTGTCATGATCTTCTTGAAACAAGAGATCATCTATTCTTCAGTTGCAGCGTCACAAGGGAGATATGGTCGGCCCTCACCCGAAACATTCTACCCTTAAACCACACGACAAGATGGGATGAGATTGTTCAGCTTCTTACAACTGAGGGACATGATTTCACCCGTATGTTCCTGTTTCGATACACATTTCAAGCAGTGGTATATACAATTTGGCGAGAAAGAAATGGTAGAAGACATAGTGACTCTCCGATCTTCCCTACTCGCCTCATTCAACAAATCGATAAGCAGGTGCGAAACAAACTCTCCTCCATTCGTTCCTACGATCCAAAATATGCCGACGGTATGACGGTTTGGTTTATGACGCGTTGAAGCTCCACGTTTCTTTCACTCTTTTAACAAGTTTTAGCTCTAAAATTTCCGAAATTTAAAACAATGCTACAATCATTTTTAGTAGTCTTGAATAAAAATCGAAATGGGGCGTAATCATTGTAAAAACGTTTTTTTTTTGTGTTTGAATAAATTTTACATTCAATTCAAAAAAAAAAAAGACAGCGACTACGCCAGAATTCTCCAAGATTCGAAATCGTATAATCTCAATGTTGACTTTGCACGGGCTGGTGTTCTACACTTAGACTGAGGAGGCCTATCACAAGGAACTAACGGCTTGGTGTGCTAGTTACTATTTTCTCAAGAAACAAACTCGTAATAATATAACTTGCCACGGAATGTTATACAGGTGTTTTGAGAATAAATATATAATTTTTAACCAACTTTTTCTTTTGTCAATATAATTTTTAACCAACTAATCCAATTTAACGAACTAATATTGAGCATGATAATTAGGATATACATTATAGGGGTATCATGTGAGATGTGACCCCGTTCAAGTGAACGTGGGTCCGCCACTGCTCTCAGAAACCATGTTATAGTATTGCTCAATGGAGATTGTATAAATTACTTTAATCGGTTTTACATTTTTACTGTATGTACCAGCTTAATATATATGATATATACATGCTTTGAGAAATAAAATATAAAGTTAATTCATGTATGCATATTTATGCGTAAATAGAGAGAAATGAATGTTGACGAAAAAAAAAAGTAGAGAGAAATGAATACGGAAAAAAAAAAAAAAAAAAATACGGAGATGATGGTTAAATGCATCTTATATACCTTGAGAATATATAACATTTAAAACACTAAAATGTAAGTAAATAAGTAAGTTAACCAATCCGAGTTGGTCCAGTTGGTTAAAGGGCTCACAGCTGTGAGTTTCCTCACCTGGGTTCGATTCTGGTTGACCATTTAGCCGCGCCCTTTAAGTTGGGATTATATGTAACCGGATGCAAGATCTCGTGGGATTAGTCTTTGGGTCTAGAAAATTTTTAGGATCCCCACGGTTATTAAGAAAAAAAAAAGGTTTATATTCCTATCTTACTGCATTTAAAATTGTAAAACCATTATTAAAAAAAAAATTACCTTAGTCTACAATAAGTCTCACGTGGTTCTCACTTTATAAAGATTGCGTCTCTTAGTGAACTCATAAATGGATTTACTCATCTAGAGCCGTTCTTACACGTATGTTAAAATTTTGATAGTGCAGTATATGAGTGGGTCGGATCCGGATATCCGGCCTTTTTTAGGATATCCAGATCCGTTGGATCCCTGATTTTACTATCCGGATCCGGATCCATGGCACCCGAATATCCGGCTTTCGGATATCCTTTCAAAAATTAACATATCCGCGGATATCCGGATCCGGATCCATCAAAATATTAAAAATAAAATTAAAAAATATTAAATTAATTAAAAAAGCTATTTTTTTGTAAAATTATTATAAATATATTAAAAATAAATAAATATTACGAAATTAATTTTAATTTTAATTTTTTATGTTTAATTTTTAAAAAAATTAAAAAAATAAAAATAAAATAATTATTTTTAATATATTTTAATAGCCCGGATCCGGATATCCGGATCGGATCTTTATTTTTATTATCCGGATCCGGATCCCCCTCCCCACGGATATCCGGATTTTCGGAGCGGATCCGAATCGGATCTCGGATCCAAGATAATAATTTCACCCCTAGTACAATACATGTGGTCAAGTCACAAGCCACTTACCCACTTACGTTATTTGTCGGCAAGAATAGTGATAAAATAAGTTTGGTAGTTGGTACAGTCAAATCTCTGTTTTTGGTAAGGTTGTAAAATGAAGAATAAAATTTATCTCCTCTTTTATGTAAATTTTTGATGACCCAATCGTTAATAATATCTACTAGGTCTGGGATTTCGGATAACCATTTGGTTATCGGTTCGGTTATTTTGGTTATCGGTTTTTCGGTTTTATGAATAAAATATCCACTGGGTGATTTTAATATTTCGGTTCGGTTTCGGATCGGTTAAATTTGGTTTCGGATCAGTTTCGGTTATGAGAGTGATAATCAAATATACCCAAATTTTGTTTGGTTATAGATTTGGGGTTTTCAAATTTCTGAATTAAGGGGTTTAAAGGTTAAATTTAGCAATAAAAAATATGGAGAATCAAAAAATGAGAAAAAAAATGAGAAATTAGATTTAGAATGAGAAATTTACATATATTTATAGAGATTCAAAATTATTTTAGTATATATATGTGTGTATATATATATATGGTCGGATATTCGATTTCACTATTCGGTTTTCGGATATTACCGTAACTGAACCGAAATCCATGGACTCTCAATATATTATCCATCATGTATTTTAAAAGGAACGGAAACCTAACCAAACCGATATTTCGGTTCGGTTACAGTTTTTTTTATCTCAGGCCTAATCTTTACTTTACTAAAACAGAAGTCATTCATCAATTGTGGGAATGACACGTGTCCACACAATTATTAGTAAACACTTTCACGTTTATTAATTAAAACTCCAAATAAGGTATTAATCAATTGTCTTTAACTGCAAAATCGAGATCCCTAATTTTTCTCCCACGTTCAAAGATAAGGCATGTCACGATTTTGATATATATAACCGTTTCATCTCCTTCTCATAAATAACTCCCGATTCCCGATCACATTTTCATCTTCTCTATCTGATCTCTTTCTCTTTTCTTCTCCATCGTTTTATATTAGCAGCTCTCTCAAACTAACATATCGATTCATGTTTATTTTTTCTTTTTATTCACATTATTTTTTTTCTTCTCAAACTAATATTGTTTTATTCTTATATACTGCATTATTCAAGTTAATTCAGATTATTCAGGTTCAGATGTCAATGCATTTAATATCGAGTATAAGGGATTGTTCTCGTGGGTGAAGAAAAGGTACACACATGCATGTAAGGGATTTACCACAATTAATTTGCATAAATGTAGTTTTTTGTTCTCCATATTTTTTTTGGTGATTGTTTTTTTGTTCTCTATTTAAGATTTCAATTTTACCTTATATAGAGATACCATTGGTCCATTGCATATTCAACTTACGAATCTAATGTTCCATTGATTTGGATTTTACTATTTATCTTTCAAAATAGTCAAACTTTTATAGTTTCAGCAACGGATTGTGATCAGACTTTTATTTTGTTTTTAAGTGTGCATGTTTTCATGTTTTTAACTGTCGATGGTCTAAGTCATTTTGCTTCCAACATGCAGTAATGAGATGTGTACGAGTCTAAAATCACAGTTTGATTCATACCATTAATTAGTAGAGTACTATTAATTTTGATCATGTCTAATTCTACCATTAATTTCATTTGTCTCCAACTGTGATTTTTGAATACTTAAATATAATCTTCGTATCAATTATTTGTAACAGGGAAATATAATTCAAGCATCAGTGAAACAATTTCTAATGCCAATGACAGTTTCATTGGTATGCTACTTTCGATCATTTTAGCATTGTAACTACTTTACCATGTTTATTAATCAAAACTGACTAAATCACATGCTTCTATTTGTTTTGTTCATACTAAGTGAAATTATAGGTAACCATCGGTCTGAATGACTACATGTGTCATCTTTTTTTTTTTAAGCCAATTTTTTTTATAATTATTTCCTTATTATCTTTTTTTTTGTCCGATGATTTTTGTTTGTGACCTAGAATCCTTGAAGAAATACCCACGATCCTCAACATAACTTCCCACTCAACATCATCAATCATTGACTTCAGAGATAACTTCCAATTTCTCCTTTAAAAATCTCGATAAAAAATAAGAGACTATGTATCTTATTGTGCAATTGAAAGATAAAATAAACCTATACAGAATTGGCTCTACGATCAAATTCACGAAAATTTCCAATGGGTTTTGATTGGGAACCTATACAGAATTGGCTCTACGATCTTCATGGACTTGGACAAGAGTTCAAATGAGAGATATTTGTGGGAACAATGTCTATAAAGGAAGAAGAGCTTTTGAGAGACATTTCAAAGAATCGCAACACCAACACCGTATGAATTTCCTAGGAAAGCCAAATAGAAAGAGCTTCAACAAAATCACTTTGATCGAAGAAGTGAAAGAACTGTGGAAGAGGATAGAAGAGAAGTGAACAAATGGAGACTAGAACTCGAAGAAGAATACAAACATCATGGAGGTAACATTTACAACAAGAAGACTTACTCTTATCTTCAACGTCAATGTATCATCTGATTTTAGAGGCTTACTTAATGATGATCTTCCACTACAAGAAAACAATGCATTTTCCGACGGCCAAATCCGTCGGAATTCCGTCGGAAAAGGGGTATTCCGACGGATTTCCGATGGTTTTGGTCCGTCGGTTCTATCTTGTCGGAAATTGGGGATCTGTCGGAAATCCGTCGGAAATTCCGTCGGAAATTCCGACGGATTTATGACGGAACCCCTTTTTTTTTTTCAAAAAAACGCAATCCGTTTTTTTTTTTTTCAAAAAAACGCAATCCGTCGGAATTCCGTCGGAAATTCCGACGGATTTATGACGGAACCCCTTTTTTTTTTAATTTTGCATTCCCGCTCATTTCGTTTTGCATTCCCGCTCATTCTTATTCTTTTTTAATTTTTTAATTTTTATTATTTGTATTTACAGAAGAAGAAGATGAAGAAGAAGAAGAAGAAGAAGAAGAGGAGGAGGAGGAGGAGGAGGAGGAGGAGGAGGAGGAGGAGGAGGAGGAGGAGGAGGAGGAGGAGGAGGAGGAGGAGGAGGAAGAAGAAGAAGAAGAAGAAGAAGAAGAAGAAGAAGAAGAAGAAGAAGAAGAAGAAGAAGAAGAAGAAGAAGAAGAAGAAGAAAAACGCAAACCGTCGGAATTTATTTTTTTTTATTTTTTTTGAAAAAAACGCAAACCGTCGGAAATCCGTTGGAAAATTCCGACGGATTTCCGACGGAATTTATTTTTCCGTCGGAAAATGCCTTGTTTTCTTGTAGTGTTCTCTCTGTACTATTATCATTTTAAATCAAAATCTACCTTTCTACTTAGTTTATTGAGACCATTTTTCATCTTTCTGGTAAGTAGAATCTCTTTTTTATTTACTTTCATTTGGGCATTAAGCTTGAGTACGTAGCTGATAAAAAAATTGTATAACAATGTTAATGCCATTATATATTTTGTTTTTGTTTGTCAGTTGTTATGCCACTATATAAAATTTGAACTATTTATATATATGCCATGATTTTGTGTTCTACAATCCTTTAAAAAACAACTAATGTAACTTTGTAGAACCTTTGTTGGTTGAATTACGAGTACAACGAAGAAACATTGTGACATACACTTTCATAGAAAACAAATAAAATTATTTAAAGTAATACGTATAAAGATTTAAGAGGTTAGCAAAATTTAGTTCATAATCATCAGATAATGCAATACATATATTGGTGACTGTAATTGTGTAGCAAATCTATCAATCATACACTAATTAACTTTATGTACACTTAAGTTCATTTTGCCCTCCGTTCCATGAAGAAGAATTTTTAAAGAAATAATTTTGTTCCACAAAGATAAATTTTGTATGTTTGCTATACAATTTTATCATTTATTGATAAGAGATTGTAATTTTAGAAAAAAATATCTAAATAATACTGGTTTTGAAAATTCTTTATATAAAAATCAATACATTTATTAAAGAATTTCAATTGGTATATTAATATGTGTGAAAAATTCAAAAACTTCATTTTACAAAAATGAAGGGAAGGGAATAGTTGATTTTTATAGTCTAATAGAATGAAATTGTTTAAAACACTCAAGTAAACCAGGTGCATAGCACCGAGCATAATACTAGTATCTACTGTAAACAAGAAAACAAAAAACGCGTCAATCTCACCTTTTTTTGTGAAACAACCTCATCCTCCTCTCCTCTTTCGTATTGCTCTTTCGTTTCCCGAATAGCTATCATCTTCCGATCTCTTCCGGCGACCCATCCTTTCCGGTGGTCGCGTCCTCCGATCCGTAAAGGTCGCAACAATCTGGTCTAATGGACCGATCGTTGTATTGGTTAGTTTTTCTCTCTCTACTATAATTCTTTCTTAGTCCTTAGAATTTGGTAAGATAGGAATGAATTAATGATCAGGGGATTTTCATGTAGTTGATTGTTTGATTGAAACAATTTCAGGAAAGATGGATTTGTTGAATATTAGAGATCTATTTATACTTAAGAAGATATCTATTGTTTGCTTTTTTTTTTTCTTTTTTTTTTTGACTTCTGAAAATATATATTGGATTTTACAGAAAATACAGTTAAAATATATATTGTATTTTACAGAAAATCAAGTTAGGTTAGGCTTTAGATTGTGGTTTATGTTCTCTTGGTGGTGGTGAGGACCTAGATTACATCCTTGGTTAACCGTTGCTACTTTATCAAAATACGAAACATGTGAAGAATTTGTGACGAGGACAACTTATCCGTAAACTGGACATTTTATTAAACAAACCCCAATATCACTATTTTGCTGCAGGCCTTACAATGAATAATAATAAAACGTCCTTATTCTTGGCTGGCTCCTCCCAAGCTGAAAAGGTCTCTCTCTCATCAGCATTTAATTTGATAGTGCCACATGTCTAATGGAACTATTGACGTTTTATGCAGCAAAAGAAAGGAATAAAATTTGTCTCCTCTTTTTAGGTAAAATTCGTTGACCTAATCGATATTATTCCTTTCTTTTGCTGCATAAAACGTCAATAGCTCATCAGACTGATGTAGGATAATTGACGACGTTGGGGACGAAACTAGGTTTTAACCAGAGAGTGAGAGGGTTCTCGCCGGAGAAGAAAGCCAAAGGAGACACAACACGAGGAAGAAAATGCAGGCGTCTCATTCAATCACCACAGTTACTGTGGATTTTACTTTTAACCAAACCAACATTCTCGCCCTAAATGTTTGTTGGATAAGCTTCTAGATGACTTACCACCTAAGAAATCAATGGTCAAGAAAGGTGGTGGTCAAAAATGGAGGTGGTCAAAAATGGGAGGTTGATTTTTGTTGTCAACAATGTTGGCTCACTCATTCACACTTCATCAACCCCTTCTCATCTCCCCTATAAATATAGTTTCTCATTGTAAGAGAACATCATCCCAAAATATACAAAACATCAAGAAAGAGCAAGAGCTTATGTTTAGTTTTGAGTTAAGTTTCTAAACATATTAAAGAGAGTTATTCTTTAAGAGAGTTTTTGTTCTTGAAATACATATTAAAGAGAGTTATTCTTTAAGAGAGTTTTGTTCTTAAGATACTTTATTTGGTATCAGAGCGTTTCGATCTTGTAACTTGTGAAGATAAGACGTGTTGGTGTTGTCTTGTCTCCCATGGCTCGGTCACGACAACTCTCTGATCGTATTATCTTCACAAGTAACAAGATCGAAACGCTCTGATACCAAATATAGTATCTTAAGAACAAAACTCTCTTAAAGAATAACTCTCTTTAATATGTATTTCAAGAACAAAAACTCTCTTAAAGAATAACTCTCTTTAATATGTTTAGAAACTTAACTCAAAACAAAACATAAGCTCTTGCTCTTGATGTTTTGTATATTTTGGGATGATGTTTTCTTACAATGAGAAACTATATTTATAGGGGAGATGAGAAGGGGTTGGTGAAGTGTGAATGAGTGAGCCAACATTGTTGACAACAAAAATCAACCTCCCATTTTTGACCACCTCCATTTTTGACCACCATCTTTCTTGACCATTGATTTCTAGATGACTTACCACCTAAGAAATCAATGGTCAAGAAAGGTGGTGGTCAAAAATGGGAGGTTGATTTTTGTTGTCAACAATGTTGGCTCACTCATTCACACTTCACCAACCCCTTCTCATCTCTCCTATAAATATAGTTTCTTATTGTAAGAGAACATCATCCCAAAATATACAAAACATCAAGAAAGAGCAAGAGCTTATGTTTAGTTTTGAGTTAAGTTTCTAAACATATTAAAGAGAGTTATTCTTTAAGAGAGTTTTTGTTCTTGAAATACATATTAAAGAGAGTTATTCTTTAAGAGAGTTTTGTTCTTAAGATACTATATTTGGTATCAGAGCGTTTCGATCTTGTAACTTGTGAAGATAATACGAGCAGAGAGTTGTCGTGACCGAGCCATGGGAGACAAGACAACACCAACACGTCCAAAGGAGCTTACTCCACCATCGATTCAATTTCCTATACTCAGCGCAACAAACTACACGGTATGGGCTATGCGAATAAAAGTTTTGTTGAAGATATACAAAGTTTGGGACACAATCGAACCTGGAACGGAGGATGCGGATAAAAACAATATCGCGATAGGATTATTATTTCAAGCTATCCCGGAGGATCTTATTTTGCAAGTAGGCGAACAAGAAACTTCCAAAGGAATATGGGAAGCAATCAAGTCATGTAACCTAGGTGCAGAACGTGTCAAAGAAGCGAGGCTTCAAACTTTAATGTCGGAGTTTGATCGACTTAAGATGAAGGACACCGATAAAATCGATAGCTTTGCGGGAAAGTTATCAGAGCTAGCATCAAAGTCAGCGGCTCTTGGACAAGCTATCGAGGAATCAAAACTTGTGAAGAAGTTCCTAAATAGTTTACCAAGAAGCAAGTTCATACACATCATCGAATCGTTAGAGAAAGTTCTTGATTTGAACACAACTGACTTTGAAGACATCATAGGGAGACTCAAGGCCTATGAGGCGAATTCTCGATGAGGAGAATCGTGAAGAGACACAAAGCGAACTGATGTTTGCTAATACGGATCAGCATTATACAAGTTCTCGAGGGAGAGGACGTGGAAGTGGAGGCAAGGGATACAAAGGTAAAAGTCGAGGCAGAGTATATAACTCAGGAGGCAGAGTATTTAACTCCGGAGGCAGAAGATTTGACTCAGAACATAGCACAGATCAATCTGATCAAAATCAACACAAAGAGATAGATAGATCGAGAGTGATTTGTTTTAGATGTGACAAACCTGGTCACTTTGCTTCAACATGTCCTGAAAGAACACATAAGATACAAGAAGCACATAAAGTGGAGACGGAAGAAGCCGACATAGCACTTTATATGCATGAAATCGTGTTCTTGAATGAAGAAAAGGTCGTACCAAAGAACTACGAATCCAAAGAAGGAGAAGAGGGAGTGTTTCATCTTGATAATGGAGCAAGCAACCACATGACCGGCATCAAAACTTATTTCTTCAAACTCGATGAGAATATCAAAGGCAAGGTAAAGTTTGGAGATGGTTCGTGTGTTGAAATAGAATGGAAAGGGTCAATTCTATTTCAAAGCAAAAGAGATGAGCAAACACTTGTTACTGATGTCTATTATATTCCCCAACTCAAGAGCAACATCCTAATTTTAGGACAAGCTACAGAAGACGGGTGTGATGTGAGGATGAGACAAAATTACCTAACCCTTCTTGATTCGAATGGAAGGCTCTTGGTAAAGGTAATGAGATCTCCTAATAGACTTTACAAGACAAATCTCAGAATCAGAAAAACAATTTGCTTACACTCAAGGATTGTAGAAGAAGAAGAACAACAAGAAGTGCCTCAAAACGGAAGTGAGTTATCTCGAGAAAGAGGTGAGCTACCTCAGCTCGGAGTTGAGCTACCACAGATCCAACTTCAACTAAGACGATCAGACCATCAACCGTTGGGTTATGAAGAAGTGAAAGGCTCTATGGAATGGACAAAGGCGTGTCTAGAGGAGACTGATTCGATTAACAAGAAAAAGACTCGGTCATACGTTGAGAAGCCAATTGAAGTTAAAGGTATTGGTCTTAAGCCAATCAAGAAGGGTTAGGTAATTTTGTCTCATCCTCACATCACACCCATCTTCCGTAGCTTGTCCTAAACTTAGGATGTTGCTCTTGAGTTGGGGAATATAATAGACATCAGTAACAAGTGTTTGCTCATCTCTTTAGCTTTGAAATAGAATTGACCCGGTTATGGGCCCACCACGCTTCTGCTGCGTTAGGAGTTCAAGACATGTCCAAGATGAAGTCAACTAAGCTTACGAGGGAGAATGTTGCATAAGCTTCTAGATGACTTACCACCTAAGAAATCAATGGTCAAGAAAGGTGGTGGTCAAAAATGGAGGTGGTAAAAAATGGGAGGTTGATTTTTGTTGTCAACAATGTTGGCTCACTCATTCACACTTCACCAACCCCTTCTCATCTCCCCTATAAATATAGTTTCCCATTGTAAGAGAACATCATCCCAAAATAATTTTTATTTTAAAATTTTTGATTTATATTATGCTATATTTTTATGAAATTAGTTTATTATCTTTGTTTGGTTATACTATATCAAATAATGATAGAGTTATAAACAAATTAACAAACAATACTAAAATGATATGTAAATATATTTTAGTCATGTTTATATAGCATATATTAATTTATGATATTATTGGGACCATATATTTACGTAGGATTTCTAAAAAAATTATTATCTTATTATCTTATCGAATTGTGTTATATTTTACACCGGCCCGATTCGAGACAGGCCAAATTTATTAATTTAGAGAGTTTATTAATATATCGAGTATTAATTTATAGAGTTTCTACTGTAGTTCAAAGAAAATGAGGTCTCTTTTAGAAACTAGTATATAGAACATTATGTTTTTAACTAAACTTTGTAATCCTAATTTTTTTATTTTTTTTGGTAATAAACATGGTTGACATAATTATTGTTGTAATCTTATGACCGTACTTAACATTAACGAAGCTATAACAATTCGTAGTGAATAAAGTACAAATCATTTTCAATTCATAGCAGACACACAATTTTTCAATTTCTTTAACTTCTCTTTCTCTCTAACTCTTATTGGTGCTGCACAATCTTGTCCACATTCTCCTTCTTTCCATGGTAACAAAGTCTCAAAAAGAGTATACAGATACCGCCTATCTTTACCGTCCGTAACTTCATAAATAGGTAAAAAGCGGAACATCCATCCGCTTCATACGAAAGAATCTAAAATGATGCTCCAACGACCGATTCTGGGTAAAATGATGTGTTTGGGTTTTTCGTTGATTAGGGTTTTAGTGTATATGACTTAGAATCTGAATATTTCTTTGTATGCTTTACTTGAACATGAACCCTTAGTGTCATCTCAAGCTTCAGTGGCATCTCAAGCTTCAGTGGTTAGTAATTCACTATTTACCATTCTC
Source organism: Draba incana (assembly GCA_963576765.1). Taxonomy (NCBI): domain Eukaryota; kingdom Viridiplantae; phylum Streptophyta; class Magnoliopsida; order Brassicales; family Brassicaceae; genus Draba; species Draba incana. The sequence continues at coordinate 34,262,347 of OY755216.1, read as the reverse complement.
CAGTGAATAGAATTTTGGAATCTTAGGTTTCTCTTGATGGTTAAAAGAATAGAACTCTAATGCTTGCCTTTGTCAATCAAAATATCCATGATACAAATCAGGAAACTACTAAAACGGAACGTATCAACTTATTCGTGGATACAATGGTTGGAACGATTCCAAACCAGGCACTCCATTACCTAAGGCTCTGGAATTGGAATGTGAACAGAGTCTAACGAAAAACGAGATGAAGAAACCGAAGGCAACGAACAGCAACCAGAAGTTGGAAGCTGAGAGGGGGAACAAAGCCCAAGGTTTAATTCTTGTTTATTAACAATTCATTCTAAGTTTTAATTCTTTCGTGATGTAATTTGTGTTTCCTGTTAGTGAATTCTGAGAATTTGTGTTGAGTCATCTTGTTTGGATTAGCATCAAGTATGCAATTGTACAAAATATGTACAAAATTTGCCTTAGCATTAGAAAGGGAAAGTCTCGACTCTGAAGTTATAGCAATATCGATAGAGTGAGTCAAGCGATCATAGAAGTAAGCACTAGGTATTTAGATTCTGTAAAATGTTTTGTGTTACCATTGAGTATGCATCATATTCCCTAATTTTTTTTGCAATAGGATATGACACAAAAAAAAAAGATCAGAAGCTCGAAGGCATGGGGAAACTAACAAACTCAAGGCTGATATGTTTGTCAAAGAGACCAGTAGCCAAAACTTACATGTACCGCTTAGTTTATGCAACCATTCATTTATAAAATTTGCTTCATGTGGTGTTATTTTATATTGCCTTCATCTTTACTTTGTTGTATTTTCCCTAAGAACGTTTAAGATAAATAAATGAGTGTTGCGTTGGAAAAAAATAGGCTTATGAGCCTAATTTCATATTTAATGGGTTTGAGTGTGAGATGAAGACGTCGTCGTTGCATACTGTTTTTAGTTACGGAAAAATTATAATTGATGTGTGTTACCAAGATTTGGAACCATAATAATGAACTATACTAACGATATTACCCTTGTGTAATTAGTTCTACAGCTTATCCGGAAATTTGAATTATACAGCATAGACGGAGGGGTATTTCCGTCATTTCGTAGAGTACCAAACTCTTTCGTCGCCATTATTATATAGAAAGTGACACCAAACATTCCCAGAATCCAGAGACTGAGAGCGAAAGCTAAGAGTGACGAAGAAGAAGAAATGAAGGCAGGAGGAGAGAAGAAGATGACTCTAGAAGAATACGTTGATTTCTCCGTCTCTAAGAACTCCATGGATTTCACCATCTCTTACCTCAATCAGGTTTTATTTCCCTTTCCACTCAAATTTCTCCGATTCTCTTCTCTTCAATTTCTCTAACCGTCGACTTGTTCAATCTCTGTAGATCCTTCAAATGCACGGTTACCGAAAACTCCACAAATCTCAAAAGGTAACAACAACAATCACCGATTCATCTCTTCGATTTCATGAAATTCCTTGTCGAATCTGTATTTTCTCTGCGATTTGCACAATTTCAATGTTGAATCCGTTGAAATTGATCGGAAATTTGCAACGATTTCACTGTGATTGTTTGGGTTTCTCATATTGTTGTGTTTATCAATTCGAATTTCTCTGCGATTTCAATTGAATCCATAGAAATCAAGTGGAAAATTTTTCTGCGATTGTTGTTTTCCAGAAAATTGTAGGTGAAGCAGTAGATGCATTGGAACTACTAGATCTCTCTCGCTCAACACTGAAACAAACCGGAATCCGGTCTTCACCATCGTTAACCCTCGAGGAAGTGATAACCGATATCGAAGCTTTGAAATGGCAGGAATGTTGTCTCACTTCACTCCAGGTTATCAATTCCGGTCAAGTTACGGCATCTGAGAGTGTGACGAAACCGAAGAAGAGATCGTACAAGAGGAAGGAAGCATCTACTATGAAGAAATCTTTGAATTTTGGTCATGAGAAGGATGATGATGATGATGATGTTGATGAGGCCACGACGATTCAAGACTTACTGGGAAATAAAAAGAAGAAGAAGAAGAGTCTCAGATCTGTGAATGACCTGGTCTTTGACTAATTTCTCATTAAGGTTTAACGATTCAGTTATCTTCTCACTTTTCTTCAGATTTGCATCGAAATTTCACAGAGTATAGTTTGTTGTTCGGATAATCCATGGATCTTTAGTGGCAGTCGTCACGTGGAGAATTCTCATTGGTTGTTACGAACAAAGACACGTAATAATTGAATAAATAGGTAGTGGGCCTAGTGGCAAAGACTCGTGAATACCCACAAAAAAAGTTAATTGCTAATCAAACCTTCTATGTGAGTAAGAGGTGTTTGTTTCCTTATACTTTATGACGTTTACTACTGTTTTAGACAACGCTCTCTACCAAACCATCGTCCTAGTGACCATCCTTTTGAGTATAACAAACAGGAAATAAAGAAAGAAAAAGCATCAGAAACGTCATGACCCGAAGATTGACTCAATAGAATTTGCAGACCGTCACTTTGGTACTGATAATTACAAACACTCAATAGCACCAAAACCATCTCATACCAACATCTTCTAAATCCAAAATTATCTTTGCACAAACAAGAAATAAAAACCACGACACAACAAGTTCACATCTTGATTTTAAAAAACCTTGACCTTTTTCGGCTGTTTAGCTTCTAAACTTCTTCTTCTGCCGCATCTTGTCGATCCCACTGTCAGCATCAGCCTACATCATTAAAAGATTCAACACAATGACCTACTCATACAAAATAAAATTTAACAACACAACAAAATCAAACCTAATGGGTAACCCGGTGGGTGTTTCAAACCATCAAACAGATCGTAACACTTGAAGTATGTTTTGGACCCTTTTGGAACTTCAGATACTTCTTTCCAACCAATTCTAGAATCTTCTAGAAGTGAACCAAGGACCGTGGATATGATTTTGGTTTGATTGCGTATCTCATCTAAACGTTGCTCACAATCAACTACCTTGTAACTCTAACAATTTGGCGTCCTTCGCTAATCCAGCTAGTCTCTCACAAGCTAATTCAATTTCTTTGGAATCCATGGATTTTTGTAACTCTAACAATTTGGCATCCTTCGCTAATCCAACTTTTAATGTTTTTGACAAGGAAAAGCTTTTAGTCTAAAAATAGCAACTGTTTTTTTAGAAGAAAAACTGAGTTTATTCTTAGTCTAAAACTAGAATTGGTTTGAGATGGAAAAAAAAGCAAGACATTCATAGTCAAAATTTTGAATTATCTCTTCTTTGCATAAGATTAATGTGAAGATAGAAGTTGATGTGCAAGTTTACAAGTCCAAACATGGGTTAAACAATGGTTCTTGTGAAATCAGTGAATGGGTTTGTGAATAAAGGAATGGAATAGTTTCCGATACAAGGATTTCTACCAGAGCTAAGGGTAATGCTAAACAATCCTCCAAGAGAGAAGTATTGTATCGAAAAGCAAAACAGAGTTTCGAAAAATGGTTTGTGTTTCAATGCTCAACGATTAAGAGTTTGTGATTCGGTAGGCAAAATAAAATAATCGAACCGAATCGAATTAACCAAAAAAAACACGCAAATAATCCAAGCTGCATGAAAGAGTTAGCAACAAACAAAAAAAAGCTATCACATATTTTTGTTTATGAAAAACTACTTCTGTTTTAAAAAGCCAAAATATGTTATTTGAAACTAATTTTGGAAAATATTAATAAAACAACGGATGAGGAAACAATGGTCCAAATGGAGCTAAACTTTTTCGTCGGCATGAACCTTATCGAGGTCATGAAGAACCTTTTCAAAGTCTGAGACCAATCTCTCCGCTAAGGTACGAGAAAAATCTTGTCGGATCACGACGCGAAGGACGGTGATGTGTTTTGCATCCGCGGGCATTGTGTAAGCCGGAACAATCCAGCCGAAGTGGCCGAGATTTTCCACCACTTGGAACTCGTTGTAACGGCTACTGTCTTTAAGAGAAAACGCCACTAACGAAATGCCTTTTTCTTTAGAGATGATGTTAAAACGTCCCATTTTCTCCAATTCCTCTCTTAAGAACATCATGTTTTCTCTACAGTTATCCATCACGTCGCGATATCCCTAAACAAATAAACACAAAATCATGATTTTGTAAAAAAAAAAAAAAAAAAAAAAAACTTTGTTCCCTTTAGAGCGGAATTTTGTAGATCAACAATTCAGTTTAGACCGAATTATATCGATTCAATCTATTAACATTCCGAAAAATGGTAAAGTGGTCCACGTCGAGTTACTAATTAGTAATTACCTCGAATCCAAGACGAATCAGCTGGTAGTACTGAGCAATCACTTGACTTGAACCTGGTTCATACTTACAAATCATTAAGTTAAAGAAAATTCCATTTATATGCATACAAATACAATATAAAATATATGGTTCTATAAAAATATGTGTATGGTAATGTTACCTTTGGAGAAGTTGAGAGTGAAGGTGGGTTGATCAGCGCCAAGATAGTTGATATGGAAAATAAGTTCTTCTGGCAAATCGGATTTGGTTCTCCAGATATTCCAACCAATACCGGCGTAAACCAAACCGTATTTGTGACCACTCACATTTATGCTCTTAACCAAAGGTAACCGGAAATCCCACTCTAGCTCCGGATACAAGAAAGGTGCAATAAACCCACCACTCGCTGCGTCTACGTGAATCGGCGTTTCCCATCTATATATTACGTTTTTAAAGTATGTTAAACCGGGTTCATACCGGTAAAAATCGATTTATTATTAGAGTTTTTATTTGGTTTTTTGTTTAATTACCCGGTTTGCTTGTTCTTCTCGACTAAAAGGTCGTTAATGAGCTTGACATCTTCGAATTCTCCGGTTAGCGTCGAACCAAGGATTGCCGCGACACAGATTGTGTTTTCGTCTACAAATTCAACCGCTTTTTGAGGATCCATCACGTAATACCCTTCTCTTAGCTTGACTTCCTTAAGCTCCACCTCGAAATACGTTGCGAATTTCTCCCAGCAAACCTGTATAAACCGGGAATTGAGAAAAACATCGACTTAAACCGGAGAGCTAAACCGGTTCCAAAAATTTATTTGGTTTACTTGAACATTAGCTCCGGTTACGATATTAGGCTTATCATAAGGAAGTCCTTGCGCTTTACGCTTATTCTGCCACTGTCTCTTAAATGCCAATCCGGCCAACATAATCGCCTCCGACGATCCCGCCGTACCAACACCAACCCCGGCCTCGCCTTCACCGAGTGGCGCGTTGAAAAGACGCGCAATGATATTGACACATCGGTTATGTAACTCGGTAGTAACAGGGTACTCGTGCATATCAACAAAGTTCTTATCGATAGACTCCATCATGAGCTGGTCACACTCTGGCTCCATATAAGTGGTCACGAACGAGGCTAGGTTTAGTCTCGGGTTACCATCGAGCATTAGCTCGTCTTTGATGATTTGGTACGCTGCTTCCTTCGGGATCGAGTTCTCAGGCATCTCAAATCTAACAATAGAAACATTACGTTAACGTTATTAAAACATGAAAAAAAACGAATGGCATGAGATGTAAGTTTTTACAAATCAAAGGTTATATAGATTTATTTTGCCTCTTAACAAATATATGAAGGATTAAATAAAAAAAATTACCGTGGAAGAGAGTTGCGAACGTAACGAGAACCAAAAGTTGATTGAAGTAAACGAGAAACACCGGAATCAGAGGATGTCTTAGACATAACCATTTTTTTTTCAAGTTTCACTAAAATTGTCAAATATTATAGAATAAAATATCTTATTGAGTTTTCTTGATATGAGGTCTCAAGGTACATATATATATAGTGATAACATTAACATAATGCTAGCTATCACCAAATTAATATAAACTTTCTTAATCAACTCTTTAGCATATAAAGGAAATATGCTTGTACAAGAAATAATATAGAAATTAATGTAAACTTTCCTAATCAACTCAATTCTTGTGAAATCAATAAATGGGTTAGTGAATAAAGGAATGGTACAGTTTCTGATACAAGGGCTTGAGAAATCTGAGAGGTTCTTGTTAAGAGAGAAGGATTTGTATGGTTATAGTAAGGATCAATTAATGCCTTTTTGTGAAGGCTTTCATGTATATGATCGGAGAACTCGGAGCAACGATCAAAGAGATTGCGAAGAGGATTCATCGGTTGATTAGTCCATAGGAGAAGCAAGATTTTGATTGTGTCTGTTTCGAACGTTTGAACAAGTTATCGTTGCTTGAAATCATTGTGTTGGATGATAAAGAAGAGAGGTCTAAAGATGGTAATTAGAAGGCTAAAATATTTACTGTCGGATTTTGTATTGAAGAAAGTGGAAATCGATGTTTTTGTGATGAGACAAGTCCATACAGTGCTCGTCTCTTGTCTTTCGAAAGAAGGGAATTACCGAGAGCAGTTTTAAAGTCCTTGGTGAGGTTGTGTACCAAGTTATGAACTTCCAAGATGAGACATCATGGTTCGGTCTACGGGATTACATTGTATCAAAAAGCAAAATAGAGTTTCGAAGAGCGGTTTATGCTTAACGATAAAGAGTTTTGATTCCTGTAATGGAGACTCTTCTTCCAGAGATAAGTATTAGGCTAAACTCTCCTCCAAGTGAGGTATGGGTAGATAATAGTGGATGGGTTTTGGCGTTTACATGTGTGTTCTGTTCGGTTATGCACTTCAGGGCCGGGCCTGGAGCAATGGAGGCCCCAAGCAAAATCGAAATGGAGGCCCAAATTTATTTAAAAAAATATATATATAACCAAATAAATAAATAAATAAATTTCAAGCCTAAAATTGGCCACTTAAAAACGGAGGCCCAAAGCGTGGGCTTTATTGGCATGTGCTCAGGCCCGGCTCTATGCACTTGATAGAGGTCTAGGATCAAGGAGATTGTGTATAATTAAGATGATAGATTTAGTGAGAGAGCTTGTGGAAAAAGGAATGGAAGTTGGGATTGTGAGGAGAGGTTTTAGCGATTTGGAAAGTATTGTGAAGAAACATTTGGAATTCGAATGGTTTGGTGCTTGCGAATACAAATTCGTTAAGGGTTTGGTTAGGAGACTGTATGAAATCAAAGGCATGAAAATGGAGAGTAAGATTGTGTTGTGGGGGATCTGTTTAAAGAACTCTAGTAGAATGAAGTGATTTGGTTGGTATATTATGGTTAACTTGTACCTCAAGAATCAAGTTTTACTTCCACAGTGTTTAGTGTTCTACATCTTCTTTGCACGGTCATGCATAAAGAGATATGGTTGGCTCTCAAAATAAATTTATGCCTTTATATTCTCAGAAGTTATATCATTTTCTCTACAATGTAACAACAACATTAATAAAACACATAATTAGTAATATTGTAAGAAAAATTGTAATCAAATCACATTAACGTGACTACATTTCTAAATATCACAACAAAATTTCAATGGAAAGAAGCCATATGTTTTCAATGGATAGATGTGTATTGTGTTCCCCCTTTTTGATGTTCTTTTGACATTCTATACTTGTACAACTCTTGAAACAGAAACCTAAAGCGGAAAAATTGAAATACTTAAGCCAAACAAAGGAAATGAGAAAAATTAGTTGAAGTATTAGTTCCATCACATGATATATTTTTTGTATTTATGTAAATATTATAGAGCTTTGATTTTCTTCCCTTCCCATAGTTGTATTTAATTTCGTTTTTTTGGTGAAACATAAGCCTAATTAACTATATTAACATCCATTTTCATAGATACGCTTTTCGTTGACCATGAAACATTAATTTGGAAGGTTAACTTTTTTTTTTTTTTAACACTTGGTAGGTTAACTTTTATTATCTTTTCTTATATGAATAGATGTTAGGAAAAAAAATATGACTGTCATAAAATTATCAAATTTGATACATGTCTATCGCTTTGTTACATAGATAAGCTTTAAGGAATATATTAAGATTTGTTCAAGAATTATACTAGTATCAGTCATCTAGTTCTGTTGTGTGAAGCAAAAGGCATCTCTTTTGTTTTCCATTTCATCAACTTCTTGATGTGTGTATAAAAGAGTTTTGTCTGGTTCAGTGTCCTCTTTGAGATTGTTGAGTTTACTTTTCTTTCTATGCTCGTATTTTTGATGAACCATTGGTTGCAATTAGTCACCGATTCTTTCTAGGAAAAGTTGTGACCAATTTAGTTTTGTGTGGGGGCTTTTTTCTTAGTCATTGTGTGATTCTTGTGATTTTTATTCTGTGTTAGTGAGCAAGTTTGGGAAGAGAAAGATGAAGAAAGAGCAGGAAGAGAGGATGAAAAAGGAGCAGGAAGCCAAGCAAACCTCTGCACAAGCTAGAGATGAAGAAGCATTAACTATTGACCTATGTAAGCTTATTGTTATCCGCAAGTATTGTAATGCGATCTCTTGTTGGATTCCTGACTACTGGTTGGATCTCTGGTGATCAGTACTCCAGGTTGGTATAGACCCTGAAGATGTGAAAAAACTACATGATGCTGGGTTCCATACAATCAATAGACTGATCACAACAAAGGTAGATTTAAGATTCACTTGCTTGAAGGTGTTTATAAATTCAAGCTATAGAAATACTACATAGATTTATTGTTTTAGCATTTTTTGAATTGGTTAAAATTTTGTTTTATTGTATCAGGAGGGTCTCAATGGAGAACTGGCTGACAAAATCTCCCACGCCATTTCTGAATTTATGAGAAGACTAGAAGTAGTAGTTCAACGCTATGTAGAACTCAGCGTTAAGACTCTGGATGTTTTTGCTCGTGATGCCGATCCAGCTACCAAAAAGGTGTTTGCAACTATGTCTACTTGTATGAGAGAGTATAAATCTCAGCCAGAGATCTTGTCTTGTGTCGACAAAGAACTTGCGTTGCTACCCCCCAATTCTTCTGTTGGAGTAACTTGTGGTTCGGTCTTGCTAAATGATAATAATAAAGAAGAATATAAGCTATACATGTGTTATGTACGACTACTGAAAGACCAACATGTAAGTTTTCAATAATCTCTCATATCTCAACTCCTTCTTAGTCTTGTTCTTCTGCTTGCTTTTCTTAAGTTTTTAATTTTTTTTTTTTTATAGGTCACAGCTCAAAAGGCGGTAGATCAGAAAGCCGCGGAAGAGAAAGCCGCGAGCCAGATGCAAGACCAACAGGTAACAATAATCTGTGAAATCCTTCTTAGTCTTGTTCTTCTGCTTGTTTTTTCTTTTATTTAAATTTTGAAATTTTTCTTCAACAGGTCGCGGTAAATCAGAAAGCCGCGGAAGCAGCTGCTCGGATTGTTTATCAAACTCAAGGCATGCGAGTATTTTGATGAACCATTGGTTGCAATTAGTCACTGATTCTTCCTTAGAAAAGTTGTTACCGATTTAGTTTTGTGTGGGGACTTAAACTTTTTTTTTTTCCCCGCGTGATGCTCATTTAAGTATTTTGGATTCGTAGTGACCAAGACGAAGAAAGAGGAGATAAAGATGAAGTTGAAGGAAGTAGTAGTAGATGAAGAGGTAGATGAATTATCGATTGACCTACTAGTCCACTTTGGTGCCTCTGAGGAGCAGGTGGATAAACTTAAAGAAGCTGAGATCCATACAGTCAGTCAACTGATTACAACAGCAGAGGTAGATGACTATGTGATGTTACACTAGCTCTCTCTTAGATGATGTGTTAAGTCCTAGGGCTCTTTTGCTCATAGGTTTACTCTGTCTAGCATTGGCAAAATACTTTATTGGTTTATAATTTTGTTTAATGAGTTTTATTTATCAGGATCTCAATGACAATATCTTTCAAGCAAAGGCTGCATTTCTCTCACAACTAAAATCAAATGCTGAAAAGTTTGTAAGAGACTGCATTGTCACTCTGGACAATAAGGCCAAGGACTTTCCTCACAACAAAAGTGCATTCCCAGCTATGTCTAGTTCCTTAAGCCTCTACAAATCTGGTCCGGAGATACTTGCTTTGGTACCCTCTTCTGCTCAAGATCAATGTAGTGGAGTCTTGCACAGAGTATCTTGTCCTTCATACATTCGTTACGTACGAGTGTTGAAATACCAACAGGAACAGGCGGCAGAGAAAGAGAAAGCCGAGGCGGAGGCGGCTTTAGAGAAAAAGAAAGTAAGAAATTCTTCTTCGTCTACTTGCTTCTATTGCTTCTCTGTCCAGTCTTAAGTTTTTAAATTCTTTAAATAGGCTGCAGAGAAAGAGAAAGCCGCATTAGAGAGGGCGGACGCGGTGCAAAAGAGGGAGGACGCAGTTCAAAAGAGGGAGGACGCAAATCAAAAAGTCGTTGATAATACTCATTCTAGATTTGCTGCTTTATTACAGGATATAAAAGAGAGGTGTATCAAGGAAGTTAGTCATATCCTAACTGAATCATAGGTTTCCGTCTTCCATTGTGCTACTCCAAGTTGACTATAAACATAAATTTAGTTTTGAGTTTAAGCATTTATGTGACTTGTTATAAGATATGTGATTCATATCTTTTGCATAAGTTGTAATCTCTATCTCATATTGGAACAAGTCAAAGCATTTCTTTGAATACCTTTTGTTATTTGTCCATCAAAACTAAGAGTTATGTAAATGTGTAATTAAATGTATTAAGCCAAAATAGAAAAGAATGGTTTGGACTTGTAAGCAAGAGGAAAACAAAAAGCCTTTAGGGGATTAATAATGGAATGGTACTACTGTTGACAGGTATTCCAAATGCCCATGTTTGGACTATGCTACTTAAGTATTCAAAGTGGCAGCTACGTACACGGGATTTGATTCTTTGGAACTCAATTATCCGTGGATGTATTCGTAATGGAAGAAGCAAAGAGGTGTTTGAGTTGTTCATGCTTATGGAAGATGAAGGAGTTAAGCCTGACCATGTCACATTTCTTGGAATCTTACATGCTTGCATACGCTAAGGTCATGTCGAACTCGGTTTTAAGTATTTCAGTTTTATGAGCACCAAATATCATATATTACATTATGATTGTATGGTTACTTTACTGCAAGTATGGATGCTTGAAGAATTTCTTCTCTTATTGCCTTTTGATCCAAACACCCAAATGTTGACAAGGATATTAGATGCTTGCCAAAATTACGGCTGGAAAAAGAATAATGTAAGCAAAATTAGATGCTTGCCAAAATTACAAGAATGGTTTGGACTTGTAAGCAAAAAAAAAAAAAAAAAAAAAAAAAAAAAAAGGTATAGTTGGCTCTCAAAATCAATTTATGCCTTTATATTCTAATCAATTGTATCATTTTTTTTCTACGATGTTACAACAACAACAACAAAACGCATAATTAGTAATATTGTAAGAAAAACTGTAATCAAGTCACATTAACGTGATACATTTCTAAATTGCACTACAAAATTTCAACTTGCGTGCATGAGAAGAAGCAACTATGTTTCACATAATTTGAATTAAAAAAATATATAGTTGGCTGAATTTCCTTTAGCACATGGTTACCCAAGAGTATAATAATCGTATCGTTTCAAATCTAAGCTAATCTTTAACACCCTATGTAATCCAAGTCTAAACCCTCTGTTACGGAAACAGGGAAGAAAACTAGACATTCCCACATTCTTATCAACTCTCTCGCATGTAGAGGATGCTTCGCCTTCAACCACCTCTTCAAATCCCGGCTGGTTGAGTTTTAAAGCATCTATTAGAACTACAAAATTGGAAAAAGACATAAATAGAAGTTATGATGTAATCGTTTTTTCTTATACTCTATAAAATCATGTAACCGTATTTCTAGATTTCCTCTATTTCATACAACTTTTCTCCATAAAATGACTCATTAACCATAATCTAAAGCTATATCTCAATTGTTTTGCGGTTTTTCCTGTAATATTTAAACCATGTCATATAATTGATATGTGTCTTGAAGGCTATCAAGTGAGTGAACAAGCACGGGAGTTGAACTCAGATGGGTGTGTTAGGATATCAGCGATGGGTTGCGTCCACAATGAGTTTCAGAAGATGAGTAGAACGAAGCTTCCGAGTTCTATTAACAAAAACGTCGATTTCTACACGTTTGTTGGGTTGGAGGAGTGTAAGGAGAAATGCGACAAGGATTGTAACTGTACAGCATTTGCAGTTGCACACACATACAACATGCCTAAGAGCATCTCCATTAGTGAGATATTGCTCTAGTCTCTCATCAATATTATTTAATTGTAATTAAATTTTTATTTATATTTTAAATTATCAAAAACTATTGAACCAATAATATGAGAGTAAATGTGCAAGTGGGTGTGAACTTGGTTCTCAAAATTTCTCAAATGAGAAACTCTTTTCATTCTCTCTCATCCTTTTTCATTTTTTGGATTTTTTTAATTGTTCTAAAACTCATCAGAAAACTATTGATGGAGGTGCTCTAATGGGAGCCTGGTTTGTGCCTTGTGGAAAGGGCCTTTATCGAACATTCGCACTTACAACAACAACACCAAGGAGGAGGGTCACGACCTCTATGTCAAGTTGGCTCAGCCTCATCTCGGTTAATTACATCTTTCTCTCTAAGTTAAATTTGAAACATGGCCAAAAAACTGAAACTAAATTCAAGTTTGATTAAACTAATTAATAATTTGATTTGTCTCTGTTTTGATTCAGTTAGTTTACATTTTTCTCCAAACAAGTTGCTCTGTTTTAGCATATGACATGGTTTAAATATTACAGGAAAAAGCGATGATTATTGGTTTTATTTAGTTTTAAATATGATAATTAGTTTCTCCATAAAAATATATATCTCAGTTGTTAATTAGTTTTAATTTAAGCTTAAAGAATAAGTAAATTGCTTAAATATTACTTTTGTTTTGCTCAATTTTTGCTTTTAACGTGAATAACTTAACTGAATAACTAATTTAAGCTTAACTGATCCGAAAAAAATTAATATAGGTTGTATACTCTAAAATTTCTATACAAAAACGGGTTTGAGTGGCTTCGCAACAAAATTTGGTTTATTTTTTGGGTAAGACAAACTGCTATAATAGACAAAACGTTTGAGTTGAGTGAGACATGAAAGGATGGTATTAAACAAGAGGCTCTTCATCTCTATCTCTCTCTGACTCAACTCTTTCTCAAAGTGAATAAATCCAAACAAAATACAGAGATATTATTATCTTCGAATGAAATAACTGTAAAATATAAAATAGTAAGTTTTGAATTTCTTTTTGTTTAGGAATAACGTTTTTGTACTACAAAACACAGTCCTACCATGAACAACTCTCTCTCTCTCACACACATCTATTCCAATTGCTAAACTTTCCTCTGTTTTTATGTGACCAATCTGTACAGACCCAAACGGACCGGTCTACTACAAGGGTTACTATCATCTCTTCTACCAGTACAATCCGAAGGGAGGAGTATGGGGGAACATCGTCTAGGGTCATTCAATGTCAAAAGACTTGGTTAACTGGAACTTCCTTGGAGACGGAATACATCCTACACACTAGGTAGATTTGATGCGAAGAAGGAGAAGTACAAACCGAACGTCTTTCGCCAGATGGCTGGGACGGATTACGATACGATTACGGTAACTTCTACGCATAGAAGACGTTTTTCGACTACAAAAAGAACAGAAGGATATTGTGGGGTTGGGTTAACGAATTTGACACCACTTTGGATGACATGAAGAAAGGATGGGCTGGTATTTATGTATATATTCAAAACAGAGTTTCGAAGAGCGGTTTATGTGTTTTAATGCTTAACAATGCCACTAAACGATAAAGAGTTTGTGATTCATGGGATGGAGATTCTTCTACCAGAGATAAGGGTAATGCTAAACCATTCACCAAGCGAGGTATTGGTAGATAACAGTGGCTGGGTTTTGGCGTTTACGGGTGTGTTCTGTTCGGTTGATAGAGGTCGAGGATCACGCTGGACCGGTTAAAGAGATTGCGTATAAGATGATAGATTCAGTGATAGAGCTTTGAGGGGAAAAAAATGGAAGTTGGAATTGTGAGGAGAGCTTTTAGAGATGTGGAAAGCATTTTGAAGAAACATTTGGAATGCTTTGGTACTTGGGAATATAAATTCGTTAAGGGTCTACTTTGGAGACTCTATGCAATCAAAGTCATTAAAATGGAGAGTAAAATTGTGTTGTGGAGAATCAATTTTCGTCTCGAGAGAGGACTGCCTGATCTGTTTAAAGAACTCCTAAAGATTGAGCTTAATTGGCTAGACCAATGGGGAAAATGATCTAATAAACCAACATGAAGATAATTAGGGTTTAAGTAGAATGGGAATGATCTAAATGTTTTCTTAATGATTTGGTTGGTCTATTATGGTTAACTTGTACCTCAAGAATGAAGTTTTACTTCCACAGTGTTATTGTTCTACATCTTCTTTGCACGGTCTTTGACATTCTCATGCATAAAGAGATATGATTGGCTCTCAAAATCAATTTATGCCTTTATATTCTCACCAGTTATATCATTTTTTATACGATGTAACAGCAACATCAACAAAACGCATAATTAGTAATATTGTAAGAAAAATTGTAATTAAATCACATTAACGTGATATTTTTCTAAATAGCACTACAAAATTTCAACTTACGTGCATGAGAAGAAGCCATTATGTTTCACATAATTTAAATTCAAAACACATACTCAGGCTGAATTTCCTTTATAGACCATCTGGTATAAAACCACTCCTTAGCATCACATCTCCCAAGAGTATAATAATCATATCGTTTCAAATCTAGGCTTATCTTTAAGTCGTGTTGTTCGACCAGGCCCCGTTATGGCACTCTGCCATCTGTGCAAGTGCCCCACAGTGGGGTCCACAAATTTCAACTAGATTTTTTTTAAAAAAGATTTTAAATTGTTGAATAATTTGTAAAAAATGGTTTTAATTTTATAAAATTTACAGAAAATACCCTATATTTTTTTTATAAAAAAAAAATTTGGCACAAAGCCTAGTTGGCCACTGAGCCGGGCCTGTGTTCGACCTTATGTAATCCAAGTCGAAACCCTCTGTTACAGAAACAGGGAAGAAATCAAGGCACTCCCACATTCCAGTTAACTCTCTCGCATGTAGAGGATGCTTCACCTTCAACCACCTTTTCAAATCCTGGCTACGATGTAGAAACACTATCTCGGCTGGTTGAATTTTAAAACATCTATTAGAACTACAAAATTGGAAAAGGATATAAATAGAAGTTATGTTATAATCGTTTTCTCTTATACACCATAAAATCACGTAACCGTATTTCTAGATTTTCTCTATTTTCATACAGCTTTTCTCCATAAAATGACTAATTAACCATAATATATAAAAATATATCTTAGTTGTGAATTAGTTTCAATTTAAGCTTAGTTGAATAAGTAAATTACTTAAATATTACTTTTGTTTTGCTCAATTTTTGCGTTTAACGTGAATAACTAATTTCAGCTTAACTGAACCGAAAAAATTAATATAGGTTGTTCATGTGCTTCACAAAACTCTAAAATAACCATCACAACTCCCTCTCACATCATAAATACATGCACGTAGCTTGAAACTAGGCTTCTTGAAACAACCCCTAAAATTAATATGATAAAAGTATTAACTCTAACACAATTCTAAGTAAAATCGTGTGAGGTAAGTTTGATGTTATACGTACCATCAAAATTAACTTTTCTCTAACCGGAAAGTGGAGGAAAATTATGTTTCTTTGGACGACATATAGAATATTTTTCTCTTTTATCGGAAAGTTGTATCGAAAGTGAGACAGAAATTTAAAGTCCTCTCGTTTCAATAGAAATTGAAAATATCAAATAAAATGACACAGTTTTTTCTCAAAACATCTTTTGATATGAAAGATGGAGAATATATGACTCTATGATTGAAACATTAAAATACATATATGGTTGAGAGACTCTCGCACATTTGCTCCATAATAATAATGTTAGCAGGAGATGTCCAATGAGATATTAATAGATGATGAGAAACGAAATGACAAGTTGATATGTTTGGTTTTCAACTTTTTATGCATTTAACATGTTTTTTTCTTTTGTTTTTGTTCTTTTTAATCATAGTTAAGTAGTATTTTCTTGTACTTGAGTGTTTGAAAATGAGGCTAACGGATTGTGTCCTTTTAAAATACAAGCTATGTCAGACGACGAATATAAAAAATACAAGCTATATCAAGTTTGTTAAAATAATTATTATAATTTTTGTTTTCAAAAAACATATTGTGACCGTTGGATTAAAGGACATAATCTTGACGGTTGACCGTAATTCTTTTTTTGAAAACCAAATTTAAAAAGTTTTTAAAAGATTAGTGCGGCACGAGTTGGTGTGTAAAGAAAAAAAAACTTCGTTAAATAACAAAATGGCTTTAGATTTAGTCACTAATCCACCAAATTTGTTACCAGTTTTGGATAAATATGAAATATTATGCGTGATTATATAAAAATTGTGTAGATAGTAAGAAATTACATAATAATATGATTACCACGAAAATTTGTCATGGTAATTATCAGAAAAAGGTTATGAATTCCGAAAAGAAAAAGAGATTAAATAAACGTTTCTAAATGCCCAAAAAATATAATAAAATTATCCCATTTATTTCGTTCAAATACAATATAAATCACCATTCATCAGAAATATGAAATCACAAAACATTAAAAAAACCAAAAATAATCCGATCATCGTGAAAATAAAAGGGTACAAAGAGAGCTTAATTAGGGATAAAAACAACAAAAATATTAATTTACTAGCAAATCTTGTTCTTGCTGGTCTTCTTTGTCTCCACAAACTTCTTCCAATACGTCGTAACTTCCCTCTTCGTCTCCTCTTCCGTCTTCTTAACACCGTTAACATTTCCGTTAGCCATCTTGGTGTGAATCCTCGTCGGAAGCGTATCGAGCTCGTGAAGAACTTTTTCGAAGTCCGCGACCAATCTCTCGGCTAAGGTTCGAGAAAAATCCTCTCGGATCACAACGCGGAGCACGGTAATGTGCTCTGCATCCGCCGGCATCGTATAGGCTGGAACGATCCATCCAAAGCGGCGGAGCGTTTCCGCCACTTCGAATTCGTTGTGGCGGCTATTGTCTTTTAGAGAAAACGCAACTAACGGAACGCCGTTTTCTTTGGAGACAATATTGAACCGTCCCGTTTTCTCTAATCCTTGTCTTAAGACCATCATGTTTTCCCGACAATTATCCATCACATTGCGATATCCCTATACCAAAAGAAAAAACATCATTAATGTTTAATCACAAAATAAAATCCAAATTGTTATATCCTCGGCGAGGATTCCTTGGTTTAATAAGTATAGTATAATGATCATGTTAAATCCTTAGTTCACATGAATCTGAATAGCATTAATTATACAGAGTAACAAAAATAACCTTATTATTCGATCACAAATTCAAATTCTATTGCGATTTAAATTATAGTGAAGTTACACTATTATGTTTTTTTTCTTCGAACCATATTGGTTCGGTCTATCCATATTCAACACCTATATTAATATTCCGAAAAATGGTAATGTGATCATTGTTGAGTTACTAATTACCTCGAATCCAAGACGAATCAGTTGGTAGTACTGAGCAATCACTTGACTTGACCCTGGTTAATTTATATGAACAAAACATTAATTTAGAGAACAATTAAATATGCGCAAGATTTATATAATATATGTTGTATTAAAATATCTGTATAATATGATTTACCTTTGGAGAAGTTGAGGGTAAACGTTGGTTGATCGGCGCCAAGATAATTGATATGGAAGATAAGTTCCTCAGGCAAATCGGATTTGGTTCGCCAGATATTCCAACCTATACCGGCGTAAACCAAACCGTATTTGTGACCACTCACATTTATGCTTTTAACCAACGGTAGCCGGAAATCCCACTCTAGCTCTGGATACAAGAACGGTGCAATAAACCCACCACTCGCTGCGTCCACGTGAATTGGGGTTTCCCATCTGCAAATTGCATTTTCACAAACTGTTAAACCGCGTTTGAACTTGTTAAAATCAATAAATCATTAATGTAATTTTTTTTTGTATATCGGTTTGATTTACTTACCCGGTCTGCTTGTTTTTCTCAACTAGAAGGTCGTTAAGGAGCTTAACGTCTTCAAATTCTCCGGTTAAGGTGGAACCAAGGATTGCCGCGACACAAATTGTGTTCTCGTCCACCATTTCGACCGCATTTGCAGGGTCCATCACGTAATAATCTTCTCTTAGCTTCACTTCCTTGAGCTCCACCTCGAAATACCTAGCGAATTTCTCCCAGCAAACCTGTATTGAACCGGAAATTTAGTAAGACAAAGACCTAAACCGGAATCATCAACTATATGGTATTGTATTTTAACTAAACCTTTCTATCTTTAAAAAAAAAAATTAACTCTACGCAATTAGTGAAAATGGAGAAATAAGGTCAACTCTATTTTGTTTTTTACGTAAAATATTTCAATTTTTTTTTTGTTTAGTTTTCTCTTTCGGAATGGAAAAAAATAAAGAACTAAACCAGTTTGATATATCAGTTTTTTGTCTCGGTTTACCTGAACATTAGCTCCGGTTACGATATTAGGCTTATCGCAAGGAAGTCTTTGGGCCTTACGCTTATTCTGCCACTGTCTCTTAAAAGCTAATCCGGCCAACATAATAGCCTCCGACGATCCCACGGTACCGACACCAACCGCAGTCTCTCCGTGTTCGAGCGGCGCGTTGAAAAGACGCGCGATCATGTTGACGCAACGGTTTTGTAGCTCGGTGGTTACAGGGTACTCGTCCATATCAACATAGTTCTTGTTGATAGACTCCATCATGAGCTTGTCACACTCTGGCTCCATCCATGTGGTAACGAACGAGGCTAGGTTTAGCCTCGGGTTACCATCGAGCATTAGCTCGTCGTTGATGATTTGGTACGCTGCTTCCTTAGGGATCGAATTTTCAGGCATCTCAAATCTGATGATGATAAAAGACAATGTTACGTTAACTTAATCAAAATACCCATATAGAATTTGATTGACGCGTGCTTAGTATGAAAACGCTTTGATTTGGATTAAGTTACTACCGCTGATGTTTGTATTAGTATCGTCATTGACAATAAAGAAAGAAAAATGAAAATTTGAGATACATTTTTCTTTTAGCAAAAAAAGATAGACATTTTATTAAAAGTCATATGTAGGTTGAAAATGTACCCAAATATGAAGGGACATGTACAAATTATATATTTATCTGCAGTTTGAACCCTTAAATCTTAGAGCCACAAAAAATCGAAAGTCTTAAAATTTGGAAATGAGCCCTCCTTAAAAAATCTATATGGTATATAACACGAAGCCAAGGAGACATTAATGGTAGAATAATAAAAAAAACAAATCATAATTAGATTAACAATGTTCGTGACCAAAAAAAAAAAAAGATTAACAATGTTATTGTTAGTTTCTTTCGATGTTAATGTTCTTACCGTGGGAGAGAGTTGCGGACGTAACGGGAAGCAAAGGTTGAATGGATTGAAACATCGGATTCCGAAGCTGTCTTAGACAAAACCATCTTCTCTCAATTCACTCGAAATCTCGAAAGTTTGATCTCTGGTTTTTGAAAATGAACAAAAAGAAACTAGAGGGCAATAATAGATGTAATAATCAATAATCTTTGTTTGCTGCTGAAGAATGTGTGGAATTAGAAGAAGATGAACAAATGGTATATATAGTGAAGAAGATGGTTCTATTCGTTTTCGTTTGTAACGTGAAAGGAAGCATCGCATGGTCTTTGTTTATGGGCTCCTTTTTTAAGACCTTTTCTAACTGATGACTTTTCATTATTATAATTTATAATAGTAAGACACTATAATATATTTTAAAAAAATCAAGTCCACATTTGAAGAAAACAAAATTTACCCTTTTCTACCATCTAGAGATTTCTATTATCATTATTTCTATCTAATTGGTTATCTTAAACATGCATCTTAAATGGTAAGAAAATTCAGTTGATAAAAATATGGTAAGAAAATTCTCTTTGTACATTGGAATCAGTCCGTATATAATGCTTTCCAGCCTCAAATTTACTGTTGATAAAAATATAAAAATTCCCTCTGCCCAAGCATTGGTATATATTTGATGATGACACTATTAATATTCAATAATATTTTCTAACTTAGGACCGATCCTTGTCATAAGCAACAAGCTTACGTGAAGATTGGAGAGTCTCTCCACTTGCATTCAAACTATTCCATCATCAACACCGAAAATAAATAATACATCATGAAAATGTCATGGAAAAAAATGTCGTAGCCTTTGTATTGCGTAAAAGGTGTTATTTATTCTATATATAATTAAGTTTCGGTTTAGTGTTTTTTTTTTTAAAAAAAAATTCAGTTTGATTCAGTTACCATTCTATCTTATATTACAGCTTAGTTCGATTTTTTCTATGGACCTTTTTTGTTTTGTTTTAATGGAGCCGATTTGGTTTATTTGAATTAATCATTTCATTATTGTTAACTAAAATGTTTACAATGTCCAATAATAAAATATCAATGTGAAAAAGACTATAATGAAAAACCACTTGACGTTCAATAATTGGTTATTAGTTTTTGATTTTGATTTGACTACCGTTTGAAGGAATTGAATTGGAACTTTAAAAGTCAACCTCATTCTGAAAAATAATCAAATTGCGTTTTTTATAAACGCGTACCAGCTAAATTCGACCATACATTGGTTCGCTAAAGCCTAAAGGCCAATAGGCTTTGCGTGAGTTACAATATTAGACTTTCGTATATATACATGTAAAGTATAATAGAAAATTTCAAATAAACATCAAATCATGGACTGTCCTAAACAAAGAAATGAAGTCTCCCCATTTGTTTAGACTAGCCTAGCCTTAAAATGTTGAAAACCAGATTAAATTATTTTTATTATTAAATACATATGCCATATTAAATTATTATTTTTATTATTAAATACATATGCTTGGGTAGGGGTGGGCACATGGCGGATACTTGCTATTTTAGATGTACTTGTTACTCGGCTGTCTTGTACGAATAATACAAATTTTATACTTGTACTTGACTTGTTAAAAACGAGTACGCGGAATTTCAAGTACTTGCTAAAAAATGTTTTACTTGCAAGTTACTTGCCCCGCTAAATTACTTGCTTACTTACGAGTACTTATCAACTACTTGCAAGTACTTATAAACTACTTGCAAACTATTTTCTTCTAACTTGCTTATTATTTATATTATTTCATAATCAATTTAAAATGTAACCTAAATTTATAATTTATATTAAGTTTGTCTAAAATACTTAACAAAATAATAAAAATATTTGTATAAAATATTAACTATATAACGAGTAACGAGTAATACAAGCCGAGTATTGATTTTTTTTTTAGTACTTGTTACTTGTCCCGTACTTGCAAGTATCTAAATCATACTATTTATTACTTGCTTTGATAATGACGAGTACTTGTTTTTTCAAACCGAGTACGGGACAAATAACGGGTACGGGACGAGTAACGAGTATTGATGTCCAGCCCTATGCTTGGGTTATTACTCCTCGTACTCCGTTCCAATCACGACCATTTGCGGTCTGGATTGGCTACAAAGCGACTCTAGCCTATTCGTTATTGGGAATCAATGCTCCGGGCCAATATAACTTTTTTCAACAAACATATCACTAAAAATAATAGTTTTTTTCTTTGTAAAACTAGTTTATAAAATGATACTTTTCGTAAAACATCTTTATGTGGTTGTCATTTTAGAATAATATCGATTCAAAATTAGCATTGTTGACATCTACGCTACGAAAAAACGAAAAAAAATTAGGTTGTACATTAAAATTTTAACCTTTGTAGATATATAATTCTATTTAAACTATTGAAATACAAATACTAAATGCAAGTTTTGTTTTCTACATGTACTAATTTTACTTCTTTTTTTTTTGTTTGTTTGAAGATTGATGAATGGTACGTAATAACGAGGCGATACAAAAGGTATAATTTGCATCCATAATAAAAATCAGAAAAGTCAACCGCATTAGTCACTCTCAACGCGTTAGTCAATGGGAACCGGCCAAAGCAGACGCTAGTCGACGAATAACGTTATACCGGCAACTACGCGTTACTGGTTTAACTTTTCAAGATGCGACTTTCCTTAATTAACGGCATGCAAGTAAATACAACACGAATCCTGAAAATGCCATTTGTTTTCTTCTAATCGGTTTTCGTATTCTAATTGTGTTTACTATTTTTCTTTTGAATAGAACGTTAAAAACAAAACAAAAAAATTGTTTTGACTTTTACATGTGTTCATTTTTTTCTCCCATGATTACATCTTCTACATTAACACGTGTTTATAAGTAAATTTAATTTCCTTACAAAAATATTTAGTATCCGAGTTTTGGAGGTTTAAGAGTGGCCCAACGAGCTAGGATAATTAAGAAACCCACATTCTTTTAGAGTTTGGTTTGTATTTGGTTCAATATTGTATCTTATGCAAGTGAGATTAATAATGAAAGAATAAACCATAAATAACCATATCTCAATAACCGGATATAAACCAGTCTTGAACCAATACAAACAAGCCAAACAAAATATTATTTTTTTCTTTAATGGGACTAAAGAATGTGGTGCTTAAGTGACTTGTGAGTGACCTCCACTCACACCAACAACTTTGTCAGTGCGAGAATAATCTTTATTTGATTCTTCTTGGAGAAAGCTTAAATTTATAAAATTGCTTGAAGAGTGTCATGTTCTAAAAGATTGGTTCCATTGATGAAGAAGAAAGTTCACTCCTTGGAGTTGAACAATTTCTTTTACAGGTTCGACCTCATGTGTTTTTTTATTATTATCAACTGCGTTTGCAAACTGTGACCATTTCTTAGAAATTTCTACTTGAATTCATTTCCTAATTTTCTGGTTTTTAATAATTTTTTTAATCAGTTACGTTGAACACAAGTAATCTGCTCAAGAAATGTTAAAAAATTATGTTTGTGATATGAATTTAAAGATACATGCATCAATTTTGTTTCAAGCAGGAAGTGAAATTGTATGCTGAATATGGTTCAATGGACAATAATGAAAACCCACCATTAAAGCATAAAACAGGTTCCCATTCAAAACTTTGTCATATTCAAGATTTCCCAATATAATCATTACTATTTAATTTTTTTTTTTGTTACAGTGTCATTATGGAGCTGGAGGCTGTGTAAGTTGGGTTTACTAACAACACCAATCCCAATTCGAATTAAGTTTGGTGGACCATAAATAAAGGTTTGTAATATTTGAAAACTTTGACACAATTCAATATTATACAATATAATGATTATGGTTAAATATTTATTTTTCTTTTTTAAAAAAGCATGTCTCTACTTAGTTGAAGTAATATTTGTCATCCGGGTTCAAAGATCTCTAATTTGATAAAGGTTTGTAATAATAGTTGAAAGCTTTGCCACATTCAATGTTTTCCAATATGTCTATGTGCCATTATGGAGCTGGAGGCTGTGCAGATTTGTAAGTTGGGTTTACTAACGAGCTCTGCATATCCCCATCCATATCCACATAGACATTGGAATAAAGTTTGGTGGATCATAAATAAAGGTTTGTAATATTTGACATAATTCAATATTTCACAATATAATCATTACGATTAAATATTTATTTTTCTTTTTAGAAAAATATCTACTTAAATAAGTAATCAAAGACATCGGAATAAAGGATCTCTAATTTGATAAAGGTTTGTAATAATATTTGAAAGCTTTGTCACATTCAAGATTTTCCAATATAATCATTACTATTCAATATTTTTTGTTTCTGTTACAGTGTCATTATGGAGCTGGAGGCTATGTAAGTTGGGTTTACTGACAACACCCATCCCTATCCGAATTAAGTTTGGTGGATCATAAATAAAGGTTTGTAATATTTGAAAGCTTTGACACAATTCAATATTTCACAATATAATCATTAGGATTGGATATTTATTTTTCTTTTTGAAAAAAGCATTAATTGATCCGGCTTCAAACATCTCTAATTTGATAAAGGTTTGTAATAATATTTGAAAGATTTGTAAATGTTTCCAATACGTCTATATGTCAAATCTGTGGAGACTATGATCATACTGAGCTGTCACAAGAGATTTCATCAGGAGGATGAAACTTGCACCAACTGCACAGAATGTTGATGGTTCAGACTCTCTCTCTTAAGGTAAGTCATTGATTACTTTGATTGATGCTAAATGATAACTATGTTTAAATCATTGGATTTTGGACTAACTAAGTCACTGAATCATTAGGGGCTACAAGACAAGATGCAAGAGAGGAAGCTTCAAGAAGAGAAGAAGTAAGAAGAAAGAAAGCCGTTGGACAGAGGGAGATCTCCGTTGAACAGAGGGAGATCGCTCAAGCAGAAAAAGATAAAGTGGAAAATTATTCATGCCAGAGGTAGCTTAAATTTACAAATTGCTTGAAGATTGTCATGTTCTAAAAGATGGGTTCCATTGATGAAGAAGAAAGGTCACTCCTTGAAGTTGGACAATCTCTTTTACAGGTTCGACCTCATGTGTTTTTCTTTATTATTATCAACTACGTTTGCAAATTGTGACTAATTCTTAAAAATTTCTACTTGAATTCATTTACTAGTTTTCTGGTTTTGAATAAATGTTTATAATCAATTACGTTGAACACAAGTAATGTGCTCAAGGAATGTTAAAATGTTATATTTGAGATATGAATTTAAAGACACATGTCTCGATTTTGTTTTAACCAGGAAGTGAAATTGTATGCTGAAGATGGTTCAGTGGACAATAATGGAAACCCACCATTAAAGCATAAAACAGGAAATTGGAAAGCTTGTCCATTCATTTTTGGTAAAAAAAATTCACTTTAATTATTTCAATTTTAATACTTGTTATGATCCTCTTATTTTAGTTTTTAACCTTGGAAAACCGGTATGTTTTGGATGCAGCTAACGAATGCTGTGAAAGGTTGGCTTATTATGGCATTGCTAAGAATCTAATCACTTACTTTACTAATGAATTGCACGAGACCAATGTTTCCGCGGCTAGGCATGTCATGACATGGCAAGGAACTTGTTACATCACTCCTCTTATTGGAGCTTTAATAGCTGATGCTTATTGGGGAAGATATTGGACAATTGCTTGTTTCTCCGCGATTTATTTCATCGTAAGCATTTTATCGAAAAATACTCTGCTTTAGAGCGTAAGCATTTAAACGCGATATTGGTTCGATGAAAATGTTATTTTTGCTTGAATGTTATGTACTTTTGATCTTGTTTTTTAGGGAATGGTTGTATTGACTCTCTCAGCTTCAGTTCCGGGTTTAATTCCATCGGAATGCATTGGCTCTTTATGTCCACCAGCAACAACGGTTCAACAAGCGGTTTTGTTTTCCGGGCTTTATCTTATAGCACTTGGGACTGGAGGCATCAAACCATGTGTCTCATCTTTTGGTGCTGATCAGTTTGATCAAACCGATTCAAGCGAACGAGTTAGAAAAGCTTCTTTCTTTAACTGGTTTTATTTCTCCATTAACGTTGGTGCGTTTGTTTCATCTACTCTTTTAGTGTGGATTCAAGAGAATTGCGGTTGGGAATTAGGATTTTTGATACCAACCGTGTTCATGGGAGTCGCTACCGCGAGTTTCTTCTTTGGTACTCCGCTTTATAGGTTTCAAAAACCGAGAGGTAGCCCGATTACTAGTGTTTGTCAAGTTCTTGTATCCGCATACCGTAAATCGAACCTCAAGATCCCTGAAGAAAACCGGACATTTTTGTTCGAACCATTGGATAACCGGAAGATTGAGCATACGGACGGTTACAAGTATATCATTTTCCCTCTAATTTCTTTGTTTTGAATTTAGCATTGGATTTATTCATTGGTTTATCTTCTTGGTATCAATGTACAGGTTTCTTGACAAAGCCGCGATAATCTCGGAAGAAGAAGCGAATTCCGACCCGTGGAAGCTATGTACCGTGACGCAAGTCGAAGAAGTTAAGATTCTGCTACGTTTGTTTCCAATTTGGGTCTCAGGGATCATATTCTCAGTCCTCCATTCACAGATTTACACTTTGTTTGTTCAACAAGGACGGTTCATGAAACGAAACATTGGCTCATTCGTGATCCCTCCCGCTACTCTCGGGATGTTTGACACCGCAAGTGTCCTCATATCCGTCCCAATCTATGACCGTCTCATCGTTCCTCTAGCGAAAAAATTCACAAACTTACCAAAAGGATTCACTGATCTACAAAGAATGGGGATTGGACTATTCATGTCCGTCTTAAGCTTGATAGTTGCAGCTATAGTTGAGATGGTTCGGTTACGGTTAGCTCGAGATCTTGAACCATTGACAATCTTTTGGCAAATACCTCAGTATTTCCTTATGGGAAGTGCTGGAGTTTTCTTCTTTGTTGGTCGGATCGAGTTTTTCTATGAACAATCTCCGAATTCAATGAGAAGTTTGTGTAATGCTTGGGCTCTTCTTACTACAACACTCGGAAACTACTTGAGCTCGGTGATCGTTACGCTTGTCGCGTATTTGAGTGGTAAAGATGATGGTTGGATTCCTTCAGAGAACCTTAACAATGGTCATCTTGATTACTTCTTTTGGCTTTTGGTTTGTCTTGGATTTGTTAACTTACTGGTCTTTGTCTTCTTCTCTCTGAAATACATTCACAAGAAAGCTTGATCTCTTCTTCTTCTTATTATGGAATTGGTTTAGTGCTATGGAGACTTTTGTTGTACTTTGAATATTTGTAGTTTTTGGTATAGGTAAAAAACATTATTGTATATTTCGTGTAGTTTGACAATATATTTTTCGTCTGACTAACACAAAAACGTTATATACAAATTTAAAATTAATTTTGTTTTTGTAGCAACATAGTCATAGTCCAAAACTATGGTTATAGCCTACAACATATTTAAAGAACAAGAAAAAAATCCAAATATGGTTAGGGAAATTAGGCTTAATAACACAAAAAAAACATAATAATTCAAAACCTAAACATTTACCCTAATTCTAGTGGATTTCTTTAAGCCACATGGGTTAATTTTAGTTTGTTGATGAATTATTATTTTTTTGTTTGTTATTCTTGCAATTCACCCATATGGTTATCTGCTTTTTATAGAATTTTTTTTTATGTTTATAAGAGAACCACTAATATATGTATTGGTTAGTACGTACAACTTGAGACATGGACAAGTCGATCCACATTTATATCTTTACGTCACAATAATAGAGATAACATAACAGATTAGCTTATTAAAATAATTTTTCAATTACGCCGGTAAATTAAATAAAAATGAATATCCGTCACGTCTTCCGATAAATAATACTTTTCTTGAGCGTAAGGAATCTAAATTGCTTCGCTCAAAGCGAAAACGATGGGTTCCATTGAAGAAGATACACCTCTCATCGAACAAGGTTTAATCTCACAGGTTTGATCAGTTTCACTGGAATTGTTATTCAATTTCGATTTTTGCTTAGTAGGGTTTCGATTTCTCCGATGAATTCTAAAATCTTGGATTGAGCTTGAGTTTGTTCTTATGTATATTCTTTCTGGATTTATAGAGAGATTTTCTGGGTAAATTCACTGTTTATATTAATCGTTTTTCGATGTAAATCGAGACGACGGCTTTTAGTGATTATAGCTGAAAGTGAAATGTGTGTTAATCTCTTCCAATTTTGCAATTTTCTTGTTTTTGAGCATCACTTTTGCTAATGATTGTTTGTGTTATAATTACCAAATTTGATTCAAATGTTTGAATTTTACTAGTGGAGATCATATTAGCTTGTTAAAAAAGATAGATATTAGTGATTGATTTTCACTGGTTTTATAAGTTAGCTAATCTCGATTTGTTTAACCAGGAAGTGAAATTGTATGCTGAAGATGGTTCAGTGGACATTCATGGAAACCCACCATTGAAGGAGAAAACCGGAAACTGGAAAGCTTGTCCATTCATTCTCGGTTTGTTCCTCGCTTTCGCCTTTTCGTTTCAATCGTATAAAAAACTAATCTTACTTTGAACCTTAATGTTTTAGGTAACGAATGCTGCGAGAGGTTAGCGTACTATGGTATTGCTGGGAACCTAATCACTTACCTGACAACTAAACTACACCAAGGAAACGTAGCCGCTGCTACAAACGTCACGACATGGCAAGGAACTTGTTATCTCACTCCTCTCATCGGCGCTGTCTTAGCCGATGCTTATTGGGGACGATACTGGACCATCGCTATTTTCTCTGGCATTTATTTCATCGTAAGCTTCAAAATAAAGTCAATGTTTGGTTTGTTTGCTCTGTTTGACTTGTTGGTTTTTCGTTTAGGGAATGTCGGCGCTAACTCTCTCAGCTTCAGTTCCGTCGTTAAAGCCAGCGGAATGCATTGGCGACTTTTGTCCATCAGCAACGCCAGTTCAGTACGCGATGTTCTTTAGCGGGCTTTATCTGATCGCTCTCGGGACTGGAGGTATCAAACCGTGCGTGTCATCGTTCGGTGCAGATCAATTCGATGACACGGACTCGCGCGAACGAGTTAGAAAAGCTTCGTTCTTCAATTGGTTTTACTTCTCCATCAATATCGGAGCGCTTGTGTCATCTAGTCTTTTAGTTTGGATTCAAGAGAATCGCGGTTGGGGTTTAGGGTTCGGGATACCAACCGTGTTCATGGGACTCGCCATTGTAAGTTTCTTCTTTGGTACACCGCTTTATCGGTTTCAGAAACCTGGAGGTAGCCCGATAACTCGGATTTCTCAAGTTGTGGTCGCGTCATTCCGGAAATCGACTGTTAAAGTTCCTGAAGATGTTACGCTTTTGTACGAAACGCAAGATAAGAACTCGGCTATTGCGGGAAGTCGGAAAATCGAACATACTGATGATTGCAAGTAAATCTCTTTACTCCGGTTTTGTTATGTTTCCGCGAATATATATAGCTTTGCTTGGTTTAACACAGTACCGATATGATCCACAGGTATCTTGATAAAGCCGCTGTGATCTCAGAAGAAGAATCGAAATCCGGAGATTTTTCCAACTCGTGGAGACTATGTACGGTTACACAAGTCGAAGAACTCAAGATTCTGATTCGAATGTTCCCAATTTGGGCTTCCGGTATCATTTTCTCGGCCGTATACGCGCAAATGTCGACGATGTTTGTTCAACAAGGCCGAGCAATGGACTGTAAAATCGGTTCTTTCCAGCTTCCTCCAGCAGCACTCGGGACTTTCGATACAGCTAGCGTCATCATCTGGGTCCCGCTCTACGATCGGTTCATCGTCCCTTTAGCAAGACGGTTTACCGGAGTAGACAAAGGATTCACCGAAGTACAACGAATGGGAATCGGTCTCTTTGTATCCGTTCTCTGTATGGCAGCTGCAGCCGTCGTTGAAATCATCCGTCTCCATGTAGCGCAAGAGCTCGGATTAGTCGAGAGCGGAGCTCCAGTTCCGATATCCGTCTTATGGCAAATTCCGCAATATTTCATTCTCGGTGCAGCCGAAGTGTTTTACTTCATCGGTCAGCTCGAGTTCTTTTACGATCAATCTCCAGATGCGATGAGAAGTTTATGCAGCGCATTGGCGCTTTTGACGAATGCGCTCGGGAATTACTTGAGCTCGTTGATCTTAACGCTCGTGACGTATTTCACGACGAGGAACGGAGAAGAAGGTTGGATTTCGGATAATTTGAATTCGGGTCATCTCGATTACTTCTTCTGGCTTTTAGCTGTTCTTAGCCTTGTGAACATGGCCGTTTACTTCTTCTCTGCTATTAAGTATAAGCAGAAGAAAGCTTCTTCGTCATAACAATGGTGTTTATTTTCTGTTTCCTTTCATTTACATACAAAGTTTGTTTCTTTCAAATGTAACAATGGTACTTTTTCTTGCAATTTTAAAAGTCTGAGTCACATTTGCAATATTATTCATAATACGGGGTCAGATTGTTAAATTAAGATAAATAAAATTATGTTGGGCTTACTAGGGCCCATCTTAAACGGGTGCAATATGACCCGGAAAATCCGAATCTGACTATATCCGGGTCAAGTATCGGAAGTTTTGGGGATCGCGATAATGGAGGTTCCAGGTTCATCGAAGAAGATGATCGCAACGCAAGAAGAGATGGTTATAGCTAAAGCACCGCTTGGTTACAGAGATCAATGCGCTCATCTCTTGATTCCGTTGAACAAATGTCGTCAAGCTGAGTTTTTCCTTCCGTGGAAATGCGAAGACGAGCGCCACGTTTACGAGAAGTGTGGATACGAGCTTGTAATGGAGAGAATGCTTGCGATGAAGAAGATCCGTGAAGAAGAAGAAGCTTTGGGGAAACAGAATAAACTACAAGGGAATAATAATGGTGTTGGTGTTCCTCTTATCCCTAAAACTGCTAATGCTTAGCCCCTTTGGATTCCGATCTCCGATTTGCCGATTCCAGATTCCGGTTAGTCCATAGCTTCCGATTTGTTTAAAGTTTTGATTTGAATATATTTTTCAGTTTTAAAATTGAATATCCGTCACGTATTCGGATAAATAATACTTTTCTTGAGCGTAAGGAATCTAAATTGCTTCGCTCAAAGCGAAAACGATGGGTTCCATTGAAGAAGATACACCTCTCATCGAACAAGGTTTAATCTCACAGGTTTGATCAATTTCACTGGAATCGTTATTCAATTTCGATTTTTTGCTTAGTAGGGTTTCGATTTCTCCGATGAATTCTAAAATCTTGGATTGAGCTTGAGTTTGATCTTATGTATATTCTTTCTGGATTTATAGAGACATTTTCTGGGTAAATTCACTGTTGTTCTTAATCGTTTTTTTCCATGTATTTGATTTCCCCTAAATCGAGACGACGACTTTTAGTGATGATAGCTAAAATGTGTGTTAATCTCTTCCAATTTTGCATTGTTTTTGAGCATCACTTTTGCTAATGATTGTTTGTGTTATAATTACCAAATTTGATTCAAATGTTTGAATTTTACTAGTGGAGATCATATTAGCTTCTTAAAAGATAGATATAGTGATTGATTTCACTACCTTTATAGAATATATATGTAGCAGTTATGGTTTACTTAGCTAATCAAAGCTCGATTTTTGGAACCAGGAAGTGAAATTGTATGCTGAAGATGGTTCAGTAGACATTCATGGAAACCCACCATTGAAGGAGAAAACTGGACACTGGAAAGCTTGTCCATTCATTCTCGGTTTGTTCCTCGCTTTCGCCTTTTCATTTCAATCGTATTAAAACTAATCCTACGTTGAATCTTAATGTTTTAGGTAACGAATGCTGTGAGAGGCTAGCTTACTATGGTATTGCTGGAAATCTAATCACTTACCTGACAACTAAACTACACCAAGGAAACGTAGCCGCTGCTACAAACGTCACGACATGGCAAGGAACTTGTTATCTCACTCCTCTCATTGGTGCTGTCTTAGCAGATGCTTATTGGGGACGATACTGGACCATCGCTATTTCCTCCGGGATTTATTTCATCGTAAGCTTCAAAATAAACTCCATGTTTTGTTTGTTTGCTCTGTTTAACTTATTGGTTTTTCGTTTAGGGAATGTCGGCAATATCTCTTTCAGCTTCAGTTCCGGCATTGAAGCCAGCGGAATGCATTGGCGACTTTTGTCCATCAGCAACGCCAGTTCAGTACGCGATTTTCTTTGGCGGGCTTTATCTGATCGCTCTCGGGACTGGAGGAATCAAACCGTGCGTCTCATCGTTCGGTGCAGACCAGTTCGATGACACAGACTCGCGCGAACGAGTTAGAAAAGCTTCCTTTTTCAACTGGTTTTACTTCTCCGTCAATATCGGAGCGCTCGTGTCATCGAGTCTTTTAGTTTGGATTCAAGAGAATCGCGGGTGGGGTTTAGGGTTCGGGATACCAACCGTGTTCATGGGACTCGCTATTGTAAGTTTCTTCTTTGGCACGCCGCTTTATAGGTTTAAGAAGCCTGGAGGTAGCCCGTTAACTCGGATTTCCCAAGTCGTGGTTGCATCATTCCGGAAATCGACTGTTAAAGTTCCTGAAGACGCTACGCTTTTGTACGAAACGAAAGATAAGAACTCGGCTATAGCTGGAAGTCGGAAAATCGAACATACCGATGATTGCAAGTAAAATCTCTTTAATCTGGTTTCGTTATGTTTCCCGAGAATATGGTTTTAACACTGTATCGATATGATCCACAGGTATCTTGATAAAGCCGCTGTAATCTCGGAAGAAGAATCGAAATCCGGAGATTTTTCCAACTCGTGGAGACTATGTACGGTTACGCAAGTCGAAGAACTCAAGATTCTGATCCGAATGTTCCCAATTTGGGCTTCCGGTATCGTTTTCTCAGCCGTCTACTCGCAAATGTCGACAATGTTTGTTCAACAAGGCCGAGCAATGGACTGTAAAATCGGTTCTTTCCAGTTTCCTCCAGCGGTACTTGGGACTTTCAACACTGCTAGTGTCATCATCTGGGTCCCGCTCTACGATCGGTTCATTGTCCCATTAGCGAGACGGTTCACAAGAGTAAACAAAGGATTCACCGAGTTGCAACGAATGGGAATCGGTCTTTTCGTCTCTGTTCTTTGTATGGCAGCTGCAGCAACCGTCGAAATCATCCGTCTCCATGTAGCTCAAGAGCTCGGATTAGTCGAGAGCGGAGCTCCGGTTCCTATATCTGTCTTATGGCAGATTCCGCAGTATTCCATTCTCGGTGCAGCCGAAGTGTTTTACTTCATCGGACAGCTCGAGTTCTTCTACGATCAATCTCCAGACGCGATGAGGAGTTTGTGTAGCGCATTGGCTCTTTTGACGGTTGCGCTCGGGAATTACTTGATCTCGTTGATACTAACGCTCGTTACATATTTCACGACAAGGAACGGAGAAGAAGGTTGGATTTCGGATAATTTGAATTCGGGTCATCTCGATTACTTCTTCTGGCTTTTAGCTGTTCTTAGCCTTGTAAACATGGCTGTTTACTTCTTCTCTGCTGCTAAGTATAAGCAGAAGAAAACTTCTTCTTAACAATGGTGTTATTTTCCGTTTCCTTTCGTTTCAAATGTAACAATGGTACTTTTTCTTGCAATTTTAAAAGTTTGAGTCACATTTGCAATATTATTCATAATTAATGATTTTTTTTGAATTTAAGGTTACTCCTTAACTAAAGTAAATTTTTCTTAACAAGAGTGATGGATAAGATAAACTCATTCAAATAAACTAGTGACGATTAAGTAGTAAGTAGTAACAATAGTACTTTTTCTTCCAATTTTAAAAGTTTGAGTCACATTTGCAATATTATTCATAATACGGGTCAGATAGTTAAATTAAGATCAGTGTTCAATAAAGCGCTAGGCGCTAAGCGGGCGGCGACCTTCCGCCTAGAACGCCTAGTCGGGGACTAGGCGAATTTTTAGGCAGTTTTTAAATATAACTATATTATATTTAATTATATATATATACATAATACATAGATTATATATCTATATATTGTATTTATCTAATATGTAAAACATAATAAATTAATCTTAAGTCTTAATAATCATCATCCATAAATAAATAAATAAAACCTAAACGTAGAGTAAAACTAAAAAAATGAAATAAAAATGAATTTTAAAGAAAAAAATCACCGTTTTAAAGAAAAACGACATCACTTTGAATTTTATGATCAAATTATTAAAACTCGCCGCTTTGGACTTTTTCTTTTTAAAATTTTAAAAAGTGGATTTTATCCGTCTAACCCGCCTAATTTATGCCTAGACCGCCAAATGACAACCTCTATCTAATACCTCCGATTAATCAAAAATCCAATCGGTCTGGGACGCCTAGCGCCGATTTCTTGAACACTGATTAATATAAATTAGATTATGTTGGGCTTACTAAATCAAATTGGCCCATCTTAAACGGGTGCAATATGACCCGGAACAAAGAATCTGACTATGCCCGGGTCAACCCAACAAAAATCAGAGACGCGAAGTGAAAAAAAAAAAAAAAAAATCAGAGAATCGGAGTTTTGAGAGATCGCGATAATGGATGTTCCAGGTTCATCGAAGAAGATGATCGCGACGCAAGAAGAGATGGTTACAGCTAAAGTACCGCTTGGTTACAGAGATCAATGCGCTCATCTCTTGATTCCGTTGAACAAATGTCGTCAAGCTGAGTTTTTCCTTCCGTGGAAATGCGAAGACGAGCGTCACGTTTACGAAAAGTGTGAATACGAGCTTGTTATGGAGAGAATGCTTGCGATGAAGAAGATCCGTGAAGAAGAAGAAGCTTTGGGTAAACAGAATAAGCTACAAGGGAGTAATAATAATGGTGTTGGTGTTCCTCTTATCCCTAAAACTGCTAATGCTTAGCCCCTTTGGATTCCGATCTCCGATTTGCCGATTTCAGATCTCCGGTTAGTCTAATAGTTTCCGATTTGGCTGAAATTTGATGATTTGATTGAATTCGATGTTCTTCGTTTCTCGATTTAGGGTTAAGTTGGGAATGCATTGGCTTGGTTTTTGATTTGTGTATTACTGAGTAACTAAGCAATTTCTTGAAGGATTATCTTTTGCAGTATTATCAGAATCGATTCTGTATCAATACTATTAGAGAAATGTCTAGATTTTAACATTTGTTGTAAACCATCTCCATGATATTGAAGTTTGGATTAGCATAATTCCATTATTGACTTGATACTCAGTATATTACTGTTTCTTGAAACCTTTAGATACTTGTTTAGTTAGACGAAGAAATGATAT
The DNA here is from genome assembly GCA_963576765.1 of Draba incana. Lineage (NCBI taxonomy): Eukaryota > Viridiplantae > Streptophyta > Magnoliopsida > Brassicales > Brassicaceae > Draba > Draba incana. The sequence goes on along the minus strand of OY755216.1, from coordinate 34,227,731 downwards.
AGAGTGTTTTCGTTGTTCTCGTTAGACTTATATCGTTTATGTTTGATATATGTTCTCACTCTTCTAGGCTTAGAGCTTCTTATGTTTGATCAATTCTTTGTGAGCTTGTAAATTATCTTAGATAGTATTGCTTATAATTCCTTTAAGGGATTTTTACATCTTGTTGTAAACTATCTCCATGATATGTGAAGCATAATTCCATTATTGAATTAATTTTCTACAGATTTTTGAAAGCTTTAGGTACTTGTTGTTTAACAAGTGTTTTGTTGTTTGTTAGGCTAAATCTTTTATATTCTCGCATTTCTAGGCTTTGATCAATGTTTTGTGAACTTGTAGCATGCTTTACCGACTTAGCTTTGAGTCCAAACAGTCTTATCGTTGTTCGTTAGGCTATATCTTCTATGTTTGCTTTATGTTCTCACACTTCTAGGTTTGGAATTTCTTATGCTTGATCAGTGTTTTGTGACCTTGTGAATTGTCTCAAATATCATCATGGTTAGGAATTGGTACAGTTTACATATAACTCCTTAAGGAGCATTGTTAAATTTTACAGCATTTCTCTACCGACTTAGCTCTGTATCTAAACATCTTCTACTTTAAAGATACACTTGTTGATTTAGTGGATTGTATATACATATATATAAATGTCACAACAGCTACAGAAAGATTCTCTTGATGTCTTTCTTCTTCTCCTTCTTACTTGCAATTGAGTACTCTTATTAGATATTTGTGTGATTCTTTCCTTTTTTTCACATTGTTCTTTGTATTCTTCACTATGATTTGACATCAGTGGGTTTTTCTCTGTTCTAAAGATTTGACCCCTAAATGTTGGTCTGAGATTCTCAACATTTCAATGATTTTGTTTCACCTGATTCTGAGTTCTAATTCATACTCTGAAATACTTGGACAGGGATATTCTGGAACTGTGAAGATGGTGGGGCTCTTTGCTTTTTCAATATTTTCTTCTTGTTAGTGATGAAAAATTGTTGCTACATTTTCAGATGTGTATTGTTCAAGATTCTCTTGTTAACTCTTTGATGTGTTTCCCATAAAAATAAGATGCAAACTCATCTTTTTGTTGGTTTTCTTTATTTTTGAGAATGAAAGAAAATTACATATATAAGATCAAAATGATTCTCTTTGCAATTGGAAAGATCATTTACAATGGAAGGACCCTACGAAATTATTGAAATACAGTAATTTGACAGTGTGCTGTAAATTTGTTGAACCAATATTAACTGTCTAAATGGTAAATGACTACAGTGGAATCTGACAATATAATTGATGAACTGACTAACATAAAGAATTTAAGGCAAAAAAATGGTTTGCAGATTTGATAACTTGTTCTAAAGTATCATACAAAGTTATTGTTATATTTATAATATAAATAAACATTTGACAAAGTTATAGTCAATATGAATAAACATTTGACTTTGTATATATATATATATATATATATATATTTTTTCACGAACACACTTCAATATTGATTAGTCAAATACTTGTCTGTATCCGAACACCAATAGGGGACTGAAGTGCTAATGTAGGAAAACAATGTTTCTCGCGTGCGCGCAGACCTCGCCAGCAAATCCACTCTCTTATTGTTCTCCCGTTGCCGGTAAATGGGCTCGAATTCTGGGAAAGATTCCATGAGGGTTGCCAAATCACGCATTTCCGGCTGGAAGCCAGGCCAATCATGTGGGGATTCCACCATCCTTACCAATTCAGATGAGTCGGTTACAAAGGTGGCGCAATACCGGCTCTTCCGAATCAAGTTGCGCATGGCCCACAACAAACCATGTAACTCTGTATGCAGGGGTGAGATACTCCTTTGATTTCCCTGTAATCCAAGAAGATCTGTCGTCCCATCCTGAAGCTGCAACACCCAACCCACACCACTCGTACGGTCTTCATGTTTCCACGAACCATCTACAAAGCAGATGAAAGTGGTAGGTGACGTGGTTGAACCCAAACCTGGTTGCGACACGGTTGTATGCTCTGATATGTTTGCTTGGATCCATTCCTTCGATTCTTTGATGGCCGTAGCCAGAGTCTCAGAAGGCGCACGGGCCACCGAGTTAAAAACTTTATCATTCCTTGCTTTCCAGATATACCAGATAACCCAAGGGATTGCTTGTACGGTTTCAGAAAATGCATTCGAGTGAGATAATCGCCAGAAAAGGGTATCGAAGTTAGTCTGTAGACTATCAGAAGGGAACTGAATGGTTCGAGTAGGGATTCCGGAGAGAGTCCACGTTTCCATGGCATGGGGGCACGTAAATAAAGCATGGTTAATAGTCTCTTCATGGTCGCCACATCGAGGGCAAGACGCCGAGTCACGAATTTGCCGAAAGTTGAGTCGCTCATTTACCGCTACCGCACCCGCTAAACTTTGCCAAAGAAAATGTCGTAGTTTATTGGGAGCTGGTATATTTATAATCATACAAAGTTATTGTTATATTTATAATATAAATAAACACATACATTTGACATATACCCAATTATTTTTCAATTTTCAACCAAGATTACAAGTTACTCATGATTTTAGCATTTTACAAGTTTCTTACACATGTTAAACTAATTCCACAAATTTCACCCTTTTAAATTTTCACTAGATTGTACACACTAATCGATTTTTTTCTTCTTCTTGTTTTAACATACTTGTGTATGTACATATTCGATATATATCGAATAAATCTACTCAATTATAAATCATGTGATTTGACTTATTTAGCCATTTCCATCCATACCATAATTCCACACATTTCACCTTATTAGACCGTAAAGATTAATAATTCACATAATATGCTACAACTTATGTTACATCCATGTGTAATACGAATATGTACATACACAAGTTACAGAAGCATGACAATGTACTTTGTGGCTATCTACTTTGTGGCTATCTCCATGAATGTCAAAAACCATGGAATAATAATAATAAAAGGAGGTTATGGTATAAGAAAGAAAACATATCAAACCTAATTCCAATCCTGAAGGATGAAAAGTCAAGAGTTGTTTGGTCCTACTTCCAATAATTATGCACTCACCACTCTTAAACCTTTTCACATAATCACCATGCATGTCTATATATAATTTATCCATATACATTGTTGTAATTAATTATTAGCTGTGTGAATATTTTGTGGACCATCAATTCTCAGATCACACTTTTAAACAACTATCTTTCACTTTTGTTTTTGTGTTATTCTAAGTGTGAAAGACCAAATTTTTCTTCTTCATTCTTTCTCTAGGTGTTTCATGGATTACACCTTATATATTATTTTTTTTATCATCTTGGAATTTGCCTTGTTCTTGCATTGCATGTGCTATGGTTGAATTCAATCAATGGCTGATGAGAAAATTGACCCAATAAAAATATTATAGTATTTACAGTTGTCAAATCTATATATGTTTGGTGAGATTTGCACACTCAAATAACTCAAACGAATAGAATTTCATCGTTTCGGAATATCCAGTTGGTTACAATAACTTACATATATATGTATAAAGTCTTACTCCATGAATTATGATCAAGAAAAAAACAAACAAAGAGAATTATTGAATGTTTTTGATTGTGGTAAAAGCCATGAATCATGGACCTCTACAGTCAACTCATTCAATTTCTCTTGGAGCTATTTGTCCACTGCCACAAACTCATTTATTGTATTATTTTTCATTTTTTCTTGCAATTTGTTATTATTTATTTATCACCGAACAATATAGTAGCAATTTTTTCCACTTGAAGTTTCGGTTAGGATTTTTATCCATCCACAGATTTGTATTAAAATAGCAATTTTAAGAATTGGGGAAGATGATGGCCAATTTGAAATACAAAATTAATAGGTTATACATATACATATCACAAAATCTTCAAAATGAATAGTAGTGTTTATAAATTGAAAAAACCCCACTACTTTTCATTATTTCGATCAATTTGGAATGTGTCGATCAATAAGGCTAGAAAAACCATTTGGAATGTGTCTTCTTCGTTATTTTGATCAATGATCGTAACCTAGATAGCTTTTCGTAATTTTTTTCTAGTCAATCTATAGATAATATACGTAACTCGTGTGTCTTTGAAAAGCAGGTTCATGTTTGAATATCATATTTCAATCACCGTCTAATCGGCTGGCATTAACCTTTTTGAAAACATTGTTTAAAATTCTCTTAAATCATTAAAGAGAATTTTGGCATATGCAAAATTCCACGTTTTAAAAATAATATAGAGAATGTTCTTGAATGATAAGAAAGGCAACGAAATAGTAGTCTACATTAAAGGTCAATGACCTCACTTTGTGTGTAGATTTTATATTTGATTATGGCTGAATTTTATTTTTTCGCTGGGTATAAAGGTCTGATTTCTGTGTGGAATAGAGACGACGACTTTATTGAAATTTATTTATTAGTAAATTTGATTCTATTAGTTATATATACATTTGTTTTTTCTTTTGTAATTCTTGATACCACGTGTACGTTATCAACTTATCATATAGTAATCAATTGTAATTACGACTTTCTAATACTATGTGAAATCATACTCTTATTATGTGTGATTAATATAAATTGAAATTTGTCGACCAAAAAACAAAAAATATATATATATATATATTATAAATATTTCATTAAGAAGGAGAGAACAATATGTATACAATATTATAAATATTTCATTATTATTACTTAATATGGTAGAGAAAGCGAGTAGAATAAGAAGAAAAAATGAATATAACATAATCCAACAAAAAAAAAGAATGAAAAAATGAATGGGAATGGGAGAAACCGAGAAAGTATAAAGGAATTATAGGGGAATGAAGTCAAAACGGTGGTCCGACAATACGAAGGACCATTGTAAGTTTGTGATTTATTGAAATCAGAAAGTTAAAAACACGAAACCCTAAGAAAACAAAAAGAGAAAATATAGGAACAATAATTATGCTATGTCATATGTGGTCAATGCTTAGCAGTTGGGCTATTATTTAATTTTAATATTTTTGTCTAAAACAGCATATGGTGAAAAAGAGTATAAAGTTTGAGGTGTAGAGGAAACTTCTTCATTTGGGTAAATCCCAATTCCCTATAAGGTAGTATTAGTTGATATCCTGAGTTTCTAAATTTATGACAAATATATGTTTATTTGAATATTTGTGGCAAAAGATTATTGTTCGTATCTAAAAATAGACTTATGTTTTTGTTTCATGCAAGTTGTATATAAAATGGCCTTGTGTAAATTTCTTGTACGTTGATATGCAATGATTCTCTTTAAGCTAGTATTTAAATATTTAAGATAATAATGAATGGGGTCAAGAGTCAAGACTAATGTAAACAAAGTCAATTGCATTTTCGTATGATTACCATTTTTGTAGATTATATATCCTTGTAGGTCAAAAAACACATGTCACCTCGTTTTTTCAATAAACAAATAAAGTAGCAACATTCCAGCTGGTTATTTTATATCTTCATTTTATATTATCTGCTAGCTAATTGTCTACATAAGTGACTTTACGAGATTTAAGTATTGTCAAATCATCACGTATTTCATGAACAATTGATAATCAAAAAGATTACAATTCTCTATTTAAGAGTTTCATCTCATTTTAGTTGTAGAATTTTTTTTTTTAAATGAAACATCACTAGCATACTTTTGCATCTCCATGGATATGCATTTGAGAAAACGAAATTTGAACCAATAACAAAACTTAAGCATGGACTGATATTATTTAGCTAATTTGTATTAAATTAAGTTTCACTTATTAGATTCTGTTATTTTTAAAACCAAACTATTAAAACAAAATCAAATCAATTTAAACACAAACTACAAAGGAATATCCGGCAAACAAAAAAATGAATGAACCTTTTTCTAAAGTTATTATTAACTTTTGGCATTTTGCAAAATATATATGTATAGAGAAAAATATAAGTATGAGTGCATCCAAAAGAGACAAAGAGAATGGATGAAAAAAAAGAGACAGTCATCTTTTAGAAAGAGCCAAAAAACCAAATCAGAAAACAAAAACTTGCTCTTTTAATCCAAACCCATACACACAAATCCTCTCTCTTTAGGTCTCTTCGTTTCTCTTTCTTCTCTCTTCTTCACAGAACCTAAAAAACAAATCTTTGAAGACAAAACATTTTTTTTTCTTTTGGGTCAAATCAATCTAAAGGTGTAGTTTTTAGGGTTCTTAAGAAATGGGTAGATGTGGTGGAAGAAACGTTAACGGCGTTGTGTTTAACGGTAACGGAAGCGGTGGAGTTAGACCGTACGTACGTTCTCCGGTACCAAGACTCCGTTGGACGCCGGATCTTCACCGTTGTTTCGTTAACGCCGTCGATTTGCTCGGTGGCCCAAACCGTAAGTTTACACTTTTCGTAACAAAAAAAAAAAATCAAAACTTTGTTTTATTCATTTATACCTTAAAGTTTGGATTTTTCTTTTTGGATATTTCTCTTCTAAAGATTCAACTTTTTTCATTATGATAGTCATTTCATCATCGTTTTCAAATCAAGCTTCACACTTTTGCTACTTTGTTTCATTCGTATATCTTAAAGTTTGGATTTTTATTTTAAAAGTTTGAATTTTTCTCATTCATTTATCTTCTTCATCAATCGTAAATGAATCATTATGGTCAAGTTTTTGAGCCAAACTTTTTGTTATTTTGTCTTTATTCAAGTTTGGGTTCTTTATCATAAAGAATCATCATAGTCACCTTTTTCAAGTTTTGTTTTTTTTTTTGTTGGAAATGATGAAACAGGAGCAACTCCAAAACTTGTTCTTAAGATGATGGATGTTAAAGGACTCACCATTTCACATGTCAAAAGCCATCTTCAGGTATAGCAATTAAATTCACCATTTTTAATTTCCTTATTCATGTTTCATTCAATACCTTGAATAATAAAGCACTTTTTTATATTGTTCTTGACCATAACAGATGTATAGAGGTTCAAAACTCATCACTTTGGGGAAACCAGGTAACTATTTTTTATTGTAAAATACTAAAATGAAATGATGATTTTTTTTTTGAAGAATGGGACCGATTGATTTATAATGTTGAACTGTTAACATCAAAAACTATAATAATGGAAGGAATTTAATTATTTTACTGTATCTGTTTGTAGTATGAACTATTGGTCTAGTGTCATGATTCATAAGACAATTGTCATAAATACATATATATTTCGTTTTCTCCATCTTTTTTGTTATAGAACAAAAGAGAATAATATTCAATATGGTTATTAATTTATTTCATTTTTTTGGGGGACAGAAGAAAATTCATCATCATCTTCAATAAGAAGAAGACAAGACAGTGAAGAAGATAATTTTCATGACAACTTGTCTTTACACTCAAGGAATGATTGTCTTTTGGGTTTTCACTCTTTTCCTTTTTCTTCAAATTCTTCTCTTAGGTAATTTAATTTTAAATTTATTTTATTTTCTGACATGTTTTTAATTTTGTTTCAGAAAAAAAAGCCATTATCTTTTTATTTGTCAGTATTTGAATTGTCCTTTATTTTTATTTTTACTTTGGTGCAGAGGAAGAATGGAGCAGACTTCAGAGTCTGGTAATGATGATGATGATGACTTTCTTCACATCATGAATATGGAGAAGACGAAAGAAACGACGACGTTTCAATTACATCATTTCCTTAAGGTATATTCTCTTTCTTTCTTTTGTCAACCCGTATAAAAATATGTAAGATTTACAATGGTAATTAGTATAATTTTGGAGTCTTAAGCAGAGTCAAAGCCTAACCAAATATAGTCCGGTTTAAATTATTGTTTGAAAATTGGAGTCCCAAATCCTAACCGGTTTAATTGAAGCTGTTGTCAAATCCAAATCTGCATTGAGTCCGGTTTAATTACTATTTATAACTAGAATTAGTTCTTCATGAACTGTGTGATATTGGGTATTTAGGGTATGGTTTGGAGTCTTAACCGGTTCGAGATCAACTAGAGTCAAACACAAATCTATATAGCCCGGTTTAGTAACTAATTTTGTCTTCCGGCTCAGTAAGTGCAACAAATACTCAAGATTACATTGGACATTGGAAGTGTTAACCGGTTTGATTGATCAAATCCGGTTTAAATAACTATTTGTCATTACTCATTACTCATTAGAGCTCAGATCCCATTAAAAGTGGCCATTACAACCGGTTTGTTTTGGATATAACCGGTTTGATTGAAACTGGGGTCAGAACCAAACCAAGTCTAGTCCGGTTTAATAACTAATTTAATCTTTTTGGCTTATTAGAAAACAGAGCAGGAGAAGAACAATTGGGAAAACACTTGGGAAGAACAAGCACATGAACATAAAGAAGAAGATTTGTCACTGTCTCTGTCATTGAATCATCCTCATCATCATCATCATTGGAGAAGCAATGGATCATCGGTTAGCGAAACAAGCGAAGCAATCTCCACTTGTTCTGAACCATTCGTCTCCAAAGATTGCTTTGGTTCATCTCCAAAGATTGATCTTAATCTTAATCTCTCAATTTCTCTCCTTGGTAGATAAAGTTTTCTTTAGAATAATAATAAATAATATTATGTCCTTAGATTAGTTTCAGTGAAAACATTCAGATTTTTGTATTTCAAATTAGGATTTTGATGTTCCTCGAGTTTGAAAGTTTAGTGGAAATCTCGAAAATAAATTAATATAATCATATTTCTAATTTATCGTTAATCCAAACCGAAAATGAAACAAAACATAAAATTAACTATATATATTTAGATATAATGTTTACATAATTTATGCATTCTTTTAGTTTTTTTTTATAGTTTTTCGGTTTATTCAGGATTTGTAGGTATATTTGGTTAAAATAGTTAATTTAATTAGATAGATTATTTATAATTTTCATTTTTGTTATATATTTTTCGGAAAACTTGAGTTAAAAATAAATTAATCAATCCAAATTATACTAAAAACTACGTAAGTATGAATATTTCGGGTAACCGAAACCGACAATAACCGATACTAACCGAACCAACCGATCCAAAATTTAAAAATACCCGAATGGGTATTATATTCCTAAAACCGCAAAACCTGATAACCGAATTAACCAAACCGCAAAACCCGATAACCGAATTAACCAAACCGAAACCCGAATGGTTATTTACACGAACGCCCACCCCTAGCCAAAACAACTAAACGCAGCGTTTACTTGTTCTAAGGATATCTTAAATAGGGGTGGGCGTTTCAGTTTAATTTTGGGTTCGGTTTGGGTTCGGTTCGGTTCGGTTTATTTAGGTTTAGTACAACTCTAACCAAAGCCAACCAAACTTAGTTCGGTTCAGTTTTGATTCGGTTAGGTTTTAATTCGGTTCGGTTTAGTTCGGTTTGGGTTAAGTTTGGTTCGGTTTTATTTAAACATAAATCATTAGTATTGTATTGTATCTAAAACAAAATCAACATAAATCATACATATTGTATGTTAGCTTTAATATGTATGGGGTTCTTGCAAAAATAACCTAAAATTTGAAGTCAAACTCAAATATAACCCACATTTTCCTCCTCTAAACATTTATCCATCTTTTCACCACTATATCCCTACCATCTAAAACTATTTACGAAATTGCCATTGGATTCAAATTTTTTTTATTTTTATTTTAAATTCAGAATAACTGGAAATTACAAAACAAACCTAAAATCTTCATCTTATTTACGAAATTGCCATCATCATCAATTCTTCACCCACCATGAACAACCAAAATTGGAGCTCTAAATGCTCACCAAACCGTGTTAATTACTGTAAATGTTGTAGATTTGAGCTCATTTTCTCATCACTCTCCATTTCCTCTTCAATTTCATCCACAACTCTCTCTAATTTTCAAATTAATTTTCATCTCTTCTAATCTCAAGTTTATCTTGGGGTTCTTGCATAGACAACGACTGGGCTTCTTCTTAACCGGCGGAATAAAAAATTTTCGGTGGTCGACGAAGCCAAAAACGAGCTCAAACGGTGGAGAAAGTTTATTTCGCGAATTTCAAATCTGTATCGCGATAATAGACTTCATCTGACGTCTACTGGTCAACAAAAGGTTAGTTTTGCAATTGACCGTTAGAGAAAAAATATCGGAACAGACTTCATATGAAGTCTACGCAAACCCTTTGTAAACAAAAAAAATCCGCGTAGACTTCACACCAAGTCTGTTTAAAAGTGAGGTTAACTTTGCAATTGACCAAACTTTGACTGATCTAGCAGACTTCATATGAAGTCTACAACCAATAGACTTCAAGTGAGGTCTACTGGGTCAAACAATAAGGGATAGTTTTGCAATTGACTAAAGTTTGACGTTGACCGCAGACTTCGTATGAAGTCTACTCTGTACGGAGATGTTAGTTTTGTAGTTGACCATTTTCTCGAACAGTTGACCGCCATAAAATGTGAGTAGACCTCACGAGAAGTCTACCATCGAGAATTTGGTCAACCCTAAAACTAAATCTCCGTACAGAGTAGACTTCAGACGAAGTCTGCAGACAAAAAAGACTTCAGATGAAGTCTACTTATTAAAGTCAAACTTTGGTCAATTGCAAAGTTAACCTCACTTTTTGGGTAGATTTCGTTTGAAGTCTATTATTAGGGGTAGACGGCATTGGCAGTCTACTCACCTATGGTAGACTATAATTGAAGTCTACTCTAAAAGTCAAAAGAATGGTCAATTGCAAAACTAACCTTTCCCTTCTGTAGACGTCAGCTGAAGTCTACTCTTAAAAATTCAACGTTTTGGTCAAATGCTAGAATAACCCAAATTGGAAGAGTAGACTTCATATGATGTCTGCAGACCGAATAGACTTCATCTGAAGTCTACTCTCTATTTGTCGTAATTGCAAAACTAACCAATGGTAGACTTCTGGAGTAGTTGCCCATAAACTTCTTTAAAAGTCTATTTTACAAATTTATGATGTAACACCCGTGAACCCAAAATGGGATTTTTTGGGGGTGTCGATCGACGCGATGGGTGTATGTCGTTCGACACCGGGTCGTTTCCTCGAGAATTTGGGCAGGGGGTGTCGTGTCGATCGACACGGTGTGTCTGTCGATCGACACGAGGCCATCGTTTCTCGAAGGGTTGGGCAGAAAGTGCCCCGTCGATCGACACAAGGAGTGTCTGTCGATCGACACGGGCAAAAATAAAACCTAAATTGTAAAAATTAGGGTTTTCCTATAAAAAGGCTTCCACACTCTCTTTCTCCGGGGTGGCCGTGGGAAAGGAAAGAAAAAGGGGAAAAGAGAGAAAAAAGGGAGATTTGAAGGATTTGAGAAGTTTTTAAAGGAAATTCTTGTGGATTCTCCTTAGAACTCAATCCTAGATTGTGTGCCTTCGTGGGGAGAGCTTGGGGTGTTGGATTCGAGCGGGAAATCGGAGATTGAAGCTAGTGTTCTTCATGTTCTTCGTGTTCTTCCTCTTATTTTTCTTCAGATCTAAGGTGAGTGCGCGACCATAGGTTCTTGAATTGAGGATTATACGTTGTACGTTGTTGTTGTGTATTTGGGTGGTTCTTTGTGGATTGAATTTGCAGGTTTTGGTGTTGATTTGGGGAGATTTGGCCATGAGAGGATAGGCCAAACTCGGACAGAAGGCTCGCTGTCGATCGACAGGATTGCTCCCTGTCGATCGACACGTGGTTGTGAGCCGTCGATCGACAGGGTTGCTCCCCGTCGATCGACACGTGTAGTACTGTCCTGTTTTCTCCGTTTTCTGTTGTTTGCTTGTTCCGTGCATTGTCTGATAACCCTGGTATTTCGTGTATTGTTTAATTCAAGTAATTGACCTGTAGATGGGACGACCGTCTCACTAAGTAATTGTTAAATACTTACGCAACTCGTTTTTCCCAATTGTGTTGCAGGTAAAGATAAGGTTTAATCGCGGAATCAGGGTCGGAGGAGGGGATGATAGGTTTTTGTGTGTACAGTCTAATTCTAGAAAAACCAGTGTTAGGTTGCTAGAATTATTTTGAGTAACTCCGGATGTAATATTGACTCTATCATCTGGATAATTGTACGGCTTTTTGTGTGAATGTATGGTTGAATGGTTGTTAACCTTTTATGAAATTAAAAAAAAAAAAAACTTGTGCGTCATAACATTTTGGTATCAGAGCCCTTACGGTTCTAGGGCTAGTGGTGGTTGTGTTGAGCTGAGACTATGTGTGTTAAATTGATTTTTGTGTGTTTAATCAATTCTAGTCTTAGTATCATCCTCTCCGGCCTTCAAAGAGATTCCGCGGTAAGTTGTGGTGTTTGTTTGTTTTTCCTCGGGTACTTATCTGCTGTTGTGTTGCAGTGAGATGGATACCCGAGCTAGAGGTCGGGGTAGAGCAGTGGCCCGTAGGGGCAGAGTGGGTGGCCGTGGTCGTGGTCGTGGTCGTGGACCAGTCGCGGAGTCGGCAGAGAGCGCGGCGCAGAGTGCATCCTCTGCGTCAGAGTCCCAGTCGCTTGGTGCCAGTGTGTTGGCTGGTGCCGGTGGAGGCGAGGGAGTTCCAGTGGGCCCAGGTGAGGGTGCTACTATAGCTCCAGGTCGTGATGACCAGGTTGTGGGATTGCTGACTCAGTTGTTGGCACGTTTTCCGCCTGTGGCTCCTGAGCAGGCTCCAGGTGTTCCTCCAGAGGCAGGTTTGCAGCAGGGGGCTGTAGTGGCTGAGGGGCAGGTGCCGTCTTACCTAGAGATTATGGGGCTCATGCAGAGGATCGGTACGCCGTCGTTTGAGGGCCGTGTGAGTCCTGCGGAGGCGGATGAGTGGCGCTTGAGAGTAGAGCGTAACTTCAGATCGATTCGTTGTCCCGCGGAGTATCATGTAGAGTTAGCCATTCACTATCTGTGTGGTGATGCGCATCTGTGGTGGCGAGCTATCGAGGCTCGGAGAGCGGTGTGGACCTGGGGAGAATTCTTAGCCGAGTTCAATGCTAAGTATTTTCCTCAGGAGGCTCGAGATCGTCTGCAGCTCAGTTTCATGTCGCTTCAACAGGGAGGCCGTTCTGTACGCGAGTATGATGCCGAGTTTGGTAGATTGTTGGTGCATTCGGGCCGCGATATCGAGGATGAGAGGACTCTCATGCAGAGGTTTTTGCATGGACTTCGGTTGAGTATCCGGTCTCAGTGCAGAGGTGCTAGTTATGCCTCGAGGGCAGAGCGAGTAGAGCTGGCGGCAGCGATCGAGGAGGATCAGCGCGAGCAGGCTGGTTCTTTAGTGGTTCCGCGTGTGGTTGCTCCTGTGGCTCAGCCGAGGGGCCAGCAGCAGCAGCAGCAGCAGAGTAGTTCCTGTTCTGGTTCCGGCAAGGGCGGCAAGCCTGCGCAGGGACAGAAACGGAAATGGGATGGTGCTTCTAGGTCCAGTCGGAGGGGCGGAGCATGTTATGGTTGTGGCAGTATAGAGCATCGTTTGGCGAATTGCCCCCGTAAGGGTGATCAGCAGCAGTTGTCTCAGCAGCCGCCGCAGTTGCAGCAGCGGGACTTGAGGGTATGTTACCACTGTCGCGAGCCGGGGCATATCAGGACGTCGTGTCCCAGGTTGCAGCAGCCGAGTGTTGCAGCGATTCAGCCAGTTGAGGTGCAGCCTTTGAGTCAGGTTGCGGCAGTGCAGCAGCCGATAGGCCAGATTGGACCTGCACCGCACGTGTATCCTTCGTCAGAGTCCGGTCAAGGCAGTGGAGCCGGGCAGATCACAGGTAAAATTCTAGACTCAAACTTCGTGAAATTCTTAGAGGTAGAATTTTCCTTGTTGTTGTGGTTTGTGTTCTGTTATTTATTTGTGATCGAGTCTCAGGGTTCCCAACGCATGTGGTATGTGTAGGGACCTTGTTAGTGGGCGGCTTTGAGTCCCACGTGTTGTTTGATTCCGGAGCATCGCATCGCTATATTACCCCGGAGCGTGCCGAGCGTAGTGGCATCCGGAGTAGCGCGGGTGAGCGCGCAGGCGTGGTCGAAGTGGCTGGTTGTGGATTCTTGGCTACTTCGGGCCGTGCTAGGGCAGTGGATGTACAGATAGCTGGGCATTCGATGCCAGCGGACTTGGTGATTAGCCCAGTGGTGTTGTATGACGTAATCCTAGGTATGGACTGGTTATCGTTCTACCGGGTTTATCTGGATTGCTTCAGGGGCAGAGTGATCTTCGAGCGGGAGGGCGGCAGGTTGTCGTTTCAGGGTTTGAGGTCAGTTTCTAATAGTCTCGTGATCTCGGCTATTCAGGCGGAGCGGATGATAGAGCGGGGTTGCGAGGCTTATCTGGCGACGATTGTGATGTCGGAGTCCAGTGGTGAGGTTGCTTTGGAGGATATCCGGGTTGTTCAGGAGTTTGAGGATGTTTTTCGATCGTTGGAGGGATTGCCACCATCTCGGTCCGATCCTTTCACGATTGAGCTTGAGCCTGGAACCGCTCCGATATCTAAGGCCCCTTACAGGATGGCTCCAGCAGAGTTAGCAGAGCTGAAGAAGCAGTAAGAGGACCTTTTGGGTAAGGGTTTCATTCGACCGAGTGTGTCACCGTGGGGAGCACCAGTGTTGTTTGTGAGGAAGAAGGATGGGAGTTTTCGGTTGTGCATCGATTACCGGGGGCTTAACCGAGTCACTGTGAAGAACAGGTACCCTCTCCCGAGGATTGATGAGTTGTTGGATCAGTTGAGGGGTGCGACCTGGTTCTCCAAGATAGACTTGGCTTCAGGTTATCATCAGATTCCGATTGCTGAAGCGGATGTGTTGGGAATGTCCTGAAATCACACTTGTATTCACTCTAGTGATAGTTGTATTGTCGAGATCAGACATTCATATGATACTAGGTGGTCATTACGTTTTGCTAGAAGCCGCTGATGATCTATGAGTTATGAACTCATTGCTAGTATTATATGATCCTACAGGGTCACACACCTAAGCAAACTAGATCATTAATAGATTGGGTTTTAATAATAATACAATAGATATATAAAATATATGTGATATATTTATATATATATTTGTATTAATGCACTTAACATATATGTTATATAAGATATACATATATGGGATATAATATATATATATATGATTTGTGGATGTGACGTACAAGGAGAAGTAATTATGAATTACTTGCTCTCAAAGCTTCTTCACGAATGGGCTAAGCCCATTAGGTCATGTTCACTTATATATATATATATATATGTGTATAACGTGATGATGATAAAATCGATAGAGAATTATCAAAAAGCCACCGATCATAAACCCTAATAGAAGAAACAAACTGTTTGTTTCTTCTATTAGGGTTTAGATCTCTACGGCACTAGCACCCCGTTAGATCTAGTTTGTGTGCGTGTGGACTACGATAGAGGCACAACACTTGAGGTGCTAAAGATCTCGAATCCCTGATCATATTCCGCTGCATAATCTCCAGGTATATTCGAGATCCGTTCTTGTTGATTCTTAGTTTACAAACCCTAGATCCTAGGCAAATGAATTGTCATTAGGTTGATTAATAGAGATTAATCTGGTTAAAACCTGTGTAAATTCCTATAGGATGTGCGCAAGACGGCTTTCAGGACGCGTTATGGGCATTTTGAGTTCGTGGTGATGCCTTTTGGTCTGACGAATGCGCCTGCAGCTTTCATGAGATTGATGAACGACGTGTTCAAGGAGTTCTTGGACGTGTTTGTTATCATCTTTATCGATGACATCCTGGTCTATTCGAGGAGTTTCGAGGAGCATGAGGTGCATTTACGTTTGGTCCTCAAGAGGCTTCGGGAGCAGAATCTGTACGCTAAGTTGAGCAAGTGCAGGTTCTGGCAGCGAGAGATGGGTTTCCTTGGTCACATTGTATCTGGAGAGGGAGTTTCTGTGGATCCAGCTAAGATTGAGGCTATTCGGGATTGGCCTAGACCGAGCAGTGCGACCGAGATCAGGAGTTTCTTGGGTTTGGCAGGTTATTATCGGAGATTCGTCAAGGGCTTTGCGAGTATGGCGCAGCCAATGACGAAGCTGACCGGTAAGGATGTTCCGTTTGTTTGGTCACCGGAGTGCGAGGAGAGTTTTGCGAGACTCAAGGAGATGTTGACTAGTACGCCGGTGTTGGCACTACCCGAGCCGGGGAAGCCTTATACCGTGTATACTGATGCTTCGGGAGTTGGTTTGGATTGCGTTTTAATGCAGGAGGGTCGAGTCATCGCGTATGCTTCGAGGCAGTTGCAGGGTAGTGAGCGTAATCGGCCTACGCATGATCTAGAGCTGGGAGCAGTAGTGTTCGCTCTGAAGATCTGGAGGTCTTATCTCTATGGAGGGAGAGTTCAGATCTACACGGACCACAAGAACCTGCAGCACATCTTTACTCAGCCGTTACTGAACATGAGGCAGAGACGCTGGGTCGAGTTGTTGGCGGATTATGATCTGGAGATCATTTATCATCCGGGCAAGGCTAATCTGGTGGCAGATGCCTTGAGTCGGCGGTGGTCCGATTCAGCCCACGAGCGGGTTATCGAGGAGTTGGTAGGCGAGATTAGCACGTTGCGTCTTTGTGCTTTCCCGGAGGAGCCGTTGGGCTTGGAGGCAGTTGATCGGGCAGATCTTCTTAGTAGGATCAGAGTGGCCCAGCAGAGCGATCAGATGTTGCTTGATTCGTCGCGAGCAGCAGGGTCTGAGTATGTTGTCTCTCCGAATGGGACGATTCTGATTCGTGGTCGAGTGTGCGTACCACAGGATGAGGTGTTGAGGCAGGAGATTCTGAGAGAGGCTCATGCGAGCAAGTTCTCAATTCATCCGGGGGCGACCAAGATGTACCGTGATCTCAAGCAGTATTATCACTGGGTCGGGATGAAGAGAGACGTGGCAGCTTTTGTGTCTAAGTGCAATACGTGTTCGTTGGTCAAGGCCGAGCACAAGGTTCCGAGTGGCAAGCTGCAGAGTTTACCCATCCCGGAGTGGAAGTGGGATATGATCACGATGGATTTTGTGGTCGGGTTGCCTACGTCGCGGACGTACGATGCTATTTGGGTGATCGTGGACCGATTGACCAAGTCAGCACACGTTTTGGCCATTAAGAAGACCGATGGAGCGGCTAAGTTGGCTAAGAAGTTTGTGCGAGAGATTATGAGGCTGCATGGAGTGCCAGCCAGTATTGTTTCGGATCGAGACCCCAGGTTTGCATCCGAGTTTTGGGGAGCCTTTCAGGCAGAGATGGGCACTAGGGTGCATATGAGTACAGCTTATCATCCGCAGACTGATGGGCAGTCAGAGAGGACTATTCAGACTATGGAGGATTTGCTGAGGATGTGTGTTTTGGATTGGGGTGGTCAGTGGGCAGATCATGTGGGCTTGGTGGAGTTCGCGTATAATAACAGTTTTCAGGCGAGTATCGGTATGGCTCCTTTTGAGGCTTTGTATGGGAGGCCATGTAGGACGCCTTTATGCTGGACCCAAGTGGGGGAGCGCAGCATTCATGGGGCCACTTATGTTCAGGAGACGACCGAGAAGGTTCGTATTGTGCGTTTGAACATGAAGGAAGCCCAGGATAGGCAGAAGAGTTATGCGGATAAGCGTAGGCGTGAGCTTGAGTTCTCACTGGGAGATCGCGTGTATCTCAAGATGGCTATGTTGAGGGGTCCTAACAGATCCATAGCGGAGAACAAGCTAAGTCCGAGGTTTATGGGTCCGTTCCGGGTGGTGGAGCGAGTTGGACCAGTGGCTTATCGGTTAGAGTTACCACCGATCATGAAGGCATTTCATAAGGTTTTCCATGTGTCGATGTTGAGGAAGTGCCTGCATGAGTCGGAGGAGCTAGTGCCAGAGATCCCTGCGGATCTTCAGCCGGATATGATAGTTCCGGCGGTTCCTGTGAGAATCCTGGAAAGGAGGATCAAGGAATTGCGTCGGAAGAAGATCCCGTTGTTGCGTATCCTATGGGATTGTGGCGGTTGCCAGGAGGAGACTTGGGAGCCGGAGGCGAAGATGAAGCTGAAGTTCAAGAAATGGTTCGACGAGCAGGTCGCCATTTGAGCTTAGTTTTCCTTGTGGTTCCAGTATCGTGTAGGCCTTGTGCTTGTAGTGTTTTGGTTCATGTATTTTTCGTTTCGTTGTACGATATACATTTTCCTTGGAGATTTATGAGATGTGTTTTCTTATATTTCTGAGTTATCAGATCGTGTTTCTGATTTATCGTTTGTGTTGGCCAGTGAGGTCGTGTTTTGTGGCGATATTCCGGGTCTAGGGAGTATCGAGTTGGCCACACGAGGTAGTTCGAGTCGATAGATGTTTATAGGCGTTTTGCAATTTACTACCCTAGGGACTGCGGTCTCGAGTAACTCATTCATTTGTTTTGAGAGGATGCGTCCTCTCGAGGGATTGTTTAGCTTTCCCTGTGTACCCGGAACTCAAAGGATTCGTCCTGCGAGTGGGGTGCGGGACACCGATAGCTCAAGGGATTCGTCCAGCGAGTGCGGTGTTACGCATATAGCATCGATAGCTCACAGGAGGCGTTCTGTGAGTGGGATGTTGCGCACCGATAGCTCAAGGGATTTGTCCTGCGAGTGGGGTGTGACTCGCGAGACACCGATAGCTCAAAGGTTTTGTCCTGCGAGTGGGGTGTGGAATGAGTTAAGGGTAATAGATGTGTAGAAACGGGCTTGTAAACATGAGACTGAACGGGAGCCTCGGGGATCGAGTTTCAGGATCTCGGATTGTTTCGACCGGGATATCGGATGTAGTGTCTTGGTTGTGCATGTTCTTGTTTGATTGTTGCACAATCGATCGATCCAATTCTGGGTCTACTGCTGGTTGTACATGTTCTTGTTTGATTGTTGTGCGATCAGTTGGACAGACCTGGGCAGGGTTATGAAACATTGCATCAGTATTTCGGGCTAGAAACTTTGCGAGTGTATAGTGCGGATTGGTTGTGGAGCGTTGAGATTGTTGTGTAAATCTCTAATGGTTGGCCGGTGCGGGCCAGAGTGGAGTCTCGGGTAGACTTGTGTTTTGGGATTCGAGGACGAATCCAGTTTAGTGGGGGAGAATTATAACACCCGTGAACCCAAAATGGGATTTTTTGGGGGTGTCGATCGACGCGATGGGTGTATGTCGTTCGACACCGGGTCGTTTCCTCGAGAATTTGGGCAGGGGGTGTCGTGTCGATCGACACGGTGTGTCTGTCGATCGACACGAGGCCATCGTTTCTCGAAGGGTTGGGCAGAAAGTGCCCCGTCGATCGACACAAGGAGTGTCTGTCGATCGACACGGGCAAAAATAAAACCTAAATTGTAAAATTTAGGGTTTTCCTATAAAAAGGCTTCCACACTCTCTTTCTCCGGGGTGGTCGTGGGAAAGGAAAGAAAAAGGGGAAAAGAGAGAAAAAAGGGAGATTTGAAGGATTTGAGAAGTTTTTAAAGGAAATTCTTGTGGATTCTCCTTAGAACTCAATCCTAGATTGTGTGCCTTCGTGGGGAGAGCTTGGGGTGTTGGATTCGAGCGGGAAAACGGAGATTGAAGCTAGTGTTCTTCGTGTTCTTCGTGTTCTTCCTCTTATTTTTCTTCAGATCTAAGGTGAGTGCGCGACCATAGGTTCTTGAATTGAGGATTATACGTTGTACGTTGTTGTTGTGTGTTTGGGTGGTTCTTTGTGGATTGAATTTGCAGGCTTTGGTGTTGATTTGGGGAGATTTGGCCATGAGAGGATAGGCCAAACTCGGACAGAAGGCTCGCTGTCGATCGACAGGATTGCTCCCTGTCGATCGACACGTGGTTGTGAGCCGTCGATCGACAGGGTTGCTCCCCGTCGATCGACACGTGTAGTACTGTCCTGTTTTCTCCGTTTTCTGTTGTTTGCTTGTTCCGTGCATTGTCTGATAACCCTGGTATTTCGTGTATTGTTTAATTCAAGTAATTGACCTGTAGATGGGACGACCGTCTCACTAAGTATTTGTTAAATACTTACGCAACTCGTTTTTCCCAATTGTGTTGCAGGTAAAGATAAGGTTTAATCGCGGAATCAGGGTCGGAGGAGGGGATGATAGGTTTTTGTGTGTACAGTCTAATTCTAGAAAAACCAGTGTTAGGTTGCTAGACTTATTTTGAGTAACTCCGGATGTAATATTGACTCTATCATCTGGATAATTGTACGGCTTTTTGTGTGAATGTATGGTTGAATGGTTGTTAACCTTTTATGAAATTAAAAAAAAAAAAAAACTTGTGCGTCATCACATATGAAAAATGCATTTTTGACTTATGTGTAATGATTTTTTTAGGTTTTTTGGGTCTCAAATGTGTGTTGTGCACTTGGTGTCCTACTGTATAAGTTATTCAAGTTTTGGTGCAATATTTATGTGAAAACTTAAATTTCTTGTTTGGCTAGTACTTAGATCATTGTAGTAGACTACTAATGAAGTTTATCGAGTAAACTTCGGTAGAAGTCTATTTAACAAATTTATGAAAAGTGCATTTTTGACTTGTGTATAATGAATTTTTTAGGTTTTTTGGGTCTCAAATGTGTGTTGTGCACTTGGTGTCCTACTGTATAAGTTGTTCAAGTTTTGGTGCAATATTTATGTGAAAACTTAAATTTCTTGTTTGGCTAGTACTTAGATCATTGTAGTAGACTACTAATGAAGTCTATCGAGTAAACCTCGGTAGAAGTCTATTTAACAAATTTATGAAAAGTGCATTTTTGAATTGTGTATAATGAATTTTTTAGGTTTTTTGGGTCTCAAATGTGTGTTGTGCACTTGGTGTCCTACTGTATAAGT
Organism: Draba incana; assembly: GCA_963576765.1. Taxonomy (NCBI): domain Eukaryota; kingdom Viridiplantae; phylum Streptophyta; class Magnoliopsida; order Brassicales; family Brassicaceae; genus Draba; species Draba incana. Next base: position 34,207,052 of record OY755216.1, on the reverse strand, counting down.
TGTTCAGGTTTTGGTGCAATATTTATGTGAAAACTTAAATTTCTTGTTTGGCTAGTACTTAGATCATTGTAGTAGACTACTAATGAAGTCTATCGAGTAAACCTCGGTAGAAGTCTATTTAACAAATTTATGAAAAGTGCATTTTTGACTTGTGTATAATGAATTTTTTAGGTTTTTTGGGTCTCAAATGTGTGTTATGCACTTGGTGTCCTACTGTATAAGTTGTTCAAGTTTTGGTGCAATATTTATGTGAAAACTTAAATTTCTTGTTTGGCTAGTACTTAGATCATTGTAGTAAACTACTATTGAAGTCTGTTTTAACATTAGGCTAATGTGTTTTGATATGTTTTGTAACAGATGGCTCAATTAGTTGTTGTTTTTGGCGAATGGATAGAGAATGACAGGTCATGGGAGTTTGTTGTGGATAAAGAGAAAGGAGGAAGAATGCTATATTTGAGTAATGAATGTACACATGGTGAACTTATCGAAATGGTACATACCATTATATGCTCCACAAAAAAACAAAATGGTACGTAAAATTTTACAAGTGATGCCTCCATTTATTGACTTATGCATAATGATTTTTTAGATTTTCTGGCTTTCAAATGTGTATTGTGTAGCTAAGTTATGTCCTCGATTTGTAGGGAACGTCGCATAATTTAGTTTGGGAAAATAATATTTTGAAGAGAAATTAGACCAACACAAAATACATGGTAAATTGTGGAATGAGCCAGACATGAAATCATAAAAAAAGTTATTCACACTAATCCATTCACACTAAACCAATCTGACAACAAATAAAAAGATTACAAAAGTATGGTACAAACCAAACAAAACAAAAAGAGAATTCCCGTTTTTTTCTTCACCAATAATGAACAAAAACTCAACACTCTCTTACAACTACCAATGATAAGCAATTCGCAGGCCAATAACCTGCACAAATTTAATCTCTTTCTCTTACATGCCAACACTCTCTTACAAAACAAACATGATTTGATTCTACCAACAAGCACAACTACCAAAAACCCTCAAAAGATTTATGATTTTGAAGAAAGCTCAAAATCAGAGCACGAGGGCGACTTTCTCGAGTGATATCACTGGTGATGCAATCGCAATCAATGGCTCGTAATGGTCTGCTCCACCACCACACCAACCTGTACAAAGTAGATTGTTTTGATTACTACCAAATCCAATATAGATTTAAAGTCATGGACCTCTGCCTTTCATGAATAGAAAGACTAGGAATCCAATGACTTCACTTCTTGGTTTGTGAGGAAGGAAGAACACACAGTTCTCTTCTTCCACCATCCCATCCGATCCATGTGCTTGCACCTATAAAACCCAGATTTCACAACTTTAACATCTGATATGGTTTTAAAACTAAATGTGTCAAAGAAAAATTAAAACTTTTCACTTACCACATGGATTTCTTGTTTGAATTCAGTAGCAAGACATGCAATTGCAATATCATCACCAACACGATAGTAAGGAGAAGAGGAACGCGACTATGGATTAGTGAAACTACAAAAAAAATGAATAAATTATATGAAATCATATTTCTGAGTACCGGATAAGAACGTCAAGTACTTTGAAGGAAATAAATACTCGATGACCAATTCAATATACCGTCATTTTACCAGACAATGAAAATGCACTCACTCAATGTTAACCAATAGAGCAGATACATTGGGATTTTGGAGCTTGGTTCGAATTACCAAGATGTCTATGTTGAAAAGTGAAACAAACATGTAACAAATTACTAGAATAAAATTGAATGGCAATAAGCAAAATAAGAAAACCATGCTTACCACAAAAATGAGAACCTGTACGAATCTGCAACTCCTCAAATAGAGGAGGTCCACTAATGCAAAAGAAAGGTTTTTCGCTTAGATAATGACTTTCAAACGTATAAGCACATCAACCAAAATTAATAACATTCAAAACGGTAAATTATTTATTTGCTCAATTCTACGGAAAAAAACTAAACCACAAATTAATAATGCTAAATGTAAGTTTAATTCATCTAAGTGAATGTTATTTATGTCATGGTAAGAAAGGTTCTGTGGAAGAAGACTTTACCTAAAGTCTGCCGCATAAGTCTACTCCAATAATCTACGGAAAAAGTCTACTCCAATAGTCTACGATAGGAGTCTGCAGATGTAGTCTACCCGACATAGCTCTGTAAAACAAAGATCCAAACAAAAATGAAGAAAATGGGTTAAAAATCTACACCACAGTCAAAAATCAGAGCATTCAAAACTTTTAACCATCTACAATTTGATTTTTCAAAAGACGAAGAGAGATTAAGATTTTCATTTTCGCATAAGAGATGGAAACCCAACATTATCGAGTCAAAGAGAAACGTTTCTGTCGATTTAAAGTAATAAAAACAGCTATCATAGCAAGTGGAAGAGATATGAGATGTTAGAGAGATTTACTTACCAAAAAGAAGATGAGGAGATGTGTCAGAGAGGAGAAGAGGAGATGCGGTGTAGAGGAGAGGAGGAGATTTGGCAGAAACGAGGTGATGCGGCGGAGAGAAGAGGAAGAGATGCAGCGGAAAGGAGAGGATAGGAGGAGATTTGTCGGAGAGAAAGAGATGTGGAGGAGAGGAGAGGAAGAGATCGGTAACAATGGAGGCTAGGGTTTTTTTTTCACTAAACAATAATTTGGGGTTTTTATATGTAGGTTAAGTTTTCCGGTTTGAATAAATAAATTGGGTCAATTTGGTTGGTTCAATTACTCGGTTTGGTTCAATTATTCGGTTTGGTTTAATATTCTCGGTTTTGGTAGATTTCGTTAGTAGTCTACTCAACCTTAAACTCTAACCGAAACCCTAAACGTTGATGAAGTCTGCTAGTAAAGTCTACCAAAAAGAATAGACTTTAATACACATGAATAGACTTCAATACAAGTCTACTACTGAAAACCTAGTTTTATTATTTCCAATTAGTTATTCAAAAAATTAAACAAAACCATGTATCAAACCCTCAAACATCCATGTATTCACAATTTAACACTTTTGTGCAGATTTCACTTGTTCAATATAAAATTTATAAACTCTAATTCTAACCCTAAATGTAAAAACATGTTTCCATTTTATAATATGAAACCTACACCCACTAAACCTATACAATTACAACCATAAACTCATGAAACTATTATATATCAAACAACTATAACTACAAACATGTCACCTCATCAATATCTAAACATATGGTAATACAGAAGTTTTCATGTATTTCATGTATATGTTTACAATACATTTCATTATTACTATATATTCCATTATAATCTATATTGCCTCACCAAGTTTAATTTGTTTCAATTTACACTATATTTTATTTTCATACATCCCATTTATTTATAGTTTATTCATAAATATAATATTTCAATCAAACTATTTTTTTTTAATTAGTTAATTTAAATTTTTGGATTAATTATACAGTAGACGGCCAAAGAAGCCTACTAAAATACATAATAGACTTCGGTTGTAGTCTACTTAGTAGACTTCTATTGGAAAACTACTACAAGACTCTACTACTGATAAATAGACTTCTGAAGGGTACTATTGTCATTTGGCTGACCGGTTTTTTGTTTATTCATTAGGGGTGAAATTGTCTTTTCACACCCCTTGTGGGTTAGTTTTGTCAAACATAAGATATGGGGTCTATTTTTGCTAATGAAATCAAATTGTGGGTCATATTTAGCAATTCCCCCAATATGTATTGTAGGTTAGCTTTTAATACATAAATCATACATAAATTATACTAAAAAAATCAACATAAATCATACGTATTGTTTCTATATTACTATTAAGCATAATTAACTAATAAGTGAAATAAACATATTGGGTTTTCGGTTCGGTTCGGTTCAAACCGAACCATTTGGGTTGAAGAAAACTCATCCAAACGGTTTGTGTGTAGACTTTGGTTCGGGTTGGGTCGGTTTGAGTTCGGTTGGGTCGGGTCGGTTCGGTTCGATTCGGTTAAAATGCCCACCCCTAATCTTAAACACACCGGTTTACTGCTTGTAAGTTGTAACCGTTTCGCTTGGGTAAATAGTGAAAAAAATAAAAATAAAAATAATCAAAAATAAAATCTTTGATATTACGCTCTCTTTTTTTTTTCCCGGTGCCGACGATGGTCGGTGTTGATGACGACGAATCTGTCACACCGTGTTGGTTCGACGGCGAGGCGCAAGGTTTCGTTATCTCACGGCGATAATAATCAATCCTCCATCTCCGCCGCGGTAGCTTCCGCCGTCGATATGCGTCCTCCTCCGTGCTCCGGTCCGGTTCGACGAGCGATTGTTTTTCTAATCGCCATTTCCATCTCTTGCTTCGTCCTCTATAGATCCGCCGATTCTTCTTCTTCCTCGATCCTCTCTCGCATTTTCCCCTCTTTCGATTCCTTCCAGTCTCTGGTTAGTTCGATTTCTTCACAATCGCTATCGAATCTGGTGTTTATTCACGAATTTGAGAAATGTACGATTCGTGATTTCGAATTAGGGTTTTGATTGGGGCTAAGTTTAATCGGAATCGATTTCATGATGATTGAACCAAATTTAGTAACAATTTGAGTCGAATTTTGCTAGATTTCGCAATTTTTTTGTTCTTGATTTTTGATTCTGGGTTTATAAGCAGGAAATTGAGGAACCTAAGCTTGAAGATGTTCTTCGTAGAGCTGCAATGAAAGATGGTACAGTGATTTTGACAACATTGAATGAAGCTTGGGCAGCTCCAGGATCTGTTCTCGATCTCTTCTTCGAGAGTTTTGGAATTGGTGAAGGAACAACCAAGCTTTTGGATCATTTAGTGATCATTGCATTGGATGCGAAAGCGTATTCTCGTTGCCGCGAATTGCATAAGCATTGCTTCAGTCTCGAAACCGATGGAGTCGATTTCTCCGGTGAAGCGTATTTCATGACTCGTTCTTACTTGAAAATGATGTGGAGAAGAATCGATTTCTTGCGGTCTGTTCTTGAATTGGGTTACAGTTTTGTGTTCACTGTAAGTATTTTCTCTTAGCATTCTTGATGTTTGAGGGAATTTGTCCGGTTTTATCGAGTGATTTGGTTTTCTTTTTGCTAGGATGCTGATGTGATGTGGTTTAGGAACCCGTTTCCGCGGTTTTACAAGTACGGTGATTTTCAGATTGCTTGTGATCATTACTTAGGAAGGTCGAACGATTTAGAGAATAAACCGAATGGAGGATTTAGCTTTGTGAGATCGAATAACCGGACTATACTGTTTTACAAATACTGGTATGCTTCACGGATCAAGTACCCGGGATATCACGACCAGGACGTACTTAATTTCATAAAGACGGAGCCTTTCATTTTCCATATCGGGCTTAGGATTAGGTTCTTGAACACAGCGTATTTCGGTGGACTCTGTGAACCGAGCAAAGATATGAATGTTGTTTGTACAATGCATGCGAATTGCTGCTTCGGTATGGATAGTAAACTTCATGATCTTAGAATCATGCTTCAAGATTGGAGAGATTTTATGTCTTTACCACTTCATCTCAAACAATCCTCTGGTTTCTCCTGGAAAGTCCCACAGAATTGCAGGTTTTTAAAAAAAATCATATTCTTTCGATCTTATAGAGCGATTTGCTATTGTTATAAGAGGATCGCTAAAACGTTTCTTTCTTTTGCAGTCTTGATTCGCTTTGGCGATATGATTATATGGATGAAGAAGAGAGTGAGCCACCAGAAGGAATACAATAGTGAAATGTGTGTATGTGTGACAATGTATATAGCGAAACTGTTGAGATTTTTTTTTTCACACGAAAAAGAAGAAGAAGATATATGGAATCTAAGTTTTGTAAAAACCATCGATAATTCTCAAAGAGAAACATATGATACAAAATCACATTCAATTCGTCGTCCCAAAAAGCAGTTAATTTTGTAGATGGATTACTTTAGATATTTTAATGTGTAACATTAGTTTTTCTACAAGCAAGATTGCAGATTGTTAGTATTTTGGTAATATATTAAAACAGGTTGAAATCCGCATTATATAAAGACTATCAGCATGTTGTAAACATATATTTTGGGTTTAGTTTTATCATCAAGTATATACACATGTTTCATTGAAGCATCGACTAGTTAATATTGAGTATGGACATGCATTTTGGCAAGAAATTGCATGCAAGTATAGGCTTAACGCTAAGTATTTATATACGGTGGATATAGAATCCATATAACTTAAACGAATTTCCTGATGAACGCCGATTTCCCCCCCACCCCCATCAATATTCTATGTTTAATCAGGACGAAATAGCAATAGGCATATATGATTAGTTTTGCATATTTTTGTACTTCACAAGTCTACATAAAGTGAAATGATGAAGAGTGAAATTTTTTAAAACGAGTTAGTTTTGTATATTTTTGTACTTTACGCATTAAATTTATCAACTTCTAGCACCATGAAAAAAAATGAAAGAGTTGGGTTGGAATACTTTACGTTTCCATATGACTACTATATGGTTATCCCTTGTAGTTTCTTTGAATTGTTTTCCAATGTGGTTGAAATATTTTCCTTCGTGATAGTTTTTTCCCCTCATGGAAAGGCACCACCAGCACACAGGGAATTCATGCAACTAAAGTGGTTTGAAAATTGTTACCTTTTAAAAATATGAAGATGGGCTTTGAATAAGAAATCTTTTTGCTTGGAATAAAGCTTTATAGGACGACTAAAGCCATATATGATGCTTTTTCAACTCTAAGTCTGTATGTTCAACTTGGTTACGAAAGGAGAAGCATCATTGAGTAGTTAATAAACTCATAAGATGAGAGATTGATGCAGCGAGATATTTGGAATATTTCCAAATATCATTATTCTCTATTTAATTAGTAATATTTCTATTTTCATGTTTATTTTCAAGAATATTCTAAAGGATATTAGGGTTTTATGCTTTATTATAAATAGCCTTTTATGGCCTCCTATTGTATTCAGTTTATTGATATTAATTAATCGAAAGATTTCTAAAGAGGTTTTAATAACCACTGTGAAGAGTATTCACAAACCCTAGTTTCCGGGTATTCTCAGAATCAACGGATCTAGTTCTATCCCTAGAAGCTTCCGCCTGCATCATTTGGTATCAGAGCCACGCCTCTTTGGTTTCTTAATCAAAGACGATTCTGGTGATTATGGTGAGTCAAAGCATCTACCCTATCCAGGACGAAAGTCCATTCGTTGAAAGAGAAGAAAACCATGAGATCTACATAGAGATCTATGGTGATCCAATCTTCGACACATATGAAGAAGATGTGATTGTCGATTTCGTTTTTCAAGAAGATGATTTTGACAATCTGTCCCGTGCAAAATCCGTTTGTGCAGAGTTCGTGCAAAAATCTGTTCGTGCAGAATTTGTGCGAAAATCGGATTGCGCAAAATTCGAGCAGTTGCAGATCTGCGAAGATTTCAGAAGATTACAAATCTATACAGATTCGGTTTGTGCAAAATTCGTGCAAAATCCGGATTGGGCAATATTCGTGCAAAACCTGGTTTGGGCAAAACCGTCAAAACCAATGTGGAAAAACCGGTTGAAGATTCGAGGACGAATCTTTCTTGGCCCGCGAGAGCTGATGCAGCACAGATACAAGATTCGAGGACGAATCTTTTCTTGGCCGGTGAGACCTGATGCAGCGAGATATTTGGAATATTTCCAAATATCATTATTCTCTATTTAATTAGTAATATTTCTATTTTCATGTTTATCTTCAAGAATATTCTAAAGGATATTAGGGTTTTATGCTTTATTATAAATAGCCTTTTATGGCCTTCTATTGTATTCAGTTTATTGATATTAATTAATCGAAAGATTTCTAAAGAGTTTTTAATAACCACTGTGAAGAGTATTCACAAACCTTAGTTTTCGGGTATTCTCAGAATCAACGGATCTAGTTCTATCCCTAGAAGCTTCCGCCTGCATCATTTGGTATAATGATGCAGGAAGATATTTGGAAATATTCTGAATATCTTTATTATTTAATATTCTATTTAGATAATTATGATTAATTGTATTTTATTAATATTTATGATGTTTATCTTTTAGGATTTTCTAGAATATTCTATAGTATCTAGGGTTTTTATGGTTTTATTATAAATAGCCTCTTAAGGTCTATTGTATTATTCAGTTGATTGATTAATAAAATTAAAGAGCTTCTAGCTTTTCAGAGAAGAGTATTCTCTAAACTCTTGTTTCAGTAGATCTAGGTTGATCTCAATGAATTCAGGAAGACATTGATCTTAGGTATTCTCAGACTAAATAAGATCTTTGTATTTATCTAGCTTCCGCTGCATCAGTTGGTATCAGTGACAATACTTTGGTTTCTTAATCAAAGTTCGATCCTTGCTATTTTTACCGGATGCGTTTATCCGTTCTCGGACGAAAGTCCTTTTCTTCAATTTAAAGAAATCATTGGAGATCCAATATTCGATGATTATGATGACAACGGCCAGCTTGTAGACAAAGACGATCAATTTGTTCTTCAAGGGGTGACCAGTCCGATCGTTGGATTTTTTTCTACACTTCGTGTGTTATGTCTTGCAGAGTACAACATGGAGAATCCTAGTTTGATTTGGGCTTCTGCAACACAAGGCCCATTGAAAGTTGTTTTCATCCCATCATGGTTCGTTGGAGTCAACACAAGGCATGTGAATCAAGTTATAGTAGGAAGTCCAATGTTTTGAGAGTAAGTCAAAATTGCTTACTTGTATGTGAAGGAATTCATCGATGGAAGATTTTAGCAGCGAAAAACCGATTCAAGATTCGAGGACGAATCTTTTCCAACTCAGAGAGAATGATGCAGGAAGATATTTGGAAATATTCTGAATATCTTTATTATTTAATATTATATTTAGATAATTATGATTAATTGTATTTTATTAATATTTATGATGTTTATCTTTTAGGATTTTCTAGAATATTCTATAGTATCTAGGGTTTTTATGGTTTTATTATAAATAGCCTCTTAAGGTCTATTGTATTATTCAGTTGATTGATTAATAAAATTAAAGAGCTTCTAGCTTTTCAGAGAAGAGTATTCTCTAAACCCTTGTTTCAGTAGATTTAGGTTGATCTCAATGAATTCAGGAAGACATTGATCTTAGGTATTCTCAGATTAAATAAGATCTTTGTATTTATCTAGCTTCCGCTGCATCAGTTGGTATCAGTGACAATACTTTGGTTTCTTAATCAAAGTTCGATCCTTGCTATGTTTACCGGATGCGTTTATCCGTTCTCGGACGAAAGTCCTTTTCTTCAATTTAAAGAAATCATTAGAGATCCAATATTCGATGATTATGATGACAACGACCGGCTTGTAGACAAAGACGATCAATTTGTTCTTCAAGGGGTGACCAGTCCGATCGTTGGATTTTTTTCTACACTTCGTGTGTTATGTCTTGCAGAGTACAACGTGGAGAATCCTAGTTTGATTTGGGCTTCTGCAACACAAGGCCCATTGAAAGTTGTTTTCATCCCATCATGGTTCGTTGGAGTCAACACAAGGCACGTGAATCAAGTTATAGTAGGAAGTCCAATGTTTTGAGAGTAAGTCAAAATTGCTTACTTGTATGTGAAGGAATTCATCGATGGAAGATTTTAGCAGCGAAAAACCGATTCAAGATTCGAGGACGAATCTTTTCCAACTCAGAGAGAATGATGCAGGAAGATATTTGGAAATATTCCGAATATCTTTATTATTTAATATTCTATTTAGATAATTATGATTAATTGTATTTTATTAATATTTATGATGTTTATCTTTTAGGATTTTCTAGAATATTCTATAGTATCTAGGGTTTTTATGGTTTTATTTTAAATAGCCTCTTAAGGTCTATTGTATTATTCAGTTGATTGATTAATAAAATTAAAGAGCTTCTAGCTTTTCAGAGAAGAGTATTCTCTAAACCCTTGTTTCAGTAGATCTAGGTTGATCTCAATGAATCTAGGAAGACATTGATCTTAGGTATTCTCAGACTAAATAAGATCTTTGTATTTATTTAGCTTCCGCTGCATCAGAGATACTATATGCTCATGGATTTATGATTATTTTTTTAATGAAATCTAGAGGGTTATCCGAGTTTTTACCACCCTACTAATCCTTCTAGTTGAGTATAGCCGTCGAGTAACCCACTTAGCAGATTTTTTTAATGCGTCTAAAGAGTGACAACACTTCGAATGGCCAAATGAGTATAGTTGGATAATTTTATGCTTACGGGGAATTGAACTCTGGCTTAAACCCACATAACAACTCCTTTCCAATGATCTCATGGATTTATGTTTAAGTAGAAAATGAGGAATTTTTTTTGTTTATGGACAATATCACTAGTGCGAGATTGAAAAACTCAAATGAGTTTTAAACCTATTAAACTATGGTTTTAAACCTCTCTAATGGTGCAATGTATCTCCCATCAACATGTTCACAATCCAATATTCGAGACATATTTCAGGGATATTGTGATTCACCCTAATTTAACAATCTTGAAAAAGTTTAAAGCATTTTTAACTAGTTATGAAATCAACAATAAAATTTTCTAGGTGTCTTATTATCAATAGAACAATAGTGAAAATAACCTTTTTGAAGCTTTTTTTTGTGGTCAAAACCTTTTTGAAACTAAGATATTGAAATTAAGTGCATAAAAGTAACATAGATAACCAGATGATCAACTTTCAACCAACTTTTTATGCACCATCATATTTCTATAGATACTAAGTACTACATATTTAGCCTATTTTCATTATTGGTCTAATTAATCAGTATTCCAAGAAAGTTTTGCAAATTTAATGAATTAACTATAATTGTCAATTTGTAGAGAAAAAATCTCAATTTAATAATGTAACGCTCGTGACTGAATTCAAGATAAATATAGAAGATTTTTGGACTTCTCATGACTTACACGCGGACAGACATTTGATAATGGTCAATAACAGCTGTCAGCAGTCATTACGCAGAAACTGCCAAAAATAAATTTTGAAATGACACAAATGTCTATGTATTGGTTATTTTATAAAAACAAATCTACAAAGTCTTTTAAACTTTAATTTCAATCATCCCCCTAACTCACATTTTTTGAAAAATTACAATTAAATCCCTAAATTTGCTATGCTAACAAAATTATACCAATTCACAATTGTCCATTGATTTACTTCCAATTACATAGAAACAACTAACATTAGTGACCATCTTTCCATTAAGAAGGAACACAAGATATGGTAGAAAGTTGTCCTTCACGAATGATATATAAACTTAGTATAGAAAAAGGGGCGATTTTTAACTTTACAAACTTAAGGGTCAAAATTCAAAATAAAGTATTGAGATTCCCAAAATGAAAGGACTCTTTTGTAAATTTTCTTTTCTTTTATGTCCCTAAACTTGGAGGTTAGATTTGTAATATTCAAAGAACCAATAGTTCTTGTTTTTAAAAAAAATTAATATTACTTAAATGGTAGTTACTGTGCCAACTCAACTTCATATGTAAAATAAGGTAATAATTTGAGAACTTTGAAACTAATTAATTAAAGTAGTTAATAAATTGCCAAAACTGTATTAACTCTTCATAAATTTACCCTTACTCATTTATGTACATGCTTAATGTGTGTGTATACATTTTTATGTATAAATAGGACCCTCTATTCCACACTTAGAAGTACGCAAAAAACTGATTGTAATTGGCTTCAAAGTTTTACCTCAAACTCGACGAGCTAAAAGAGGTGAAGTTCTTAATTCTAGTCTTCGTTTTATTTTCGACCAAAAAAAAAAAAAAAAGTCTTCGTTTTATTTTATTTTCGAGTTTATCTAAAATATTTTATATTTTTGCTGTTGATTTGAAAGAATTCTCTATTCGAATATATGTATGTGAGACTGTGAAAGGAAAGGTTATGGTTCAAGTGTCATTGTTATCGGGAATGGCAATTATTATTCCTTTTCCTGATAACTCTCTGCTTAACGAAAATAGTTATGCAAATAAAAACAAACATCGTATATGTATTTTGGATTATCTTATGGTTATTATAAAACAAGTTTTATATAAAACTCATGCTCACGTTAACAAAGAGTCAAAAAGAAATGGGTTGATTTTCTTAGTCTCCTTTTGGAGAATAGTCGGAAAACAGAATAAAAAGCTTAAATATATGTTTACTTCTTTTTTTCAGAAGAAACCAAGACACTAAAATAAACAATTTATTTGTGCAAAATTCTGACTAATACTATGCGATTGTTTTCAATAGTCCACTAAAGAGTATAGATAAATAGTCTTTTGATCCCAAAAAAAAAAAAAAGTCTACCATTTGTGGAATTGTTAATAACTTTATTAAATTTATTTCTAACTAATTGCTTGAATATGGGAAGGTAGGGCGAAATATAGTTAAAAATTGGAGTATCTTTTTTGGTTTTTACTTTACCACAAACATGAAAAATATTTACAATCATTCTTCCTTTTGTCCTTTTTATCTTTGGAATATCTCTTTTCCCATTCAACCTTCCAGACATACAGACATACATACACACTTATATATATATCATTGTAATATGATTTGATTGGAACTTTTTAAAACCAAAAAAGAGAGACCCATATGAGTTGATGATGACGATTGTGACAAATAATCGTATTTTGTTAAGAATATAAAAAAAGTATTATATGCTTTGTGGATTAACTTGAAATCCGAGAAATCAATTCTTTTTTTTCTTTATTTTTCGAAACATGAAACAAATTTTCTTTTTAGAAGTTAGACTTTTTATATACAAATATAATACTCAGTTTTTTACATTTTTGTAATACTCAATTAATTTTATAACCGCTAAGAAGTATATATATTAAAACATGATATATGGTCAATAGTGTAATAATATAAATTTTCAAACTAATAATAAATTTTAATTCTTCGTTGACTAGAAAAAATCAACTTTTTACTTGTATATTTCCTATGACAATATATGGTCGAATGTTTTAAATTAGTTAAATCTCACGCACGCACAAAATTCCAACATTTTCATTTCTATAAGATATCAAAGAACAAAATGGTTTTATATAAGATTAGATATGTGATGCGAAACTTTTCATGTCTAAGCGATCTTGTAATGATATTTTATGTTACCATTACATCATAATTATGCTTCTCCCCTGTTTTCATATTGTTTTTTAACACTATAAGGTAATTGTCTTAGAGAACTTTTACATCAAATTTTTTTCATAAAATTTTGTTATTAACATAAGTTAGCGAGAGAGAGGAGCTGTTGAGAGTTGTCTCACGCACCATCCACTGTCGTTTTGTGGCAAATGGATTGGGTCCACCGACCTCTGTAGTTCTCACACTTTCTTTTTTTCCTAAAAATCAACTACATATTCAGAGAAAAATAATTGAAGATAATTAATAGCTCTGTATATGTGTTAGTGTCTCCAGGCGACACCCCAATTATAATGTTTATTTTTATTCAAGTGGTACATATTTTTATAGACGAAAAATAAATGAATATAGTATTTAGCATCCTATATGAGCATATATACTAGGGGTGGGCCAGATCCGAATATCCGGATCCGTGATTTTACTATCCGGATCCGGATTCGTGGTACCTGAATATCCGGCTTTCGAATATCTTTTCGAAAATTAATATATCCGCAAATATCCGGATCCGTCAAAATATTAAAAATAAATTAAAAAATATTAAATTAATTAAAAAAACTATTTTTTTTTGTAAAATTATTTTAAATTTATTAAAAAATAAATAAAATATTACGAAAATAAATTTAATTTTTAATTTTTATGTTTAATTTTTTTAAAAATTAAAAAAAAAAATAATAATAATTATTTTTAATATATTTTAATTGCCCGGATCCGGATCCGGATATCCGGACTTGAAAATTAGGTTATCCGGATCCGGATCCGTTTTTGACGGATCCTTGATTTTATTATCCGGATCCGGTCCCCCCGGATATCCGGATTTTCGGAGCGGATCCGGATCGGATCTCGGATAATAATTCCACCCCTAATATATACACAAGCATATAAGATTTTTACTGTAGTACCAAACTAATTAGTTAGATTTATTCAATTTATCTTACCTCTGTTTTTTTAAAACCGAAAATGAACTTTTAACACTCTAGCTAGGCTATTAAATTGGTGAGTTTTTATTTTACTTTTAATTACTACAAGGTTTGCACTCTTTTTCACCAGTCACTTTCATGTTCTCTCTTCTATTACCTCACATAAAATTTCTCTGTTTTTTTTTAATATTATTTTTCTATAAAAAATATCAAAAACAATTAATATAAAATCTGAAAAATCCCAATTTTAGGGCTTTATTGAGATAAGATATCAGTGGAAGTCAAAAAAGAATTTAATGTTAAAGAGTTTCTTCTCTCTATAGTTTAATTTCATTTCTCTCATTTTTTTTTCTTCTCTTCTCTCTCTCTCTCACCATCACACAGAACTCACAAGAATCCATGGCTGCTTCTTCTTCCACCGCTGCTTCCTTCTTTGGTGTTCGTCAAGATGATCAATCTCATCTTCTTCCCCCCAATTCCTCCACCGTCGCTCCTCCTCTTCACCACCAGCCACCACCGCCACAACAGTCACCTCTTGAAGCTCCACCGCAGAAAAAGAAGAGAAACCAACCAAGAACTCCTAGTAAGTTAAATTAAATTACCCTTTAATTGAAATCTTATAATCTATTGTTTCGTTTTTTTTTAAACCATTGATTGGTGAAAAAGAGAAATCCCTTTTTCATCTTTCCCTAATTATTCTCTCCCTTTTTCTCAATTTTGAAATCTTGAAATAATCAAATTATCAAACCCTAGTTCTTGATTTCCCAAAATTCAGATTTTTAACAAATTTTTCTTTCATGCAATATAAAAAAATAAAACTCCCTTAAATTAATCAATTTTTGTTTTTCATTTAAATTAGATTCCGATGCAGAAGTGATTGCTTTGTCTCCAAAGACACTAATGGCTACAAATAGATTCATATGTGAAGTATGCAACAAAGGGTTTCAAAGAGAACAGAATCTACAACTTCACCGAAGAGGACACAATCTTCCATGGAAACTTAAACAGAAATCAACCAAAGAAGTTAAGAGGAAAGTGTATCTTTGTCCGGAGCCCACGTGCGTCCACCACGACCCGTCACGTGCTCTCGGAGACCTTACCGGAATCAAGAAACATTATTACCGTAAACATGGTGAAAAGAAATGGAAATGTGAGAAATGTTCTAAGCGTTACGCTGTTCAATCGGATTGGAAAGCTCACTCTAAAACGTGTGGTACCAAAGAATATCGATGTGATTGTGGTACACTCTTCTCTCGGTAAATATTTCGAAACCTTATTGAACTTTTAAAAATTATATACAATTATTAATCATATAAATAGCTAAATGATATGTGTGTGAATATGTGTCTCTGAGTCATTCTTCATGGATTAGGGTTTTTTTAGGTTCACTTTCTGTTTCGCCTCGAAGTCTTCGATGCTCTTATCGCTTTCTTCGTGCAGTAAATGAACTTCTTTTTAATTTTAAAAATATATATTTTTAAAATTAAAATTGATATATGAACACACGTGAATGTGTATGTATATATAACTATATCTATATATGACACTGAAACTGCCATATTTCATTAAGATGCTTTTCAAGCAGAAACTCAAAACCAAAGAGGACCAATTTCAGTTTCTTTTTTAATTCTTTTATTGTTTTTCTCTATATTTTTTTGCCTTGGAAACACCGCCCTATTTTCTGCCATAAAAATTAAATTAATATATTTTTCAGGATTTTTGTTCTTAGTTTAAAATTGTACTTATACTATGGGGAATTCACGTGCTGCTAAACTATATAATATTTAGAGAGGTTGTTGTTACAGTGTTTGTTCTCTTATGCGTAAAATTTGACGAATATGTTAAAAAACAATTTCGGATTTGAAGTTTACATGATTCGTTTGTACTATACACCATCATCACATAATTATTTTGGTTCATTACTATACGCATTTTGCATAAAATAGCTTAGAAGTGATAAAAAGTCTTGGTTGGCATTGCTGTGTTTGTGTGTGTGTGCGTGCATTTAGAGTAGTTCTATAAATGGAATGAAGTAAATAAAAAGATGGTGATATAGATATGGTGATATAGATATATACATAAGTAGTTATCTAAGCATTTATATAAAATATATAAGTCCTCCATTGAATACATCCTCTAGTTGCATTTATTGAACTTACAAGATCTTGAATTAAGACAGATTCAGATATTCATTTGACAATCATTCTCTCTATATACTATTGTGAAACTTAACTTTTCCCACCTACCTTTTTAATTCTTTGAATTACCCATTTATTTATATAGAGACACATTAACACATACATACATAAAATTATAGTTTTTGTTGTTTCTAAATCATAGTAATAGTTTTTAGGAGTTAAATAATGTTCATGTTACTAATATAGATAGATTTATACATTTGTTCGTACGCATAATCATATATACATATACATCATCATAGTTGAAGTGTGACACAACATTGTACTCCTATTTATGTATGTACATACATGCGTGCATTATTTGTATATAAGCATCATGAATTATGCATGTGAGTGTGTAAGCTGTTAAAATTTACATAGGTGAAATAATAAAATTATAAATAGGATGTATAATAGAGTAGTAGAGCGACTTTGTAGCCATCTATCTATCTACTTTTCAAGATCCCATAATTACACGCGAATCTATTTGTAGCTACGTGACATGATGAGTCTCTCTCTCTGTCTACTAGTATATTTTTTTCCTTTTCACTTTTCCCAAAATATGTCTTTTATTTCATCATTTAGTTTATACATATACCTGACGATCCAATAGATTCCATTGTGAAATTAAATAATTTAATTAACTTTTTGGTTTTTTGTCACAGGCGAGATAGTTTCATTACGCATAGAGCTTTCTGTGACGCGTTGGCTCAAGAGAGTGCAAGACACCCAACTTCTTTGACTTCTTTGCCAAGTCATCACTTCCCGTACGGACAAAACACCAACAACTCCAACAACAACACTTCAAGCATGATTCTTGGTCTGTCCCACATGGGGGCCCCACAGAATCTTGATCATCAGTCAGGCGACGTTCTCCGACTTGGAAGCGGCGGAGGAGGAGGAGGAAGAGCTGCCTCACGTTCTTCTTCAGATCTCATTGGTGCAAATGCATCAGGTTACTTCATGCAAGACCAAAACCCTAGCTTTCATGATCAACATCAGACACAACAAGGGTTTTTGGGTGCAAACAACAACATGAAACCATCACCAATGACTTTTCAACAGAGTTTGATGCAGTTCTCACACGATAACCATAACTCTCCTTCTTCAAGTCTCTTCAATTTGAGCTTCCTCTCGGGAAATAATGGAGTTGCTTCTGCAACAAGTAACCCTAATGCTTCTGCTGCTGGTGTTTCTTCTGGTAACCTAATGATTTCAAATCATTTCGATGGCGAAAATGCTAATACCGGAGGAGGAGAAGGAAGTACTGGTCTCTTTCCTAATAATCTAATGACCTCGGCGGATCGAATCAGCTCAGGAGCAGTACCTTCACTCTTTAGCTCATCAATGCAAAACCCTAATTCTTCTCCTCACATGTCAGCAACTGCTCTTCTTCAAAAAGCTGCTCAAATGGGTTCAACTTCAAGCAACAACAACAACAACAATGGAAGCAACAACAACAACAATAACAACGCTTCATCGATTCTAAGAAGCTATGGGAGTGGAATGTATGGAGAAAATGAGAGTAATCTTCATGATTTGATGAATTCTTTCTCTAACCCCGGCGCAACGAGTGTAGACTCTCCTTTTGGTTCGTATGGAGGAGTGAACAAAGGATTAAATGCTGATAAACAGAACATGACTAGAGATTTCCTTGGAGTTGGACAGATTGTAAGAAGTATGAGTGGAAGTGGAGGGTTTCAACAACAACAACATCAACAACAACAACAAAATGCGAATAGTAGAGAAAGAGTTGGTTCTTCTTCGGATTCTGCGGATAGAAACAGTATGAATAATGTGAATCCTAGTGGTGGTCAGGGAAGTTCACCAACTTATGGAATCCATCATGCAAGTTTCTAAGAGAAATGAAGAAATTAAGAAGGGAAGATTTTTCAAAAAGATTTTTAGTTCATATCGATCATCAAGTTCAAGTGCATGCTATATCTTTCAGGTATACATGTCGTCATCAAAACACCATTTGAAGTAATTAAGTTTTAGTTGCAATTTATCCAAACTCAGTTCTCTTTTTCTTTCTTTTTTTTTTCTCTTTTTTTTTCCTTTTTTTTTTGTCTTTTGTAAAAGATTTTGCCTTTATAGTTTATAAAAATGGATTCTCTCCTGAAAACAATATTTCAGAGTTATATAGTGTTTCAAAATGGTTTCATATTAAATATGTTTCATTTTATTTAATCAGCGAAGCACTAGATATTTGGGTTATATTTTTGTTTCCCGTGGCTTAGAGTTTACTTATTTATTTGTGGAGTCAATTCTAACTCTTTGTTGTGTATGTATTTACACTTTTTTTTTGGTCAAGGCTACAACAACAACAACATTATACTAACGGGTTTAGCTATAAGAAAAATTGGGAGAGTGAATAATTTATTATTGTTTCGGGTATTTATTTTGTAGAGGAAAAAAAGTTTTGAGTTTTGTTTTTGGCTGACACATTTATCGTCTTATCATTGCATGGGGCAGTCAATGAGTTGGAGAGTACAAGCAGCCTTTGCTAAGTTTCTTTGTCTTTTTGTTTTTATTTTCTTTTATTTGCCTTTTTATTCTTTAATTTCTTTTCATTTGTCATCCTCACTAGCTGGCAATGTCACGAGTGTTTGTCCTGTGATCCCCTTTCTAAATATCTCGATACATGTATACATATACATGTCACATGTGCACATATATATGCATTTGTATAGTTTTGTATGTAACATATGTTCCCATCATATCCTAAAGGGTTGTCCCCATCATATTTATATTTAACGGTCCAAAATAAACAATTTTGTTTCAACATTCACGAGTCTACATTATTGAAGCTAATTTGCGGTTAAAGTAGCAACAACATGAAAATAAATATACTTCATATCAATTTGGTATGATTTTCCATTTTAGTTTTGAAGAAACATATATTCATTAAATATATCTTTGATATTATAACCGTGAAATATTCAGTTTGAAATTCTTTTTTTTCTTGCAATTTAGCAAATGTTATGGGTTTTCGGAACTTTTTTTTGTTTGCCACAACAAACTTCATCTTTCACCTAAATAAACATATGAATTTTGTCTACATAAAAAATAAAAGAATCGAAGTGCTAAAAAAAATATATATATTTTACAGTTGAGCGTTCGTTGCAAGTGAGTCGGTTTTAACATTCTTGGCCATGGATTGGTAAAAAAATTTAAAGTTTCGAACATGTAAACTTCAAAATGATACTCATTTAATATTTTAGTGGGTTCCTATAAGTTTGTATCAAGTAGAGACATAATGAAATAGAAACAGATTAAAGCAAATTGTATTGATTTTTTTTTTTCAAAATTCGATTATTAACATCCTGAAAATTTTCCAATCAGAACCTTGTGTAGTTAATTATTTTTTAATATAATTGGGGAAGAAGATATTTTCATGGAATTTTCGTTAGATTTAGATTTTTTTTTCTACAATAAAAAGGATATTTTTCATGGAATTTTTGGTTAGATTTAGAATTTTTCTACTTAAAGATGTCTTCTATTGGTGTGTGTGTGTGAACATAATATACATTATTGTTGACAACATCTAAAATTGCTGGAAGAGTTAGTGATGTTAATAATAGTATTAAAATGTCTTTGTCGTAATAATTTAAATGGGGAATAACAATAATAATATCATAATATATATATAATAAAGGGACATACATGGAAGTGATGCAAGTAAGGAGGCCCATCGACATGCAACGAGAGGGAGAGATGATATCGTTGTCTCACCAAAAACAGACAGCTCTTCTCTCATCTTCTTCTTTTTTTACCCTGCTTTTTTTTGTTCCAAAATTTTTTCGTTTAAACCTTTGAAAAATTTGGTATGCTTCAGTCATAGTACAATTGTTATATTTTATTTCAGTTAAGACAGGTTCATGTAGGTAATAGATGTTTCTTGTATGTTATTTGCATGTTTCTTGTATGTTATTTGCAAATAACATACAAGAGAAGAGACACATTTATAAAATATTTAGAGAATCAATATCTAATAAAATTATAACTAACAATATCATGAGAGGCGATAGCAATCCTGAATGAAAAAATATTCGAATTAAAATCATAAGATTAACAAATATTCAATACAAATCATATGACGAAGAACCGAATGAATTCATTTATCTAGCAATCATCAAATTAACAATCTATAATATCTCTTTGAATCCAGCAACCTAACTAAAAGATTAATCATATATAACTAAAGAAATCAAGCAAACATGTATGGAAGAAATCATAATAAAATCAATTGAAAAGTATAAGAGTTCATAAATCTTCTCTATGAAAGATACATAGTTGAGATTTTCTTTCTTAGATTCAAAAGCGAAAAGAAGAATAAGCTCTAAAGATTATGTGTATCTTATGTTTAAAGTTTAAACTGGTTAAAGTTTGTATTTATAGGTCTCTATTAACTTTCATATTAGGAAAGTAATCTTCTCATTAATTTCCAAATGAACTGTCATTAATTTCCAAATGAACTGTACAACACATATTTATAGGCAAATGTAGTAAAGTAGTTAAAGCTAAAGGAGACTCAAAGCTACACACTTAATATGTTAATAGTCTCAATCTCTTCTAAATCGATTTGGAAAAGTTTTGAACAAATTAGAAAATTGCATTTTTTCTTTGCAGTGGCTCGTGTAAGGAGTTCTGCATCCGGTCCTTCCACCCTGTCTTCATAGGTCACTGACAAGCCCAAACGAGTCCTACTCGTGTTGCATTTGGTCTTCCTTTTGCATTTATTTCCCTGGCTGAACAAACTTCATAAGAATTGGTGTACTTTATGAAGCTCGATCTAGTTAATGATGTAAAATCACTTTTGGATGAAAACTGACTCAAATGGCTCTATTACATCCAAATGTGAGCTCAATCCCATAATAAGTAAGACTTGCAACGTTTGCTTGACATTTGATGCTTTGCAACTGTCTAATTTCTTGTTTTCTTGACACTTTGTCTAATTGACCTATAAAAAACTTAAGCACTAGAAATACATTAAAATTACCACACAAGACATAAAACCACATTAAAAATTAGATATGAAGATAAAAAATATGTTAAAAACCAAAATACATCAATGTTGTGTCTAATCGCTCTTTTGTTGGTTCCGTCTTTCCCCTTTCTCACTTAACTTGGGTCCGTAGACAAGGTTTTTACTGATTAATTGTAGAATCTAAAGCATTTAATTGCAGCTTGTTCTCCGTGGATGTGACTTGATGTTAGTGTCCTTGGCGGGGCTAGACATTTCATGGGACGTGTCACATTTGTCAATATGGTGTTATTAACTTGATTGAAACGAGCGCATTTTTCACCGTGTTGACCGTAATGTATAATATGAGAATCACTGTCAGTAGATGATACACGTTTTTTTAATCACTTCCAAAAATGTTAAATTTTCAGTGAACAAAATTATTCAGAAACAACATTTATTAGTCTTATCCTTCTTTTGTATGGATGTTAAAGTTATGGAATGGATCCAAATTACTGATTGATCAAATAGAATATATGACCATATTATCAATGCATCTGTTAATTGATGCATGTATGGCCCAATTTAAGATTTCCCATAATGAAGTGGACCAAGAACAAGAAAAGAAATCTCAAGAATTTTTTGTAGTATTCATAAACTTTTCTTGACAATCTCTTCACGGGCCAATTTTTTTTATTTTCCATCTTTCACATGAACGACAACTCTGCCATTCACATGCTTTCCCCTTTTATTTTTCTTATCCATTTCAGTTAAAATATAAATTCCCACATATATCAAAACTGATTTCTCCTATTCCCAAACATGAAAAATAAAGTATTTACCATTATTTGTTAATAGTTTTACCTGGGAAACATATATGTTGTATTTTCTTTTCAAGATATTTAATCTCATATCGATGTGGACTTTTTGTTTTTTTGATAAAGACTACCGGTGTGATAAATCAATGAACGATTTATCAATATATATATATAGTATATTGGTTGAAATTTATTCTAAAATAATCTGATTTTCATTACCAGACACCTTTTGTTTTGTAGGACTTTTGGTCCATACGCGTTTACTTACATGTGCAAATATATAGGAAAAATCGATTATGTATAAGAAAAATGAATTTGATGATAAATTTTATAAGAAAATATCTACACAAGAAAGTAATTCTAATATGAGAGGACATAGTAGTTATTACGTTATGACTTATTTTAAATGTTCCGCTAAAACAATTTTGTTAAATGTATTGATAGCATCGTTAATCTTGTTTAATTTGTATTCAACAAGAAATGAGCTATAATCTTTAAACAAAACCACACATGTTAGAAAATTAAAGATTGAAAATGTGTTATTAGCCACTGTCAAGGTAAGGCTTTTGATTTTGTAATGCAAGTTAGAACCTGACAATTCAAAGCCACTTTATTCTATTATGGTAAACATCTTGTTTTGTATATGTACTGGATCGGGACATGAAAATTTGAGTAGGTAATATTGTCAACGTTGGGAAAGTAACAATGAAGACGAAAAGAAACGAGTCGACTTATGTCTTCAGAATGTCAACAGCATTTTCCCTTAACTTCACCGAAAAATTCTAAAAAGAAAAATCGAGAATTGATTAGCCAGATAGTAGTTGATTGGAGGTAAGACATAAATTCGCTTCTCTTTCAGTCTAATTTTTGTTTAAACCAATTAATCGTGAATGTTTAATATGGTGTGTTTGTACTCAGAATCTTTTAAAGGGAATCCACACTTCTCAGCTGAGAGCATTTTTGTGGGTTTTTCAAATTTTTAAAAATCGACATCATGATAGTATTATTTTATTATATAATTTTTGAAAAAACTCACAAATTATAGATGGAAATGCTCTGAGAGATATAGGTTCTATGTGTTATATATTATAGAATTCATTAGTTATAATTAATTATACAGTGTCAATATTAAATTACTCCATGATATTAAATAATACGAGGATGTTGGATGTTTCTGTTTGGACTATGCTTGATATTGGAATATATCCGATACGATTGGCGTATTATTATCTTCAAATATGCTCATACATATTAGCATGTGCAACGTGGGATGTGTAATCTAGTATCAAATTTGGTATATATATACTCCCTCCGTTTTAATTTAAGTGTCGTTTTGACAGTTTTCATACAAATTAAGAAAACATATTAAAAACTCTATTATACCCCTAATAAATAGTTTGACTATTTGTATACTATTGATTAGTGTAAGACCATCTTCAATGTATTAAACCATATTTTACACTAAAATGGTGTTGGGTTTTGCTCCAATGTATTACACCATTTTCTACACCAAAAAGAAAATATTCTACATTTATTATTTTACAAATTTACAAATTACCTATCTACTTTTTTTTTAGTTTTATAAATTATAAAATCATTTAAATTTAACATTAAATATGAAAAGAAAAATATAATACATCATATAAAATAAAGGTATGCATAATAAATTTTGGTTTAATCATCATAAATATATTAGATTTGGGTTTATTTGTCATCATTTATATATGCTTTTTATTAGACTTGAAATAATTTCAAGGACTAATTTACAAATAAAAAAGTTTTACACCATTTTGGTGTAGGATTTGGTGTTGGATTGGAGAAGATTTTACACCAAAATGAGATTTGGTGTAGGATTTGGTGTAGGGTTGGAGATGTTCTAAGAGGTAAATTAAGTACTATGCACTAAAAGTTGCATTGAAACTATAAAACAATACTTATTTTAAAACATGAGATTAACGACACTTAAATTAAAACGGAAGGAGTATATACGTATTTGGTATTCATTTCTATACGATGCAGCAATTAATAACTATATTTCCAAGTGGTTTTTCATTTTCCTTTATATATGTTGCTTGGAAAAATGTACGATTTTGTGTTTAATAAAAAATCATTGGTTTTAAAACTAAACCGGACGACAATTAACCGCTTGAACTAGCTCTCCTACAATTCGATTCCCACTATAGTATATGCTTTCGTTTTCACATTCTTATAAAAGTTACAACGAAGCTGCATTATTCAAAGAAAAACTCCTACAAGAACATGCAAAGTATATATTTTGAAAAGAATTTAGTACAAGTTTTTATACTTTAATGAAAAATAAAATAATCCAGATTCATCTTATTAACTTCCAACCATTAGACAAAAAAAAAAAAAAAAAAACTTCCAACCATTTATTTGACGGTTACACCCGTCAACTTAGATGCGATATGCATTGACCACTTTCATTCGTTGCATTGATTTTTGCAGTGGTTGATATTTATACAATTCTATTCAATTAGAGTACTATTTAAATATGCACATATGAATGATACGAATGTTTTGCCCCCAAATTTCTTTAACTGTGTTATATACATACTTTTATTAATTTAGGCAAAAGAATGATAATGTTATTGTGCTATATCAAAAGAGATAACCAATACAAGAAAAAAGTTTCT
Organism: Draba incana; assembly: GCA_963576765.1. Lineage (NCBI taxonomy): Eukaryota > Viridiplantae > Streptophyta > Magnoliopsida > Brassicales > Brassicaceae > Draba > Draba incana. The sequence goes on along the minus strand of OY755216.1, from coordinate 34,182,378 downwards.
ACGATTTTCACATATCTACCGCATTTTATTGAACATTCGAAACCATAATATTCTAGTATATTCGTTTATAAACAAGTAAACCCCATAAAATGCAAATTGGAGTTGTAAGTCAATAAAGTAGCAAACTTACACTCTTTATTTATTTATTTATTATTATTATTGTATAACAACTTAACAAATGACTAAAGAGTGCACTAAAGATCCATTATATATGATGAAAAAAACAACAAACGAAGATAACAAAATTATGACCTAATTAAAAGGTCTACAATAATAAGATATTATGATCAAGGTCTTCCAAATGGATGATTTTGCTCCGGATACTTCAATTCACCATCTAAAGAAATGCCGCCTCGACCACCACCAGCACCGCGATTTACATTTCTCACCATTCCTCCAACTCCAAGAAAATCCAAAGTTAACTTATCCGAGCCGCTCATACTTCCATTGTTTCCAAAATGAACGTCGAAAATATTGCCACCGGTTCCACCACCATTACCGCCATTTACGGCCGCTAGTGAGTTCATTAGACCTTGAAGGTTTCCATTATTATCGTTCTCCATAAGCTGTCCACCTCCAAAATCATTAGCAACCACACTTGACGAATTAGACGAAGGAGCTAAGCCTCGAAACAAAGCAGAAGGATCGTTGCTTGTGATTGAACCCATTTGAGTAGCTTTTTGAAGCAATGCGGTAGCTGACACGTTAGAACTCGAGTTCAAGCTTTCGTTACGGTGATGAACAAGAACATCGGTGCTATATAGAGAAGGAAGGCTCGTGTCCGAGTTCTTGTTGTTTTCTTGATAAAATCCGAGGTTAAAGAAGTTGTTGTTCGTGTTGGTACTCTTGAGGTTGATGTTGTCGACTGGATCAAACTGGATCAGATCGTGTTGGTTCATGAAACTCTGATCGTTGTTGTTGTTGTGCGGCGCAGTCAACATTCCTTGGCTCGACGAGCATTGGATTGAGAAATTAGGGTTTGATGTTTGCGGACCAAAGTGTCTACTGTTTTCTGAAGAAGCAATGTTTAGATTGTAACCCGAGATGGGGGTAAATCCGGAATTTGGATGATGGTGCGAAAGAGTGGTGTTGCCACCGAGTCTCCCGTAAAAACCACCGGAGCCAACGCCAGTGCTAATAGCTGCCATTGACGTGAAGCTCACGGTAGGGTTTCTAGCAGTCTCTTGTATCAGTGCATCACAAAAAGCCCTATGGGTAATGTAACTATCACGTCTACAAAGCAAAAACAAAAAAAATTAGTAAGAAAATGTAATTAAATAAAAAGAACGGTGGATATACAATTTATTAGTTCATTTATGTATGCAACTTACATATAGTTAATTAATGCTATATTTATTATGGGTACTATTTATAGGAGAGAATGATAGAAGAATATAGAGGTCGAGTCAATGGCTACTTTAGTGAAAGACCTTCTTCATTTAATGCAACACCCATGAATGTTAATATAAGTCAGTCACATTCTACAACAACGTATATTACTCAAACCATGAAAATAAAGAAAGAAGCCCTAGAACAGCATTAAAGTGTTCACCGAGACACTGTAATGAAAATAAGTAACGCACTCTTAGCAAATCTTTATATGTATATATATGTATTTTATGTATGTAAATGTCTAGAGAGAGAAAGTGATAAGAAGGGGTCCACAAAAGAGGAGTTTCATAAAAAGGGGAACCTGCAAAGTGAAGAAGAAGAAAACAAAAGTGGAAAATGGAGAAACAAATCCAACTCATACATGTGACCAAATTTAGCATCTTTTAAAATTTACTCACTTTCTCTTCACTGTCTTTCTCTATTCACTACTCATCAACAATCAAACAAATACATTGATAGATCCTATGAACATAGTCACTATATAAATTTTATGGGCGGTGTAATCGAGGTTTTCAAATTCCGTGGCCAAATATATAAGATTTCAATCACAGATGATATATATATATATATATATATATATTTGGTAAATAAGGTTAGTCTTACGTGCAGTGTTGAATGCAGTTTTTTCTTATAATAGTTTATCCAATACAATACAAAAAATGGTCCATTGTTATACTTTACCTAGATAAGAGGGTATATCTAGATACCACAAGCATAACTTATACGTTTCATCACTTAAAAATCAAATACGAACAAATTATTTAAATGAAACGGATAGAGATTATTTACCTAGAGAAGATGGTACCACAGTCACATCGATACTCTTTAGTACCACAAGTCTTAGAGTGAGCTTTCCAATCCGATTGAACAGCGTAACGCTTAGAACATTTCTCACATTTCCATTTCTTTTCACCGTGTTTACGGTAATAATGCTTCTTGATTCCGGTGAGGTCACCGAGAGCACGTGAGGGGTCATGGTGGACGCACGTGGGCTCCGGACAAAGATACACTTTCCTCTTCACTTCTTTGGTTGACTTCTGTTTGAGCTTCCATGGGAGATTGTGTCCTCTTCGGTGAAGTTGAAGATTTTGCTCTCTTTGAAACCCTTTGTTACATACATCGCATATGAATCTGTTTGTAGCCATTAGTGTCTTTGGAGATAAAGCTACCACTTCCGCATCAGGATCTATTTGATCAATAATTTTAGTCACCAATCAGATCCGAAATATTAATCTATGAGAAAATCATGACAATGATTCAAACTATTACAAGTACGTATGTATAAATAAAGAACCAAATCTCTTATATGTTATCTAATGACCGGTTGATAATAATGAAATCTTAATACGAGAATATACAAGATTAGGGTTCATGATAATTTTTTCTTCTTTTTTTCTTTCAAAGCTTAATAGTGATTTTTATAAAACAGAAAATCTTATTGATATATATGTAAGAGGTACTTGCTTGGATTTCCGGGTTGGTTTCTTCGTTTCTTGGGTGGTGGAGTTGAGGAGAGAGGTTCTTGAACCATTGACATAAAAGTATCTTTCCGGTTAAAGTCGTTATCTCCGGCGCCGGAGCCGGTGAGGAAGAAAGGCTGAGCAGAGGATGATGATGAAGGAACAAGGCTTGTGTTATATGATGATGATGATGATGACATCTTTAGATCTTGTTTTGCGTTGAATACAATAATCTACAAAACATAATCCAAATAAAAAAAGGTTAAAAAGATAGTGAAAGTTAATCAAATTATCATTTCAGAAGAAAACGAAGTGAGGAATTATATAAGAACAGGAAAAATCCATAGAGATTGACGACATGAAAGAATTTTTATAAAAACAATTCACTAAAAGACATGAAGGGAACAAAGAAAAACAAAATTAAGTGTGTTTGTTTTTTGTTTGTAAGCCTTTGAAAAGAATTAAGAAGAAAGATTTCTAAGTTAGTTTTATTAGTTTTGGGTACCTGATGAGATCAAGAGAAAGAAACCAAGAAGGAGGTAAATAAAAAGCTATAAATCGGATCTAAAGAAAGAACCAAGAAGAAGATGATGCATGATGATGATGATATAGAATATGATGAAGAAGAAGACACTGTTCAAGTATATTATACAAAGACAAACCTCAAAGCCCTATCTCGCTCTCTCTATCTCTCTCCTGTTTTGTGTTCTTTTTATTTTATTTTTAGGAATATATGGATCTTGAAAAGTATGTAGCTAAGGTCCCTCTCTCTCTCTCTCTCTGTCATATTTGATTTTGATTAATTGAAAATAAAATCTATGTTAAAATTTTGATTTTTTTACAATAAAGAAGAAGGATGGTTACGGTTTGGGTGTCACTGTTAAAACGGTGAAATGTGTCCACATGCGGGGTGTGTTATGGGGACCACAATTTTCTCATTCGTATCTTTCTGGTGAGCTTTAGGACAAAACCCTCGTTTTCTCTTCATTTAACTGATTAGGTTTTGTTGTACTAACTCTTTTATCTTAATTTCTTTGTAATAATACACACACACACACACACACACACACACACACACACACACACACACACACACACACACACACACACACACACACACACACACACACACACACACACACACACACATGTATCGACCTTTTATATAAACATTTTTAAAAAAAATCTTTGAATTTTGTATGAAAGTATGTATATATTGAGATTTGAGAGCGATTAAAGTTAAATATATATGTCTCCTATGTATAATGCTTCTTCAGAATCTCTTGACCATCTACTCTTTGAATGTGATTAAACCAAGAGTAATTCAACTATACGTACTCTAATAAGGCTTATATACAAGGCTCTAGACCAACATTATGGTCGAATTATACAAGAGATTAAACCAAAAGTAAACCAAACCAACTAGACATACATTAATAAGTGTAGCTTTAAATCGTTTCTCTGAAGTATGGTTAATCTCTGATTGTGAATTCTTCAAATTCGTCATAGGATTGAAAAAACCTAACTATATTTACACTAATAAGCGTAACTTCAACTTGTTAATTTTTTTTAAAATCCTTACTATTCTGAAAGTTCAAAAGCGCTTGATTTTTCTAATCTGGCAAAAATTAATCTAAAATTCTACCAAAGCTCTTTTGATTAGTAGATTGTCTCTTCAAGCTTCTAGAGTCTTTTGATTACCCATCCGCAACCGAACACCAAGTCTTCATGTATCCAACCTATCTAGATTCGATGAAGAGACCATCACCATTTCGAAAAGAATGTCGCATACAAAATTTTTGTTTTTAAACAAAAAAAAGTTAGATCAAGCTCGAACAATTATATTTTCTATATAAATCAAGGGCCTTGTTTGGAAAAAAATATAGATGGAACCCAAACAATAATCTATCTATACTATAACAAGAGCCAACTTTCTCCATAAAGAGGACACGTGGCATATCTACCTAATTGACACGTGGCCACTTTCTTCTACCAACGTTCTGACTTGCCTTACTTTCCAACTTCTCCGATGGGTTATACACGAAATGCTGAGATTACCATCTCTAATGTCAGAATTCAATGTATGTAATTGAATCTTTTGTTCGTCTTCTTGTCTTCCTCAACTCATAAAATTCACTCCCATCTCGACAACAGAGGTTTTGAGTTCCTCAATCTCGGTAGGTAGAACATATTTTGTCAAATCTCTTTTCCGATTTCTTGGGTTTCCCATCCTTGGTTTCGCAGATATCTTCCCACATATACTAATGAATTCTCCTTTTAGATTTTGAGCATTACGATAAACTCATGGAAATCTTGAAAGAAGACAAGGGTATATACTTTTGTCAATTGATCCTTCCCACTGTTTTCCTGGCGACTCTCCTGCTATTTGCATGGTTCGTATATAGTTTCCTGTTTTGATTAAACATTCATATGTCCTTAAGGTTTTACTGTTGCTTCGATCTCTATATTCGGAACTTAAAATAAATCAAATTTCTTTAAAGGTCGAGACATGGGGTTGGTTTTCATTCGGCGATAGTGAGTTTTAACAAATAATGGAGTTGGTCTCCATCTCTCTGTATGCTTTAAAGGTAGATAATTCTTACTTTAAATTGCAGAAATTAGTTTCTTATTTTAATTTCGAGGGAGATTTATTCATAGTCACTCCACTAGATGATAATGATTACCTTGAGAGAGTCTATGATGTGGCAGTCCTAGCAAACAACTTGAGCCAAGCCTTTAGATGTGGCATTTACATCAATGATGACATGGATAAGGTGATGTTCTTGTGTTAACATGTCATAGCTGCTACTTGTTTATTTTAACTGAAAACTTTAGTAAGTATTTGAAGGTGATAGGTGTTGATTGTTTAGACAAAGAAGGAAATTGATTCAGAAATTTTCTCCGAAATTATTTTATTTTTTATCTATCTTTACTCCTGTTATAGTTCCTCAAATATGATACATAGTGAAACTCGATGCAAGAGTGTCTAAAGTTTGATGTAGTTTGGACCACTAAGAGTTATGTACTGACCAAAAATCTATATTTGGTGGATAGTTAAACTGTCGATCTTTTGCCAGTCATTCTACTTGATTCACCTGTAGATAGTTAGCATGCAGTTTTCCTACCGTTTTCTCCTCCTTTATCATCTTTAACTAGCCTGGATGAAGCTTGGTTAACTCGGTTTACGAGAGCAACAATATTATCTTAAAGCTTATGAACATATTTTCTCTTCACATTTCGACTACTGAACAAACTCACACCATATCAATCACTTGTGCCAAGCGTTCCTTCTTGTGGCGAGTTTTCATTTCTCCACTTCCGGCCTAAGGCTCTATGGAACGTGATGATGAGGTATTATTTCTCTTCTCCTTACCTTTACCAACTGAGACTTTACTTTAAAAATCTTGGTTATATAACGCTAAACAAAGCGTGAGACCTTTTGTGAAAAGATTTCATTTGTCAAACGAGTAAGAACTTTTTACCTACATCTCCTTCAATGTTATTTACTGCTAAGAAGTCACTCAAATTTTTATCGCCGCTCATGTGCATCTTATGAAGTTATGTGGCATGCAGGATGTTTACTTTGGTGACGAATCTACAATAATCGTCATATCTCCTTGCGCTTGGAGATGATCAAGATATGTAATGGGTTCTACTTTTCTTTTCTGCTAAAAATAAATTTAGTTCTATTTGTTGACTCTCATCATATATATAGTAGACGTGGCCCCTTACCTTATAAAATATAACATGATGTCTTTGTAGTGAGAAAGTTGCTTTCGCTAATGAGAAAGTTGCGAATGAGCACTCAATCGCTTCCCTTCACCCAATGCTGATGGAAATGGTCATGATAACGAAGCCGATGACTTCAATGACACTGTAGCCTCTTCCCCATATGTGGATATGGACACAGATGATTCTACATCAAAGAATGCTTCTGAAAATTCGAGGAACCCAGAACCTGAACCTAAGGTAACATGTTTTTTTAATCACAAATCTTGAACACAAAAATCAATTTACTGTGTAAATGATGAAGACAACATCATATCAGAGTGAAGAAGAAAAGCTTTTCGACAGTAACATTGGGTCTCCATTTAATGACTTGGCATTTGAAAGTTGCACCTTACTCATGGTTTGGAGCTTATTTTCTAAACATTTTTTGTTGGGAGGGTTACATGGTAAGTTTTAATCACACCCCACCATATTCCATATATCTATCTAAGTATAATACATTCTGGTTAGTCCGGTAACATTCTCTCATGCTGATCTTAATTATTCTTTTTCCTTCTTTTCCCATTTGTTAAGAGACTCATTTTTTTCCCTTTTGAATAATCTGCATCATACTTTGCCTTTAAGTATTGTATTGATCGTCGGGGATAAGCAGTTGCAGTTAGTGTAGTTTTGTAAATTAACTTGTGAGTAATTCATCAAGAAGACAAGAGAATCATGATTTTATAATCTGTTCAATTTCAAATTCTTGTAAAACCAATGTTTTGACTTTACTATTCTTTGAAGGCTAAGTGTGAACTTTATTTGGTTTGATCGACACTACCAAACTTTTTGCGATTTTGGGTCGTGGGCGTTACAGTTAGTCAATGAGAGTTTCAATGCTACTGATGTGTTTGTTTTATTCTATTTCTGATTACTATTAGATATATGGATTTTGGTTGCACCGTGAAGCCATAAAAAAGAGTAAGTAAAAGCCTCTTGCTTTGAAGTGTTGTTGGGAATCTCCGACTTACTATCTTTTTTATCTATAGACTATAGTGCAGAGAAAGTGGATTGGATTCTCGAATTATATAACACACTTTTGGATCCTCTACATGGAGAATCGTTCATTGAAGTTGCGGAAATGGAGAAAATATGAATTTACCTGACAATCCATCAAAACTGTTAATTGTATGGCAACGTGGTGTTGGTCCCGTTCTTATCAGCCATTTCTTATGAGTTTCTTAGGAATGTTTTTTTTACTTGTTGATATGTTTATAAGTTTAAAATTGTTTTTTTTTAATTTTTAATAAAATAATAATTGTTCCCTAAAACTCTCTTTGAATGACATTTAAATTTTTTAAGTTTTAATATCTCCTAAATGCCTCTTTGAGTGACATCTAGGATTTAGGATTTTGAACTTTTAGTGTCTCCTCAATTAATATATATATATATATAGGATGTTCTATGATCAAAATATAATTCGTTAAACAAATTATTCATGTTTTTGAGGAAAAATATTTACTTCATTTGCTCTCATATTTAGATGTGAATTGGTTTACATGTTAAATTAATTACAAACATTTTCGTAAAAATATAAAACAATATTAACAACAATATACCGATCTAAGAAGTTTTATATTAAACCTAACCAAACAACAAAATTATGAATAAAAATATAGTAAATAGACGCTACTAGCTTCCTTTACCCTCAAATGTAGTCGTCAAGCATGAAATTCGTCACCTTTTTACCTTTTTGAATAAGTATTTTATACCCAAAATAATTCTTTTAATGTAAAATATATTTATTAAGGAGCTACAATTCTTTTTTGTTGGGCCAGAGGACTATTAGTATTATTGGACGGGCCTGAACCCATCGAAAGAATATGAACTCCTTTAACATCGTAGCTGCTCGGCTTAAACTTTGGGTCCATTCATCTATCTAGTTGCGAGAAAAAAAAAAAACTTGTTGGCAAAGCGATCAAACAATAGACGAAAAGGATTCTGCCTTCATCACCAAAGTCCGTAACAATATGATGGGCCCTAGACCATTTCCAATGACATCAGATTATGTCATTGCAAATTGTTGGAAAGGAGGGTGTTCATGAATATAAACGAGTTAATGGAGAGTTTGAACAAGGACCAAATTTATTATAGGCCACTTCTCGTAAGTTATGTTCCAAGTTTGGTTCAAATTCAGTAATTCTGGAGACAAAAGAAAAAGGTGACTAGTCGAGTTATTTATATAATTTTGTTGGACAAAATTAGTCGAATTATTAATTAGTGTTTTGTTTCTGTATGAGTTTTCCGGTGATCTTTGGGGGTTACTACTGATATTTCATTAAGTAAAAGAGAAATAGTTTGTTCTGTTGCACAAAAAAAACAGTTTGTTTAGATCAAAGCACTAAATGTTAATGCTAATTGTTGATTTTATAGTCAGATCACCTTATATCAATTGCAAGAAGATATAGAGTTGTGGTAGGGAGCGAAGAAAACAGTGAAGTTGATAAAGAGAGCTACCAAAGATATTGGTTTGTATTCTGAGAAGAGAAGAATGATCGGAAATAAGAGAGTCTTCGTATTCTCTGGTGATTGCAGCTATCTCCGACAGAATTTCGGTTGTCTCTTTCCGCTTGAGCCGAGTTCAAACACAATGGTAAAGAATACAACAAGAGCTAATTATATTGAGAAGAAAATATTTATTCATTGAAACAAACACAATAGTATATTATACTTTCACCATTTTTATTTAAATTTAGAAATATCTATACTAATAAAAGGAACTATTTGAAGCTCCTCAGCCTGTCCACGTCAGCAAATCCTGCTTTATCTTACACGCTGCCACGTCATCCCGTAACTCATTTTCTCTAAACAACGAACCCATCTAATTCCTTAAAAGGCCTAAGGCCCAAACTACTTAATAAACCTAGCTCCCCTTTTTCTTCCTCCCACCTGTATGTTTTCACATTTAATACTAACGACCGACAACACACTTCGCCTCCCCAACCTCAAAATCATCAACAACCGTTAGTCCTTTCCACCTTCCTCATCTTCAATCACTCTTTCAATTCAAATCCATGTTTTTAATGGTCCACTCCTCCATCACTTCCTACTCCTTAGCTTATATAAACACAACCAACTTCTATCTATTCGATCCTCCACCTACAACGAAAATCATAACCTAGATATAGCATCGATCAAGCTAAAAACTTTTAGCATTCTCGCGACAAATTTTGTACCCAAGAAATCTTATGCGGGCTTATAATCTGGGAAGCATGACATTTCGAATTGGGAAACGTCCTCATGGGCTATGAACTCCTCCTAATCGATTCAGATGTAAGTTGCTCACAGCCTTTGTATATTTATTCCCCAGGACTTCCAGTTAGCTTAATCTAATATATATCAAGATTCACTCCATCAGGTTTACAGGAGATAATAGCCATGGTCATTATCTATATGAGGATTACCTTGATGCTCATCTCACACCTGTTGCAAACAGGCTGTTGGAGGGCAATCGTGTTTTTTTCAGGGTTTGTAACTTGAATTTTGTTATAGTTTTGATGTGTACTCATGCCCACTATAGGTTGAAAATCGGCGCAATCGTGTTAAGGCAAGTAAAATCTCCAATAGAATTGAAGTGATCGTTATGTCTCCTCTGTTGAGGTAATATACGACCTAAAACCTGTACAGCTTATTCGGCATGATCTTAATAGCATTTTCATGGTTGGGTTCTTACTTGCCAAAAGCCTCTTAGTCATTTATGTTCTTACTAGAGCAGTTGTGTATTTTACCTTAGTAAATTGTTATGATTTTGCTAGAGCTCATATCTTAGTTGCTCATTATCTTCAGAATATGGAGGAAGACGAGATAGAAACGAAGAAGGAATGGCATTGGATTAATTTATTGCAAATGCATCACATAGCCAAATCACAAATGCTCTCATCTAACCTATTGTTCGAGCTGAACGTACAAAGGTTTTTCGACCTGATACATCTACTGTTGATTATTCTCCAGTAAGAATCTACTCACTCAATATGATTTAGCTTTTCTTCTTTTCACATTGGACCGCATTAGTTAGGTACTCAGTCTCCTGTAAAATTTCACCTCTTTATCAACCATAGTTTCTTGCATAATAAGTATAATTACTTCTAAGTATCATGTGATGAGATCTAGCTAAGTATGAGGATATGATATCACCTGCATCTTCTTTCAAGCAGAACAACGAGCTCCTACGACAACGGGTCAAAAGATTAGGACGTAAAGCAAAACAAATGGAAATGCGAACCAGGAGAAAGATAGGAAATATAAGAAGCCAACCTTGAGCACCGTGATTATGAAGAGAACCGTCTTCTCCTGTTGGAATCTTTTTTCCCTTAGCTTTTTGGGTGAAGTCATTCCCTATTTTCTTTGCGCTGGGATACATTCTTAGTGATTGAATATGTCCATTGTTGGTTTTCATTACATAAGATTTAGTGGATCTACGCTGTCTATTTTTTTAATATATTTGATCCACAATTCTAGAAATTTTACTTGGTACCCTATCATTTACCTTTTAGAACATAACCCTAGAACCCTTTAATGAATATAACAACACCTGCATGGCTATATCACATGCCATCCCATTTGCCAAACGAAGAATGGTCTTGAATTCATAAGTGCTTTCTCATACTAAAGTTCTTCATTTTTAGTCAAAATTGATACTCCCTCTGTTCTTTGGAGATTGATTTTTTGGGTTTTGCACAAATATTAAGAAAAAGCAAATCCAACATCTAATTAATTGAATTTGCCACTTTTCTATAAATGCATTTTAATTATTAGTTGGTATCAAACCAAAACAGCTGTTAAAAGGTACTCTTAAGGCAAACTACTTTTCCATATAATGCATTAATTATAAGGCAAAACATCATTTTTGTGGAACAAATAAAAAACCCAAAAAATCAATCTCCAAAGAACGGAGGGAGTAAATATTAACATGTTCTAGAATAGTTAATTATCATGAATATATTTTCGGATTTGATTCATTTTTTGCAAGTGTTATGGAGTTTTAAAACTGATTTTTGGTTGATTTTGTATCAATAGAGATGTAAAACACTAAATTTGTCAAATAGAGATGTAAAGAGACATTTTTTGGTAAGTAAGTTTATTATATCGATATCATTCAAAAGATAATCTATATGAGATTTCCTAAATTATTAATTGAAGATAAACCACAAAGAGTCAAAAATTACATAAGAATGTTCGAGAAGAACTTAATTATCTCAAAAGAAAACTCAACATTGCTATTACCAAAATTTCTAATCCATACGAGCATCCTAATATTCTGGCATATTTTATCGCATGCAACTAATTTTAATATATGGTACAAAGTCACTTTTTAATTGAAAAATGAAAAAACATCTTAATACATATTTGTAAAATTCATGAGTTTTCATTAATGATATTATATGTAATATATTGCTTTATCTTATTTTCCTGTAAATATAATGTATTTATTAAACATACAAATGGTAGAAAAAGATCATATAAAAATCATAGAAACATATGTGAAAACTAAAAGAATTAATCTACAACTATAAATTCATAAAAAAATATTTAGAAAATTAAAAATTACTGACACAAACTTTAGTAAAACAAGTAACCTCATTCTAGAAAATTACCAAAAAGCATTTATTAAAACTAAAAGATCATTATCAAACCATAACGAATATATCGATTCAACTACAAATGATTTCAATACCAATAAACCAACAAAATTCGGCCATTGGTCTTATAAGGAAACACCTATATATAAACCATAAGGTTGCTACACAAGGCTTTAATTTGCAGGTGGAGATGTGAATCAAGAACTTCATGAAGGCACATAAAATATAACCAAATAATTTTTGAATACTTGAACAAATTCCTTGAATAAAAGCGTAGGGATTGAGAATGCAGAATATCGTAATATTGGTGGTAATCAAATTATGAGTGTCTTGGAGCAGTAGCTAATAAGCTTAAATGTGTTTGGTGTGATGCCCACTATATAGTAAGTAACAGTGATCTTGATGTTCATCAAATGAGTTTAGGATAAGATAAACAAACCTATGATCTTCATCAAGGGTCAAAATTGTATTGTGATAATATAGAATAAGAAAGACAATGCCTAAGAAAAAGTAATTAGAATAATAAGTTTATAAAGCATTGTGGATACTGATTTTTTAAAAATAAAAGTGTTAAGTATTACATTTAGGCATCAGAAAAAAAAATCCGACATAAATGCCCAAAAAAAAAAAGTGTTTACGAAAAAGCAATTACATTCTGGTGTTAATTGTTTTTTAACCATTCGAAATAGTTCTACATGTTTAGGCTAAAATTGTCGATCGTGTCATTTTTTGTATAATAATTTTTATAATTTATTGTCATTCATAAATAAATCTAGACGATGAAAAAAAGTCAATGGAGTAAGAACATCTAAGTCAATAGTTTCTAGATACATTTTTTCTAACAAATGACAAACTACAAATAATATCTTGTGGGTATTTGAAATACATGTTTTTTACTTTTGGAAAGATATTTCAAAAGTTGTATACCAAAATTTGAGAAGGTTATAGGTAAAGTTTATTCGGTCACAAAATATTAAATAAATGCGATATACAAACTATTCAATTGCAATAAAATGTTAGAGTCTTTCACTTTTACGTAAATATTTATAGGCGAAACTCTATATAAATCTGTTATTTGTAAATATATATGAATTTCTATCATTCCATAATTTATCAATACATATATGAAATTCATCATTTGACATTACAAACTCGCGCGTATGCGCGGGTACTCACCTAGTATTCTATTAAAACGGCGAGTCTAAGGCTAAACAAGTCGTATCAACAAAATAGCACAAAATGTGTAAAACCATATATTTACGGAATTGAAGGAGGTACACAACTTCAAGTAGATATGTTTGTATGAGAAATACATTTAAATTCGATGTTCTTCTATAAAAGAAAAATTCATCAATTACTATCTATAATCGACGATGAAGAAACCATCTTCATCATTCTTGGGCTAGGTTTGTATTTCATTTAGAATTATCTTATAAATTACATATTAATCGCTCTTAATAGAATAATTTTAAAGATATTAATCTTTATTTAAGATAATATACTCTACTGTGGCATATAAAGTTTGCATTAGAATTGTTTGGCATATAAATACTTAGAAAATGGAAATTCTTTTGTATGATTTAATGCATTTTTGACGATTGCCCAGTTTCATTTAGTTATTACGAGATAATTGATTTTTTCATGTAAAATATTACTTTCTGCTTAAACTGGAATTGAGCAGATAAAATTTTATCCACGTTTAGTCATATTTTCTAAAGGACCATCTAATGATTATTTATTTTAGGTTTAAGTACGTTTAAACATATTTTACCGGTATGATGTTTTAGATTCTAGTAGCAATCTACACACTAATCATTTACATAAATAAATCTCTGTTTCTTGTTAGTTTGCGAATTAACTCAAAATAAATATTTCAATCAACATTGTTTCTGTTACACAAATAGTAATGCTCAGTGGTTTTATTAGATGGTCATTGTAAATTACCTATATCCTATATGATTTTTGAAATTATGTTCTTATGTTCTTTTTTTCAAGAAACAATCAATGATTTGAGATATGTATTTGTGTGTTATTTTAATGACTTATATCTTATATGTTTTTTTTGTTAAGTATATCCTATATGATTCGGGAAATGTATTTGTTATTTAAATATGTTATCAAAAATGCACAAAGGTTTTCCAAATATCTTTTCAGTTTTCACGAGACAAAATTATTATTTTTTTTTTCAATTTTAATTAATTTAACAGTTACCGGAGAGAAAGAAAAGAGCAGGTGCCCTGCGATGCGTGATTCAATTGGGAAAAAATGTGTCCCCGAACCATGTAGAATTGCATGTCATGAGTTCATGAAAGACCATAGCAGAAATGGAAGAACAAAGGGCTTCTGTATGCGGGACGCATGCGTATGCTGCTCTTTTTCATAAAACTCATTCTTGTATGAGAGGTTCTATAATAAAGTAATAAAATATTTGTGAGAGTTAATTTTTTTAGTGTATTGGTTTCATTATTTGAATTATGGATAAATTTAAATATGTATTTTGCATGTCTAAGTTATTATTAGGATGGATGTCCCTAATTGAGTTATAGATCAAGCTCAATGTTGTTTAAGATTGATGGCAAGTGGTTCTTTTTTTTTTGTCAATCACATTTTCCTTAAACTTAATCATTGTTTGATACAACATTGTTGAGGGTTTGCTTTGCCAGAACATCTGCCACACCATTTAGTTTTCTTGAAATAAAGGAAAAAGAGATGTAATCAAATCCAAAAGAGAGACTTGCAATGTCACGGAGGAATCCATGTAGTGTAGAAACTTTTGAACCATCTTGAGTAGCTCGAACCAATAGGAGGGACCCTCCAACATTAGTCGGGGGTGGAACCACGGTGATGAGAGCTCAAAGCCGGTGGTGGAGTTTGAAATATGCTAAAGATGGTAAAAAAAAGTTGATGAGAATTAGGTAAAGTCTTGGTCAAGGGAGAAGCACCTAAAAACAATAAATAGTAGTTAAAGAGAAAAAGTTATGCGGTTAAATAGACTCTCGGGAAGCGGGCCTAGGAGTAAAAAAATTCTTTAATTTGAAGGCAAGTGGTTCTATTGCATAAGATCCGATTTTTTTAAAAAACTCTTCAGAAAAAAAATCCCAATTTATAGGAGTATTAGAGCATGTGCATTGTAGACACCTTGAGGTCTAAAATGTGTGTTTTTATAATATAAAATTATTAAAATGGTTGTAAAAGGAAGAAAGAGAGTGTTTTTGTGGGGTATATTGAAATATAAAATTAATAAAATTTGAGTAAAGAGAGTAAAGAGTGTCTAAAAGAAAGAAAAAGTGTCTAAAATTGGATATTTTGGAGAGTGTTTAAAAGGAAGAGAGAGTGTTTAAATATAAAATTAATAAAAGTTGAGTAAAAGGATGAAAGAGAAGGTATAAAGTTGAGTAAAAGGAAGAGAGAGTGTGTGTTTTAATAATTTTATATGGTCTTAAGACACGATAGTGTCTTTAAAAGTGTGCAATGCACATGCTCTTATTTTCCCATAAATAAATTGAGGCAGCCCTAAATTCAAATTTACGTGAATGAGTTACTTGCCGACCCACCCATTCTCCACTCCAAGGTATCCTCTGACCGTATTTTTGCTTTTCAAGTCTCCGGGACCAGAGACGATCGGGAAGGTTGCAGTTGATCCAGTTGTAGGGGCTCAATGATGAGGAATGATCGAGTTGCAATGGTTTAGTGATGAGAGGGAGGTGCGATTTAGCGATGAGAGGGAGGTGCGGTTTAGTAATTGTGACAAATACACTAACCAGAGTGCATTAGCTTTCAAATTTTATTTGCAAGAATTAAGCAGTTTCTTTTATTACATTTACGTTATTAGTGCGAGTAAAACCATAGTGTATGCATGCAAATTGTTTTAAATTTCGGAAGAACCATCCAAATAGATGGTATCACACCTTTGTTGGCTATTTCCATTCTTTCTTATAAATATGCCCAATTGATGGCGTCAACAGAACTAAACATAAGAGAGTGATAGATAATTGTTGGATCGTTTTCTTCTTTGAGTCGTCCAAACTTTTTTTTGACAATTCCTGATGGAATTCATAAACCGATTTTTTTTTGGGTTGGAGAATGCTAGACTCTTTAGGTTTATAATCTAAGAAGAAAAATTTAGCTTTAAGAAAAACATTATAAGCCTTACATGGATTTTCTACATTATCCTTTAAGTAAGGCAACAATGAGAACATTAACCAATGACAAGTAAATAGATAAACGTTTCTGACAAATTAGATTTAGCGAAAGATTATGGCTCTTTGAAGTTAAATAAGAGTAGATGGGACAGTTTAGGAATTAAAAGACCATGTTGTATTAATTTTAAAGTAACTTTGTTGAGTGGTCTTACAATTTTCTCTTTTTATTGTATCAATTCGAATAAGTAAACACTTGAAACCTCTACCTATAAGATTAAACAAAGTCAAAGACAGAACTCGTTTGTGCACCAACCCAACCAAGGTAAAACAATCATGGTTCATGTATCCACAAATTGACATTAAAAAAAAACTAATAATTTGTTGAGAATATTAGTCTAATAAATGCCATATTATGAGGGTTCTCTTATAACCCCAACAAATCAATTTGTATCCTTGGCCATTCTACAATCAAACATCTAATTTATCAAACAAACAAATGCTTCTTGATTTTAATCAAAGAACAATGCTCTTGATTCTTCATCAATAAAAAACTAACTCTATTCCAAAAATATTGCTATAATTTACACATATATGGCATCATTCGTAAACAAAACTGTAGATATTTTTCTTTTTTTTTGATAGAATGTAAAATTTATACCAAAAAAGAACAGTTTGTTACAGAAGCTTGGTTAGACTATGAAGTTTCAAGAGGCCCAAAAAAGAATAAAAAGCCTAATCGAAACAGGGAGTACGAACATCGAGATCACTAAAGGCGATTACTCATAAGAGAACCAGAGCGATAAGAGATTCTTAAAGTGCTTGCGATGAATTCGAGCAAGAATAATATCTCTGATGCATCTATCAAGCTGACGAAAGAAAGCCTGATGGGAGAGAGAGATACCATTGTGAAGGCGGGAGTTTCACTCCTTCCACAGGAGAAAGATGGCAGCTTGAGAAGTGAGACAACGAAGCTTACCAACTGGTTGTGGAGCTGGAAGCGAGAGCCAATGCATAAAGTCAGACCAGTCCACAAATGACGACAAGGAGTGGCCAAGCCGTCTAAGAAGCGTTGCCCAGATATGTTTGCTGAAGTCGCATTGCATAAACAGGTGGTCACGAGTTTCACTGTGTTGATTACAAATGCAGCAGAGAGTAGAAGAGTCAACACCCCAAGAAGCAAGTCGAGCACGAACCGGCAATCTGTCTTGGTGAGAAACCCAAAATGTGAATGTGGATACCTGCACATTCAAGCTAGACTGGGCCGGAAAAGCAGGATGGTCACAAGGCGACGGTGATTGACGCTCAGGAAGAGAAGAGTTCGATGGGAGGTTTGACAAAGGATCCGACGGAGGCAGAACCTTTTTCGAGGGGTTGAGCTTCTGGGAAGAAGGAAGCTTCCCAACCGGAGGAGATTTCATGCCTGGGGTTCGCTTTTTCTTGGCCATGGGTTAACGCCGACGACGGAGGCCTATTTTTCTTTATCGATTAGAGCCTAAAGGAAATGAATAATCCAAATGTACAGAGACAAATGGATCAATGATCAACGTACAAATGGGTCTCTTTTTTATGAAGAGAATGAATGAGTTATAATCTTGGAAAATAAGGAACAATTAAACCATATTAACCAGAGAAATACAAATGGTAAAATGTAGAGTCATGATCAAAATCGAAAGTAACAAGGTTATCTTGCCCAAGAAACTATTAACATCGAATGAAATGTACATAAATTAGAAGCCGTTGACCAAAAAAAACAAAAAGTTTAAAATCCATATAAATTAAAATTTTGAACACAAAGTAAAACGTATTTTGCTAGGAAAAAAAAACTCGCACAATAATGTCTATTTCCTTCAGTCTAGCTCCACTTTGGTTTTCATGCCTCGCTACAAAAACATACATTTTGCTTTTTCACTTTTGATATGTCTCCGAGAATAAGGGATGCAATCTCCTCCATTGGTCAAGCCTATATAAATTTTGTTCTTCGTGAGTTTTTAAAAGAAAAAAAAAATGAAGAGAAAACAGTATCTAACAAAAAAAAAAGGTCATCTCTCTTATGGATTAGACTTGGTTCGTAGACCTCAGTAGTTTTTGACCTTTTTCATAGTAGCCTATGACTGCTTTGTTTTATTCATTTTTGGATTTGAAGCACTTGCCTATATGAGGAGAAATAAAAAATCTTAAAATTCTTAAGTAAACGGAACTTTTTCCACAAAACTGTCATGAGAGACGAAAAAAAAGAGACATTGCCTTCAAACTTGTACAAAGCTTACACATTTCTATATCCTTAACTCTATACAAGATATATAAGTAAGAATATATGTAAATTGGCGTCAATCACTACTTTTATCATCAAAATCATTTCTTATTTTCAAACTAAAGCGCTATTTTAACTTCTTTTTATAATACTGTTTAAAATTTTAGTTGCAACCACCATTTTTTTTAATTTGCTCAGGTTTTTCCATTTTTACTATCGTCATAGATTCCTCTTCACATTTTATTTCCCAACGGTTTTCATTTCCAATTGATTGAAAGTTTAAAAAATGATTATGATGAGGCAGAATTGCTATTACTTTTTATCATTATCTCATAATATAGGGTTTAATTTTTATGAATTTGAGAATTTAGCCCAGTAAAAAAAAACTATTGGGCCTTAATTCGGCCCATTAAAACATAACATCCGCGCGCATAGCTTTTTGGAGGATGCCGCTTCTTTTGTAACACGTTGATGAGTCTCTAACCTTTCTTTGAATCTTGACTTTCCCTTTTCCTCGAATTTCGAATTCGAACCCAACAAATGTCAAATCTCTTCGTCTTCTTCTCCGATTGATGCCGCCAGAGACTCACTCTAGGGTTTTCAATTTCATGTGAATTTTTTTTTCAATTTTTCCGATCCAATCCGATTTTGCCCTACTCGATTCGCCAATGAAACGCGATTTCGACGAAATCTCCGAGGAAGAGTGGTCGAACCACTCGTTTAACGCTTCTCGTGTTCTGAAACGTCCACGAACTCCGAAACGGACTCGTCCGGTGAATCCATCTCCTCCGATTGAGTCGTTCGCGTTTCGGAGACCGTCGACGACGGCGATTGAAGGTAATAGCAGCGATGACGATTGTGTTGAGGTTGAGGATTTAGGAGATTCGGATTCGGAGGTTAAGATTGTGAACGGTGGTGATGAAGATTCGTTGTTGGAAGATGAGGAAGAGGAAGAGCCGAGAGTTATGGTGAGAGCTGCACGAGTTAGTCGGAGATTTGTGATTGAAGATGAAGAAGGAAGTGATGATGAGTTTGATGATGAGGTTAGTTCTAGTGAAGACGACGGTGGTGGTGGTAATGGTGGAGGAAGAAGGAGAGGAGAAGAAGAAGATGTGGTTGGTAAGGCTTTACAAAAGTGTGCTAAAATCTCATCAGATCTTCGTAAGGAGCTTTATGGTACTTCTTCTGGGACTATTACTTGTGAGAGATACTCTGAAGTGGAAACTTCTACTGTGAGAATTGTTACACAGGTACTGAAATTATCACACAAGTCTCTCCTTTAGAGGATTTTTTGCTTGTTGAATTTGGTGCATTAGGCTAGAAAGTGATTGCTTTTAGATAATTTAGAATGTGTTCCTTAGAGAATTAGAAAATGGGTTTTTGATTAGATAATATATATATTGCCAAAATCGTTTTTTGTTTAGCTAAGTAAACTCATTTACGTTTTGGGTTGATTTTGTGATGATTGCAGACTGATATTGATGAAGCATGTAAAGGAGAGGATTCTGATTTTCAGCCTATACTCAAGCCGTACCAGTTAGTTGGTGTTAACTTTCTTCTTCTGTTGTATAAGAAAGGAATTGAAGGAGGTAAAGTTGTTAATTGTTTTGATTTGTAAGAACGTTCTAGCGTAAATAATGTTTTGTTAACTGACATTTTAACGTCTTGTAGCCATTCTAGCCGATGAGATGGGTCTTGGAAAGACCATTCAGGTGCATTGTCGTAACTTGCACAGTTAGTCTTTGTTTCTTTATTTTATCGAGCTAATGTTTCTCTCATTAACAGGCAATCACATATTTAACCCTTTTAAGTCGTTTACACAACGACCCTGGTCCTCATATGGTTGTATGCCCTGCCTCTGTCTTGGAAAACTGGGAGAGAGAACTCAGAAAGTGGTGTCCATCGTTTACTGTACTTCAGTACCACGGCGCTGCGAGAGCAGCTTACTCGAGAGAATTGAATTCTTTGTCAAAATCTGGGAAGCCGCCTCCATTCAATGTGCTTCTTGTGTGTTACTCTCTGTTTGAACGGCATAGGTGCTACTTTGAAGTACTCTTGATGGTTTGTTTTGGTTTTTAGCTTTTTCTTGTTACTTACAGATATTGCCATTTTACAGTGAACAACAGAAAGATGACCGGAAAGTACTGAAACGGTGGCGCTGGAGTTGTGTTTTGATGGATGAAGCTCATGCTCTTAAAGATAAGAACAGTTATAGGTGGAAAAACTTGATGTCTGTGGCGAGAAACGCAAACCAGCGTCTGATGCTTACAGGGACGCCTCTTCAAAATGATTTGCATGTACGATTAGTTTCCTTACATCTAGTTGCCTTTAAACTTACCTATTTGTACTTATTTGCATATGTTAATCGTTTCAGGAACTATGGTCACTGCTAGAATTCATGTTGCCTGATATATTTACTACAGAGAATGTCGACTTGAAGAAGCTTTTGAATGCAGAAGACACTGAGTTGATTACACGAATGAAATCTATTCTTGGTCCATTCATCTTGAGGCGGTTAAAGTCCGATGTCATGCAGCAACTTGTTCCGAAGATACAGCGGGTATGGATATATCTATGCATGTTTAGCTAGTTACATGACATTAAATCTTCAAGCTGCAATCTCATCAATCCAATGCAGGTTGAGTATGTAACTATGGAACAAAAGCAAGAAGATACATACAAAGAAGCCATAGAGGATTACCGTGCTGCTTCCCAAGGACGGCTTTTGAAGCTTTCGTCGAAATCCTTGAATACTTTAGCCAAGGCACTTCCAAAGCGTCAAATTTCTAACTATTTTACTCAATTCCGAAAGGTAAGAACCTCCAAAATGTCCTAAATTTGTGCCTGATCGTTGTGTTTTTCACTCACGTGGTTACTAAATTTTGTTGTTCCAGATTGCAAATCATCCATTGTTAATCAGGCGAATATACAGCGATGAAGACGTCATTCGCATCGCCAGGAAGTTGCACCCAATTGGTGCATTTGGATTTGAATGTTCCTTGGAAAGAGTCATCGAGGAACTAAAGAGTTACAACGATTTCCGTATTCACCAGGTAAATTTCTCTCTTTCCATAAAGAAAACATGTTAATACAAATTAGCAAGTTAACTCGTTTTATTCTATAGCTTTTGTTCCAATTTGGAGTTAATGATACAAAAGGAACACTCTCAGACAAACACGTTATGCTCTCTGCAAAATGTCGGGTATGTGATATTTCTCCTCCATTCCATGTCTTTCTTACTCGAATAACTATCTCCGTGAGCAATCTATCTAACTCTCTCTTTGTGTATCAGACATTAGCTGAGCTTCTCCCGTCAATGAAGAAATCCGGCAATCGTGTTCTAATATTTAGTCAATGGACATCGATGCTCGATATTTTAGAATGGACACTCGATGTCATTGGCGTTACATACCGAAGACTTGACGGCAGGTAAAATAACGAAAAACAGTAAATTTTCGTTATTTTTACCGATTCTGCTATAAGAGCTTACAATTATTTACCTTATTTACAGTACTCAAGTCACAGATAGACAAACCATAGTGGACACATTCAACAACGATAAGTCGATATTCGCTTGTCTGTTGTCAACTCGAGCAGGTGGACAAGGTCTGAATTTAACAGGAGCAGATACGGTTATCATTCACGATATGGATTTTAATCCACAGATTGATCGACAAGCCGAAGATCGATGCCATCGTATCGGTCAAACAAAGCCAGTCACTATCTTCAGGTTTGTGCTCTAAATTCCTCAATCAAGTTAGTCAGTAGCAAGGAAAAACCGATTTGATTCGGTTTGGTTTATATATCTCTGGCAATATTGGTGCAGACTGGTGACGAAATCGACGGTTGATGAGAACATCTACGAGATTGCGAAGCGGAAACTGGTTCTTGATGCGGCGGTTCTAGAGTCTGGAGTACACGTAGATGACGATGGAGACACGCCTGAGAAAACTATGGGAGAGATTCTGGCTTCTCTTCTCATGGGATAACATTATTTTCCTCTACTCTCTTTTTGGTTTGTTTGTTTTGAGGTAAAATGCCAAGAAACAAAATTTAAATGTGTTATTGGAAACACCTCCTAGACTAAATCATAAAATAGTTATAATTGGAAACGAAATTTTTCTTCACTAGACTGCTAGACGCAGAGCCCTATAGGCTTTAATACAAGGAATTCTGGATCGAGAAATGCTATTAGTTATTAACTCCAATTGCTCTGTAGCTAGACAGTTTCTTAGCAATTTCGAATTTAAACACTCACAAGGAAGCCAAAAGGATAACATATCAGTATATATACCTCAAGAAGTTTTAAAAACCAAAACCAAAACCAGAAAAGAGTCTGAGAAATAGTGAAGAAGAAGTAGCCTGAAGAAGATTCCCTTGGAGTTTGATGAAGAAGATTCCCTTTGAGTTTGATGGTATCTTATGTTTTCTTCGTGGTGTTAGAAGTCTCACCAAAATAGTTTGGGAACTCGAAATATGAATGATCTATGTCAGAATCATGTGTTGATATATGTCTTCTCAATGAGTCCCTCAGTCTCGCCAGGACTGGATCTTCTAAATCAGAAAACTAAGGATCCAAATCTGCAGTATGATCAATTGTCCCAAGAGCTTTTTCTCTCGTTTCAACCTGTATGACCCTCTCTTCAGCCTCTTTGAACATTTCTTCAGCCTTTTTCTCTCTCGTTTCAACCTGTATGACCCTCTTTTTAGCCTCTTTGAACATTTTTTCAGCCCTTTTCTCTCTCGTTTCGACCTGTATGACTTTTTCTTTAGCCTCTTTGAACATTTCTTCAGCCCTTTTCTCTCTCGTTTCGACCTCTTTGACCTTGTTTTCAGCCTCTTTCAACTTCCCTTCAGCCCTCTTCTCTCTTGTTTCAACCTCTTTGACCCTGTTTTCAGCCTCTTTCAACTTCCCTTCAACCCTTTTCTCTTTCGTTTCAACCTGTATGACCCTCTCTTCAGCCTCTTTCATAATCTCTTTAGCTCTTTTCTCTCTCGTTTCAACCTCTTTGACCCTGTTTTCAGCCTCTTTCATCATTTCCTTAGTAGCTTTTTCTTGTTCCTTGAGGGGTTGATCAGCTTGTTTTTTCCTTGAATTACAAAGGAGAGTTGAGTAAGCCTTGTAGCTAGACAGTTTCTTAGCATCCATGGTATTAAGGAACTATGCTGGATCTATCTTATTGTCTTCAAACTCAGAATTAAAGTAAAACTCATTGATGTATTGTGTCAATTTGTTGTAGTTCTTTTTCTCTTCATCCGCTAAATCAAATGTATGGAAATCAAAATTCTTTTGCCAATCATCTCTAACGAATTATGCATCAACCTTCACATTTACCTATAGAACAAAAATAGTGAGTATAAGAGTAGTGGTATCTATCTACAAGTATAACAGTTAACAGAATTCACTAACCAATATGTCTTCAAGAACTGTGGAAATTTTGTTTAAATTTGTCTTTGATAAGCCGTGGACTTTAGATAGGCGCTGCAAACGAGAAACAAAAAAAGATTACATAAGCACATAGTAGATAGATTACACAAATTATAAGGAAACTGTTATAAGCAGATAGTAGATAGATTACACAAATTATAAGGAATGTGTTATCACCTTCTTTGTCTCATAATCTAAGGTAGAGATCTGTGCATGTTTCAGCTTATCCACAAGCTTCGATTCTATACCATAATTATTTATTGCAGAACAGAAGTTTGTGTTATTAAAAGAAGTAGATTTCAAAAGAAGTAATAATTTTTTTTTAAAAAAGTCTTCAGTCTTACAAGTTTGAATACAAATGTCATCCCTGGCATTAAGTACGAGCTGACAGGTTTCAAGTGCAGCTTTCTCAAGAGCCGCTGTTTTCTTAAGTAAAGAAAGCTGAGCTGCCTGAGAATTGAAAATAAAGTAAAATCAACTGTGAATTGTTTGAATCCAAACAGGAAAACCATGGGGAACATTTTTGATGGAAGAACAACTTACACGTCTGTCTTTCTCTAGTTGACAGAAATACTTATAGGCTTGAAGTCGTTTGCATTTCATGAAATCCCCGATTACAGTCTCTATAGCGCCTGTAACGAGCTCTGAGCTAGAAATGGAACGAAGTTGAAGTTGCATCTCTTCAATGGATACGGAGGTTCTGATGCATGTTGATGCAGTCTGAAGGGCTAGTTCATTATTTTTTTCTCCAACTCTTTTTGGTTTGTTTGTTTTGAGGTAAAAAGCCAAGAAATAAAATTTAAATGTGTTATTGGAAACACCTGTAACACTTGAGCTCTTCTAGACTAAATTTTATAAATCATAATAGTTATAATTTACCTTGCACATAAAATTGAAAACGAAAACGAAAAAGTGAGAAACTCGATTAAGGAAATGCAACGGAGTGATGGCTCCATTGCAAATACTCAAGAAGAAATCAAGAAGGAAGTCGAGGGTTTTTTCAAAAGATTCCTATCATATAAAATGGAGAACTACAAGGAAATGTCTGTGGATTTTATTCGCGAGCTTCTGCAGTTCGAGTGTAGTGAAACGGATTCTGAAACATTGAGTAAATCGGTAACGGAGGAAGAGGTAAAAAATGTGTTATTTGCTATGCCAAGTAACAAATCGCCGGACCCATATGGTTATACGGTGGAATTTTTTAAGGTAGCTTGGTTAATTTTGGAAAAGGATGTGGTGGTTACAATTCAATCATTCTTTGAGAAAGGTTTCTTACCAAAGGGAATTAACTCCATGATCTTAGCCCTTATTCCAAAGAAAAATGAAGCAAAAGAGATGAGAGACTACCGACCGATTTCTTGTTGCAATCTGTTGTATAAGGTGATATCAAAAATCTTGGCGAATAGATTAAAAATGATCCTTCCGAAGTTCATTGCTCCAAATCAATCCGCTTTCGTGAAAGAGAGGTTATTGATGGAAAACGTTCTCCTTGCGTCCGAATTGGTAAAGAATTACCATAAGGATTCGGTCTCTTCTAGATGTGCGATCAAGATAGACATTTCCAAAGCTTTTGATTCAGTCCAATGGCCGTTTTTACTATCAATTCTCTCTGCTTTGAACATTCCAGAAAAGTTCATTCACTGGATAAAGCTTTGTATCACAACAGCGTCATTCTCTGTTCAGGTTAACGGTGAATTAGCTGGGTTTTTTAGATGTGAAAGGGGGTTACGGCAAGGATGCTCGCTCTCACCTTATCTATTCGTGATATGTATGAATGTCATGTCAAAAATGTTGGATAAGGCAGCAATAGAGAAGAGAATTGGATATCACCCATATTGTCACAATCTTCAACTCACACATATTTGCTTCGCAGACGATTTGTTGATATTTGTAGATGGAAAGAAGACCACGATCGAAGGAATTCTTAATATCTTCACAGAGTTTGCGGCTCAATCGGGTCTTAATATCTTTGGAGAAATCCACTATATATCTGGCTGGAGTTTCAGAGGAGAATAAGGACACGATCCTAGATCAATTTTCGTTCGACTCGGGGGATTTATCAGTAAGATATTTGGGTCTTCCTCTTCTCACTAAAAGAATGACAACCTCCGACTATAATATACTTATTGAGCAGATCAGAAAGAAAATAATTGGTTGGACTGCTAGACACCATTCTTTTGTGAGTCGTCTTCAATTTATTGGCTCTGTTATACATAGCATCACCAATTTTTGGATGTCGGCTTTTCGATTACCGAAAGCTTGTATTTCAGAGATCGATAAACTATGTTCTGCTTTCTTATGGTCAGGGCCTGATTTGAAAATGAGCAAAGCGAAAATAGCTTGGAAAGATGTATGTAAACCAAAGTAGGAAGGGGGTTTGGGGTTAAGACCTCTTGGTGAGTCAAACAAAGTCAGTTGCCTAAAACTAATATGGAGACTCCTCACAGTACGTTCTTCATTATGGGTGAGATGGATTCATGAACATTTAGTGCGGAAGAGCTCGCTTTGGACAGTGAAATCAACCTCAACATTAAGATCTTGGATGTGGAAAAAACTTCTCAAATATCGGGAAATAGCAAAAACTTTTGTTAAGATAGAGGTGGGAAACGGGGCTTCAACCTCATTCTGGAATGATTGGTGGTCTCCGCAAGGAAGATTAATAGATATCTCGGGTACACGAGGCTTTATTGATCTCAGGATTAAGATGGACGCGTCGGTGGAGCAAGTTCTGAAAACACACGGGGGGAAAAATCATCGCTAGGGGAGAAACAATGTTATTGAAGATGTCATAGCTGAACAGAGGAGGAAGGGAACGATGCATTGTGACGATATCGTCTCATGGCGGAAGAAGGATGATGTTTTTCACCCAAAGTTCAACTCCAAGTTAACTTGGAATCTGGTTCGGGAGAATACAATTATTCAAGATTGGTGGAAGGGAATATGGTTTACTCACGCAACACCAAAATATGCTTTCCACTCATGGCTTGCTACTCGTAATCGGTTAGCTACGGGTGACCGAATGCTATCATGGAACGTTGGAGCAAACACAACTTGTGTGCTATGTCAGACTTCTCTAGAAACACGGGATCATCTCTATTTTGAATGCAGGTATACGGAGGGAGTGTGGAGAGAACTGGTTGGTAACCTCCTAGGTTCTAACTACACCACCAATTGGGACCGAATCCAAGAGATCTTGAACACGTCATCGCAAAATAATCGGAGACATGGAGAACCTTCAAGAACATCGACTCAACTCACGAGTATTATGGATAAGCACATAAGGAATCGCTTATCGTCAATTCGAGAGATTGGAGACACAAGATACGAAAGAGCAATGTCGACTTGGTTTGAAACTCGTTGATAGCTGGTTGAATTAAAAACACTAGCTTAAATTAAAGTTGCAATAGTTGTAAAAATATTTTTTTTGTTTGGATTAATTTTACATTCAATTAAAAAAAAAAAACAACCACTTTTCCAAATTTTTGGTCGGCATAAGCACTTTTACTATAACAATTAATGCATTTCCTTCGTTTATTCTAGCTAAATGCCTTTCTATTAAGTTTGGAGTTGATAATTCTTTTTTGTCCTCGGAGTAGGTAAAGTTTTTTTTTTAATTTTTTTTTATTTTTAATATCCTTTATTCATCTTCTCTTCTTCCCCAAAAGGGGTACCGTTTGAGTAGGTAAAGTTAAATTCGTGTAAACTCTTTTTTCTCCTTTTGTTTTCCATTTACATAAATTGTAATTTTACTTTCGTACCACATTTAATGTTTTCATTTGATACGACAAAAGATCATCTTTTACTACTCCACTTGGTTTAGCTTTTTCATTGTGGACTCCACATTAACTCATTATTTACAAACAATTTTTTTTGTGGCTTCTACGATAAAACTCGTTTCACTGATTTCGAGAATGACTTGTCGAAACGGCAGGATCTCTCTGCGTCACCGAAATTTACAATTAAAACAGCGTCGGTAATCGATAAAAATTTACGATACAAAGAAAATGTGAAAAAAGCAGGAATAATAAAAGTTTGACAAAGAAATATTAATATCTTTTTTTTGTCAAAAGAAATATTAATATCTTTTAATGTAACAAATATATATATATCTTCTGTTTTTTTTGTCGAATATCTTCTGGTAAGTTTCTTCATAAATATAAACTCAATACTATTTTTTTTTGTTAAAGGGTTTACTTATAAACATTTTTTTTTGATATAAAAATTTGCTTATAAACTCAATACTAAAAAACTCAATTTATCTAATATACTAATCAATAAATCTCGATCGTGCTTATATAAAGTGCCATCTTCCTCATTAGCTCCCTTGACACTTAACACTTGTTACTAACTCTCTCTCTAACTAGCTTCAAGCAAAACCAAAAAATGTGATCAAACTGGTAACTCAAATCAGGGTATAACTCGCGGTGGCCGGTGAAGTGAGTAAAGGAAATCGTGTACAACTATAAAGTCATGCTACGAGAAAGAGTAAAGCAAACCAGCTTTTGATCTGCCACTTACCAATAGCAAAAATAATACATTTCTTTTCTTTCTATTATTGCCACAAAAAATTACTGTTAAATTTGGAGCAAGTGATTCGAAAATATAAAATAATATTATATTTTAACTGTTTAATTGTGTTTTTGCTAAACAGTGTACTAATTTTACTTGTTGCATAAAGAGAACATGAATTTTTTACTTTTGTACAACCTGTACGTAAAAATGACTTCACTTGGTTTTACTTTTCACGTGGCCACTACTATATTTGTGGACTCCACACTATCTGACTAACTCAATTTAAGTTTTTCAGTTCATTACTTTTATTTAAAGAAATTTTATTTGATTGGTTTCGAGAATGACTTGTCGAAACGACCGGATCTCTCTGCGTGTCTCGTCACTACCATTAAGGACCAAAATTAACATTTATCACAATGTCGGTAACGCAATTTATACAATTAAGTAATTTTAGAATCTGATAAGAACAAAAAGATATCGAAAAAATATCTATTAAACTATAAAAAACTCAACTATCTCGATCGTTTACCTCTTTAGAGTCCTTTATATAGTGACATTTTCCTCGATACTTCCATCCACTTAACACTTCTTACTATACCATCTCTCTCTATCTCTCTTTCCAAAAATGAAGCTCTCAACGCGTTTGATCTCAGCCGTTCTCCTCATGTTCATGATATTCGTCGCCACAGGTATATTACTCATAAGCTAATATCTAACTTTGCACATATCAACATATGCATGCAACTCATTTACAGTGCGAGTAATCTTATAATTTTTGTCTTTTCTTCAGTCCATTAGTTATAAGAACATATATTTGTACTTCTGGTTTCCTTTTTCTCTATAATAAGAATATTCGGCTTTTCCCCATATATCTTGGTAATTATCATGTGAACGTGATAAAAAAAAAAAAAAATCAAATCATTCATGTGATGTGAACATGAAACTAAGCCATGGTCTAAAGTCTTTTTTTTGTCGTCCATGGTCTAAAGTCTAAACCAAGTCTTTTTGTGTTACCATTAGTGACAGTTTTTTTTCTTATCGAGTTTTTCCTTTTATAATTTCACTAACACCTACCTACTTACTTAGAATTTTTTAAATAGCAAGAATATTCGGCTTTTCCCATAGATATATATAGATCTCGACATTTATCATATGAGAAAAAAAAAAACTAAACTGATCATTTATATAAAAAAAAATCAAATCATTCATGTGATGTGAACATGAAACTAAGCCATGGTCTAAAGTCTTTTTTTTGTCGTCCATGGTCTAAAGTCTAAACCAAGTCTTTTTGTGTTACCATTAGTGACAGTTTTTTTTCTTATCGAGTTTTTCCTTTTATAATTTCACTAACACCTACCTACTTACTTAGAATTTTTTAAATAGCAAGAATATTCGGCTTTTCCCATAGATATATATAGATCTCGACATTTATCATATGAGAAAAAAAAAAAAAACTAAACTGATCATTTATATAAACATGAAACTATGCCATGGTCTAAACCAAGTCTCTTTGTGTTACATTTCTCAAGGTATGGGTCCAGTGACAGTTGAAGGACGTACGTGCGAGTCACAGAGCCATAGGTTCAAGGGTAAATGTTTCAGCGCAACCAACTGCAAAAACGTGTGCCACAACGAAGGCTTTATTGGTGGTAACTGTCGTGGATTCCGTCGTCGTTGCTTCTGCACCAGAAATTGCTGATCCATCAAAATCCATTCTCATAACTCAAATCATCGATCCATTGTCTTTTCTTTACTTTTTATGTCTTAATCTTCCGTACGGTACCATGTGGTATCGTTCATGTGTGTGTGTTCTTGAATAAGTCTTTGGTTTGTGTGTTTCTTGTTTTAATGTAATGTTAAATCAACTAATGGCTTTATTATTGAGTTATTAGTAGTCTGCAATTATACGGTAAAAAATTTCTACCTAAAACCGCGAAATTTAAGAATCGTATTAGTTGAATTACTTTTTGGTTTTATAACTTTATCTAAATGAAAATATAACAACTAATAAAAAATTATTACAGAATATATAGATGGTCACATATAAAAATATTTGCATAGAATTTTGTTATTACTAAAATATTTTATTTTATGGGACGGAAAGAGTAACGTTTATAAGATGATTTTTATTAACAAGACTGAAAATAGAAGTAGATTTTCGACGACAAAAATTAACGTTTAGTCTCGGTAAAGCAAATAAATCGACGAAATTTACAATTTGCAAAACAAAGAAAATATGAGAAAAGCAGGAAAACAAAATAAAAGAAAAACGACAAATCATCGTCACACCACTGTGGAAAAAATCAAAAGTGAATATAAAAAGTGAATCTGATAATGGAACAAAAAGATATACTTTACTTTTAATTTATTCAAAATTATCTATTAAAATACTAAAAAACTCAATTCTCTCGACCGTTCTTAAACATCTTTATAATCCTTTATATAGTGGCATCTTTCTCATTACCTCTCTGCACACTTGACACTTGTTACTAGCTACCAACACTCTCTCTCTCTCTAAGTTGTTTCTTTTTCTTTCCGAAAATGAAGCTCTCTATGCGTTTTATCTCAGCCGCTACAAGAAAACAGCGAGAAACCGATAGAATTATCCGTCGGAAGTCTGTCGGAATATGCGTTTTCCGACAGATTTCTGACGGATATGTCCGTCGTTTCTATTTTGTCGGAAATGGTAAGTCTGTCGAAAATCCGTCACAAATGTCCGACGGATTTCCGACGGAATTCCGACAGCTTGCCGGAGTCCGGCAACACGTCGGAATTCCGTCGGATATACAGCCGTCGGAAATCTGTCGGTTTTGTTTCCGAGTATTTATTTCCGACAGATTTCCGACATATTTATTTCCGACAGATCAATTTCCGACGGATTTCCGACGTAGTCGTAGAAATTATTAAAAATGATAATAAATTAAATAATAATTAATTTAATATAAATTTTAAATTTTAAATTTGAATTATTTAAATTAAAATAAAATTAAAAGTAGAAATTAAAATAAAATTAAAAGTAGAAATAAAAAGTAATATTGTTTTACAAAAACGTTGAAAATAAAAATCTAAATGGTGGGCCCCGAAAAATCCGGGTTGCGCCCCAAGTACTCCATCATTCGTTGCATCATCTCCCTCTCCTTGTCCTGCTAGGCTCTCTCCTTCTCCCGCTCGGCTTCTATAGCCTTATGTGCATCTTGTATCTGTTGGACCGTTGTCTTCAATTCTGAAATTTCGACGTCCTTCTCCTGCATCTGGGCTCTCAGCTCGGATGACTCACTGTAGTAACGAGAAGACCCCGACGATCCTGCATCGTCGGGAGACCATAAATCCGCCATTTGCTCTGCGGAGCAACCTGCGGAACAAATTAAACTGTAAATGAAAAAGACTTGAAAACTATTTTAAATTTTACATACCTCGATGTCGTCCGGGGCTTGGGTGAGAGGAGGGGTTCCGTCGATGGATGGCTGAGATAGAATGTAATCGTCTTCCATTCTTCGGACGCTCTCTAGAATCTCTTTAGCTACCGGATCCTGGACGACACCATCCTTGTCGGTGTGTGTTGCTAGCAGAAGTTCCAAATTGTTGGGTTCCCGACCCAACTTCTTAGCCTGCAGTTGTTAGATATTTATTTGATAATATAAATGTATAAAACTAAAAAAAAAATTAATAAAATCAAGACGTACATAAAAAACTTACCATATCCCTAGCCTTTGTCTTCTTGCTGGTAGCTCCAAGGTTGTGGGTGGCTGCACCCTTGCCCTTGCGCGTGCTGTTCCGGTTGCGAGAGTGATATGTAGAACTCTCCTTGGTAGCCTCTAGTTGCCAATATGCGATGAACCCGTTCCACAACTCCGTCTTCTCTTTCATCTCCTTTGGCACCTGACCGTGTTGCCACTTATCCTTCCACTCGAACAGCTTCTTCGAGTAGTGCACTCCTGCATAAGAGTCGAATTCCCTCCTGACCAGAGCGGTCAAGTGTGGTTCCCACCTAAATTCATGCTGCAAAAAGAAACATTAAATATAAATAATAATAATTTAAATGAAAGTAAAAATTGTGAAAACAGATGACTTACCGCAAATTGGCGAAACCACATTTCTTGATCCTCCAGTGGTATGGCGGTGTACGTCGCATAAGGACGGCTGAGCAAAGAGTTTTCCATCTTGTTGAGGGACTTCGAAATCCCGCTGCGAGAATCACCAAACCTACGGGAAAAAATGTAACAATATAATAACATTAGTCACAATTAATTAAATTTGTTAAAAAAAAACAGAAATGGAACAAAAAACTTACCATCTGTCTCTACCGAGCTGGTCTGGATGGAGATTAGTCAACTTCTCTCATCCAGGAAGACCCATGAAGTCCTCGACGCTAATCTGCGACGGTGCTGTGGTGGCTGGTGGTGTCACCGGCGTCTGTAGAGGTGTAGACGACGGTGTAGGTGTAGATGTCGAAGTCGAACGAGGTCTACTCACACGACGATGACGTTCGCCGCTGCCAGATGCAGCAGCGAAACCACCGTAATCCCTACATTTATATGAAAATATATTTTAAATATATGAAAAATCTATTTTTTTCAAATAATGGTAAAATTATTAAGAAATTCTAAAGTTATAAAGTTTTTAAAAGTTTTAGTAAAACTGTTAAAAAAACCTTATAAAACTATTTAAAAAAGACGGCGGAAAGATCTTCTCAAGATTGCAAAGGATCACTGGTATATTGGCATCTAAATTGCGGATCCCCTCAACTGTAAGTGTCCTCGTGCATAAATCCCTAAAGAAAGCACCAACTGCTGCAATAGATTCGTGGACAGTTTGAGGAAGGAGATGAGTAAAAGCAAATGGAAGAAGCCTCTGCATCAATACATGACAATCATGACTCTTCAGTCCCAAAAACTTTAGGTATCGCGAGTCTACGCAGTTAACCAGATTAGCTGCATATCCATCAGTGAATTTAACTTCGTCTTTAATCCACCGGAAAAATTCTCTTATCTTTTGTATTTGCAATCGGTACGGAGGAAAAGGATATGTACCATCGGGAAGACGATCAAGATAATCACGGTAGCAAATCTTTGAAACATCCATCCTAGACTTCACATTGTCTTTTGTCTTTCCCGGGATGTTTAACACCGTATTCATGATGTTGTCAAAGAAGTTCTTTTCAATATGCATCACATCGAGGTTGTGCCTTAATAAATGATCCTTCCAATACCGCAAATCCGAAAATATACTCTTCTTGTGCCAGTTGTGAGCTTCCCCTACACCACAAAGCGGTTCATGCCCATTACCCCCACAATCAGGAGTCCTCTCAGCACCAAAATCTCTCAACTGCTCCAATATAGTACGAGCGTATATCTCATCAATTGGAGCATCAAACACTTGTTTATTTTTCTTAAATAATCTTTTAGACCGACGATAAGGATGGCCGTCCGGTAGAAACCTTCTATGGCAATCAAACCAACATGGCTTTCTTCCATTCCTCAATTGGAAAGCGTCAGTGTTGTCTTGGCAAAATGGGCACGATAATCTTCCATGAGTAGTACATCCAGATAGCATACCGTATGCTGGAAAATCGCTAATAGTCCACATAAGGACCACACACATCAGAAAATTCTGCTTCCGTGAAACATCAAACGCTTCGACACCGTGACTCCATAGCATTTGTAACTCATAAATCAATGGCTGGAGGAATACATCAAGTGATCTCTTCGGATGCTCAGGGCCGGGAATAAGAACGGAGAGGATAAAAACTCTCGACGCATGCACATACCAGGAGGCAAATTGTACGGTGTTACGATTACGGGCCACAAAGAATACTGCCTTCCATGATTCCCAAATGGGTTGAAACCATCCGTACTCAACCCGAGGTACACATTTCTTGACTCGTATGCAAAATCCGGATACAACATTTGAAAATGTTTCCACGCTTTTGCATCTGAAGGATGTGTAATCTCTCCATCTTGACGATGCTCTGCATGCCATCTCATTTGTTCTGCCGTTCGCGCAGATTGATATAACCTCTTTAACCTCGCTGTCAATGGTAAGTACCACATACGTTTATATGGAATTGGAACTCTCCCACCAGTTTCCTGATACCGTTGTTTATGACAAAATTTACATATTCTCCGGTCTTCGTCTTCTCTCCAATATAGCATAAAGTTATCGATGCATACATCTATCACCTGATACGGCAGACCAAGACCAGCTACAAGTTTCTGTATCTCGTAGTATAATGCAGGTGCCTGATTATCTTCAGGCAAAATATCTTTCACAAAATCTGCTATCGCATCAACACACTCTTCCGCCAAATTGAAGTCCGTCTTAAGGGTCATCAGTCTACTAGCAGTTGATAAAGGGGAATGTCCGTCTCTACACCCATGATATAATGGCTGCTTCACTGCGTCTAACATATCAAAAAATCTTCTAGCTTCTTCATTTGGTTCTTCTACTCTATCCTCCCCTATTACGATCGATGGCAAATTCTCTCTAAACGCATCATGAACCATCTCAGCGGTACCTACACCAAAATCTACTTCCGTTCTATGTTCGCCAAAGCTATCCGTTCTATGTTCACCTAAGTTATCCGTTCTATGTTCGCCTAAGCTATCCGCAACATATGGTGCACTGCTACTACTAGCACCATCATTATTTGTTTCTCCATGAAAAAACCAAATTTTGTATCACGGCATAAAACCATTGGTATACAAGTGATGCCAAACTTGTTCTACATTAACATTACGCGCATTGCAACAATTTAAACATGGACATTTTATCACCTTTCGATTCCCGACAACCGCCATGAACTCGCATATACCTCGTGCATAACTTTCATTTAATGTCTTCGACTCCGGATCATACATCTCTTCATCCATCCACGATCTATAATATCTAGAAAATGACATCTCACTCTCTTAACGATTTTTTCTAACAAATGTTTGGCTGGAAGTTGTTGTTGTTTTATGAGTGAATGAAGATGTGTGGAATCATATATATAAATACGCTGCCCGTCGGAAATCTGTCGGAAAAGCGTCGGAAAGCCAACGGATATAATAACGACTATATAACGGCTATTTTTCCGACAGCTAGTTGGGGGTCTGTCGGAAATCTTTCGGAAACTATTAACGGTTCATATTTTCCGACGGATTTCCGACAGCTTACCGGAATCTCCTCCGGCGTCGGCACCGGCTAGTTACACGGTCCAATAATCCGACTGATTTCCGATGGTCTTCTTGTCCGTCGGAAATAATTCCGACAGATTGCCGACGGAATTGGAAAATTTCAGTTCCGTCGGAAATCGGTCGGATTACCTTCGGAAATTTTCCGACGAAATTTCTTCTGTCAGATTTGCGGCTGTTTTTTTGTAGTGCGTTCTCCTCATAGTCATGATATTCGTTTCAACAGGTTCATTATTCAGAACCTAATATCTAACTTTGCATATATGCATGCAAATATATACTCATTTACACATATATAGTGCGAATAATTTTATAACCCTTGTGTCTTTCTATTGTTTTTAGAATGATAACTTATGACTGATCATCTATTAAATGGTTGTTTTAATTGGTTCTCCTATTATAATTTCACTCATACTTGCTACTTAGACCGTTTTTAAAAGTAAAAAAATGTACCGGTTTTTTCCCATAGATCTCGACATTTATTATGTGAACTTGATTTTTAAAAAAACCAAAAAAAACTAAATGGATATGAAAACCAAATTTCCATAAATCTCAAAAAACTCATACTTAGGTACTTACACCGTTTAAATAGCAAAAAAAAAAACTAAATGGATCATTCATGTGAATATGAATCTAAGCCAAGTCTTTTTGTGTTACATTTCTCTAGAGATGGGTCCAGTGACTGTTGAAGCACGTACGTGTGAGTCAAAGAGCCATAGGTTCAAGGGTCCATGCGTGAGCGCAACCAACTGCGCAAACGTGTGCCACAACGAAGGCTTTGGTGGTGGTAAATGCCGTGGATTCCGCCGTCGTTGCTACTGCACCAGGCATTGCTAATCCATCAAAATCCATTCTCACAAACTCAAATCTTCGATCCATTGTCTTGTGTCTACTTCTTTATGTTCTTAATATTTCGTACGGTACCATGTCGTACCTTACATGTGTGTGTGTGTGTGTTCTTGAACAAGTCTTTGGTTTGTGTGTTTCTGGTTTTAATGTGATGTTAAATCAACTAAATCAACTAATGTCTTTTTATTAAGGAGCGTTTACAAAGTTTGTAACGTTTATAAGACGATTTTATTAAGACTAAAAATCTGAAAATAGTAATAGATTTTGGACGAACGATTAAAATGAAGTAACTAATTGTTATAAAAATATTGTATATTATCATGTTGACAGATCTTGGTACTATCAATTTAGACTGGTTATAGTCAGATAATGCTCCGTTAGATATCCGCCAAGACTTAAATATTTTAACTGATCTAATTAATTTTGGCAAAGTAAAGTAACAGATGGAGCGTTAGCTACGACACGTGTCTTTGGTGTTATACAGGAACTCAACACATGTATACTTAGTAATCGTATTAATGTATTTTATTTTTGGGATGTAAAATCTATTCAAAGAGCAAAATATTTTATACTAGAATATTTCATTATTTTGGTGATATGTTAAAAAAAGGGAAATTGGCAAAAATAACACCAAAAAAACTATAATAAAATCTCTAACAATTTAACCTAAATCTAATGGTCTATAATTGGCCACCTATGCTAGTTTTTGTTATTTTCTTAATTATTAAATTTTTTTTGGTTAGTTTGCAAATTGACCCAAAGAAGGGAAATTGCAATTCAATGTAAACAAAAAAAAAACACATGAGCACACATACAAGGTCAAAATTAAGTTGGTCAATGTGTACTGAATTTTCGTAGAGATTAGGAAACACACACAAAAGAACAATTAGAGAACAAATATTTTCAACAACTTAAAAGAAATTTTGTTAAGTATACGTTACACGTCAACCTTATCGGTCTTAATCGACTTTTTTTTGGTGAATGGTTTTAATCGACCTTAAGATAAATTTTTAGTTTGATACCGTCGTTTTCACTTTTTTTTGGCAATTATACGACACAAAAGTTTCTACAAAACCTTTTAGGATGCACCCTAAACTAGAAGATTTAGCGAAGAAATTGGGAAGAAACTAACTAAGGTAAATTGTAGGGTTTAATTTAATTAATTTGATTGGTAAGCCTTTATTTACGACTGCTTCTCTCGGCAAAGGTTTAATTGGTTCACATTTTGTTTCTAATTTTTGTAAGGCGCTAAACTAAAGAAAATATTTTACCAAAAAAAAAGATTCACCACCTTTATATAGTGCCATATTCTTCTTTTGTTCATCTTCTTAGTCCCCATTAGAACATTTTGTATCTTTAATCTCTCTAAAAATGAAGCTTTCGCTACGTTTGGTATCGACTTTTCTCCTCTCGTTCATGCTCCTCGTTGCCACAGGTTCAAATAACTCTTCTCATAATAATATTGAAATTTTGAACATAGGCAATCATACTTAATGCATCTATGACCTATTTCTTGTTATTTGCCATTTAGTTTAGTTAGAAACCAATAATGCTAAATTGTTTTTCTTTTAAAAAAAATTCGTTTTATTTTAATGTATTAAATATATATATATGAAATGGAAATGAAGTCTTACTTTTAAAATCGAAAAGCTATGCTAATATTATAATGTTCCTAAACGAGAAGAAATGATCCACACAACGCATATCTGCATGTCTTGTAATTCCAATATATACAAAAACATATGGTTCTTAATATTGGCTATGCTTAATTATATCATGTGGTGGGTTTTGTGAAACAGAAATGGGTTCAGTGGAAGCAAGAACGTGTGAGTCACCGAGTGGCAGGTTCAGTGGAGTTTGTCTGAACTCAGCCAATTGTGCCAGAGTTTGCCCCACCGAAGGTTTTTCAGGCGGTCGATGCAGTGCTCTCCGTTGCTACTGCACCAAAAATTGCTAAATTACTTTCATTCTAATCAAGGACCAATCAAAAATTCTATAGTGTTGGTTTTTGGTTGTAAGAATTTTTAAGTCTTTATGTATTGATACAAAATATTCTGCTTATTATCGTGTATTTAATTATCGACCATGTAAATATACACATTTTATTATTTATATATCATGAGTGATATACTATAAATTGCTATTAACATAATTGCATACAATTATACGGAAAGTATAAGTGTATACTAGTATTAGTATACTGAATAATAGATAATATATATGTATTTAAATGATATATATTTTAGATATTGATTAATATGTACCTATACGATATTTATATCAAGGATCCGTAAAAAACGGATCCGGATCCGGATATCCTAATTTTCAAGTCCGGATCCGGATCCGGGCTATTAAAATATATTAAAAATCATTATTTTATTTTTATTTTTTTAATTTTAAAAAAAATTAAACATAAAAAATTAAAATTAAATTTATTTTCGTAATATTTTATTTATTTTTAATAAATTTATAATAATTTTACAAAAAATAGTTTTTTAATTAATTTAATATTTTTTAATTTATTTTTAATATTTTGACGGATCCGGATCCGGATAGTAAAATCACGGATCCGGATATCCGGATCCGGCCCACCCTATTGTTTCCTATCTAAATAGTTTTATTCATGAATTAAATGCTCATAACATAGATAAAGTATATATGGGTTAATGAAGTAGGTATACGTTGTCAAAATTTTACTCAAATTACCTATAGACAATGAAGAAGTCAAGCTTTTATGTGTAGCTATTCTAGTCAATTCAATTAAGTGTCCAACCAATAAAAATATATTCTGGAAAGATAAATAATATCAAACACAATAAATCATATATATACACAAATCGAGTATTTGCCTATATATATAGCTATCAAACACAATTAAAATATTCATACCTAATTCTACATTTGGTTATAATAACATATTCATAAAAGTAACCAAGAATCGGTGACGCATTGAGCAAGTGTTTCAAAGGGTATTGCTGGAACACAAGCGATTGCGAAATCATTTGTCGTCATTCCGAGCATTTCCAAAGCGGTCATTGCAGTGGATTCCTCTCTCGTTGTTAATGTACCAAACCTTGTTCCATTGGATCTTCATCATGATGATGATAAATTATTTTCAGTCTGTCTCTACTATTATGTTTGGAGAATATATCTTGAATTAGGTACATACACTGTTAGTTTGTGTTCTCTCTCTAAGATGGATTTTTAATAAGAATCAAAGTCTACTTTATTTTTGGGTTAACTTCAGATTATCAAGTAAACCGGATTCTCGATCTAATATGCGGGAAAAGAACTTAATACCACGTAAATAATAAATTAGAAACCATGTGAAGACATATTAGTAAACTAATAATTGAAATAAAATAGTCCTTAATTGAAAGTTTATCCATCTTAGTATTGGTAGGTGGTTTTTTTTTTTTTTTTATCAGAAACTTTACCCCTCAAGTCTTCATACACAATTAGCCCGATATCCGCGCATACGCGCGGTTTTTCTTTTTTAAATAACAAAAAAATATGATGCTACATTAACATATTTAAAAATAAATTATACACATCCATTAAAGCTCGAACATTTGGACCTTGAATATTAAGCTTGTAAACGTCTTAAAGAAAAACATGAGGTTTTCGTACAATTTTTCTCTAGCTTCGGCCATTTAGAGAAGGCAACATGAGGTTCTCGTACAATCTTTCTCGTACAAATTGCTTGGAAAGTTCATTAGCAAATTAGTTAAGAACAACATGAGGTTCTCATAAAATCTTGACATGCTTTTTAACTACGCATGCTCACATTCAAACAAATTTCGGAAAGTAAGGTTATTTATAGAATTAGAAAAGCATATTGTTTGAGCTTCCCAAAAGCTTATTATAGACTGTTTGGTAAGCTTGCATGATCAATAGTAACTTCAATGAATCATGAATTTATTTTTCTTTAAATTAAAAATTTAGAGTGCAATATGATTATTTGCTAAAGCTTATGAAGAAAGTGGAGTTGAACATTATCACAGAAGGTGAAGAGGTATTATCATAAATTCATTTTTTTTTAAATTAAAAATTTGGAGTGTCATATGTCGTATAGATGGAGAGGGACAAATCTCCTTTCGTATATATGATTACTCTAAGCAATATTTAATGCAATCGCTCACTTAGTCAAATGAGTGGACGATACTCCAACGCATATAGTATTCGTTAATTACTTTAACCTATTTGAAATCTGATATATATTGCTGTTGATTCATGTTTGGTAGAAAAAATTAATAACATGGTTTTATATCTTGTTGATTGTTATAAATACTGTTTCTTCTTAAATACACACATACGTTTATAGTTTTTATTTTATGTTTACATAAGCTTATAGATGCTTTGGCGCATCTTTTGATTTCATGTATCAAAGATTAAATTATTACATGAGTAACACTAAGGTTCCATCATAGTTTTGGTATATTAGTCAAAAGTTCCCGTATACGTCGGTTATTTGCAGACGACAACTTGTTTCTGTGTGAGGCTGAGGAGAAGGAAGTGAAAAAGTTGTTTGATATTCTCGGTGTTTATGGGGAAGCAACAGGACAAGTGATCAATCTGAACAAGTCCTCAGTAACTTTCGGTTCAAAAGTTGGCGAAGAAATAAAGTTGAAGGTCAAACAGATTACTGGGATCCTAAATGAGGGAGGTGCAAGATCGTATTTGGGTCTCCCAGAATGCTTTAGTAAGTCCAAAGCAGAAATGTTAAGTTTTATTCATGATAGGCTGAAGAATAGGTTGTCTGGTTGGTATGGAAGACTGCTGTCTCACGGGGGTAAAGAATTATTATTGAAATCGGTTGCATTGGCCATGCCGGTTTATGCAATGTCATGCTTCAAGTTGCCTATGGCTACCCTAAAGGCTTTGACTAGTGTTATGGCTAATTTTTTGTGGAATTCCTCTGAAGACAAAAGGAAGATCCATTGGATATGTTGGGAGAAATTAT
Source organism: Draba incana (assembly GCA_963576765.1). Lineage (NCBI taxonomy): Eukaryota > Viridiplantae > Streptophyta > Magnoliopsida > Brassicales > Brassicaceae > Draba > Draba incana. Next base: position 34,140,862 of record OY755216.1, on the reverse strand, counting down.
GTTTGGGAAAGGATTTGGGAGGATTGGGTATGAAGGATATTCAATGCTTTAATAAGGCTCTTCTTGGGAAACAAGCATGGAGGATTCTTACTAGGCATGAATGTTTATTAGCGAGGATTTTGAGAAGTAGATATCATGATTATTGTGATTTTCGGGATGCCATTGAAGGGACTAGACCATCTTATGGATGGACGAGCATTTTATTCGGAAGAGAATTACTTAACTTGGGTCTAAAGAAGAGGATTGGTGATGGTAGAACAATCAATGTTTGGACTGATAAATGGATTGAAGATGTGTAAATGAAAGCTCCCCTTATCAAGAATTGTATCATTGACATTTGTCAATCGGTGAATCAACTGATTAATAGAAGAACCCGAGACTGGGATAGAGACATTCTGGAGGAGTTGTTCTATCCACAGGATATCAAGCTTATCCTTTAAATGAAACCTCAAACTTATAAGAAGGATTTCTGGATTTGGGCGTATAACAAAAGTGGTGATTACTCCGTCAAGTCAGGGTATTGGCTTGCTCACAAGAACAAGCATGAAGATCTAATTAGATGGGCTGAAATGAAACCGTCTTGGGTAGATATTAAGCAGAAGATATGGAAAATCCCTACATTGCCTAAGATTAGATCGTTCATGTGGAAAACACTTAATGAGGCATTGCCGGTGGTGGACTTACTACATAATAGAAGAGTAAAGGTGGACACTAGATGTCAGACATGTGGTAATGAGGGTGAAAATATTAACCATGTTCTGTTTTTGTGTTCCCTTTCAAGATTGATATGGGCGGCTTCCGGAATTCCAAGTCCTGAAGGGGGATTTGATGAATTTTCTTTGGTTTCTAATTTCCATTATCTTATGAATATGGCAAAATCCAAACTCATCCCGGTAGAAGTTAGAAGATCCTTTCCGTGGATATTGTGGTATATATGGAAGAATTGGAATGGGTTATTTATTGAAGGGAAAGTTTACTTAGCCACAGAAGTGATGGAAAAAGCCTGTCAAGAAGCAGAGTTATGGTTTTTTACGCATTCGCAGGAAAGGAAAGAAGACCTTCTCCTTCTTCAGAAGAGAGTGTGGGTTAAAAAGAATTGGACAAGACCTCCGGATCCTTGGATTAAATGTAATATTAGCTTTGAGTGGTATAGGGAGCAGAGATCGTGTGGAGCAGCTTGGATTCTTAGGAACTCCTTTGGTAAAACTATGTTGCATAGTAGGAGAAGGTTTCCTTTTATTAATTCTGAAGAGGAGGCAAAGATCCAAACTCATATTTGGGCTTTTGAGTGTATGGTTGCTCATAGGATGAAAAATGTAATCTTTGGGACGAGTGTCTTAGAGTTTGTTAATGCCATGGAAAGACCGATGGCGTGGCCATCTTATTCGTGGCATGTTAATGAATTCCGAAAGTTTTTGGGGGGAATTCAAGGGTGGAAGATGGAATTTGAGCCCAAATGCTCTAACAAAGGAGCTTGGCTAATTGCCCATAGTGTCATCAGAGACAGGAGGAGCCAGTCTTATGTGGCTAGTGGACAGCCGGTATGGCTTAGGAATTTTTTGGATCGAGAGGCTATGTGATAGCCTCTGTGTATTCTGGTTATTTTACTGTTTTTTGTGGAACATAAGCTCTGTGGCTCAACTTGTGTTGCCTTTAAAATAGCCTTGTAAATTAATCCTCTTATATATTCAATTCAGTTGACAAAAAAAAAAATAACTTAGTCTCGATCATCTTGACTTTCAAGGGTTATTTGAGTTGTTGCTTTCACATGAAGAGCCTCACTTTTTTGAAAGATTTGTTTTGGCATCGAGGTCGTTTGTAATCCTTCATATGGATATCTATTTGTGACAGTGCAAATATGCCATTGATATTTATTATCACAAAAACATGCCTCATTCTTGCGGCCAAGTCATCCGCATTTTCTCTTGGTCACAATCATCACTAATAAGCTTTGGGCAAAAGTGACAATTTTGCTGCTTGCTTGTTTTTGTGAAAAAAATTGCTTGTTTTTTTGATCGCATTATTTATCTACATGTCACTAGCTAGTCCTTATATCTCCTACTTAATATACTTATGTACTCTATTATTCCATGCAACAATTTAAACAAACTTATTTGGAAGTTGCTCTTTGCATTGATCGATACTAAAAAGACACGGGCGGGACATATAATTATTTTACGAGCTGATTTGGATTTTTTTTGTTTTTGGTTGTATGGTGTTATTCAGATTGGAATGGATGACTCGGGTTCCATTATTGGTTGGTTTATTCAATTGGTTGGTTATCCTTTCACTTGAAAAAACGCGTATGAACATGTTGTTTCTCGCGGCCGATGTCGTCGTCTATTGAGCCATGGCATTTACAGTTAAGTCATTTGGTGGAAGGCTTTTCTAGTCTCTATAAGACCATCCTCATTGCAAACATTTAGATGTCTAATTACAAGATTCCTATGAATAAAATTAAATTTAAATAAACAAATGGGAGTCCCAAATTTAGGATGAGGGTTTAATATAGGATTTTTGTTTGAAAGTTTGGACCATTTCTCTCTTTTTCTAAACACTAAAGGTAAAAAATATAAATAAAAAATGCTATTAGACACTTCTAAAAATGTCTACAATAAGGATGTACTAAGGATTTTTTAATAACTTAAAAATATTAAATATAACGACTTATGTATATATTTAAATGATATATATCAAACTCCATTATCCATAAATTTAAATGATATATTAATATTTTAATGGATATTTTAATGTAAAATATTAAAATGAGAATTGTTTTCATTAATATAGTATATAATAATTAATAAAATTTAAATTAGATTTTGATATACTATGTGTCAACATTTTAGTATTTATTCATATCAATATTAAGACTATTAATATTTGTGATTTTATTCTTGTTGTTTTTCATAAAGAAATATAACTATTTAATACAATTGGACATATTTGGGATATAACTTGATATGTTTAACAATATTACTGAAAATTTAACATTTTGAAATTAAATAACAGTAGAATAATTAATATTGATTGATAGGAATACTGAATGAATATCTAACTAATGGATGTAGTAATAAGTAGTAGATCTTTTAATTTAAAATATACTAAAAATGTTAATTAATATTATATTGTCAGTAACCAATAAAGATGTTCTTATATACACATAGAGTCTTTCCTATATATATATGTATGGTGTCATTCTCTTCTTCTCCATTAGCTTTTTACAAGCAATATTTATTTACAATAACTATCTCTCATTCTCTCACTCTCTCCAAAAATGAAATTTACTATGCGTTTGGTATCAGCCGTTCTCTTATCTTTTATGCTTCTCGCCATTGCCACAGGTCATGCATACTTATTTTCCAAATTTCATGTACATCATGCATACTCGCTAGTGGTTAGATGTAATCAGTAACAAACCTATATTGAGGAATATAGTGTCACTTGACCCATTTAAATATTATAATATTTTTTTTTTTCTACATAAAGTTTGAAAAAAGTAGTAATATGATTGGTAAATTATATCTTGTTGACCCCTATACCCGATATAAATGCTTGTATATTTATGTTTGGTTTGGTTATGACCCGGTGAAAAACATTTCTGGATTCGCCACCGGACGTAATCATCTAAATTTTGATCAATGACATGATATTTAATTCTCTCACTTTATTTACAACAAATATCATATATGATTTTAATGGTAATTTCTTGTAATATAATATATATATATATATATATATATATATATATAACTCATCTATAAAGTCATCTACTGTGAGTATGTTCTTTTAACCACATATCTTGTTTCGTTTGGTTGTAAGAACATATTTTTTTTTTTTTTGAATAAAATGTTAAATTATATTCAAAGAAAAAATAGACTTTTTACAAACGTTTTTGTGTTTTACTTCTCTTTAACAGATAATTGAAACCAATACTAGCGATTCGATGTTCTTGTTTTGAACCAAATGCTCAAGCCATCATCGTACTTCTTGAGTCCATTGCTTCTCATCGTAAGAACATATTTATTCATATAAATAACCAAATATTTTTCTTTCTCTAGAAATGGGTCATGTTGCCGTTGAAGCAAGAACATGTAAGACATTGAGCGAGAGTTTTAAAGGGATTTGTGTAAATTCAAACAACTGTGCCCTTACTTGCCGCACCTTCGAGCAATTCGATGGCGGTGAATGCGAAGGATTTCGCCGTCGATGTTTCTGCACCAAACCTTGTTGATGGAATCTTCATTATGATGATAGTATTCTGAAATCAATAATTTTCTATCTATCTCTACTAATATTGTGACCTAATTTCTCAAGAATATGTCATGAATTAGAGACACACATTGTTAATTTGTGTTTTCTCATTGTGATTATTAATTATTAGTTTTTAAGATACATGGCATATCTAGAGTTTGAACTTCCTTTTGCATTTTAAAACAATACTTTTAATTTTATTTCTTAGGACCATGAATAATTATCTTTTAAGGAAAATAGTATATACATGACAATAGCACATATTTACTTTGGGTCATAAATAGTTGAACCAAAGTAAACTTATATCTAAATTTATTTGGGTTATTTAGATTTGGATTGGATTTAGTTAGTTGAATTTTTAAAGAAAAATAACAATAACGTCAAAAAAAATTCTTAACGTAAATTTATTGAATAAAATAATGTTATACAATTACAAAATAAAATTGAAAACATTATCCTTGATATCTAATAAAATAAAATAGATGACTTGAAAGTTCGAACAAAAAAATAATAACCAAACAGAAATTATCGAAAAAAATTCTTGAAAATTCCAAGCAAAGCCATCAAAATAAGTTAACTTATGATTAAGGTTAATAATAAAATTAAGTTGTTTTACATGAAATGAAAAAAAAATTAGCATATTACTATTTTTAATATAAGTAATCTTACATATAACTACAAAATTAATAGTAAATTGTTAAAATTGATTTAGGCAATTTTACATTTATATTAAGTTATATATATATATATAATGTATATAAGAAAGTTTGAATTTTATTTGGATTTTTCAGTTTTCTAAAGACCAATCCAAATAACCCAAATCCAAATTAATATTTATTATTTGATATAAATGGGTTTTTGTAAAAATCTAAATTCAAAACAAATCCGAGTTTCTTAGATTGGATTGGATTGAATTTGAATAACCGAATTCCCCACCCCTACCGTAAACTCTTGTTGTAAATTTGTGCTTGAAAAGAGATTTCAATTAGAGATTCAAAGCAACCAAAAAAAAAAATAGTAAGAAAAATGTATTTATGTTATATAATCCCACAAGTACTAAAAATCATTTCACTTACATAATCACAGTATAGATTATATATGTGCGTATTCAAATGTTATTGATTAAAATGTAATTATATGTTTTTTAAAAGTTGGGTGTTATAAAAAACCATGGAATACTTGTTTAATGCGAGGTATTTTGGATAGATTAATTCATCAAAATCAAGAATACGTGTTATTCGTCAACTAAGCACTCATAATTCATAAAGTTAGAGTATCTTAATTAGAGTTGGTGAACTTTGTTCAAAATTTTACTAAAATTATCCATACTGACGAAGAAGTGAAGCTTTCATGCGCAAACTCCATTTATAAAAAAACGTAGGAGAATAACTCTCTCCTAAAATGAACCTCTCTGTTTAAAGTTATTGAAGAAGTCAAGCTAAATTTAATATTGGTAGGTGAATAATATATTTCCAAAACTTTTAACCATTTTAGAAATTTAGCCCCAAGTCTTCATACACAACACAACAACTACAATTAATACAGCCATGCAATCATGTAAAATGGCCCAACCAAGAATATCTTGAATTGCACACACTATGTTTATGTTCTCTCTCTAACATCATGGATTTCGTTTTTTTTGTGCAACCCAAACTTCATTCAATCATTCAAATTATCCGGTTAAACATCTACGGATTTCCAAGTTTAAAATTACTAATAGAATTTGTAAGAATTCAAGTCTACATACCGTATTTGGGTTTTCAACTTCTCGGGTTATTCTTGTGACAACAAAGACAGAGATTCGTATTCTCCATCTAATTCATTTGATTTGATTTTCAAATCCTCCTTACTTGATTCTTACTTGAGTAAGCGTTTCGAAGGAGAATGTAAGAATTCAAACAAATGTGCCAACATCTGCCGCAAACTCGAGCATTGCGAAGGCGGTATATGCGGTGGATTCATGATGCAATGTTACTGCACCAAATCCTGTTAATGGGATCTTTATTAAGATGATAATATTCTCAAAAATCAATAATTTTTCTATCTATATTATCGTTGCAATCTGATTTCTCAAAGATATGTCATGAATTAGAGATATACATTGTTAATTTGTGCTCTCTCTACTACTTCCCTATATAAAATAATTAATGGATTTTTATTGAATATATTCTAGTCTATGTATTTTTCGTTTGGCTTCGGATTATCCTTTGTGACAACGTAAAAAATCGGATTCTACATCTAATATGCACACACTAAAAAAGAATTAAACATAATACCTCGCGGCGTAGCAAATTTGCAACCAGGTAAGGCATAACAATTACGATAATGTACTTCATTATGTAAGGTTTACCAATCTCTTAGTATAAAAAGGTTTACCAATCTCTTAGTATTGGTTAGTTAATATTTTTTCGTCAAAAAGTTTACGTACCCATTTTAGTAGTTAGCCCTAAAGTCTCATACACAACTACTTTAATCAATACTATATCAATCAAATTAATGGTCAAATGAATGTAATCAAATATGATAGTCATTAAGGCATTAACCCATATTTACTTTATCATAAAATGTATATATGTTATACATTCCCCAAGTACTAAAGATAATTTCACTTACGTAATCACAACATAGATTATACATATGTACGTATTGAAATGTTATTTAAGTGAAGATATACTGATTAAATGTAATTATGTGATTTTTAAATTTGGACGATATAAAAAACCATAAAAAAAATTGTTTAATGGGTGGTGTTTTGGTATTTATTTTCATCAATGAAAACTCTATTAGTTTGTAATGGTATTTGTATAGTTTAATGTATAGTTTAATTCATCAACATCATGAACGAATGTTATTCCCGACCAAACAAAAAACAAAAAACAAAAAACAAATGGTTTTCGTCAATGAAGCACTCATAATTCATAAAGACAAAGTAGCTTAATTAGAGTAGGTGAACTTTGTTCAAAATTTTACTCTTTCTATCCATACATGACGAAGAAGTCAAGCTTTCATGCGCAACTATTAGTCACTACAATTAAAAAGATTCTCGACAAAAAAAAAAGTTATTCAAATTATTTATAAAACATAATCGAATGTTCTTATATACATATATACTGAGTCCATGCCTATATATATATAGTGGCCTAGTGCCATCATCTTCTTCCACAGTAACACTTATTTGTCTCTATCTCTCTCCAAATCATCAACATTTTCTCTCTTTCTGGCTCCGAAAATGAAGCTCTCATCTATGCGTTCTGTCTCAATCGTTCTCATGATCTCTTTCATGCTTCTCATTACCACAGTTTTCACTACTCATGCCATAATAGTATCAAAAATTTCATACCAATATGTGAAATAATCAACCATTTTGTGTATAATCTATTACCACATGTCATATTATTCCTTCTTTTGGTAATAACTAAGAACATAGTATTTTTTTTTTGAAACGAAAGATATGCATTTTCATTAATATCATCCCGAGTCTACATACCTCAAACTAATAGCTTGTTTTGCAAGCATATCAACTTGTATACGTACCAATTTGCCTAGTACCAATATCTATTCTATATGTCTTGCTATACCTTATTCTACAATTGGTTATAACCAAATTAATGGATTTCATCTTTCTTTTCTAGAGATTGGTCCCGTGGGGGCAAGACGTTGTGAAACACCGAGCAGTGATTACACAGGAATTTGCTGGAGCACACACACTTGTGCCCTCATTTGCCACCTCGAAAGTAAGGATTACCTCGATGGTCATTGCAGAGGATTCTTCCGTCGTTGTTTATGCACCATAGAGTGTGGTCCTCACCACACAACCTATTAATTTTCTCTACGATCATGAATTAGGAACACACTTTGTTAATTTGTGTTCTGTCTCTATTATACTATGTTCCGATTTAAAATAATTAATGGATTTTTAGTAAGATTCGGATTATTCCTCTATTATTGTGCACAAACAAATTATATATGAAAAATGTAAAATGCCTCATCGGGTAACAAATTATAAGAACCATGTGAAAACGTATTAAACTAATAATTGAAATAATTCATGATATAAAGTTTACTATGTCATTAATTAATGCAATCAAAATTCACTACAAGAAAACATGGCCATTTGCGACGGGAAAAAAACCTCGCAAAATTGCGAGACATTTGCGACCAATTTGCGACGACAATTAGCAATACGACGCAAACTCGTCGCTAATATTGCGTGGGAAAAAACCGTAGCAAAACCGTTGTAACTTTTGCGACGCGTTTGCGTCGAATGAAATTTTGCGACGGTTTTGCGTCCAAACGTACAACTTGACGCAAAACCGTCGCAAATTTGCGTCGATTTTGCGACCATATAAGGGTTGCGAGGGATTTGCGATGAAAGTAGGTTGCACACGTTTTAATTGATTCTTACTTGTTGATGAGTGTAATATTTTAGCCGCAAATCAGTCGCAAAAGTCTTGGAAAATAGTTGTAAATTAGTCGCAAACTGAAATGAACATTCTATAAAATCCACATTAATTATCTCACATTCTATACTTCAACAAATATGGATAACAATCGATATTTGATTCCGGGTCCGGCTGGTGGGAGACAAGCAGAAGAACGGGCAAGGAAAAAACTTGAAGAATCGATGTTGGAAGAATGCAATTCTTATGAGAGACATATACAGATGGTTAACTGTGTTGCCCAGGCAGAAGATCTATCGTTCACCGATGTCCTTTGGAAGACAATTGCAAATGTCAACAAATTAACAAGTATAATGAAATTTTATTATTATTAATATATATTAGTAATAACATTTACTTACTAATATAAGAAACATAAATAATTATATGTCTAAACTGTTATTATTATTAATATAAGAAACATAAATAATTATATTTCAAAGTTTGTATATTGTTTAATTGACATTTAATTAATTATATATAGTTTACTTATTCTACGTTGAATATATACAGGTGGACACACACGTGGGTGGACACTGGTAAAAAAGTTACATAAAATAAAACCACAATGGCGTCACGTACCATATGTGGTAGCAGTGATTCATAAAATGGAACCTAATGGATTGGGGGACGCGATGGTCATACTAAAGGTAAAATGTATATATAAGTTATAACAAAAGATGTTTTTAACAAATTACATATTTAGTAATCGATAAATGTTATTAGTTTTCCCTGAAGGATCCACTACAAGAAAACAGCTAATCTGTGACATCCAAAGGCGTCACAAAAGCGTCACAAAAAAGGTGTTTGCGACGCTTTTGTGACGAAAAAAAAGTGTCGCTAAAAAACCGTTGCAAATCTAAACCGTCGCACATTCGTCACAAATTTGTGACGCTTTTGTGACGAATAAAAAAGCGTCACAAATTTGCGACGGTTTAGAAACGAACCTGAAGCGTCGTATATCTGCGACGGTTTAGAGACGATAAAAAAAGGTCATATATTTGTAACGAAATTATGACTCTCATATTCATCACAAATTAGCGACACTATTGTGACGGTAAACTTCGTCACAATTGCGACGAATTTGTGACGCTTTTGAAGGATTCTATTGTTCTTAATTCGTCTCTCTAATTTGTGACTAAAATTATTAATCTGAAACTTGCTTAATTGATTTTTGTATTAGACATGACAATAATGGAAATCTAAAAGAAATTAAACTAAAACCATAATTTACAAAAGCCAAAAGACTAATGAGTTTACAAAACAACATAATTACTTTAAACAATGTTTAGAGTTTGAAAGACAAAAGTTTTAGCAGAAAGATGAATCAAAGCCCGTCGATGGTACGTGCTTCTTAGCTTCTTGTATTTCTGTACAAACGCGGCTGTATCAATTTCCTTCTCCATAAACTTCTGTTGCAGCTCCTCTGCTTCTTCATCAACCTTGTTCATAGCATCTACAATTGAACAAAACCAGGATTGTGTTTATAAAAACCGATGAGCCTAGTTTTGTTACTGAGTGAAAACCAAACTAATGTTTTTACCTTCAAGTCTATGAAGAAGAGAGCCTGGAGAGTAGAATTTCAGGATCTCTTCTCTTTGATTCTCAAGCTCATTCAGCTTCTCTTGAGCAGTTGCAAGTTCCGTTGTACGGATTATTCTACACTGTTAACAACGATTTAACAAACGGTGAGAACTGACAAGTTTCATATTTATACTTAATATAACTCTATCAAATACAAATAATACCCACTTGGTTTCTGAGTTCCACTATATGTGGTTCCTTCTCCAAGTTTTCTCCTGTTATAATACCATCAATGTTTAACATCTCTTGATGAAAAAATATATATTTTCTATGTTAAATAAAGTCGTACGAGAACTCACTAGCTACGTTTAATGTTTCTTTGCGAAGCTCTTCTCTGATCTGATGAACACAACACCATAATTAATCATCTCAAATAATGAAGCAGATACTTTCCTTAGGACAATGGATAATCGTGCTTTGTGTTTCGGACTTACATTGTTTTGAATTGTGACCTGATCAAGCGAGTGCAGAAACTGCTGATACGCATCCTTATCAGACAGGAGCTTCCTAAGCTCATCCACACTAGAGCAAACATATTTGAACAAGAGTAAGTAAGCATACTGACAAGAACAAAATCCATATTCAAAACTATCGTTGATGGGAACAACCAATTCAGGGTTTGTTCTAGATTTAACGCTAACTCTCCCAAATGTGTAATACAAGACAAGTGATATACACAAGAAGATTTTAAGGAATTTGAAAGCTAACCTTTTGTCTTTCAAGAATCCTATGTCCATAAACAAAAATAAAAAGAAGACAGTTTGCTCTAACCAGGCATGAGACTAATGCTACACGATAAAAAAAACAAGGATGTGTGGTTGCAAGTTTCCCCAATTTCCACAGAACATCTTGATCTTGAAGCATGTAAGCTATAAGATAAACAACAAACAAGGTAATGAGGTTAACAAATCACGTCATGATCTAACTCGATAACTTTCCTTTTGTTGTTCGATTTGTTCTACGAAATATCAGGATCAAAACTTAAAAACAGAGTTTCTTTTTCCGATTGATACCTCGGATTTTGGAGTGACGGTGGTGGTCACGGATCTGGGTTTTGGAGTGACGGTGGTGGTCGCGGATCTGGGTTTGGTATCCGACATGATTGGTCTGGTAGAGCTAGCAATCTTCTTTTTGTCCTTAAAAGACGGATCGATTTTGACTCTGGAAGCAAGAGAAGAAGACCCATCGCGTGGCTCGCTCTTAGCTGAACTGGGTTTCGTTTGTGTTGCCATGTAAAGTTCCCCTGAAATTCAGTTCAACTACTTTTACGGTTCAAAGAATCCGACAAGGATTTAAAGAAGGGAGATCGAAACAGAGATTTAAAGAAGGGAGATCGAGATAGGGTTTTGACGGGGCTAGCGAATTTAGGCGAAAAGGGAGAAATCGACGGTGGTGGAATTGGATCACTCGATTGGGAAACTTCCGCCATTAACAACGAACCCAGATCGAGTTTTTCAGGAGAATTGAAGGAAAAAAAAAGAGTAAAAATCTAGGGTTTTGAGTAATTGGGAGAAGAAGAATATTCGAGTTTTCGCTCCAAGAAGATTTGGTGAAAATCAAGCCGCCATTTTTTTCTAGGGTTTTTTAATCTCCCGCTCAGTGGAAGTCCAATTATTTTAAAACCTAAAACACAAAAGTGTTACAGTTTCGACGCAATATCGTCACAAATTTGCTACGAATTTGTGACGCTAAGTATATAAACATTTTGAAACCCTAAACTCTAAACATTTAAATGCAAAATTGGTATACTTAATGGGTTTAAATTTAGTTTTGTATCAAGTATGAGGCATGTCAATGATTATATTTAGGTGAATTGAACTTATCATATTTATTTATAAAATTTTTGTTTTTTTTCTAAACTTTACAAAGTTAAACTAATTACTTTCTTATCACACTTATGTGATTTGTATGAACAATTTTTTTTTTTGAACTTAGAAGATTTAAATGCTTAGATGTCAAATTCTTAATCCACTCATGACTAATATACTTATGTGTAATATTCTAGTACTTGAATTCACATTTTAAACACCAAAATGGTCATGAGCGTCGCTAATCCGTAGCAAAAATGTCACAAATTTGTTACGCTTTTGTGACTCTACGTAAAACCCTATACTCCAAAACATCCCATCGAAATGGTGACTCATCTTTGACCATTTTGCGACGCTTTTATGACACTTTTGTGACATTTTAAACACCAAAATAAAACTGGGAGTAGCTAATCCGTAGCAAAAACGTCACAAATTTGTAACGCTTTTGTGACAGTATCTGAAACCCTATACTCTAAATCAAAAATTCAACTGGGCGTAGCTAATCAGTAGCAAAAGTGTCACAAATGAGTAACAAATTTATTAGTGTCACTAATGCGTCGCAAAAAGTGTGACGTTCATTAAAATAGTCACAACTCCGTCGCTAATTTGTGACGCTTTTACGACAGAAGTGTTCCGTCAAAAATTTGCGACGATTTTGATACATTTTTCATTTTCGTCACAAATCCGTCACAGTTTCGTCCCAATTCCGTCGCAAAATTTTGTGACGAAAAAAACTGTCACAAAAATCCGTCACAGATTAGCAGTTTTCTTGTAGTGATCCTACCGGGACTGTACAAGCGAGCATTCATAGGTCCGCCATATCTGATAACAAATATGGGCCGCACATAAAGGAGGATTCGGTATTGGTTCTGAAGGAGGTTGTAGTTGTTAAGTTTGATAGGGCGACACCATATCTTAACATTACTCTGAATAACATAAGCAATGTAAGTTACAATATATATTTTAAAGGTATTGTACTAAGTAGTATCATGCATTACACAAAAATCAAGTTATTTATTTGACAGGTTATATCTAAAGAAAACATGGGTATGATATATCATGGTATTTACCCGATTTTAACCATGATATAAGCGGGTTTTGTATTAGTATTTTTGGTATTTTTGTGTCTTTTGTAGTGTTTTGCAGGAAATGGTCATTTGGAGCTTAATGGTAACATTTGAAGCATTTTGGACCATTTTGGAGCGGAAGAGATACAAGTAGAATCGAGACCTTTAAAAGGTCCCTGTCGATCGACATAGTTTATCCACTGTCGATCGACAAAAGTTTTTAAAGACGTAGAAAATCTCCACAGATGCCCTCGTGTCGATCGACATGTTGTTTGTGTCGATCGACAGGCGCTCTGTAAACCTTATTTTACCACTTGTATAAATACTTTTTACTCGTTTTTATTTAGAGAGACACTGTTTTATTAAGGAGGTAGAGAGAGAAAGAGAGACTTTTGGAGAAACTTTTAGAAGATCTACATGTTCTTGAGATCCAATGACTTAAAACCCTTTTGTATCATCTACTCTTACCTTTTAATGCAATCTTATTCAGTTAATATGATTTCATCATCTATTTCTGAGTAAATCACTTGTTAGGTTTTGGGATTTCTTGGGTTATGACTAGAAATCATTGAAATTGCATATTTGTTAAGGTTTATCCGTAGGTTCTTCATTTAAACTGTTATTAATGCTTGATTCTTGCTTGATCATCTCGAATCTTGATCTTAGGATTGTTGATTAGCCACGACAGTGGGATTAATAACCTGAACTAGTTTAAATGGGCAAAGTTACTTATTCGCAAAGAAATTTGGCTTAGGGACTTTGTGAACATATGCTTGTTTAGATTCGACGAATTAGCAAAGAAATTTGGGATTCGAGGATCTAAAGATAGATAGCCTTCGTAACGACAGTTAGCTGGCTATATTTTCGTGTTTGAGTTCTAGAACGGCACTTAATTGAACCTCGACAATTGCTATATATTGTTTTCGAATCATTACCTAAAGAATTTCCATGACCTAGCTTTCATCTCTTTAAGTACTTAATCAACCCATCTTTCGTTTACTTGTTTTATAAACTGCTTTTACGCTTACAATCGTTTTACTTAGCATAATCTGAATACCGAGATTGATTGTGTATTCTAACTCCCTGTGGATACGATCCTTAAATATTACGATGATCTCTTTGTTTGAGAGAGTGGTTCTAGGGTAAATTTGAGCCGCATCAAATTTTGGCGCCGTTGCCGGGGAGTTGAATTTACCGTTCAATTCAAGTTACTAAGATTTTGTCTAAGCTTTTATTTTTATTTTGATACTTAACTTGCTCTTTTCTCTTGGTGTTTGTGTGTTTCATGTTTATGCCTAATCGTATAACCAGGAGCAATCGAAACGAAGAGCTAGTCGATCTCATTCCTGAGATTGGAAAGTTAGAGCGAGCAACAAGAGCAGCCAAGATGGTCAACAACAGAGTGATCTTGCTCCGTGGTGCAGATGGAACCATCACGGACCATCAAGGACGAAAGTATAACCCTGAGGGCCAGCGCATTGAGGACGATGGAACCGTGATAGAAGAGGAGCAACAACACGAGCCAGTTGGGCATGAGCGTACATTGAGAGAGCACTATAGGCCTCAGGAGTTCTACACCAACAGAGCTGCTATTAGACCTCCTTCCTTCCCTAGGAATGACTTCGAGCTAAAGCCGGCTTACTTCTCTTTGGTAGCTCAACGCCCATTCCATGGCCTTCCTTCAGAACATCCCATGGACCATATCGAGATGTTTGAGGACTTAGCGTCCAGCATCAAAGCAAATGGGGTTCCTGAAGACTACCTTTTCTGCAAGCTCTTCCCGTATTCTCTCAGTGGAAAAGCAGTTTACTGGCTAAAGCAGTTAGCCCCGGGTTCTTTAACTACTTGGGAGGATACGAAAAATGCGTTTCTCGTCAACTTCTTTGATGAGACACGGTCTGAGGATCTAAGGATGAAGATCTCGACATTCAGACAAGGACCGACTGAAGCATTCAAGGATGCCTGGATAAGATTCAAATCTTACCAGAGAGATTGTCCCCATCATGGTTTTAGTGATGTGCAGTTGTTGGGAATCTTCTTTAGAGGAATCGATTGGAGACATCAAATGTCTTTGGATTCTGCAAGTAGAGGAAACTTCAACACCAACGTTCCAAGTGATGCGTTGGCACTCATCGAGAACATGGCTTCGAGTAGTAGCACGAAGAACATAGACTACGAGAGGAAGCAGCTTGGGAAGGGCACATATGGAGGTAATATGGCCAAGATGGAAGCCAAGCTAGACTCGATGCATAACTTGCTAGTGGGATAGAAGCAAGTGCAGTTTGCTCAGGAAGTAGAGACCTTCATTCGAGATGAAGAAGAGAATGAAGAGGACTGCAACTACGTCGGTGGTAGTGGATTTCAGGGACAAAGGTTTGGTAATCAGCAAGGAAACAGAAACTACGGTGGGAACAACTACAGTGGAAACAATCAAAGATCCACATTCACCAAAAATCAAGCCACACCTAGCTACACCAAACCACAATTCCAGAATACGGATTATCAGAAACCCTATCAGAGCAGCTTCACTAGGAATTATGGTTCCTCTTCTTACCAAACTCCACCTCCTAAGTCGTCGGATAACAAGACAGACTCGATGCTAGAGCAAATTCTAGAGGGTCAACAAAAGATGACGGTGAACTTCAATGGCAAAATCGATGCCTTGTACACCGATTTGAATGGAAAGATTGAGGCTATCAATCTTCATGTGAGGAAGCTAGACACTCAAGTCGCTCAAACCTCCGAGAACTCGAGGAGACAAGAAGGATTCCTTCCTTCTAGAACGGATGCTAACCCGAAGCATTCCGTTGCTGCCATCACAACGAGGAGTGGCAAGGTTTTCCAAGGGCCTGAGTTGAAGAAAGGACTTGGTAATGAAAATTTTGATGAGTTTGGAGATTTTGATGAGAATGAAATTCGGGCAGAAGGTCATCTGTCGATCGACACACTTGCATGTCGATCGACAGGAACAGAACAGAGCAAGTATCCGTCGATCAACACATCTGACCGTCGATCGACACAGCCAAACCAAATTTTGGCAGAAGGTCCAGTGACGATCGACAAAGGGAAAAATATGGTCGATACAAAAACATCAGATCCATGTCGATCGACATGACCTACAACCGTCGATCGATAGGAAACCCCCAGAACGATTTCTCCTTTAAAATCATCAGATAATCCAGTGGAGAGAGTGTACATACCTAAGGTACCTTACCCGAAGAGTCAGAAGAGATCTAAGCAAGAGCTTGAGGATGCAAGATGCAAGTCCATCATAGACAAGCTAGTGTTGGAACTTTCGTTTGTCGAAGCCGTTAAACTCAGTCCCGTGATACGACGGTATGTCAAGAAGATGGTGACCAAGAGTTGGGGCATTGAGGAAGCAGTGGCTATGATTTCTGAACAAGTAAACGCAATGATTCAGAACAGGATCCCAGAGAAACTAACGGATCCGGGAAGCTTTGTTTTGGATTATTATATCTTCAAGGATAGATTTACGCGGTCTCTCTGTGATCTAGGTTCAGGCATCAACCTCATGCCACTTTCAGTTGCGGTGAGTCTTGGGATGACGGATTACCAATCCACTAGGATCTCTCTTATCTTAGCGGATAGGTCAGTTAGGATTCCAGAAGGAGTACTAGAAGATGTTCCAATCAAGGTTGGGAACTGTTTGATTCCGACTGACTTTGTGATTTTGCAATACAACGAGGAACCCAAGGATCCTCTTATCTTGGGTAGGCCATTTTTAGCCACAACCGGTGCCATGATTGATTGTCAAGGAGGTAGCATGACTTTAAGAGTAGGTGGTCTCGAGATGAAGTTTGAGATGGACAAGCTTATCAAGAGGCCTACCATAGATGGACACACCTTCTACGTAGACACTCTCACCGACCTTGCACATGAAGTTTTCAATGAGAATCATCCCATTGATCCCTTGGAAAAGACTTTGGTTAACTTTGTGCAAGAGAAAGAACAGTTTGATAATGATGCGAGGGGTTATGCTAGGATGATGGATGCTACCAAGGAAAGGAAGCACTTGGTTGCTAGTGCTAGTTTGGGGGAAGCTTCATCGAAAGCTCCACAAATCAGTGATTGGAGCGAACAAAAAGCTCCAAAGCTTGAGCTCAAGCCACTTCCCGCCGGGCTAAGGTACGCTTTTCTTAGACCTAATTCTACTTACCCCGTGATTGTCAATTCTTCTTTGAACAATCCAGAGCTCGCCTTACAGCTGAGCAAGCTGCGAAAATTTTGCCCAGCTCTCGGCTATTCTCTTGATGATATTGCAGGTATCTCTCCGGGCTTGTGTATGCACAGGATTCACCTTGAGGATGAGAGCAAATCATCGGTTGAGCATCAAAGGAGACTTAACCCAAACCTGCAAGAGGTTGTCAAGAAGGAGATCTTGAAACTCCTAGAAGCTGGAATCATCTATCCCATTTCAGATAGCGTTTGGATCAGTCCGGTGCATGTGGTACCAAAGAAAGGAGGTGTCACAGTAGTAAAAAACGAGAAAGATGAGCAAATTCCGATGAGGACTGTAACTGGTCATCGGATGTGCATAGATTATAGGAAGCTAAACGCGGCCACAAGGAAGGACCATTTCCCGTTACCCTTCATCGACCAGATGCTAGAGCGTTTAGCAAAGCACCCCTACTACTGTTTCCTCGATGGATATTCTGGGTTCTTCCAAATCCCCATCCATCCAGATGACCAAGAGAAGACAACGTTTACATGTCCTTATGGCACTTTTGCATACCGCAGAATGCCATTTGGACTTTGTAATGCTCCAGCTACATTTCAACGGTGTATGATTTCCATCTTCACCGACATGATTGAGCAATATTTGAAGGTCTTCATGGATGACTTCTCGGTCCACGGTGATTCGTTCAAGGATTGCTTGGACAACCTAGAGAAAGTGCTCGCTCGATGCGTGGAGAAGCACTTGGTGCTTAATTGGGAGAAATGCCATTTCATGGTGCAAGAAGGAATTGTGCGTGGCCATCGAGTTTCCGCGGTTGGTATTGAGGTGGACCGTGCCAAGATTGAAGTGATGATGAGTCTTCAACTGCCAACTACGGTTAGGGAAATTCGTAGTTTCCTTGGCCATGCTGGATTCTACAGGAGGTTCATCAAGGACTTCTCAAAGATTGCTCGACCACTCACCACATTGCTCTGTAAGGACATCAAATTTGATTTTGATGCTGATTGTTTAAATGCTTTTACACAGATTAAACAGGCTTTGGTGAGTGCCCCGATAGTGCAACCTCCCGATTGGGTTTTACCTTTCGAGGTAATGTGCGATGCAAGTGATTACGCAGTTGGGGCAGTGTTAGGGCAAAAGAAGGACAAGAAACTTCATGCAATCTACTATGCTAGTAGAACGCTAGACGAGGCTCAAAGGAACTACCCAACTACTAAAAAGGAGTTGTTAGCCGTCGTTTTCGCCTTCGAGAAGTTTCGCTCTTACCTAATTGGAGCCAAGATTATAGTGCACACGGATCATTCAGCTTTGAAGTACTTAATGCAAAAGAAAGACGCTAAACCGAGGTTGTTGAGGTGGATCCTCCTTCTCCAAGAATTTGACATAGAAGTCAAGGACAAAAAGGGAGTCGATAATGGTGTAGCGGATCAACTTTCGCGCATTCGGATAGAAGAAAGTGTACCAATCGATGATTACTTCCCAGAGGAAAGTATACACTTCATTGAGATTGGATCGCAAGAGGCTACACCGGAAAATCGGCTAAGTGTTGGGGCAGAGCATTCGCCGTCGATCGACAAGATTCTATGTCGATCGACAGGGAGCTCACTGTCCGAAAATTTAAGTGAAGAACATGAACCGTCGATCGACATAAACCTTATATGTCGATCGACAATGGGTGATCAGATGGTACTCCATGAGTCGAACGCGGTCTCAGAGAGCGATAGGCCTTGGTTCAGTGACATGGCCAATTACCTTGCTGCAGAGACTACACCGGATGATCTCAAGGGCTATGAGAAGAAGAAATTTATGAGAGAACTTCGGAGGTACTTTTGGGACGAGCCGTATCTATACCGACATTGCTCAGATGGGCTTTATCAAAGATGCATTGCGGAGAGCATAGTTCGAGATGTGCTCTATCACTGTCACGGTTCAGAATATGCAGGGCACTTTGCCACGTTCAAGACAGTGTCCAAGGTTCTTCAAGCGGGTTTCTGGTGGCCCTCGATGTTTAAGGATGCAAATGCATTTATACTGGAATGTGATGCCTGCCAGAGGCGAGGAAAGATTAGCAAGCGACATGAGATGCCGCAAAACTTCATCCTCGAGGTTGAGGTGTTTGATTATTGGGGCATCGATTTCATGGGTCAATTCCCATCCTCTTATGGGAATGAGTACATATTAGTCGCGGTGGACTATGTCTCCAAATGGGTGGAGGCAATTGCTAGTCCGAAGAAAAATGCTGCGGTGGTCATTAAGTTGTTTAAGACCATCATCTTCCCGAGATTTGGAGTGCCACGAGTAGTCGTTAGTGATGGTGGAACACATTTCATAAACAAGATATTCTCTAAACTCTTAGAGAAATATGGTGTTCGACCATCGCGTGGCGAGTCCTTATCACCCACAGAAGAGTGGTCAAGTGGAAGTGTCGAATAGGCAGATCAAGGCAATCCTTGAGAAGACGGTAAGTGTCACGAGGAAGGATTGGTCTACAAAGCTAGACGATGCGCTCTGGGCTTATAGGACTGCTTACAAGACTCCTCTAGGCACCACTCCTTTCCATCTGCTTTATGGAAAAGCATGTCATCTACCGGTGGAACTCGAGCTTAAGGCAGCTTGGGCGGTAAAGCATTTCAATTTCGACATCAAGGCCGCCGTAGAACGAAGATTGATTCAGTTGATCGAACTGGATGAGATTCGACTTCATGCCTACGAGAACTCCAAGCTGTAGAAGGAGAGGACAAAGGCGTACCATGACAAGAAGATAATCTCCAGGAGCTTCGTACCCAACGACCAAGTATTGCTATACAACTCGCGTTTACAACTTTTTCCTGGTAAATTGCGTTCTCGATGGTCAGGTCCTTTCACGGCCAAGGAGGTTAGGCCACATGGAGCTGTGGTGTTAATCGCAAAGGATGGAAAGGAGTTCACGGTGAATGGTCAGAGGGTGAAACATTACTGGGCGGAAGCCAAAATTCCAGAGGGACATATAGTACCCTTGGATGATGCACCCGGAGCCTGAGCTTCAAACATAGTCTAGCTAATGACTGAAAACAAGCTCTAAATGGGAGGCAACCCATTTGTAAGTGTGTGTATATTTAGCTTTTAATTTTGGTTTTACTAACGTTTGTTTTAGTCTTAAGTTAAGGGAAAATTTAGGCAGAGACATCTCTGTCGATCGACAATAAGTCCATGTCGATCGACACGGGCTACTGAACCCACGAGGTAAGTGGTTTTAACCTAATTTTTCATTCTTTTTTTTTTTCACTTCACATTCCCCATCGATCGACAAATCCTCCCCAAACCCTAGATTTTCGAAATCTTGACCGAATCAATCGATTTTTGGGCCTAATCCACTTGGATTTACCTCCTCTCTTCGATTCTCACATTCGTTTTAGCAACCAAACAAGGTATGTCTCCCTTTCTCGATTTTTCATTCTGAATTCATGAAGAGAGGTGATGAGTTTTTGGGTTAAATTGGTTCGATTCTTGAGTTTTGAATACTTTCTTTACACTATAAGAGTAATTTCGAACCAATTTCATGCCTAAATTGTGTTGATTTTGATAATTGGGGTTTGAACTTTATAATTTGGGGGTTTTTGAATGTGTTGTGAATTTGTGCGAATTGGTGATTGTTGTGTCGACAATAGGTTTAATAGTGATGCTAGGAGTCGTGATAGGCATGATTTAGACGAGATTTGGTGTTGCAATTGTGTGATTTCTTGTCGTATGCAGAACTGGGGCAGTCGCCTCTCTGTCGATCGATAGGGAAGTGACTGTCCATTTTGTTGGTTCTTTCTAACTTCCTCTGCCTGTTTTTCTTAGTGATTTCATTTTGCAGATGGTATGTACAACTGATAAAAGCACAGGCAAACGACCAAGGACCGATGATGGTTCGAGTTCTCAAGCTCCATCTCCACCACCTACTTATGATATCAAGCGTGGTGCCAAACCGAAATGGCCAAGGGAGGAGAGCAAAAGGATTCATGTTGAGTTTGAGTCTCTTAAAAGGGGAGTAACGTTGAAGTCGGTATTGACAAGTGATGGGATTGAGAAGAGGGAAGATTCACCCGCTTGGGACGT
The DNA here is from genome assembly GCA_963576765.1 of Draba incana. Lineage (NCBI taxonomy): Eukaryota > Viridiplantae > Streptophyta > Magnoliopsida > Brassicales > Brassicaceae > Draba > Draba incana. The sequence continues at coordinate 34,119,432 of OY755216.1, read as the reverse complement.
TTATGACTCCCTCCTCTACAACGAGTGGCTCAGGGTCCCCATAGCGACCACCAAGTTCATCGACAAGCTGTCGCTAGGACTTCTGAAAATCAGGGACGAAGTTGAGCAGTTGATTCTAGAGATGGGTTTGGCGAAATTGGTGGACGGACGTTCAATGATGTATCCCGACCTTGTCCGTCAATTCTTCGCCACGGTTAAGCTATCCAGTGACGCGAAAACTCCAGAGGACAATCTAGATCCGAGGCATTTCCACATGAGCTTCATGAGTAACGGGAAGCGGCACAAGATGAATGCCTTAAACGTTTGCAGAACTTTTGGGTTCCCGGAAGTTCCACTTGTTGGATTGCCAAAGGACATTGCTGGCGGCGTCCAGACATTGTGGAATGAGATTGGCACCGGTCCTTATATAGTGGGGAGTTCTGCACAAGCCGATGTGCGTCATCCAGTTGCTCGCTACTTAATTCGATTGCTCACCACTACCATCATGTGCAAGATGGAGCCAGTGAAGGTTAGGAGTTACGAGTTGGTCTTACTTTCTTATGCTTTGAGGAGCGTCATCCACAATGAGACTTGGGATACTATAACACCAAACATGGGAATGGTGTTGATGGAGTACCTCTACTCGCTCAAGCATACTCCGCTATCTCTTACTAATTTCGGTAAGAAGCAATTACCGGTGGGAAGCATCCTTACTCCAATCTTCACGAAATGCAAGGTTTCAACAACCGAATATGAGGAGGGGAGCAAGAGTGCTTCTGTGGACTTGGAGCATATGAAGAATGCTCATTGGATCACACATGAGCATCCTCTACACTGGGTCTTCCCAATTGCGAATGGCCAAAAGAGAAAGGTAGAGATTGGGAGAGTAATGGATTTATTGCGGGTCACTAATGACCCAACACTTATCTCCTTCAATCCACCTGAGGACGTTCTTATGCCCATGGGTCCTACGAGGAAGCTCACGACACGGGGTGGAGCTAGCTCATCTCAAGCACCGCCGGAGCAGCCTGTACACGAGCATCGCTTCCCGAGTCTCCCAGAAGGTTTGATGGATGACGACCCGCGTTTAGGCTGGATCGCCAAGGCTCTAAAGGCGACATGGGATGCAATGTCTTGCAAGTCCGACTGTATCCGTCCCCGCACACCGTCTCCGCGCAACACACCATCACCAGAGCATCATCATGACGAGGAGGAGGACTAGTTCCCTTCCTCCATTCCACTTTATCTTGTTTTTGTTTTTCCCTTTTCAAACATTTTCCCTTTAGCTTTTTAATTTCGGATTTTTGTTGGAATTTCAAACAAAATGTAAACTCGAATTTCTATTTTAAGGATTGCAGTGTGTTGTTCCATTAATCGTTTGTTGAATATCTGTAGATGCAGGTTTGGAACATCGAACCAAACACTTTTCGAAAAATCTACAAATGTGCAAATTTGGACAGAAGCTCATTCGTCGATCGACATGTTGTTTATGTCGATCAACAAGAGCACAAAATTGGAATTTTTCAACACCTCAACGGTTAAGGCAGAACGTAATCTGTCGATCGACATGATGTTTCTGTCGATCGACGGGTTCTTCAAGATTGTAAATTCTCTACTTTTTCGATCAAGTTCACGTTTCGTTTGATTTATTTTGCCAATCTCGGGCTTGATAACACTGGGGACAGTGTTGTTTAAGTCTGGAGGAGGGAACTACTAACGTATTTCTTTTTGTTTTGGTTTTGACTCATATTTTTTGGAAATTTTTTTGTTTTATCGAGTCAAAACTAGTAGAAATTTTTTTGTATTGGTTAAGTGGAGTGTCCTTTTCAGCGTGTGACCATTCTTCCAGGATCAGTTTCAGAGTCAGACTAATGAAAAATCCTAGGATCGACCGGTTAACTAGAAACATCCGCTACTTCCAGTATAATCCGCTAAGTCAGAGCTATTGCACGATTCTCTTTGGGATCAATGTCCATTGAGCTTGACTCCTCATTCGTACCTGATAAATGCAACCCCTGTTGATAGTAATGGTACTCCTCTCCCCATTCATAAGTTAAATATATATATATATATATATATATATATATATATATATATATATATATATATATATATATATTACTAGGATTGGGGTGAAATGATAGTTCTTGAGTACATGATGAGGAATAAATCCGGTGAATCTGTACTCGAGATGATCACGAGCATGTCTCCTCACAAGGAACAATCGTAGTGAGTCACGACCCTGTCTCCTCACAAGGAACAACATTAGTGAAATATGCACTGCTTTGAGTTCAGCAATCGCAAAAAAAAATAAAAAAATAAATGTGTATATATAAATATAGAACGAAATAAGTCTGGGGGAGAGAAAAAGAGTACCAAGTGTTGTATAGGTTGATTTGTCATGGTACAGTATGGAAATGAGTCTAGAAGGTTCATGGTATTGAGATCATTGAGGTCAAGCGATGAAGACTAACAGATTATGCTGCGAAGTGGTGAATGGATTTGGAAAGCCGTGTTTGTCTGCGGAGAAGTACATGGTGGTCTGATTTTGGTTGGTTCTAAATCATGTGGTTCACTAACTGGAAAGGTATGTTCTGTGTTTTCAACTTTTTCCATTCTTGGTTTATGATTTTGCTTGAGGACAAGCAAACGCTAAGTCTGGGGGAGTTGATATATCATGATTTTTACCCGATTTTAACCATGATATAAGCGGGTTTTGTATTAGTATTTTATGTATTTTTGTGTCTTTTGTAGTGTTTTGCAGAAAATGGTCATTTGGAGCTTAATGGTAACATTTGAAGCATTTTGGACCATTTTGGAGCGGAAGAGATACAAGTGGAATCGAGACCTTTAAAAGGTCCCTGTCGATCGACATAGTTTATCCACTGTCGATCGACAAAAGTTTTTAAAGACGTAGAAAATCTCCACAGATGCCCTCGTGTCGATCGACATGCGCTCTGTAAACCTTATTTTACCACTTGTATAAATACTTTTTACTCGTTTTTATTTAGAGAGATACAGTTTTATTAAGGAGGTAGAGAGAGAAAGAGAGACTTTTGGAGAAACTTTGAGAAGATCTACATGTTCTTGAGATCCAATGACTTAAAACCCTTTTGTATCATCTACTCTTACCTTTTAATGCAATCTTATTCAGTTAATATGATTTCATCATCTATTTCTGAGTAAATCACTTGTTAGGTTTTGGGATTTCTTGGGTTATGACTAGAAATCATTGAAATTGCATATTTGTTAAGGTTTATCCGTAGGTTCTTCATTTAAACTGTTATTAATGCTTGATTCTTGCTTAATCATTTCGAATCTTGATCTTAGGATTGTTGATTAGCCACGACAGTGGGATTAATAGCCTGAACTAGTTTAAATGGGCAAAATTACTTATTTGCAAAGAAATTTGGCTTAGGGACTTTGTGAACATATCGAGCTCATACTAAATGCTTGTTTAGATTCGACGAATTCGCAAAGAAATTTGGGATTCGAGGATCTAAAGATAGATAGCCTTCGTAACGACAGTTAGCTCGCTATATTTTCGTGTTTGAGTTCTAGAACGGCACTTAATTGAACCTCAACAATTGCGATATATTTTTTTCGAATCATTACCTAAAGAATTTCCATGACCTAGCTTTCATCTCTTTAAGTACTTAATCAACCCATCTTTTGTTTACTTGTTTTATAAACTGCTTTTACGCTTACAATCGTTTTACTTAGCATAATCTGAATACCGAGATTGATTGTGTATTCTAACTCCCTGTGGATACGATCCTTAAATACTACGATGATCTCTTTGTTTGAGAGAGTGGTTCTAGGGTAAATTTGAGCCCGCATCAGGGTACAACGTTCACAGAAGAAGGTAGTAGCAGTCGTGTTAATCGAAATCCAAACAATTGGTTATCCCAAGTAGATGACGAAGGGTCGACGACGGATGATGGTGAAGAAATTGATGATGAGTAATACATTACGTCATCAATAGAAGGAAATAAAAATAAATATGTGTTTATGTTAGCATTTTATTTGTAATACGTTTTTAAGCAATAATGTACTATATATATATCGATTGTTAATTAGTAATGTTAAAATAATAAAATAATGTAAAATATCATAATCTTATATTAATATAAGTTTCAAAAAATTTACTTTGGCACCCTAATACATTAATACAAATAACAAACAAGTACAAATTAAATTTTAACTTACCAAACTATAAATACAAAATTTTCGTCGTAATAACTTACCAAACTATAAATACAAAGTTGCGACGATTTTGCGTCGATTTGAATGTTTGGACGCAAAACCGTCGCAAAATTTGCGAGGATTTTGCGTCGACATCGCATAGTCGCCGCAATATCGTCGCAAATATTGCGAGGATTTTGCGTGGTAAGATATTTTGTAATAATAGCGACTACTTAGCGTCTGTTTTGCGAGGAAATAAAATTTGCTACCATTTGGCGACGAATTTATTACAACACGTGTTTATGATGTATACCGGACTATGTGTGCAATATTTTGGTCGCAAATGTGTCGCAAAATAGAGACAAAAATATCGCAAATTAGTAGCAAAACAAACCAATTTTCTATAAAAACCTCGAATGTGTGATGAACGAATTCACAACAAACATTCCAATCATAATCTAAAAACAATCCGAGGAGAATTTTTTTTCTTTCTAAGATTTCTTAAAGAGAAATTATTTTGATAATTAATCGAAGATGTCTTCGCATCATGAGGTCTACATGGTTCGAGCATGGATGTACAACGACCGCAAAGATCCAGAAACTGGCAAAGTGTCTAGAGAATTTAGAGAAGGGCTTGACCAGTTTTTGACCCAGGCGATAAACAACCAACGGGCTGTCACAGGATATACCAACGACGGTAACGTGAAAATTTTCTTTCCTTGTGTGAAATGCAAAAAATTTGCTCCACATGATACGCGAACTGTTTGGAAACATTTATTTACGAGGGGGTTTTTACCTAACTACTATGTTTGGTTTTCGCATGGGGAGGATTTTGTTGTCAATGTTCTGGGTAGTTCAAGTACGAGTAATTATCGTGGGAATGTAGAAGATGGAAGTAATTATGAGGATAGTAATTATCAGTATGATCATGATAATTTTAATGAATCTGCATATGGAAATACAGATGGGAATAGGTTTAATGATATGGTAAATGATGCATTTCAAGAAACTACTGCTTCGTGTAGTGATAATAGTTTTGAAGAACCAAACCTGAGTGCTAAATTTTTTTATGATATGTTAGATGCTGCTAACGAACCTATCTACGAAGGATGTAGAGAAGGGCTTTCAAAATTGTCGTTAGCATCTAGAATGATGACAATTAAAAGCGAAAATAACCTTAGTGAAAATTGCATGGATAAATGGGGTGAATTGTTTAAAGAGTATTTGCCAGAGGGTAATAACTCTGCAGAGAGTTACTATGAGATACAAAGATTGGTAGCAAATTTTGGATTACCGTCTGAGATGATTGATGTCTGCATTGATAATTGTATGATTTTTTGGAAAGATGATGCTCAGCTGCAGGAATGTCGTTCTTGCTCTCATCCAAGATATAAGAAGACTAGTGGTCGCACCAAAGTCCCATTCAAGCGTATGTGGTACCTTCCAATAACAGATAGGCTGAAGCGATTATATCAATCAGAGCAGACAGCAGGGGCAATGAGGTGGCACGTAGAACGAGGTGGCACGTAGAACACAATTGTGAGGAAGGGGTGGTCGCCCATCCATCATATGCAAAGGCGTGGAAACACTTTCACACGGTACATCCAGACTTTGCTGTAGAACATAGAAATGTGTATTTGGGTCTTTGCACTGATGGGTTTAGTCCTTTTGGGATGTCTGGTAGGCAATATTCGTTGTGGTCAGTCATAGTGACGCCATATAATCTCCCACCGAAAATGTGTATGCATCGAGAATTTTTATTTCTCAGCATTTTGGTTCCAGGGCCAAAGCATCCAAAAATATCACTTGATGTCTTCCTACAACCTCTTATCCAGGAACTAAAGCAGTTGTGGCATGTTGGTGTACGCACATTTGATTCGTCGAGCCGTAAGAACTTCAACATGAAGGTTGTCCTCATGTGGACGATAAGCGACTTTCCGGCGTATTGTATGCTATCTGGATGGACAACACACAGAAAGTTATCATGTCCTTATTGTTTAGATAAGAACGAATCATTTCAATTGTCAGCAGGAGGGAAAGCTTGCTGGTTTGACTGTCATCGTCGTTTTCTTCGAAGGGATCATCCTTATAGAAAGAGTAGGACGTTATTTCGAAATCGAGTTGTTAAAACCTCCCCCTTGGTTTACCTCTCACGTGAGGAGTTGGAAGAACAAATGGATGGATATGGTGCGGAAGAAACAGTAAAAGTTGGAGGTAATTGGCAAAGTAATCCAGCAAATATGCCTGTTGGGTATGGGGTATACCATAACTGGCATAAGAAAAGTATATTTTGGGAATTGCCTTACTGGAAGGAGCATCTGCTGAGGCACAACTTGGATGTCATGCATGTGGAGAAAAATTTCTTTGAGAATATTATACACACATTGTTGAATGTTACAGAGAAAACAAAAGACAATCGGAAATCTCGTCTGGATCTCGCGGCTTTATGCATAAGGCCTGAGTTGCATCTAACAGGAGATGGTAGGGCACCTATTCCCAGTTTTCGACTATCACTTGCCGCGAAGAATGCTTTGATTAACTGGGTTAAGGAGTGGGTGAAGTTCCCAGATGGCTACGTGTCAACTTTTTCGAGGTGTGTTGAGTAAGGGGGGAAATTTTCTGGGATGAAGAGCCACGATCGTCATGTGTTCATGCAGCGACTACTTCATTTTGCCTTTCAAGAGATGTTACCGCATGATGTACACGAGCCAATTGCAGGTGTTACGTTTATCTATGGTTATTAATATATACATACATGTATTTTGTAATTGTATTAATTAACTTACTCCAGACCGAATTGGAGTTTTAATTTAGGTATTGGAGCATTTTTCAGAGACATATGTGCCAGAACCTTAATGAAGGACGAAATCTCGAAGTTGAATTCAGACATTCCACTCACTATTTGCAACTTAGAGAAGATATTTCCACCTTCCTTTTTTGATGTGATGGAACATTTGGTTGTACACTTACCACATGAGTTAGATTTGGGTGGACCAGCCCAATTTTGATGGATGTACCCCTTCGAGAGGTTCTTCAAACATTTGAAGATGAAGGCGAAAAATCTCGCAAGAGTTGAGGGATCAATCATTGCTGGAAGTTTGACAGAGGAGACATCAAACTTCTCTACTTACTACTTTAGCCAAACCGTGAAAACTAAGAAAACCCGTCGTAGACGATACGACGATGGTGGGGTTGGCCGAACATATCACTTGGAGGGTGTACCAGATGTTTTCTGTGATGTAGGTCGGATGGGTGGAAAAGTGAAGGAATCAACGTGGTGTGATTTCAAGCATATGCAAGTTGCCCATACGTATATAATGCAAAATTGTAACTACTTTCAGCCATATGAGAGGTATATATATATATATATATGTATATATTTTTATATATTAATTGAAAATATATATACAACTAATTAATTAACGGGTGTACAGAATGTTAGAAGGTCAAATACGAGAAGCATTTCCTGAACTAAATGATGAAGAAGTTCAATTTTACCTACAAAGTGATTTTGCTGGCTGGATGCGGGAGAAGGTAAGAACCATATGCGCGCATGAGTTATATTAGTATTACTTATATATATATATACTAATTATTTATATTTGACACTAGGTGGCGAAGAAATCTCGACAAAGTTGGCCTTTATGGGTACATGAGTTTGTTTTGGGGCCCATTGCAAGCATAAAAACGAGTAAGATGCATTGTACTCACGGCTTTATTTTTCACACATTTCAGCATGGACAAAATAAAGCCACTGCAAATTATGGTATTCATGTCCCGGGCGATACAAACTTCTATGGTATTTTGAAAGAAATCATTGAGATTGAGTATGTTGGTGTGTTGAACTTGAAAAGTGTATTATTTCGTTGTGATTGGTTTGATCCAACCAATGGTCTCGGGGTTAGAACCAGCAAATTTGGAGTTGTTGATGTAAAAGGAAATAGGAGCTACACTGACAAGTTTGAGCCATTTGTCTTAGCATCCCAAGCAGAGAAAGTAATCTTCATTCCTTACCCTTGTACTCGTGGACGACGGGATCAAGATTGGCTATCCGTTATTAAAGTTAACCCAAGGGGTCGAATTGTCGGGGGGTTAGTAGCTGATGCTGATGATGATCAACCCCCAGTGCAACTTGCAAGAACCGAAGAAGTTTTGATCCCTACAGAGGTAACCACCGATTTGACAAGAATTGACCCACTTCATAGTGGTCTTGATGTGATATTCGAGGATTCAGAAGGAAACGAAGATGAGTTTGATGAAGACGAAGAGGAAGATGAGGACGACGATGATGACGAAGATGGCGGAGTAGAACGTTATGTTTCTGATCATGACGAAGAAGATTAATAAAATTAATATTAATTATGTGTATATATTAAGTATGTATTTTCGAGTGTGGTGCAAAAATATTTTTTTTTTAAACAAGATATATAACAATTTGCTACGTTTTTGCGAGGAAATCGTCACAAAAACGTAGCAAACTCCTATACCCTAAACTCTAACCAATCCATTATTTATATTGGCTCTTCTTCGAATATAAAAACATATCATAGATGCCCTAATTGATATATAACATTATTTGCATCCATGTGCAAGTATTAAGAATAAGTAAAAAACACTAATGTTTAGGGTATAACAATTTGCTACGTTTTTACGAGGAAATCATCGCAATTTCGTCGCAAAAACGTAGCAAACTCCTATACCCTAAACTCTAACCAATCCATTATTTATATTGGCTCTAATTGATATATAACATTATTTGCATCCATGTGCAAGTATTAAGAATAAGTAAAAAACACTAAGGTTTAGGGTATAACAATTTGCTACGTTTTTGCGAGAAAATCGTCGCAAGTATTAAAATTTGCGACGTATTTGCGACGATTTCCTCGCAAAAACGTAGCAAACTCCTATACCCTAAACTCTAACCAATCCATTATTTATATTGGCTCTTCTTTGAATATAAAAACATATCATAGAGGCCCTAATTGATATATAACATTATTTGCATCCATGTGCAAGTATTAAGAATAAGTAAAAACACTAAGGTTTAGGGTATAACAATTTGCTACGTTTTTGCGAGGAAATCGTCGCAATTTCATCGCAAGTATTAAGATTTGCGACGTATTTGCGACGATTTCGTCTCAAAATCGTAGCAAACTTCTATACCCTAAACTCTAACCAATTCATTATTTATATTGGCTCTTCTTCGAATATAAATGTATGAGTCGTCTAATAAATAACAATCCCTCTATAATTGTTGAAATAAAAAACTTATTAAAACTTGATCGAGCAACACATATAACGAAGTATCACATACATGCACTTATATTAAGAATATGATCAATCTATCATTTTTGCCGGTTTTACGAAAAACATCAATTAGTTGACTACCTTTGCTTCATACATGGACTAAGAACCTAAACAAGTGTATATTTAACTTTTATGAATCGTAATTTTGGTCTAAAACATCCAAACCCCTAAGTATACCCTAAACCTCGTTTGCGTGGGATTTGCGACGAAATCGTCGCAAATGCGTCGCAATTGTTAATTTGCGAGGTATTTGCGACGAAGTCATCGCAAATCCGTTGCTAAATTTGCTACATTTTTGCGACCATAGTTACGGTCAACTCTATTAATTGGTCGTACATTCACCTTGAGATTTACAGTTTGCGAGGCATTTGCGACGATTTGTTTTAATGTTTGCGAGGCATTTGCGACGTTTTATGGGCGGGAAACGAAAAGTGTGGCGACAAACATGCATTGGGTGAAATATGCGGCCCAATTTGCGACCAAATTGCGACGGAATTGCGAGGAAAAGTTTTCCCTATATAAGCAATTCCAATCCCTCGCTCATTCCTCACAACTCTCTTTTCTCTCTACAAAAAACGTTTCTCTCTCTACAAAAAAGTTCCGTCGACCTTCCAAATCCTTCCCGTTCGATCCCTCGACCTTCCAAATCTTTCCCGACCTTATAAGGTAATTCTCTAAATTTTCTTTTATGATTTTTAAATTTTTCTTTCGTATATAATTTATTAGTTAATTGTGGTTTATAGGAGAATGGTTAGGAATAATTAATTACGAATGGAATTGTACTAGCGAATTGAGGATTAATTAATATTGTTATTATAATAGTTAAAATTGTTAATTTACTAATTTTGTTAAATTATTTAATGTTATCATTAAAATTGTTAAAATCAATATTAGTTTACATATTTTTTTAATATGCTATTACTAATTTCAAAAATTATAAAATTTATTTAATTAGATGGCGGAGAACGAGTATACCTATAGCGAGTTCGTACAGACCTTTGTTGGTCGTGGTAGAGGTCATTCACGACCAGGCCAGCGTACACATCCCACGCACACCTCTGCTTCCCACTCTGGTTCCCACTCTGGTTCCAGGATGCCTGAGTCACAGCCGACGCCACCTCCCGAGGCAAACCCTGGACGAGTTCTTTCATGGGATGACATGACCTTGGGGCAGCTTCTCGTGAGTCCCGGACGGCAGGTTCTTCCCTATTTAGAACCTGAGCCTACCGGCAACGCTGTGTGGTAAGTAAACTTTTTTAAATAGTTTTAATTTAATTTTGTTTAATAATTATTAATATATTTACACATAATATGCTTTTTATATATTTTTTTTGGTTTTGCAAAAATTCTGTCGGAAAGGATGTTAGAAAGATCATAGAGCGGGATTTCAAGATGTGCCACACGAGTTGGAAGTATGTTACCCCGGAGATCAAGGATCGGTGGTACAAAACATTCGCGGTAATTTTTTTTTATATTTTTTTTAATTTTTATTTATTTATTCAATTTTGTAATTTTCTAACTTATGTTCTAATTTATGACAATTTGCAGCAAAAATACTATTGGGATCCCGCGATTAATGGTTTAATTCGTGAGGAATTTGAGGAGAAAGCGAAGAACCGTCTCAACGACCAAATAGGACGGTGGAAGAAGAAGTGGAAAAAGAATCCGGATCCGAAGGTATGTATGCCATCTTTCTTCGATCCCAATATTTGGGTTGGCCTTGTCGCCTTCTGGCAGTTGAAGACATCTCTGGCAGTTGAAGACATCTCTGGAGATGGCTGCCTGGTGCTTGGCTGCTCGATTGACGAAGGTTGGCGGTACTGACCAGCCTTCAAAACACTGTTCGGGACAGATTTCTTATGCTCAGCATGCTGTTAACATTGTAAGTTATTAATTTTTTTACTTTCAATTTTTACGGTCACAAAAATCTCAACTTCTAATATGTTTTCATTTTCAGGCCGTGGATAAGGGAGTTCCCGCAACGATGCCAGAGGTTTGGGAGAAGACCCACCGCAAGCCGGACGAGACATGGGTTGATGAACGTGTGCACAAGCTCTACGACGATGTCATTGACCGAGTCGAAGAACTCTCAACCCAGCTTACTCCCGATGGTCAACCTACTCAGATGACACCGATGGCGATCAACCAGGTCGCATTACAGGTAAAAACTTAACATTTTTAAAAATAAAATAATATTTTTATTATTTATGTAAAATTGTAAACTTTTAATTTTATTTTGTAGATGGCTCCTCGAACCCGTAAGGGAAAGATGGCATTTACCGGATCTATCCGGACGGATAATCACGGAGTGCCATATTCTCCTGTTTCGAGATTTGCGACGGATCCGCAATTAGCCAAGGAGCTCCAGGAAACAAAACAACGGCTCGGCGAAACGGAAAAAAAGTTCGAGAGGCAAATGACCGTCTATGATAATATGTTCGCGGAGTTAGCGAAGACGAACCCCGTCCTTGGCGAGATTATGCGACGGGGACCAGACAACGAAGAAGGCACATCGACGACCAGGGATCCGCTCGATGATATTAATTTCGATTAGATTTATGTATTTTCGGTTTTATTAGATTTGTTTTCGGATTTAGATTTACGTATTTTCGGTTTTAAAATACATTATTTTATGTTTAATATTTAATTTAAGATATATATATTTTTTTTTAAATTATAAATTATAATTATTTTTTTTAATAAATTACATCGAAAACCCTCGCAAAACCGTCGCAAAAAACAGACGCAAATGCATCGCAAAACTATTCGTCGCAAAAATATCGCAAAAAAATAGTCGCACAACCGTCGCAAATTTTAGCCGCAAATCACTCGCAAAATGCCGCCGACGGATTTGTGACGAAAATTATATTTGCGGCGATTTTTGGTTTGCGACGAGCCAGTTGCGACAAACCAAAAATCGTCGCAAAACCGTCGCAAATGGACAATTACGACGGTTTTGCGACGATAATGGCCCTCGCAAATGCATCTGTTTTCTTGTAGTGATTCACGTATTAAACTAGGTGAATTTTCACCAATCTTAGTGTTTTACCACTCAAGTCTTCACACACAATGACTCTAACTAGTAACTAATACGTACAACCACTCAAAATAATACAATCAAATTCGTTTAAACTGAGAAAAAATTAAGGATTTATCTTAGTATTGGTAGGTAAACATATATTTTCAAAAAACATTTAACTATTTTAGCATTTTAGCTCTAAGTCTTTCAACAACCATAATTAATACACCCACTCACACTAATGCAATCAAGTAAAATGGTCCAACCAATAGTTACTTTATATGTATATATTCATTTAATCTATTGAGATAATTCTTGATAATACATATTGTCATATTGAAACAAAAAGAAAAATTGGTAACTTTAACCATCTTTCGCCATTCCTCAAGCACACATATATATTCTAATAATTCATCAACTGAATTCTGCAGATTTCATTGTTTTGGTCATATGTATTAACCAAAACTAGCTAGGAACTTACACAGTCTAGTTAATGACTTCCTCGTCAAACTTCACCATAGCTCTTGTCATCCCTGAAACAGTAGTCTTGTTTTGTGCCTTAAACGAGATTCCAATTAGAGATTCATATGAACAAAAATAAGTATTAGTTTAATTATTTTAGTATTTAATTAAAATTGGGTTTGTTGATCAAATGTATATCTGTTATGCAATCCACCATGCACTAAACATCATTACACTTACATAATTACATAAACTTTTACATGAAACCACAAATAAATTCAGGTTAAGAATTAACTACATAGGAAACCACAAAGAGTTGTTGAAGCGACTAAAGATACTAGTCTATATATATCATGATGGTACCATCTTCATTTTTTTTTTTTTTTGTTCAACATGGTATCATCTTCATAATATATGATAATATTCTCCAAGAAGAAGAAAAAAAACAATTATTGTCGATCTTAATCTCTATGCATGATAATGGATTGGGAACACACTTTGTTATAATTTGTGCTTACCCGATTTAAACTATATAATTATATTAATCATCCATCGGAAAAAAATCTTGCTTTCTTAAACATTTTATCAAAATTGGTAATTTCACACCATTATCTCCATTCCTCAAATCTATCCAATCATACCATTATCACTGTTTCTGATTCTTATACATTTTTACATAGCCATATAACCAGCTCACACTAATCTTCTTGTAATTTTTTACCTTAAATAAGATTCCAAATCGAGACTAATGCAAAAAGATATGTATTCACTAAATCCCAAGCCTCTTGGAACCACACTCTGAGCAGAATTTCGATGTCTCTCTCAAGTATTGTGCTCCACATTGGTCACAAAATTTCGCCGGACTCGCTGGCTATGAAAAAGACAATATAAACATATGAGAGAGAGTGATTCGAAATCATCCAACTGGAACAGTAGAGGTTTTGGAGATTAGTAGTACCATGACATGGCTTCCGGTGAGGGGTTGCAAGCAAGCCATGTGCTGCGAAATAGACGGTGATTGATGCGTGTGGGATAGTTCAGGTTCGCATTGATGATTCTGACCGGGAAAATGCGTTGCTGCGTGTTGGCTTTGGTATATAGCTTGATGATGGTGAATAGATTGATTAAACTGATGAGAGAGAGATGACATATGATGTTTCGAAGGAGAAGGAGTGTGTTGTTCCTGCAATTACCGTAAGATGGTTAATGAAATTCGACAAGCTCGAGATTTGGTGTCATTAGTGTATAGATTTGGAAGGAGTATTGTACTTACTTCACTAACCGAGCGAAATCCTTGTGTATTACCTAAACTCGAAGAATCTATACCCGGAAATGTCTGCAAAACAAAGATAAATCGAACATTTACACCGTTACTTGTATTGGTTTAAGCAGAGGGTTGATCGGTCTTACGGACAAGCCATGGAGGCTAGAAACAGAGTTTTGAACACGCCTATGTTTATGTCGCGGGCAATAGAATTTATAATCTCTAGCCGAAACCGCCACTTCATTACGGCCTGTTAATCGCTTAAACCTGTAACGGCAAATATCCAATTATATTAGTGATGTAACTAACTCAATATTCACTTTGACAATGGTAAAAAGCCGTATTTTTTTCACCATTCCGCGTCTTCAATAGGCATATCAACAGGCTTTTCAACGATATCCAAACCATTAACGACCACAAACCGAACTCGTTTCTCTTCTTGTATTACCAATTCCGGAAATCTTGCCCTCGTTTCAACCGAAGTCGCCAATTCTCTTCTCCTATACATACAAGTACCTTTCTTCGGAAACTTCTTTGTTAATTTTCTATACAAACCACCCGCTGCTTCAAGAGCTACCCCGATCGTCTTTTCCCGTATTCCATTCAAAGAAGCAAGCCTCACATTTGCTTCACCGACTAAAGTCTCGTATAAATTTGCAATATACATCAACGGTAATGCAAAACTCGGATCACCTTCATATCGTGTATCATCCGACTTCCTCTTAACTTTACCCGTTTCTTGATCGCGCTTATTGTTCTCACAAACTTCAATCACATGTTGACTAATAAAGTAATCCAATATGATTTGCAGAAACTTTCCCCTCGCTGATTCAATCGGCGAAACATCTAAACACAAATACGATAAACGAATCAACACACTAGTCAAAAACATTCCAATATATTGAGATGATCCTTAATACCTTCAATGTTCAACATGTTAGATCCACCTTCTTCAACACCTTCGTTATGAATTTGCATCGAGTTTCTATACGATTCGTGCATACAATCCTGAAATTACACGAAATCCATAACCATTCTCAGCCTAATTCGAGCTAAGTTACGCATAAAACCCGAAAAATCGAGATCGAATTCCGATTTACGAACCGCGGAAGAGGAATCGCGGTCGTTGTCACCACCGATATCTCGCGGAGGACCATCGACGGAGTTAAGATCGTGAAGGGAATTTCCGATGTACGAATCAGCCGATCCCAAATTGTAATGCTGTACTCGAACCCTAGCTCCCATTTCTTCCTCGAAACAATCGGAAAAACACAAACACAAATTTCGAGAAATCAGAATCAATTTAACCGTTTTCGATTACAGATTCAACTCGACAAGTTGCAGAACCATCTAAAAATCGCATCTTTCTCATAGCTCGATCTCGTTGAGAGAGACGAAGAGATTAACAAACGGCTATACAAACCGTGAGAGAATCCGAGCCTGAATCCGTACCTGAGCTTATCGTATGGCGAGTAAAGATCTCCGAACCTGGCTCAAGACTCCGCACCTGTTACCGAGCCAGTCTAAGTCTTTGGAAACTCTCTCACAAGTTTTTTTTTTTTTTGCACAAAACTACTAATAAATAATATTAAAATATTTTTTAATTCACTTAAATTTAACATTTTAAGTGAATAAATTATGCTAATCCAAAAACCTTTCAGTTTTTTTTTTATTGGCAAAGAGACATTAATATTCTTCAAAATATCAACGTTTAACCTTCTCTGTATAGTGAAAACTCATATTTGTTCAAGACTAAATTATTCAATCTATCAATTAAAGAAATACATTTTGGAGAAATACTTGCAAATATTGATTTTTGTTTGGGTACTAGCATTTTTCCAAATCGTATGTCATAATATTGATTTTGGTTTGGGTACTAGTTTTTTTTCTTATATTGCAAAATCGTTTTTAATGAAACTATTTTTCTAAATTTTGCTCATATATCGCTTATATTTTAGTTATGTTTTGCTTCTTATTGCTTTCTTTTGATCAATAACACGCCTCTCTCCCTTTCTAATCATACAACCAAAGGCCTTTTATATCACGTCTTAGGGCTTCTCCCAAACCAGCAATTTAACTCAAACCGAAATTGATCCGAAACAATGGTGTCGATCGACACCCACCACTGGTGCATCCATGATGCATATGTACTCACTGCCTCTCTTACTTATGATGCATTACACCCATCCTCTAACGGTTAGGCAGCTTGATAACTTGAGGCACCAAGCGACTCAGATTGTATCGATGAGGCTTACCCGAGCAGAGCCGCCTCTAAGGCAAGAAGTAGTTGAATACATGCTTGACATGGGTTCAGAAGGAGGATACAAATGTGGATACAACGGTGGATGAGATTGGACACCAGCGTGAAACATTAGTAAAAAAAAATCGTTTCTAATTTTGCTCCTATATCGCTTATATTTTAGTTATGTTTTGCTTCTTATTGCTTTCTTTTGATCAATAACACGCCTCCCTCCCCTTCTGATCATACATCCAAAGGCCTTTTATATCACGTCTTAGGGCTTCTCCCAAACCAGCAATTTAACTCAAACCGAAATTGATCCGAAATAATGGTGTCGATCAACACCCACCACTGGTGCATCCATGATGCATATGTACTCACTGCCTCTCTTACTTATGATGCATTACATCCACCCTCTAACGGTTAGGAAGCTTGATAACTTGAGGCATCAAGCGGCTCAGATTGTATCGATGAGGCTTACCCGAGCAGAGCCCCCTCTAAGGCAAGAAGTAGTTGAATACATGCTTGACATGGGTTCAGAAGGAGGATACAAATGTGGATACAACGGTGGATGAGATTGGACACCAGCGTGAAACATTAGTAAAAAAAAAATCGTTTCTAATTTTGCTCATATATCGCTTATATTTTAGTTATGTTTTGCTTCTTATTGCTTTCTTTTGATCAATAACACGCCTCCCTCCCCTTATGATCATACATCCAAAGGTCTTTTATATCACGTCATAGGGCTTCTCCCAAGCCAGCAATTTAACTTAAACCAAAATTGATCTGAAACAATGGTGTCGATCGACACCCACCACTGGTGCATCCATGATGCATATGTACTCACTGCCTTTCTTACTTATGATGCATTACATCCATCCTCTAACGGTTAGGCAGCTTGATAACTTGAGGCATCAAGCGACTCAGATTGTATCGATGAGGCTTACCCGAGCAGAGCCGCCTCTGAGGAAAGAAGTAGTTGAATACATGCTTGACATGGGTTCAGAAGGAGGATACAAATGTGGATACAACGGTGGATGAGATTGGACACCAGCGTGAAACATTAGTAAAAAAAATCGTTTCTAATTTTGCTCATATATCGCTTATACTTTAGTTATGTTTTGCTTCTTATTGCTTTCTTTTGATCATTAACACGCCTCCCTCCCCTTCTGATCATACATCCAAAGGCCTTTTATATCACGTCTTAGGGCTTCTCCCAAACCAGCAATTTAACTCAAACCGAAATTGATCCGAAACAATGGTGTCGATCAACACCCACCACTGGTGCATCCATGATGCATATGTACTCACTGCCTCTCTTACTTATGATGCATTACATCCACCCTCTAACAGTTAGGAAGCTTGATAACTTGAGGCATCAAGCGGCTCAGATTGTATCGATGAGGCTTACCCGAGCAGAGCTCCCTCTAAGGCAAGAAGTAGTTGAATACATGCTTGACATGGGTTCAGAAGGAGGATACAAATGTGGATACAACGGTGGATGAGATTGGACACCAGCGTGAAACATTAGTAAAAAAAAAACCGTTTCTAATTTTGCTCATATATCGCTTATATTTAAGTTATGTTTTGCTTCTTATTGCTTTCTTTTGATCAATAACACGCTTCCCTCCCCTTATGATCATACATCCAAAGGTCTTTTATATCACGTCATAGGGCTTCTCCCAAGCCAGCAATTTAACTTAAACCGAAATTGATCCGAAACAATGGTGTCGATCGACACCCACCACTGGTGCATCCATGATGCATATGTACTCACTGCCTCTCTTACTTATGATGCATTACATCCATCCTCTAACAGTTAGGCAACTTGATAACTTGAGGCATCAAGCGACTCAGATTGTATCGATGAGGCTTACCCGAGCAGTGCCGCCTCTAAGGCAAGAAGTAGTTGAATACCTGCTTGACATGAGTTCAGAAGGAGGATACAAATGTGGATACAACGGTGGATGAGATTGGACACCAGCGTGAAACATTAGTAAAAAAAAATCGTTTCTAATTTTGTTCATATATCGCTTATATTTTAGTTATGTTTGCTTCTTATTGCTTTCTTTTGATCAATAACACGCCTCCCTCCCCTTCTGATCATACATCCAAAGGCCTTTTATATCACGTCTTAGGGCTTCTCCCAAACCAGCAATTTAACTCAAACAGAAATTGATCCGAAACAATGGTGTCGATCGACACCCACCACTGGTGCATCCATGATGCATATGTACTCACTGCCTCTCTTACTTATGATGCATTACATCCATCCTCTAACGGTTAGGCAGCTTGATAACTTGAGGCATCAAGCGACTCAGATTGTATCGATGAGGCTTACCCGAGCAGAGCCGCCTCTAAGGCAAGAAGTAGTTGAATACATGCTTGACATGGGTTCAGAAGGAGGATACAAATGTGGATACAACGGTGGATGAGATTGGACACCAGCGTGAAACATTAGTAAAAAAAAATCTTTTCTAATTTTGTTCATATATCGCTTATATTTTAGTTCTGTTTGCTTCTTATTGCTTTCTTTTAATCAATAACACGCCTCCCTCCCCTTCTGATCATACATCCAAAGGCCTTTTATATCACGTCTTAGGGCTTCTCCCAAACCAGCAATTTAACTCAAACAGAAATTGATCCGAAACAATGGTGTCGATCGACACCCACCACTGGTGCATCCATGATGCATATGTACTCACTGCCTCTCTTACTTATGATGCATTACATCCATCCTCTAACGGTTAGGCAGCTTGATAACTTGAGGCATCAAGCAACTCAGATTGTATCGATGAGGCTTACCCGAGCAGAGCCGCCTCTAAGGCAAGAAGTAGTTGAATACATGCTTGACATGGGTTCAGAAGGAGGATACAAATGTGGATACAACGGTGGATGAGATTGGACACCAGCGTGAAACATTAGTAAAAAAAATCGTTTCTAATTTTGCTCATATATCGCTTATATTTTAGTTATGTTTTGCTTCTTATTGCTTTCTTTTGATCAATAACACGCCTCCCTCCCCTTCTGATCATACATCCAAAGGTTTTTTATATCACGTCTTAGGGCTTCTCCCAAACCAGCAATTTAACTCAAACCGAAATTGATCCGAAACAATGGTGTCTATCGACACCCACCACTGGTGCATCCATGATGCATATGTACTCACTGCCTCTCTTACTTATGATGCATTACATCCATCCTCTAACGGTTAGGCAACTTGATAACTTGAGGCATCAAGCGACTCAGATTGTATCGATGAGGCTTACCCGAGCAGAGCCGCCTCTAAGGCAAGAAGTAGTTGAATACATGCTTGACATGGGTTCAGAAGGAGGATACAAATGTGGATACAACGGTGGATGAGATTGGACACCAGCGTGAAACATTAGTAAAAAAAAAATCGTATCTAATTTTGCTCATATATCGCTTATATTTTAATTATGTTTTGCTTCTTATTGCTTTCTTTTGATCAATAACACGCCTCCCTCCCCTTCTGATCATACATCCAAAGGTCTTTTATATCACGTCTTAGGGCTTCTCCCAAACCAGCAATTTAACTCAAACCGAAATTGATCCGAAACAATGGTGTCGATCGACACCCACCACTGGTGCATCCATGATGCATATGTACTCACTGCCTCTCTTACTTATGATGCATTACATCCATCCTCTAACGATTAGGCAGCTTGATAACTTGAGGCATCAAGCGACTCAGATTGTATCGATGAGCCTTACCCGAGCAGAGCCCCCTCTAAGGAGAGAAGTAGTTGAATACATGCTTGACATGGGTTCTGAAGGAGGATACAAATGTGGATACAACGGTGGATGAGATTGGACACCAGCGTGAAACATTAGTAAAAAAAAAATCGTATCTAATTTTGCTCATATATCGCTTATATTTTAGTTATGTTTTGCTTCTTATTGCTTTCTTTTGATCAATAACACGCCTCCCTCCCCTTCTGATCATACATCCAAAGGCCTTTTATATCACGTCTTAGGGCTTCTCCCAAACCAGCAATTTAACTCAAACAGAAATTAATCCGAAACAATGGTGTCGATCGACACCCACCACTGGTGCATCCATGATGCATATATACTCACTGCCTCTCTTACTTATGATGCATTACATCCATCCTCTAACGGTTAGGCAGCTTGATAACTTGAGGCATCAAGCGACTCAGATTGTATCGATGAGGCTTATCCGAGCAGAGCCGCCTCTAAGGCAAAAAGTAGTTGAATACATGCTTGACATGGGTTCAGAAGGAGGATACAAATGTGGATACAACGGTGGATGAGATTGGACACCAGCGTGAAACATTAGTTAAAAAAAAATCGTTTCTAATATTGGTTTGGGTACTAGCTTTTTTTCCTATATTGCAAAATTGTTTTAAATGAAATGTTTTTTCAATTTTGGTCATATTTTAGTTATGTTTTGCTTCTTATTGCTTTCTTATTGTTAAGTAGGAATCGAACCCCGCGAAATGGCGGGGGGGGGAAGAATCTCCCCTACTATAATTTTTTCAATAAATTGTGGTCACAATTAAAAACATAATTTATTTTTGACACATGCAAACATAAATCTATAATCATCTCTAATATATTTTAAAACATGATTATCATCAATTTTCAAGATTTTTGTGAACGCAAACAAAGATACAATTTATTTTTGAGACACATGCAAACATATAATCATCTCTAATATATTTTAAAACATGATTATCATCAATTTTCAAGTTTTTTGTGAACGCAACCAAAGATACAATTTATTTTTGAGACATATGCAAACATATAATCATTCTAATAGATTTTAAAGCATAATTACTATCAATTTTTAAGTTGAGGCAATCGAAACCGGACTTATAAAGACTATATAACTAAAAATATTTAAACGTATTTATATACGAAGTCAGATAAAAATAAACCAACGAAAGTTAGTAATATATTTCAAAGAAAACATAAAATACCTTGAAATAAAAGTAATCATAACAAAGAAATAATGAAGAAAAAAAAAGAGTAGTCCTATTGTACATTAATAATAACCCTAAACAACAATTGTATTGAAGAAAATAAACAGAACCCTAATATTCATTAAGAACGGTAAAACGAGTTTTTCAAAACATAAGTGACTCAGTGACTTAATAACATTTTGATAAGGTAATTCGAAATCTTAAAAAAGTGTTGTTTTGTTTCTCACATTTGTATCTACACATTTTTAATTGTAGATAATTCTTTCGATCATGTTTTATCAATGATGAATTATAAGTTTCATGTTTAGATTGTTTATTTTTTTGCCATTGAAATTTGAGAGTGGTAAATATAAATACAAAGTAGTTATTTTAATGAAAAGACACCATTTGGAGAGTTGTAACTTTTCATTTAGTAGGTAGTTATTTTATTTAATGAAAAATCACCATTTCAAAAATATATGTTCAATTAGTAGACATGAAGAATGAAAAGACAACTTTTAAAAATTACTAAAGAATTGTTTTGGGAAAAATCACAACCCGAAGAATAGCCATGAATGATTATCATATTCATAAGGAAAAATGATTCTTAGCTACACGAAGTATTAACTAATATATTGCAAACCATCCAAAGTATAGAAATGTCTTCTAAGCTACACAAACTATTATGTAACACATGGTGACATACACCAAGTATATGTAAACATGTTAAAAACCACAAATTGGTGCTTTTGAAAAATATTATCAATTTAGGGATCAATCTGTAATTAATTTCATACAAAATAAATACTTAAAAATAGAAAATTTTAAAAATATAAATTTAGATAAATTGAAACACCAAATACAATTACAAAAATTTAAGAAAAAATAATAATGAAAATATTCGATTAAAAACTAAATTATAGTTTCAGTTTTAAAATATACTAAATTATTTTTGTTAAATTCAAAAATTATTAAAAATTTGTAACTTCAAAAAGTTCTTAGTTTCTAAAAAGTAATTGAAAATGTAAGGTATACAGGGATCTAAATATATGTATTTTAAAACCAATTAAATTTATCAAATAAAATTTTTTTAAATGTTGGTCGACAAATATATTTAAAATTCTGTTGAATAAATTTCAATAGTTTACAATAAAACACACAAATGACATATATTACACTTTTGTATGAGAATTGTTTTTGTAACATTGGGTCACAAATAAAAGACTCGTTAGCCTAATCCTTAAAAAAATAAATTAGACTGGTTTTTTTTTGACAACAAAAAAATTGCACTCTTTGTATAGAAAATTACAACTAGTTTTTTTTACTTCTATCCCAATATTAAACAGCGAATTGCAATGTAATTTTATAAGTTTTATAATGAGAATAAAATTTTATAAGTTTTATAAGTTTTACAATGAGAATAAAATTTAATTTTTATTCGAAATTTATGTAATTTTAGAAATTTTGGGATTTTATGGATTTTCTTTCGATTTCTTAAATTTTGTATGTTTTTAACTTGCTTTTGGATTTTTTTTATAAACTTATAGATTTTATTTAAAATAATTGCATATTAATCCCAAACTAATAATCTTATATATAATAGCAAAGCCAAACAAATGAATATTTTTTTGGTTGGTTCTTTTGGTTTATTTATAGTGGTTGGTTTTACGGTTTGTGTCTTTTCATTTGGGTTACGACTTATCGTACGTTGGTGTTTTTTCATTTGGATTGTGAATGTTCATGAAAGGATGTGCCTTTTCTATTTCGTAGGGTCGCACCTTTTCGGAAATAACAGTTTTATACTTAGTTTGAAAGGTTGTGTCTTTTCATAGAGTCGCATTTTTTCGAAAATAACCGTTTTATGGTTATTTCGTAGGGTTGTATCTTTTCGCATATAATTAGTGGTTGTTTTAAAGAGTCATGTCTTTTCATTTGGGTTGCAACTTTTCGTAAATATAACTGTTTACTCATTCTTTTGAAAAGTTACATCTTTTGATTACAATTATCTCGCCAAGAGGTGCAAATATGTTTTTTGATTATTCATAGGATTGTGACTTTTCGTTAAAAAAAATCATTTAATAGTTATTTCCAAAAATTATATAGATTCGTATTTTTCTAAAAAATCCATATTATGGTTATTTAAAAGGGTTGGTTCATTTCAAATATGTAAGGTCGCAACTCCTCGAAAATAACCGCTTTATGGTTTATTTTGTAGAGTTAAATTATAGGGTAATTAGCATGTATAATAGTATTTATACTCTTAATTAAATATCTAACATCTACTAAATCATAATTTAGTATCTAACTTTTAGTGTACATAAAGGTCATATTATACCCTTATACTATTAATCAGTTTTTACCTTAAAAAAATAAAAATAAAATAAAACACTAAAATTTACCCGAATATACAACCCTAATCATTATTAAATCTCCTTTGTCTCATCGCCTCTGCCTCTCTCTCTCGGCAGCTCCTCTCTTTTTCTTCTTCATATTTGTTTTTTTAAATTGATGATATGTTTCTCGTCATTACCTAACAGTTGCGTACAAGGTCCTTCTTCTTCTTCTTATCGATTTTTCCTTGCTTGATTTTTCTATGGCTAGGAAATTATATAACTATGTAGCTTGATCTGTGTAACGTTTTTTCACAGTGGACTATTTTAATGACTATGATGATATGATAGCTAACTATCTGTATATAACCAGTGAATACTGATCAACTATATTGATAAACATATATACCTAAAGATATATAGTTAAAATGATTATTGTGATGTTTATATAGTGAACTATATTTTTATTTGAATAGCTAACTAACGTTTACACAATGAATTAAATATCGTCATAAGCGAACTATATATTTATTGAATTATTGTTTATATAGGGAACTATGTTATTATATTAATATATTTAAACATCATATATAGTGAACTATATTTTCATTGAATAACTACTAATGCTTACATAGTCGACTAAATATTGTTATAGTGAACTATATTTTCTTTTGAATACCTATTAAAGCTTACATAGTCAACTAAATATTGTTATATAGTGAACTATATTTTCTTTTGAATACCTATTAAAGCTTACATAGTTAACTAAATATTGTTATATAGTGAACTATATTCTTACATTATATAGTAAACTATATTTTTATATAGTGAACTATATTCTTACATTATATAGTGAACTATATTTTTATATTCTGATATTTATATGGTAAATAACCAAATATTTGAAGAAAATTATGATTTCCAAGTCACTGATTTATCAAATCTTTTAAATAGTTAATAACTTTCCTTACTAATTTTTGATTTATTGAAATAAATTATGATTATTTTTTTATTTATTGATACTTTCCTTAAACTTTCGTAGGGGCAATATCATCCCATTATTTTTTCTCTCTGCTACTTAACTAAATTTAATTATCAACAAGTTAGTTTCCTAATTATAGCTCCCTAAAGTAATATTCAACTAATTAACCCTAAATTAAATGATTCTGTAAATAATAATAACAATCCTCAAAAAAATAATCAAAGAATTGTGTCCTTTCAAATAAACGTATTTATAATTTTTTGGGTTTTCGGATAATTAACAATTTTGATATTGAAAGAATTACATATTTAATTAACTGGCATGTGTCATCATCTAAACGATATTATACACGTGTCGCGATCTCGTGAGTTACAATTTTGCTCACTCTCCTTTATATAATAAGATGTGGTTTTATAATGTTTTTCAAAAATGTGTCTTTTGTAATTAACCGTTTTAATACTTTTTTGAATGGTTGCAATCTTTCATGACAAGACCATTCTGTTTTATATATATATGTGTCTTACTAATTGTTCTATGTATTCTTAATCTTGGCTTCAAATTTTATAACTCACTTTAAAAACAATAATCATCAAAAACGCCATTTTTTAAATTATTTAAAATTTTTGATCTTTTTACCATTGTAGAAGTTCATATAATTCTTAATTTGCTTCAATAATTTTGGAATTCATTAAACAGTGTAGATTTTATTGCTAAATTATCCAAAATTTCAATGTAGGCAATGTATGACCGTGTAGTTCTGAAATTATTTTTTAGTGTCATATTTTTTCCAAAAAAAACTGCTTTATGATTAGTTTGAAAAGTTGTATTCTTTTAATTAATGTTGGTTGACAAAAAAAGAAAGAAAAGTTGTATCCTTTTAAATTAGTAATGTCGTGTATGCTCGAATTATTTTCTAGAGTCGTATTTTTTTTTCCAAAAAACCGCATTATGATTATTTTGAAGGGTTGTGTACTTTCAATTTTTTAAAGACGCACCTCTTCAAAAATAACTGTTTTATGGTTATTTTGTAGAGTTGTGTCATTTCAAGTGGTATCTTTTGAGTCGTGGCTTTTCGGAAAAAATTCTTCTATATACTTCTTTTGTTAATTTATTTATTTATTTGTAGATCAATTTTAAAATTTAATTCAAGCATGATAATTATACAAAACGTCAAAGAAGATCATGTATTTTCAAAACGATTTTGTAGAGTAGCGTTTTTTCGGCAAACAACCGCTTTACGGTTATTATGAAAAGTTTTGTCATTTAAAAATGTATAAGATTGTGTATTTTCAAAAAGATTTTGTAGAATCACTTCTTTTCCAAAAAAAAAGGTTTTATAATTTTTTAAAAAAAATTCGTGTCCTTAGAAATTTGTAGGATGTTGTATTTTTGAAAATATTTAGTAGAATCGCATTATTTCCAAAAAATTGCATTATGGTTCTTATGAAGAATTGTTTCATTTCAAATTTGTAAGATCGTGTCTTTTCAAAAATAACCACTTTATGGTTATTTTTGGTTGAGTTATGTTTTTTCAGGTTGTATCTTTTGAGTAACTTTTTATAAATTATTTTATATATTTCTTTAGTAGTTGTTTTCGAAAGTTTTGCTTTTCATTATGACGGTCTCGTCAAGATGTGAGAATAGAATAAACATTTAACATAATAATTATGTCATTATATTTATACGTGTATATAAAATTTAAATGTTAGTTAACTATAATTTAATATAAAAAGGGTCTATTTTAATGAATTAATTAAAAAAGGTACAAGTCTTTTACATGGAAACTCTTCACCAAAATAACTACTTAATAATCCAAAAGTTGCAACTTTTCAAATTGTAACATTTAAACATATACATAACATTAAATTGTAGTTAACTATGATTTGATATATAATAATCATTTTAGTGTTTGAATTAATATGTCAAATATCATTAGACTAATTAAAAAGTTACAAGTCTTTTGAGAGGTAACTCTTCATAAATTAACTACTTACAACTTTACAGTTTTATAAAGTAAAAACAAAACCCTACCCCTCCCCAACCCCCAAATCTATACCCTAAATGCATAATAGTTAACCCGAACTCAAAAATTTACAGTCGTTTGTGTTTGAATTTGCTTTGAGATCTTCTTCTTCTTCTTCTTCCTAAATCTGCTCGAATCTTAGCGAAAATCTTCTCTAATCTTCTCGTCTTCTCAAATCTTCTTAGCGGAAATCAAGACAGAGATCAGAGATAGTGAAATTAGAGACGACGAGAATCGAAATCAGTGATAGAAAAAAACGAAATTTGGATGAGAAAAAAAATTTTGGATCTGGGAGATGAGCGTGACAGAGATGAGAGAGAAAAATAGATCTGTTTTTTTTTCATTTAAGTGAACAGTGGCACGCTGGTAATAATTTTAAAACAGTGGCATAATTGAAAAGTGGCATGCCAATAGTGGCATGACTCAAAATTTCTCCTCTTCAAATAGTAATTTTTCATTATTTTATAACAATTACATTCTATATATTGTTTAATCAGTATATATATATATATATATATATATATATATATATTATAATTTTCCAATTATGTTATTACATTTAACTTGTATATAACATTTTTATGTTAGTTAACTATATAATTTAATAAAAAAATTAATCTATTTTAATGATTTAATTAATTTTTCAAATAGTTTTAGGTCTACTAATTACAAAGTTACAAGTCTTTTGAAAAGTAACTTTTCATCAAAATAACTTTAATAATTGAAAAGTTGCAACTCTTCAAATTGTAACACTTACATATATATATATGTATAACATTTAAATATTAGTTTACGATTTGATATATAATAATTACTTTTAGTGTTTAAAATTTTGTATTAATATATTGTTTATATGTGTATTATGTTACCAATGATGTGCAAAATTACACATTGACTATATTGTCCACTATACAAGATTGTATTTTCTAAGCATCTAACCCCATAATTTCAAGTTAGCCAACAACTATAAAATAAGAAAAGATAATTTTGTAGATTCATATCAATCAAACAGTCCAACACAACAATTATCTCTTCTTATAAGAAACATCACTAACGATATTGAAATTCATTGTTCAACACAATAATTATCTTTTCTTATTAGAAATATCATTAATGATTTTGAAATTCATTGTACAGATAAAACCATTGTACATTCAACTTCCAAATGCCAAATTACAGTTTAATCTAGGTAATTTTATTTAAGTTGAGTTCTCCCGCGATTTCGCGGGGGTTCCGTGCCTAGTATTTATAAAAGAACACTAATTTGTAGTTTCTAACATATTTACATATACTTGATGTATGTCACTATGTATTACATAATAGTTTGTGTAGTTTAAAAAACATTTCTATACTTGAGATGATTTTCAACATATTAGTCAATACTCGTTAGCTCTATAGTTACAAATACAGAAAGCATTGCAAGTTTAGTGATGATAGATTCTTAGCTAGAATGGAAAATATAAAACAAGACTCATTGTCAGTCGCACACAAATGGAAAAACATTCTTGCTAAGTAGTCAGAAAGTTTGACGTATCAATTTAAACCCAAAATCAAAAAGCTCTAAAACAAAACAGCAAACCGATTTGACCAAATAAGGGGCTCTTTGACTAATTCGATCAAAGATTCAGGCAAAGATATCCTTTTTCTTCCGGCCGAAGTGTTCGGGAAATCCCAAGTATTTCCCTATTCCTCTTTCGGTATGAATATGTAGAATCCGCTTAACCCGTTGTTTGAGGTCCTCCGGAGCTTTAGATGAGAAGTTGACTGCCGATTTTCTCAAGTTGTTTGGCCCGACACTAACTCATATTGATGGAGAATACCTACCAATGTTTTACAACACTTGGTACTTGTTTTAGAAAAGAAAACCGTATCATCGGCAAAGAGCAAATGGTTAATAGGCGGGCATCGGCGTGCTACTTTTATTCCCGGTAAATTCCCCACGGCTTGAGCTTTATAGCATAGACCCGCTAGTACCTCCGTACAAAGGATAAAGAGGTACCCCGTGAGCTTTCAGTTTTACTCAGTGTTTTTTTTTAAGAACCACTTCAGGTTCACCAAATCTGTGTGTGATTAAGAACCCTTGATCAATTTCGCTTAATATAGTTTTCTTCAAAATTTCAACTTCTCTGTATAATGAAAACTGATATTTGTTCAATCTATCAATTAAAGAAGATACATTTTGGAGAAAAGAAATAAAAATAGCTACACAACAACAAAAAATAGGGATTTTGATTGCTTCCTCAATGCAACAATACAAAAAACCAATGAAGAAACCTCAAAAATCCTTAATCCAATCTGTAAGCAAAGTTACTTCTTAATCTTCTTCACTCCTTTCCACAGCTTCAGAGCTCAAAAGTCTGCAACAAAAGACTACATTTTTATCACAGACTTAACTCGAATTTCGATATCAAATCACCAAATATTCGATATGTTTTCGTACCTCAGCTCTTATCAATGAACATTCGATAAAGCTTCTCCTCGGATGATCATTTAAGCGATTAGATTCTCATGAGAAGCTCAAGCTGAATGAAGATTCAACGTTCGGGTTTGGACCGAATATCTGATACGGTCTCATAAGAGCAAAAAGTTCGCATCTTTTTTCGAGTTTCACATCTTTGGAAGTGCGTTACTGTGATCACTAGTCAAAAGCTGATGCTTGATCAGATAACTCTGCAACTCTAAAGCTTCTTCTACACATCCAAACTCATAGTGTTTCTTCAACACACTAATACTCAAAACCTCATCAGGAACTATTCCTTCTCCGATCATTTCCTCGAGGAAAGATCTCGCCTTTTGCAGCTCATTGCATTGCGATAATCCCCAGACTAACGACGTATACGCAAACAAATCAAGCTTCATACCAATCTCAACCATTCTGTCTCGTAAATCCAAAGCCTCTACCACATTCCCTCGCTTCAAATTCCCGTCCATTAACGACGTGTACACTTCTCTATCCGGAACCAAACCCGTCTTAACCATTTCTTTGAAAAGAATAGTCGCTGTCTCGACTTGATTCTCTTTACAAAGACCATCGATCATCGCTGTGTATATCGCTGTGTTAGCTCGTAAACCGAAATCGTTACTCATCCTCTCGAAATAACCAACCGCCTTAGGTACTAACTTGTTTTTGCACAATCCATCGATCAAGACACAGAACGTAACAACCGTAACCTCGATATTACCTCCAACCATCTCTTCAAACAGACGCAATCCTTCATTAGGATTTCCCGATTTAAAGTAAGCGTCGATTAACGTTGTGTAAATCATCGTACTCGCTTTAATCCCACGTTCCTGCATTTCGTTTATCACTACCTTAGCAGCTTCGATCTTTTCTAAACCGCACAAACCCCAAATCGAAGTTCCGTACAGTACCAAATCCGGTTTCATACCTTTCCCTTTCAATTCGTTTAAAAGCTCCAACGCTCTATCCATGTTTTTCGCTTTCACGAATCCATGAATCAACGCGTTGTAACTCGCGAGATTCGGAATCACACCGGTTTTATCCATACCGTTGAAAAGTTCTTCCGCCTCCTCCATTCTCTCTGCGTCACAAAGTCCATCGATCAAAGCAGTGTACGTAACCACGTTCCATTCAACACCTTCTTGCAACATCTCATTCGCAAACCTAAACGCATCCACGAGATTACCGATTTTACAATTCGCGTCGATTAAAGAAGTATACGTAAACTCATTAGGTACAAGACCAACTCTTCTCATGTCAACATAGAATTTCACAGCTTCTTGCATCATACCTTCTTTACAAAACGCATCAACCAAAGTACTATAACTCACAACGTTTGGTTTTAACCCGTTTCGCTTCATCTCTCGATAAAACTCCAAACCATTAAGCAATTTCCCGGATTTACAGAAACAGTTAATCAACGCGTTGTACGTTATGACATCAGGCTCGCAGTTCATACTCTTCATTTCCTCGAATACACATATCGTATCTTCTAATCGACCAACCTTCCCGTAACCATCAATCATAGAGTTATACGTGACAGTATCCGGAAACAAACCTCGAAACTTCATTTCTTCGAATAAGACTCTAGCAGCTTCTACATCACCTTCTTTACACATACAATCTATCATTATATTGTACGTAAACACAGTCGGTTTCGTCCCAGCACCAATCATATCTTTGAAAAACCTCTTAACTTTATCCGTCTTCCCTAATCTCGCAAACTTATGCAATAAACCGTTGCAAGACCGAGTTTTCGGGAAAACCCTAAACCGTTTCATCTTATCGAAACACTCACTAGCTTCCTCAAGCATTCCTAAATCAATCAAAACACTAAACAAAGCATCAAAGACTCCAAAACCAGGTACACACACATTCCTCGTAGACCATAGAACATCGAAAACATCGGGAAACTTGGATAAAACCATCTCTCTAAGGATACTATTAGCATCATAATACATTCTAGCGCAAAACAGAATGTGTGCTACTATACAGTAAGATTCAACACTGTGATTAAACCCATTACGATGATTCTTTAACCAATTGAAGAATTTGAGAGCTGATTTCGGGTCTTGTTTCAATTCAATAAGAACCCTAGAAACCCAAATCGGATTCAAAAGCTTCTCAATTCCTGGATCATCCAATTGATTGTTCTGGATAACTTTACGGATCCAATCTCTATCGAAATCAGAACCGGTTTTGGTAACGAAAGGGTAACGAATGATGGAGAGGAAACTAGTGAACCAAACGAAAGGGCAAGAGATAAAGGAAGATTGATATGGAGGAAAACAGATAGGTGATTGGATTTGGATTTGAATTTGAATTTGAGAGAGAGAGGAAGAACAAGGGCTTACATGGCGAGGGAATCTGCGATTAAAGTTGCGAAGAGAACAGAACATTTTCAGGAAACAATTCAAAACGAATACAATGAGCCTCATGGTTTAGCTCAGAGACATTGTATATTTGTATTAGCTCTACTAATTCGACACTGAGGAAGAGACATTGTATATTTGTTGCTTTTTTTCCCTGAAGACTATTTCTTTCTCTGTTTCTCTTTAGTTTGTAAAATATGGATTTTTCATGGGCCTTTATTTACAAGCTACATAAGCCCATAACTCTAATCCATACAATTACATATGTCATAAGTGAAGAAGAGTCCTGGGTGGGCATTCGGTTCGGTTATTCGGTTTTTCGGTTTTAGCTAAAATAAATCCATATATAAACCAAATGAATTGTGGGTCGGTTCGGTTCGGTTTCGGTTCACATTTTAAGGTCCATAATACAATTGAATTGCTACGGTTTCGGTTCGGTTTCGGTTCTTAACTAAATAACCGAATCAAAACCTATAAAAATCAATTGTACAGTGACAAATGAAACACAAAAAAAAACATCATATTCAAATATTTTCAGTCTTAAATCCATAATCAAACACCAAATGAAACACCAAAACACAAAGTTTTAAAAGAAACACAAAGTATTTAACTACTAGGATTATACATTAGGTTAAAATTCAGTTTTATTCGGTTTATGTTCGTTTTTTTTGTTTAAACTGAAACCGAACCGAAACTTATGGACTATATTCCGCTTGTCCAGTAGGTATAATTCGAATACCCGAACCCGAACCGACACCTATGTTTTCAGTTCGGTTCGGTTTTTCGGTTACGGCCTAAGTAAAGTGATGACACAAAATTACAAAAACTCAATACAAAACCCAAGGAAACAAACAAATAAAAATCAAAAGGTAAGAAATTTACTAGGAATACATTTTTAATATAAGGAAAAGGCCATATATCAAAACAAAACTCAGAAATTTGAGGTTATACTTGAACCAATGTTACTTTTCTTTCTTCTACAATTACAGTTTAACAAGTCTTAAAAGAGAAGGCTACTAACATGTAATACAGTATATAACATGTCTTGTTACGTTTGGCTATAAAAACATATTTATTCATTTAAGTAATTAACCAATGTTTTGTGACCAAAAAAGGAAATATAACCAAATGTTTTGTTTTCTTCTCGTGGCCGCGGAAGAAAACGTTTCGAAGGGTACGTAAGAGTTCAAACATATGTGCCATCGTCCGCAAATTCGAGCATTTCGAAGGTGATATATGCGGTGTTCATGATGCAATGTTATTGCACCGAACCTTGTCGATGGATCTTAGTTATGATTGTAATTTGAAAATAATTAGTAATTTTCTACCTATCTCTCTATCATTGTAAACTGAATTAGACGTACATTTTGTTAATTTGTGTTCCCTCTCTTCAATTTTCCTATTTAAAATAATTAAAGGATTTTATTAAGAATTCAAGTCTATGTATTTTTTTTGTTTGGCTTCGGATGATCCTTTGTGACAACGTAAAGAATTTGTTAACTCAATACTCCATTTGTTACTTTGCAATAGAAAAGAATTTGACTTTTTTTAACCTTTTTTCTTTCCCCGGATACTATTTTAAAGTTTAAACTATCATCACATACTATTATACTAGTATGAATCTAAGATTGAAAATGTGCTCTAACCCTGACCGCTGATTATAAATACTTTTAATGTGGAATTCTCTTTTTCTCTTTTATTAAAAACAAGGAAAGTAAAAGAGTGCGACTTGTTCCCCACGTCTGTCGATGCATACGAGGTTGATAAGCAAGGTAGCTTATCTTTGAATATGCACCTTTTTTTTGTTGGAACCATTCCCATAAACCAAACCAAACCAAACCAAATTAAAATTATCCCAATCAAAAGTTAAAATATCTGAAAAAGTGTTCAATAAAATATGTAGTACCAAAAATTTGAGAAGTACCCGAAATGAAACCGCAAATCAAACAGATGTCCAAAGGTCCCGAACATGAACAATTCGGATATTTTTACAGTTTTATCATAATTTGGATATTTTTAAAAAGTCAAGATAAAAATGAATTAAACCAAATTCAATCATGAATTGGGTAATGAACATGTGGAAGTGGCAACGAGAAGCATGAAAGAGATGAAAACGGCTGAGACCTCCACATGTTCATTACTCACTCCTCAGTAGTTTCCAAATTCTATATACATACTGCATAGTTTAGAAATCTACATACTATATATTATATGTAATCATCTACATTTTACTCGAAATAATAGTCAATGACACAACGCATGTTCCTATCACTTTGTTTATAACAACATATAATATATGATTTCAAATTTTCAATGATAATTTATTGTAATACAATATATAACATGTCTTGTTACGTTTGGCTATAAAAACATCTTTAATCGTTAAAGTAATTAACAAATGTTTTTTGTGACCGAAAAAGGAAATATAACCAAATGTTTTGTTTGGAAGCAAGCGTTTCGAAGGGTACGTAAGAGTTCAAACATATGTGGCATCGTCTGCCGCAAATTCGAGCATTTCGAAGGTGATATATGCGGTGTTCACGATGCAATCTTACTGCACCGAACCTTGTCGATGGATCTTAGTTATGATTGTAATCTGAAAAAAATCAATAATTTTCTACCCAGATATCATTGTAAACTGAATTAGACACATTTTGTTAATTTGTGTTCCCTCTCTTCAATTTTCCTATTTAAAATAATTAAAGGATTTTATTGAGAATTCAAGTCTATGTATTTTTTATTTGGCTTTGGATTATCCTTTGTGACAACGTAAAAAATCGGATTCTCCATCTAGTACGCACACACGAACAAGGAATTAATCTCGCGCGTGGTGTGAATAAAGAATCATAATACCTCGTCGCGTAACAAAATTTGCAACAACCTTAGACACAATAACTGCATAATATACTTCGTTATGTAAAGTTCACCAATCTTTTAGTATTGATAAGTTAATATTTTTTTGTCAAAAATTTTACGTACCCATTTTAGTATTTGGCCCTCAAGTCTTCATACACAAAACTCTTATTGGTACTATCAATCAAATGGTCAAATGAATGCAATTAAATATGATAGTTCATTAACCCATATTTACTTGATGATAAAATGTACATATGTTATACAATCCCCAAAGTACTAGTTAAAGATCATTTCACTTACGTGTAATCACATATATATAGATTACACATAACGTATTGAAATGTTATTTTACTTTAGATATACTTATTGAATGTAATTATGTGCTTTTAAAATTTAGGTGATATAAAAACCATTGAATAATTGTTTAATGTGAGGTATATTGGTATTTCTATTCATCAATGTAAACTCTACTTAGTTTGTAAGGCGGGGTATTTGGATATTTTAATCCATCAGTTAAAAATTATACATCAATATGATGACATTGATTAGAGTGGGTGAACTTTGTTCTAAATTTTGTTCATGCCATGTGCTGCAAAATAGACGGTGACTGGTGCGTGAGAGATAGTTCAGGGTCACATTGATGGTTTTAGTCGGGAAAATGTGGCTGCGCGTTGGCTTTGATATATAGTTTGATGATGGTGATGGCTCTGGTGAATAGATTGGTGAAACTGATGAGACAGAAATGACATGTGATGTTTGGAAGGTGAAGGAGTGTGTTGTTGACTTTGTTCCTGCAATTATCATAAGATGGTTAATGAATTCGATAAGCTTGAGATTTGGTGTCATTGTGTGTAGGCTTAGGAGTATGTACTTACTTCACTAACAGAGTGGAATCCTTGTGTAGTATTGTTGAAACTAGTTTTTTGCCAAAATGGTTTACAACCATTTTTCGGTGAGAATTTTGGTGGAGACGTCCATCTGAATGATCGGTTAATAGGCACGATATAATTACTATAACCTAGTGTACTCACATGTCAAAATCGAAGTTGATTTGAATAAAAAATGGAGGTCCAAAGTGGATGACTTGGAAAGATGATAAAGCTTCCTAAATTGACGAAGTGTAAAAACTAGTAAATATCCGACATTGGAATTTTAGATATAAAATCCTTAATATATAAAGGGTCAGATTGGTCACTCCGTTTAAATGGAGCGGTTGAATAGTAAATAATTTTTGATTGAAAATATTATATATTATTTAAAATAGAAATAATAATTTAAATTTTTTAGTTTGATTTTTATATATTTATATTAAAGTTAAGTATACACATATATTTTTCAGAAATAAAAAATAAAATATTTTATTTTTTTAAAAAAATACAAACGCCCGTCTGATAATTGGGGCGGTTGCAAACGGACTTGCGTCCAAACGAGGTTACCATTCGGAGCCAAAGAGGAGAAAAGAGATATTCGGACCAGACTTCGGTTTAGGTTTCGGGATTTGACAAATAGGCTTAAGGTCCAAAAGATTAATTGAGTATTAATCAAGTCAAACACAAATCTCTTCTAGTGATGAATTTAACGTCAAATGACATTAGTATTTAAGTGCAAATTCATTTGTATTTGATTTTGTAACTTACACAATATTTATTACGTTAAAAAGTCATGATGGGATTGAATTCTCAAAATCTCCCACTAATGCTTGTACGTTAAAATATGTTGAGCATATTGGCTATATATTAAAAGCATTCCTCCTTCTTCTTACTTGATCGGAAGATGATGAATCATTACATGATAGTAATCATGATCAATACAACAAAAGTCTCTCACACTTTATTTTTCTTTTATTTTTATTTTATTTTATTTTGAGTCCGAGAGTATAACACAGAATCTAGCGTTCGTGTGATTCCGTTCTTGAGATTCGGAACGTCATACAACCGTCACACTACGGGGCATTTCAGAATTAAGAATAGAGATCATATCTCGCCTCGGCAAAATT
Source organism: Draba incana (assembly GCA_963576765.1). Taxonomy (NCBI): domain Eukaryota; kingdom Viridiplantae; phylum Streptophyta; class Magnoliopsida; order Brassicales; family Brassicaceae; genus Draba; species Draba incana. The sequence goes on along the minus strand of OY755216.1, from coordinate 34,083,011 downwards.
TGTTCTTATCCTAATTCTTGTATCGGTATTGTTATCATAATATCGTATTTATGTATTTTATTTCACAAATATCAGTTTGTCCATATTGTAGTAAATTTAAGTTCCTACAAGGATTATCTAAACTTGAAGAATCTATACCCGGAAATGTCTGTGAAACAAAGATAAACCGAACATGGATACCGTCATTTGTCCTTCCGAATCAGCGAAAGCAAAAAGCTATAAACAGAGTGTTGATCGGTCTTACATGCAAGCCATGGAGGCTAGAGACAGATTTTTGAACACGCTAATGCTTATGTCGCAGGCAATATAATTTTTAATCTCTAGCAGAGACCGCCACTTCATTGCGGCTTGTTAGTCGCTTAAACCTGTAGTGGCGATAGACAATTATATAGGACACATTGTCTCACGTTTGATGTGTTAGGGCATGTTGATGGGACTTCAACTCCTACCGGTGACAACGATCAGACTAGGCTGAAACGTGACGGCCTTGTCAAGCTCTGGATCTATGGCACCTTGGATCATGTAGATTTAAGAAAAGAAATAGTTCTTCGGAATTTCATTGTTACAAAACGCTGCCATCAACACAATTTCATTGGTCATTATTATTTGTAGTAGTTAAGTGATTCATGTTACTGTTACAAGAAATAATTGAACTTTAGTATTTCATTATTCCACCAACTTTATTAATAATTAAGTATATCAGTCACATGCACAGTGCACTCTCATCGGAATTAGTTAAATATATTTCAAAGTTTTTGGGATATATCTAGATTCCAATGACATACATGGACCGACCTTTTTAAAATATTTACACTTTAAACGGATCGTATCTTTCACACATTCTTGTGTATTTTAAAATTTCGTTCACTTACGAAAACATCATTTTGATTTGGTTACCCATCAACACGATCTCATTGGTCATCTATTTTGTGTTGTAAGGTAATATATAATTTTAATAACAATAAGTTTGAACGTTTTGAATTATTCATTTCAGTGCCAACTTCATTCCAAAGTTAATATATTATTAGTCAATCTTTATTATATATTGGACCCTGCTATTCTTTATTGACGATGTATCGAGTTTCTATTGACAAGGACCGCCCATGGTATTCTTCACCTTCAAATTATCTGTTACTAGAATGTTGTAGCTATATATTATACCTAAAACAGACTTCTTCAACCTAAATTAAATAATTAATTAACTATATTTAGATATAAAACTTTTCTCGTGATTGGTTATTTGGGTCTAGGTAGCCCTGGGCACGAAGCAAATATCCGGGAAAATGCAGGTATCCGTGATCCGATCCGTTTTAAACGGATATTTGATTTTCCGATCCGATCCGATCCGTGAATTTTTGAGTATCCGAAAATTTGGATATCCGATTTTTTTTAAGATATCCGTAACTATCTGATCCGATCCATTAATATTTTTAATATTATTTAATTATTATTTGTTTTTTTGTAATTTAATCATCATGAAAATTAAATATTTAGTAAAAATAAATGGATCAACAAAGAAAACTTATTATACACATTAGACAAAATTGTTACTTTATATAAATGATAAATGTATTTGTATATATATATACGGATCGGATCGGATAATGGTCTTTTTGAAAACACTATTTGTGATTTGCTTTGTTTTTGATGGATCGCTTATTTTAGTATTTGCTTTGCTTCGAAACTTTACGGATATTTGAATTTTTCGGTTCGGATCACAACGAATCGCGAATCGAATCGGTTTTAACAGATTTTTTGCCCAGCCCTAGAACAATAGAAACTCGATACATCGTCAATAAATATGTCTATTTCTACGTTCGGGTAGAAATATGTCTATTTTAAAAAAATTGAAGTGTATTGGGAATATGGGAGCCATTACCATTTCGTGGCCTGGGCCTTCTTGGCTGTTGTCAACCCTTTTTCTTGGCTCTTTCTGCATTTACTCAATTGTTTGTATTTTTATGTATTAATTAATGAATATACTACATATACGTGAATGTTATATATATATACGCATTACATGTCCCATTTCATTTTCATATTTGTTTTGCATGTCCCATTTCATTTAATTAACATCTAATACCGTTTACACATTTGGATTTTATTCTTATCCCCATTTTTTAAGGTTTATATCTTCTTTCATAACAAATAGGAAGCTTGTACGCGGATCGCACCAGCTAATCAAAGACGCAAGTCTTTCTCCTTTAGTTGCAACATCAACAACTATTGCATGAATCCTTCCAGCAATAGATTCCTCCGATTCAAACCTGATAGAGAAAACATTAGCAAAAAAAAATTGTTTCTAATATTCAAAAACACTTGCAAATATTGATTTTTGTTTGGGTACTTCCAAATCATATGTCATAATATTGATTTTGGTTTGGGTACTAGTTTTTTTCTTATATTGCAAAATCGTTTTTAATGAAACTATTTTTCTAAATTTTGCTCATATATCGCTTATATTTTACTTATGTTTTGCTTCTTATTGTTAATTAATTATTCTATTCTTATTTGAAAATTTTCAATACTATGACATCCGAACTACGATACAGAAAAACTATGACTAAAATTTTGGGAAACATAGTTTTGAGTTGGTTATGAATTTGGTGATAAACTTCTTCAAAATTAAACTATTATTTTTCAAGAACAAGGAGGATTAATCTAATGTGGATATGTATATACAAAATATAATAATAGTTGCGTGGATTTGAAACTTATGAAGATAGTAAAAAAATATTATTTTTCAAATTTGCGAAATCATATACCGGGTTTCGTTTGTTGTTTATAATATTTATATTTGATCTAAATTAAACGTTTGTTGTGTATCATCACCGTTTCTTCTTCCTCTCTTCGTCGTTCCTTTTGCTTAGAAAACCCTAGCCTGTTAGAAAGTAAACCTTCCATAATCGTTAGGCAGTCCTTTTTTTTTATTTAGCTACCTTACACTACCTTAGATTTCTCATCCTTCCCGCCTTCAACTACTACGCAGTGGAGTTAGCGCGGGAAATATTTGTTGATAAGGATGTCAGAGTGGTTATCTGTATAGTCTGGGTACACTCCTGGGGTACCTAAGAATTCACCACTCTCCCAAAAAATCAATTTTTAGTGGATTTGTAGTTAAAACTTTTAGGTTTGGGTTAACTAGTCCCAAATTAGGGTATAGTTTTGGAGTTTAGGGTTTGAGTTTGGGGTTTAGGGTTTAGGGTTTAGGGAATAGTTAACCTAAAATAAATTATAAACCCCAAACTCAAACCCTAAACTCCAAAACTATAATTTGGGTTAACTATTCCCAAATTAGGGTATAGTTTTGGAGTTTAGGGTTTGAGTTTGGGGTTATAATTTATTTTGGGTTAACTATTCCCAAATTAGGGTATAGTTTTGGAGTTTGGGGTTTATAATTTATTTTGGGTTAACTATTCCCAAATTAGGGTATAATTTTGGAGATTAGGGTTTGAGTTTGTGGTTTATAATTTATTTTAGGTTAACTATTCCCTAAACCCTAAACCCTAAACCCCAAACTCAAACCCTAAACTCTAAAATTATACCCTAATTTGAGACTAGTTAACCCAAACCTAAAAGTTTTAACTACAAATCTACTAAAAATTGATTTTTTGAGAGAGTGGAGGATTTTTAGGTACACCCCAGGAGTGTACCTAAGAATTACTCGACTCAATCCTTCATTAGGATTTCCCGATTTAAAGTAAGCGTCCATATTAACGTCGTGTAAATCATCGTATTCGCTTTAATCCCACCCATCTAAACAAATACAGATAACAAAAGCTAAGAAAATTACTATGAATACCTTTTTTAATATAAGGAAAAGGTCATATATCAAAACAAAACTCAGAAATTTGAGGTCATACTTGAACCATTGTTACTTTTCTTTCTTCTACAATTACAATTTAAAGAAGTCTTAAAAGAGAAGGCTACTAAAAAACTTAGTGCCAAAGAAGCCAAAGAAGATATGAAACGACTTGCATTTGCTCACTCCATTTGCATTTAGCAGAGAAACATGAGCAAAAACTGTCCGATTTTCTTATGACAACATCTCAACAGTGTTCTTCTCAATATCTTCTTCACCCTCAGCTTCTGTTGCTTCTTCTTCGCCTTCCTCAGCCGCGTAAACAACTTCTTCGCCTTCTTCATAGGTGTATTCTCCATTTTCTTCGTATCCTTCCTCGTAATAGTACTCTCCGTTTAGCTCATCGTCTTCGTAAGCTTGTTCCTCTCCTTCATACACTTGCTCTCCTTCTTCCCCAATCACTTCTTCCTCCATAATCGTTTCCTCTTTGGGTTCAGAGACAACCTCGGTCTTCTCTTCTGTTACGAGTTTGGTCTCATCTCCAGCTTCGTCCTTTGATACTGCTGCTGCTTCTCGAGGTGCCTGGTCATTCTTGATGCTGCTACCACCAGATGCAGCGGCTCTTTTTCTCTTGAGAATCTCACTCAAAGACAATGGAGCTGCAAATGAATCTCCTGATCGCCTATGACCATGATGATCAACCTCCTCGGTGCTTTTCCGCTTCCCGAGAGATTGCTCTGTCTTACTATCCTCTCTTCTGCTTCTGGTTTCTGTAATGCTTCTAGGAGCAGAAATTACTGAGTTCCGTTCGTCTTCCATTTCTCTCCTCCTTACCCACGGAGCTCGGAGACCTCTTTCCTGATTCTCTCTATGGCTTTCCTCTATCCTACCTTTAATTCTATCTCGGAGTCTACCTTGAGTTAAGTCGCTTCTGTCCCTTCCTCTCTCGGTTCTCCTATCAACGTGAGCCTCGTCGCCATTACTTCTTTCACGAAGCTTAATTCTACCATGAAGTCGGCTGCTGCTAATGGAGCTTTCCCTCGGTGTATCCCTACGAGAATCTCTATATCCTCTTTCCAATGAAGAGTCGGGTGCAGCAGCATAGTCATGGCTTCCTACTGATCTCATACCATTAACTTTCCTCTGCTTACCCAAGCGATTTCTCAGATCCGAAGCCAGTATGTTCTCTGATCTTTCATCTTCAGCATAAACCCTTCTTTCAGAACGATCTCCTCTCTCAGAAGAAACTCGACGGTGACCCCATCCGTACCTTTCTTCCCTCTGATCAAAACGCTGATCATGTCCATCAGCTATTGCACTGAAATCAGGGTCATACTCATTCACAGAGTTCCTTCCCTCTTGACTTCTCTGTCCATATTGATCTTCAGCATGATAATACTCAGTGTCTCCACCGTCGTTATCCACAAGAACATCAAACCCAGGAGACGACTCTCTTAATACGTCATCTGCGTCCTTCCCATTGTGGAAACTGTTATTATCATCAGATCCATATTTCTGAAGAAACAGTTCTCTATCAGTTAAAGAAGGAACAACCTTTTTCTGCACATCAGCCTCATAACCAACCTGCTTCGGAACATATCTCTCTACGACTTTTGGTGCAGCCGATACATCAACATGGGTTTTAACAGCCTTTGAGAGATTAGAATCAGGCAACTTCTTCTCCAAAACGTAATTTTCAACCGGCTTTTTGGAAAACTGAGGATCAGTAGCAGGCTTAGCTTCTACGGGATGTGGTTTCTTGAAACCAGTAGGATTCGGTGTGTGCATAAACGAACACATATCTCCTTTCACACACATACCCTTTTGAAAGAAAACACAAGGAACCGGCTGCTTTGCAACACCGGAATGAGCAGCTGCGTGTGACAACGGCTGTACAGAACCCGTAGGAAGAGCACCTCCTTGATTCCCTAACAATCCTTCCAAAGGCTGTAAGATAACAAAAGCACACAATAAGCACTTGATAAAACCAAATTCAAGCTTAAGCAAAGATTTGTGTTGAGGAAGACCGTAAAACTTACAGGATGCCGAAAACCGCATTTCGGATTCATACAATTCCCATTCAACCAATAATAGCAATCCCTCGGGTTCATACGCGCATACTCACTGTGTCGATACTCACACTCAGCTCCCTGTAAACAAGAAATTATAAGAAATTCATCACCAAGAACATGATTGTACATATTTAGCAACAATATCATACACATAACATGAAAACTCCTTCACAAATTCTTCCTAATCAAGCGCAGTTTGCAATTTTCCAATCTAATCCAAGAAACAAGCATCAAAATCACCAGATCTAAATCTTGTAACCAATCAAGCAGATGGAAAACACAAAGAAACACGAGATCTCAAAATCCAAAACCCTAATTTAAGATAAGATCTACGAATCGAATCAAATACCTTCTTGCAGGTTAAAGGAGACGCGAGAAAGTAAACGCAATCGGTGTTCCACTTCAAAGCTTCTTCTTCAGCAGAAGAAGATACAGGCTCCGATTGATTCTTCAGCTGTTGCGGTTGAGTCGCAGGCGCAAACATTATTATCTCTGGAATTTCTCTAAATCTCCGTCTAGATTCAGCAGATCGTAAGGTTTCAGATCGAAAACCCTAGAAAGCTCGGAAAAAAAGTTCCGATCAGAGAATCTCGTGGAAGAAGAAGAGCCGCCACAAAGAGCGAACCAGAGAGAAAATCTACGACTGTGTTTTTGTGCCCTTTAAAGCTAAGCCTAAAAGTTTTTTTTTTTTTTTTTTTTTTTTGCTTTTGAGATTTGGGAAAAATATAGATGAAGTTCGGTTCGTATTTGTTAATGAATCAAATTGGTACACGTGGTGATGTATTATTGGTGTATATTTTAAGCAAAATTGTTTTTTTCCTGTAAAGCCTTGATCATATACTTCTGGTGGAAAAAGTGTCTTTCGAATATCGTGAGATATAGACGGTGATGATAAGGTCTTTTAAACCGACCTAAACTTAACCGAGTCTAAACCGAAAATGATATAATCCGATTGATACATATTTCCACGATCAAACCAAAGCTGTACCCAGTCTAACCGAACCGAAATATACCAAATTATTTCAAGTTGAATATATTTTTATCCCAAACTAAAAACAAATAAAAAAACCATATCAAACATACACCAAACCAAATTTAAAATTTTGTGAACCAAATGTTTAGATTTTCGGTTTGGTTGGAGAAAACCAAAATTCATACCCAAACCGGTCTGAAAACCGGAATTTGAAGACCTACAAAGCAACTAAGATTAATCATAGAACACAAAAAGGTACTTTTACAAAGACTTTTTTATTATACAAATGATAAAAAGATAGATTCTTGAGAATCAACAACACCAAAACCAAAGGATTGTATTCAAATTAAGCACATAAGCTAAAGCAAGAGAACAACAATGAAGGTACTTTCCCTGTTCTTCTGATTTGTTCTGCTTGTTTCTTTGTTTTCACCGCTTGACGATCTTTCTTCGCTTCGGCCGCTGCTCGCTTCTCCTCTGCTTTCCGCTCTATCGCAGCTAGCTTGTTCATTAACCGGTCTTGCGCTCGTCCCTTAATCCTCTCAACTTCCACCTACATTATCAAGAATTCCAAATTTTTTCAATCATTACTTGAATTTGAGTAGCTATGTTAATGTACTGTTCTAGTTTACCTCGGTTTTCTTCATCTCGGCTTCAGATTTCGCCTTTTGATGATTCTCCCAAGCTTGAATCTTCATTTCTTCGCGTCTAAACCTGGAGGTTACACAAAACTCATTTTAACATCAAATTTTCACTATGACCAAAGCAATGCAAAGTTCGAGTACCTAGCCATATGCTTAGCCTTTTCAGCTTCTTCCCACGCGGAAGCACGAGCTTCAGAAACACTTTTAGAAGTTTGTAAAGAAGCTTTAGTCTTTAGCGACGTGGAAGCGTCTTTGTCTTCGTCTTCTTTACTAGCCCAAGCAGCAATGTTTAATTTACCGAGCTGCGTACCCAAAACCATAATCTCTCTTCTAGTTTTCATTTGAAGCTCTTTCTCCGATAGTTCTCTGTTAGTCATCGATGATGCTTGTCTCCCGGGACTCGAAGGTTCAGAAGATATCGGACTTCGGATTGGCGTTGTTGCCCTAATCGGTGTCCCGTTTCTTGAAGGCTCTTGGCTCGCTATTGGAGTCATTTCGGTTCCCATGTCTCTCATTGATACCGATCTCGCTGTTGAAGGCGGTTGAGCAAACCCAGTCGCGATTGACGAGTCATGTCTACTGAGATTAACTGCAAACAAACAAACAAGTGTTCAGAAGAAGCGTAACCGAAGTGAAATTAGCTCGAAAGAGACGGTTATAACCACCTTCAGTTGCTGATTTCACATACGAATCGACTTCCCAGCTAACAAACTTGGGTCCTGTCTCCTCTTTCACTTGGCTAACATCTATCCGCTTTGTATCGGGTTCTTCAACCGATATTCGATCAGCAACTTCAACAATCTTCATAGAAGACTGCCGACCAAAGCTAGGTCCTTTCTTAGCCCCCGGAACTTGAACCTGTCCGGTTTTCGGCCTGTTAGCTGTCGGACTAGCGATCCATTTCTGAGCATCGTCCCATTTCGATGGAACCTGTTTCGAAAACGATCTAACCGGCATTCTTTGCTGAACCTTTTCCTTTTCCGTCTTTTGAAACTCAAATACAGATGCAGAAACACTCTTGATTTCATTCACATTATCGTATTCTTCACGACCCGAGCTAATCGAAGCCATCTTTGAAGTAGAAGAATCAACAATCTCACTCACAACATCAACATCTTTGCAATCATCTGATCCAATAGTAAAGGAAACACCATTTTTTCAAAAAGTTTAAAGATTCCATTAAGCAAATAGGGACAAAGATGTTTAAAAAAAAAACAAAAAGTGTATTAAGAAATGATTAAGGGCTCCACCATAAACCCTAAAACAAGAAAGAAAGGGGGAAAAGGAGTGTACCTGGGTCATCAATTTGATTTGACTCAGATCTCATTGTAGGATTAGATTCAAACATTTCTTCTTTCTTGTTCCGATCAACACCGAGTAGTAACCTATTCACAAATTCATCAGAGTTTATATAAACTAAGAAAACGACCCAAAATCAAAAATCTGAAAACGCCAAATCTCGCTTTTTCGTTTCGTTAATCGCATTTCTAAGCAAAAACCCAGTTTCGGAAATCGAGGAAAAACGTGAAACGGAAGCATTTTCTCGAGAAAATCTCACCTGGGTCTTGCCGATTCGTTCGTAATCCATCGAAAGAGTGAATCTTTTAACTTGGGTTTGCGTCTAGTCTACTCAAATCACCAAAAAAATCAGAGCATTATTGGAATGGAAGAGTACAGTGATAGAACTTGGAAGGATGTGAAAGTACAGAGACTGTGATACACTATTGTTGCTTGTTTCTTCTCTTTTTTTTTCTTTTTCTTTTTCTTTTTCTTTTCTTTAATAAGGTGACATCAAAATAAGAGACATTTACAGTGATGGAGCCTTGGTTCAGCAACTGTACTCTCTGCCAAAACAAAAAGATTTTATTATATATTGTTACCAATATCATCAAATAATAATTTTCAAAAAAACAAAAAACATCAAATAATTTTGATCTGTATATTATTCTTCTTCAAAAATCCTACATAATTCTTCACGATTCAAAATAAGTTCATTTTATTGTCTAGATTTAGTATGTATAAAACTAATCCCCTATATATTATTAATATATTATTAGGGAGGTGATTCTGAAAATATTATGACATGACTCGTAAATAATTGTGACAGGTTCAAAAAAAGGCGATATTGCAAAGCTTAGTATAATTAAGTTATATTCTTCCAAACAAAAATTTTAATCATTATTTATATTATTTTAATTGTTCACTAATGAAATGTGTAATGATTAAGCTTAACAAAACAAAAGCACAAACATAAAGAGAGTCATAAGTAGACAAAACATATCCACAAGAAACTTAACAAAATACAAACATAAAGAGAGTCATACGTAAACAAAACATATCAACAACAAACTTAACAAATAGTAAAATAGTCATTTTACGCTCGTCCCATTCAACCTGCAAATACAACAATCATACTTTCAAACTTGTAAAAGAATGGAAACAGAAACATAAAAAGATTCATAACACCAATGGAAAGGAAAAAGAGAGGTTACTTACTCTAGATCCGGAGATCATCCATTGAATCCCTTTTTTTCTTGTCCCCATTCATCTCTCACTTGCATCCTATTTCTATAGAAGTAACTCGTGTAGAGAGCGCTTGAAACTCCTCTCTGCTGGAGAACCAGGAATAATATGCAGGTGAGGAAAACCAACCATATCATCACCAAGCGTGTTAGCCACCGATTGAAAAGTTTGTTGTGGTAACTGTTGTACTACGTTAGCTCTCGCTTATTGGTCTCGTTGGTCTATCATTCGTAATTCTCTATAAAACCACGCGTCACGCGCTTGTTCTCTCAGTTCCAATAGTTCTCTCTGTTTCGCTAGTCATTTTTGGCAGAAAGAACATCTCTACAGATCTTTTCCAAAGCTGGATTAAGGACAAACATAAAGCAAGCAAAGATTAAAGCATCATAAAGCAAGCAAAGATTAAAGCAAACATTTTGTTCAAGTCCACAATAACAAACTTTGTTTTTAGGCCAGAGCATGGAATCGGTTCTTGGAGGAATTCTACTGAAAAAATTGAGAGTCATACACGGCTTCTTGTGTATGAACTTTGGGTGTCTCATAATGTAGAATATGATGCATATTAGATACACCTCGACTAGAGTCACCCACACGATAACCGTGCCTAGCAACATGAAAAGGAAGGTCGCACACCGATCACGCCACATAATCAAAGACCCAAGTCTTTCCCCTTGAGCCGCAACAGTACCAACAATAACGTATTGCTACTCCATACTAAAACAAAACCAAGGAAACATGGTGCATAATGTGTACAAAAAAATTATTTAAGCAAAATTTGTTTCTTACCAAATTCGCTATAGCTTGTAAAGTAGCATCATGTCTCCACACTCAATCTCTACACCCATAAGTTTGAATCTCTCGGGATGCATTATCATGTGAAGAGAATAAGAGAATAAGATAATAAAATCTGCAGAGAAAATCAAATGAAAAAAACTAAAACTACAGGGGATAAAACACTCACTTAATCAACCACTTGTTATCAATATGATCAATAATTTGAATCTGTATATAATTCTTAATTCATAAATCCTACTTAATTCTTCAAGATTCAAAATTAGTTCTTCATACAACTACTTATCTTATAATAATACAAACAAGTAATTAGTAATGTAGGAAATTAGGCATTTAGGCAATATGACTATTTTTGGTAAGTGTTTTTTTTTTTAATGAAAATAATAAAGGGTTAATTTGCTAGATAATACACAAAAATAATAATTAACCATCTAACCAATGTGGAAGCCCCCTTGGTCCAGTGGTTTGACTAAAGGGTTCATTAATGGAGGCAATATTTACATGAGATTTTCAGCGTGGAGCAAAGAGAGCCGTTCGGAGTAGTCCCGCATGTTTAGGCTAAATTGTCCGTTGTATAATCGTCTGTGTAATAGTTCTCATAATTTGTAGTAATTCACAAATTTAGACGATTAAAAAAAAAACATCTAACCAATTTGGCCCTATGTGGCAAAATCTTGACCATTACATTTAGGGTAATTGGTTAGATGATTGATTATAATTTTTTTTTTGGTGTTATGTAGCAAATAAACCTAACAATAACAGGGAAATTGGCAAAAATAACAAAAAAAAAAAACTATAATAAAATCTATAACCATTTAACCTATAATTGGCCAGTTATGCTAATTTTTGTTATTTTCTCAATTATTATTATTTTTTTGGTTAGTTTGCAAATGTTGAATGTTTACGTGTAAATTGGTCAATGGTACTAATTTTGTTGTTACTAGTTATAATTTTGCACTGCAAAACAAAAAGTGTAGAATGGTGTGGTCTGGCCTACATAAGATGTTGTCTTTTAAGGCCCATAAGGCCATAACTATTGGGTCAAAGGAAATTGGTTCCATTTGACAACTATAAATGTATTAGCCAAGTTTGAAATTAATCACTCAATTTCGCCTCTTTACAACAAATAAAATTATAATAAAGGTTTTGAAATGTTGAATGTATTTTACCTTAAGAACAATTGATGCCACTCTAAAAGTTATTCAAAAAGGTAAGAATGTTTAATCCAGATAATCAATTTAATCCGATCCAAGCATAAATATTTTAAGTATGCGGAAATTCGAAGCCAAAATATAAATTACCATAACTTTCATAATCATATTGTATTCACTTGATCATCCAAAAAATATTTGAATTTTATACATTTCATAATCGCGTTGATCCCATCATGTATTTAGCCAGCTTTGGCTTTTGCTCTTTATCCACATGTGCCACGTGGAGCAGCGTGTCAGTCAACATTGCACAACAACTCTGAAACTTCCGGTGGAAACTACCGCCTATCACCGGTACTCGCCCGTTTTATTTTATTTTTATATATTTCTTTTTCGTCTCCGACGTCGGCCGTTTCTTTTTTTTTTTTTCTCCCAATTTTTTTATTTCGGAAAATAAAATATAAATCCAAAAAAATGAGAGGAAACAAAAAGAGGTGATTCAAATTTGTTGTTCAAAAACAAGATCGAGTGAATTTTCAGGATTTCTTCTCCTTCGATGAGATTCGACGGCGAGGAGATGATGCAATTTGCGTCGGAGATGATGTCTTCTTCGGCGGCGGAAGCAATCGAAGCGTTGAATCTCAAGGAAGCTTCGAATTGGTGGTCGGACGTTAACGAATCTCCGATTTGGCAGGATCGTATATTCCATTCTCTCGCTCTTCTCTACGGAATCGTCTCCGTCGTCGCTGTGGTACGTACCTACGGATTTTGAATCATCGTTGTTAGGGATTTGGAAATGAGGAGAAATTGAATGTTTTGGTTTTGGTAGATTCAACTTGTGAGAATACAATTTAGAGTTCCTGAATATGGATGGACTACGCAAAAGGTCTTTCACTTTCTCAATTTCGTTGTCAATGGAGGTTGGTGCTGCGAATTTGTTGAATTTTTTCTGTGCATTTTGCATATTGATTGATTTTGATCATGTTCGATCTCGCAGTTCGAGCTGTGGTTTTCGTATTCAGGCGAAATGTGCAGTATATGCATCCAGAGGTTAAGATTCTTCATTATCGTTGTAATGTAAACCTATTTTTCACGGTGTATGTCAATTTTCTGAATCTGGAAATCTTGTAGATTATGCAACATATCTTGCTTGATATTCCAAGTCTTGCTTTCTTCACCACATATGCTCTTCTGGTTCTCTTCTGGGCAGAAATTTACTATCAGGTGAATTCTCATTAGTAATATAGTTTGGTTTCTTTGTATGCTGGTTCTTTGGTTCTTTGATATAATATACCTGACACTCTTTGATTGGACAGGCACGTGCGGTATCCACTGATGGATTGAGGCCAGGTTTCTTCACAATAAATGCAGTTGTATATGTAGTTCAGGTATTGATTTTTTCCATCTTGCCATTTGTAATCTTTAAGAAATTATGTGAAATTTATTGTTTTTTTGGGGTCATTGGATTGTCATTTCCAGATTGCTCTTTGGTTGGTTTTGTGGTGGAAGCCTGTTCGAATTTTGGTAATCCTATCAAAGATGTTCTTTGCAGGTATTTCTTTGCATGTTTACACTATATCTCTCTTGCTATAAGATCCATAGAACTTGTCTCAACTCTCTTGCAAATATATAATTTCAGGTGCTTCATTGTTCGCGGCCCTTGGATTTCTACTTTACGGTGGAAGGTAAATCTGTCGCCACTTTATGTATATGTTCTACGTTTTGACATTACCATAGTTTTTATCATTACCAGCCAAATCATTTTGACTAGAAATTTGTGTTGCAAAGAGTCACCATTGAGGAATGAGATCACTAATTGTGCCCATCTTGCTTGCAGTCACAGTCACTTGCATTCTTGTTCTGCTTTGATACCTAGCTAGACTAGATTCCCTTGGGGCTAAAGCAAATCTGCGTACCTTTGAAAATGATTATAGCCTTGCATCTGAGCCTGATTGTGTATCCTTTTATGTTTATCTTATTGGCAGGCTTTTCCTAATGTTGCAACGGTTCCCAGTAGAATCTAAAGGGCGGTGCAAAAAGCTGCAAGAGGTAAAACATCAATTGTACAAATTCATAACTAAAGCCAATCAAGTCTTTACTATTTTCTGCTTCTTGACTGTTTACCTCCTTTCTCTCCTATGTATGGTAGGTTGGTTACGTGACAACCATATGCTTTACGTGTTTCCTCATCCGATGTATCATGGTAAAGACACACACTCGCTTTTACCATCCTTCTTAGTTGGATTATCTTCTCTCTACTATAGTCGGTTTTAGAACGAGCAACTAACCAATGGTTTCGTTGTTTAATATGGTCTTAGATGTGCTTTGCTGCTTTCGATGAGGGAGCAAACCTTGATGTGCTGGATCATCCAATCCTCAACTTCGTATATTACCTGGTACGCTCTCTCTTAATTCAGTCATAGAATCTGATCATGAAACATTAGCTTTTACATAAACAAAAACCATTTCTTTTCGGGGTTTTTTTTCCGTTTGTAACCTGATCTTGTTGCTTAATTACAGTTGGTAGAGATATTACCTTCTTCTCTTGTCCTCTTCATCTTGAGAAAACTACCACCAAAACGAGGCATCACACAATACCATCAGATTCGCTGAAAAATGTAAAGACGCAACAACTAATGATCAGACGAAGAAGTAAGGCCCGTGTTTCTTTGATCGGACATGCTTTTATATGTTCAATAGAGAGATATAAGCATATAAGATACACAAATGAGGAAGTTCTAAATGCTGATTAGTCTTTTTGGTTGATGATGGGAATTATTAATTCGCCTAAGTTTTGTAAAAAAAAAAAAAAACTAGGTCTTGTTATATAGGTAATGTTGTAAAGAAAAGTATAAAAAAAAATGTTGTATACATGGAAGGATTGTGCAGGTTTGGGTTGCAACCAAGTTTACTTAACTCATCATGGTCGAAGCAAGCACAAACTCTTTTGTGCCTTGATGATTCAGTTAATCATTGTTCTTAGTAAAATTTGGAATTTAAAGATGAAAGTATGACTTAGGATTATCTATAGACCTTATTTGTTCGGCTGGACTTCAGAAATCAGTAGTTCAAGCTACACAAGGCTGCAAGGTTGGAGGCTCCCTTCAAGCCGAGTAAGGAACCGAAATCTGCTTACCATCCGGAACACTCTGATCCAATACTTTTTCCGCAAAGACTACTTGAAATCTATTAAGACCCTTTGCGGTCTGGTTTAAGTGTACTGTTCTTGAGAAGCAGCAAGATATGTACCTCTATGGCTTCTTTGGAACTAAGTTGCTTCATTACATCAAGATTCTAGATGTAAGGATCTAGAATAGATTTTACTGGAGTAATCAACTAAGTTCATGAACAGATTACCATTTTGTGTAAGGAATAAGCATATTGTTTGAGAACATGAATATATATGTCCCCAAGATTAGGTAAGTAGATCTTGAAGTAGAATAGTTGTATATTGCAATAACATTAGTTGACTGGTTGGTTTTTTTCCTACCGGTCTTTGGTACTTTTACCTGATCGGATCATATGATATTTTTACTGTCCATTTGATTAAATCCTAAACGTTTTATACTTCTCTAGTTAAATTAACCACCGTTGGATCAAAAACACCCTTTAGATTTTAGCTATACCGAATTGGATTGGCAGGTTAACAAAACACCAAAGGCTCAAATGCATTAGAATGATAAATCATTAGCGACTATTCAGGCCAATAAAATCAAATAATCATTCAAAAGAATTCTGTAAATACAAGAAAAAAAGAAGAGCGAATAAAGATTCTATTATGATATTTTGGTTTGTTAATTCAAAACATTTTTTATGAGATCTTTAGACATATCTTGGTGGTTTGCCACTAGTGATACAATCATGCAAAATTACAAAGCTTATCTCTGAGTGGAAAGAGCAATAAAAAAAAAAATTCATCTTTGATAATCCACCATTATAACTGTCACCTTTATAGATTTCATCTTAAATCATATATTATAAATTATAGCTTTTGTGAAAATATCTAGATTAAATTGTCATTGTAATCACATCAGTGTTGCTGTATAGTTTTGTATGGTGGAAACTTTTTTGAACGAACCATTGCATTAAACAATAAAACAGAGAGTTTACAATTAAATCAATTATTCAATTATGCAATTAAATCAATTATTCAATTATGCAATTAAATCAAGTATGGTGGAAACTAAATCACTCAAAAAATGAGACGAGACTGTGATAGATATATCAATTATTCAATTGGGAAGATTTCTCCCCTCATCAAATGCTAAAAGTCCACTAGACGCATAAAAATGGTTTTGTTAGAAGAGTCTTTCATAATTAGAAATTATTTTAAATTGAAAGGGAAACAATTGAAATAATCATATTTTGAGTGCTTCGAATATAAATGCATTTTGAAAAGAGAGTGATAGATACATGCATAATGCATTATGAGTTGTAGTGCTCTATAATTTCTTTCTTCCGTGTACTTCATTTGTCATATATTTGGCACTTTTTCATATAGTTGAAAAGAGCTATAAGTGAACATTCTTGACTATCAAATCTTTGCACTATTCAATATTTATCTGCATTTTTTTTTCAAACCTTTCCAGTGAAAAATTGAGCTATAACGAGTTTTAATTTTCTAATTGGGGCTCTTTGGGGTTAATAAAAGGGATTATTACAAAATGTGCCATAAATTGAGCACATCTTATAAATTCTGTCATTGCCTTCAATTTCTTACAAAATATGCCATAAATTTGTCTTTTGTTGGAAGACAAATTTACATATTTATCTTTTTATATTTTTTTTATTTTTCCTTCTTTTTTCTCCTTTTTTTCCTTCTTTCTTCTTCCTATCTCTTTCTCTCTTTCTTTTTGTCGACATCTCTCTCTCTCTCCCTCCCTCCCTCCCGATGATTGACGGTGTTAGAGACAGTGGTGAACATAACCAAACACGATGGACGTCTGTTACCGGTTTTTCTAAATACAAAATAAAGACAAAAATATAAGACAAAGACATCTATTTTGTGAAAGATTAAGACAAAGATGTCTATTTTGTGGTAGATTTTGTATTGTTTGTCCTGTGACACGAACGTCTAATTTGGCGACATCTTGTCCTTCGATATCCCCCACACATACGATTATATAAACGACCATTAATGGTGTCAGTGATGGTGGTTGCATAAGCTGAGATGGTGGCTATCGGAAGACAATAAATACAAGACCGTGAACAATAAACACAAAATGAGGACAAAATATATAAGACAAAGGACGTCTATTTTGTGATAGATTAAGACAAAGGACGTCTGGCAAAAAATATAAGACAGAAGACGTCTATTTTGTGATAGATTAAGACAGAGGACGTCTAAAAAGGACATCTGACCAAAAATATAAGACAGATGACGTCTATTTTGTGATAGATTAAGGCAGAGGACGTCTATTTTGAGGTAGATTTTGTATTGTTTGTCCTCTAACACGGACGTCCAGTTTGGCGACATCTTGTCCTTCGATATCCACTGCACATACGATTATAAAAATGGTGGTTACTGGCGTCAGTCACTGTGGTGGACATAACCGGAGAAGCTGATGGGGTGGTGACTATCAGAAAACAATAAATACAAGACCAAGAACAATAAATACAAAATAAAGACAAAAATATAAGATAAAGGACCAAAAATACAAGACAAGAGACAAAAAATACAAGACGAAGACAAGAATACCGGTAATAGACGTCCATCTTCCCGGAGAGAGAAAGATAGAAAGAGAGAGAGAGCAACGTGGGAGAGAAGAGAGAAAGTACGAGAGAGAGAAACAAAACGAAGACAAGAAATACAAAACATATGTCAATCGTCTCCGAGAAGAAAGAGAGAAAGAGAGAGCAAGGAGAGAGAGAGAGAGAGAGAGAAAGGAGAGAGAAATGTTTCATAAAAAAAAGTGAAGAAAATGATAAATAGTATAATGTAGCATTTTCGTAAATAACCGAAGTCATTAAAGGCTATTTCATCTTTTGGCAAGGATGTCCAAACACTATTGAATTTATGGCAGATTCTATAAACCCAATCTTCAATTTATGGCATATTCTATAATAATCCCTTAATGAAAACCATAGAAAAGAAAATTGTAATATGTTAACTTCAAACCTTTCCAGTGAAGCGAATGTTAATATTTTGACCATACAAAGTCAAAATCTTTGAATGTCTTTTGGTCCATTCAGTTGAATATTATTTTCACACCCATACATTATGTTAACGAAATGGTTTCTTAATGAACATTGACTATAGTTGGCGAGAAGGAATAACTTTTACTAAAGATCAAAAGGAATTTAGCTACCAAATTTAATATTTCTTAGCAAAATTCAACCGAATATTCCATAGGTATAATAACATAATCAACTTACAGAGAGAAATATTCCTTTTTTCTTTTATAAAAAAGAGCTTATAATTTCTGTGTTGTTTATTCAAAATGCTTGAGACACAGCTTTCTTCAAGAACTTACTACATTTATTGAAAAATTACAAAAGAAAAGTTTTCAGTTATCTTCCATATCTGAATCACAATGGAGATTATAATGAAAATAACAAAGAAAGAAACAAATTATTCTCTGGAAACTATTTACATTGTATCTCAAAAGTATGAAAATCACTTCTAAACAAAATGTGTCACTGAAGATTGTATTTATCCTTCTTCTAGACATCATCAAGCCAAGAGACTAACTGTTGAGTATTCGGTCTCTGTTTCGGATTTTCGTTTAAACATAAACACGCAACCTCGAGAACCCGAAACATCTCTTTCTCATTCTCTTTACTATGAATAAACGGATCGAAAACCTCGCTTGCTCGATTCTCATTCTTCATCCGAACCACCCACGAGATCAAATCCCTACCTCCCTTTGGTTTACACATATCCACCGGTCTTCTATCGGTTAGAAGCTCGAGTAGCACAACTCCGAAACTATACACATCGCCTTTGTAAGTAGCAACCGAGGCTTGTCCGTATTCCGGAGGAATATAACCTAAAGTCCCAACCAAATCAGTACTTACATGCGTCTCGTACGGACTCATAAGCCTCGCGAGTCCGAAATCCGCTAAATGAGAATCGAAATTCTCATCTAAAAGAATATTACTCGATTTAATATCGCGGTGTAAAATATGTGGATCACAAGCTTCATGCAAGTAAAGTAATCCTTTCGCAGCGCCTCGAGCGATTCTAAGCCGGATTTTCCAATCCAGTAACGCCGGACCGTCGTTACGCTCGTGTAACCAATAGTCTAAGCTTCCGTTTTCCATATACGAATAAATTAAAAGCCGATCGGTTTTGTAGAAACAGAATCCTTGAAGAAGAACAAGATTCGGATGCTGTGCTCTTGAGAGTGTTTCGACTTCCGCTTTGAATTCTCTTTCGATTTGACCGCAATCTCCAGTTAACCGCTTAATCGCGACTTTTCTTCCGTCCGGTAACATTGCTTTGTAAACCAAACCAAACCCGCCACACCCGATGATGTTCGCTTGATCAAAATTATCAGTCGAGTCCAAAAGATCATCAAAGGATAGTTCTTTATCATTGTTCTGAAACAAAACCACAACCTTAGATCCAATCTCGCCGAGTTCTTTACGGTTCATGCTCTCATCTTCGATCTCCGGATCAACTTCTCCTGACCGTCTACGAGCACGCAACACAATCAATGCGAGCAGCGTAAGAAGGAAAACCGAACCAAACGCGATCCCAACCGCCATTCCGATATCATTCCCTCTTGTTCTTTTCGACCTTTTGATCGATGTTCCGTCCGAGCTACGTTCCGCAAAACATGGGAACCTATGTTCGCCGCAAAGATTGTTACCCTCGAAGCTCGAGTTCGGAAACGTCTGAAACTGACTACCGGAAGGGATCCTCCCGGAGAGATTATTACTAGCAACACTAAATTTCGACAAAAACGTAAGTTTCTGCAGGGAATCCGGTATTGACCCCGAAAGACGGTTATTCGCCAAATCAAGAAGTTCTAAACTCGTCATACCCGAAAGCGAACTCGGGATCGAACCGGATAAATTGTTCCATTTCAAATCAAACACATGAAGCTTCTTCAAATTACCAAACTCTTCCCAAATAGGTCCAGAGAGATTGTTATGACCGAGCTCGATCGTCGGAGGAAACCCGACAATCTGATTGTACTGCAACGCTCTCGCGCTTTCGTTCCGCTTCATGAAAAACGGAAAATCCGGTGCCGGTTCATCAAACGAGACATTCCGAGTCGTGAGACTCGGCAACAGAGTTAAACTCTTCGGAATCTCTCCCGTAAACGAGTTATTCGATAAATCAATGTAGAAAAGATCTTTAAAATCACCAATCCAGCTCGGGATAGTTCCCGTTAAACGATTCCACGAAAGATCCAACAACTGAAGATCATTACTCGAACTTAACCACCTCGGCATTGAACCGGTAAGTCTACAATTCGCTATAACAAGCACCTTAAGCTTCTCGAAACGAAACAAACTCGAATCACCATCGGGTAAAACCTCTTCATGGAAGTTCAACGTAAGTACTAAAGTCGTCAAGTTCTTGCAATTCTGAAGAATCCGAAGCGCAGAAGAAATATTAACTAAACTCGAATTCGACAACGAGAAATACGAAAGACTCTGGAAATCCTTGAAACTCTCCGGTACTTGTCCACGAAACGCGTTCCGGGCAAGGTTAACGTTCTTTAGCCGTTTACAAACCGGAAGATTCTCCGGTATAGAACCGTTGAATCGATTAGTACCTAAATCAAGAGAGTTCAAAGCAATCATCTTTTCACAATTCAAAACCAAAGGACCACTTAACGAATTGTTCCTCAAGTTAAGAAGATTCAAACTCTTCGAATTCGCCAACGATTCCGGTATGCCTCCGGTGAATCTATTAGTCTGAGCTAAGAAATACTTTAACTGAGGCATTTCGTCGAACACGTTGGGTACATCTCCAGAAAACCGATTCCGCGACAAATCGAGACGAACTAAGCTCGAGAGATTACGAATCGATGGATTCAACGGTCCCGAGAGACGATTCTCTTGAATCCCTAAAAGTTTTAAACTTTTCAAACCGAACAAATCTTCAGGGATGTTTCCGGTAAGTTTGTTCATACCGAGACAGAGATGCTCGAGCAAAACGCATTTCCCGAACCCAGAACTGAAATCTCCGGCGAAGTAGTTCACGGCGAGTATCAAAACCTTAACTTTAGTAGAGTTTTGACATATATGAGTCGGTAACGACCCGTTGAATCCATTTGCTGAAAGGTCGAGACTTTGTAACGAAGCAAGATTCAAGCTTCTTGGGACTTCTCCGGTTAGATCGTTAGAGCTTAAATCAAGAGTCTTTAGATTCGTCAAATTGAAAATCGATGAAGGGATTTTGTCTTTGATGAAGTTTCTAGAGAGATTCAGAACTTGAATCTGATCAAGGTTTCCGATAGATTCCGACAACTTTCCCGACAGCTTTCTGTTCACCAGCTCCAGTTTAGTGACTCTTCTTGTGTTGTTGTTGTTGTTGTTGTCTGAATCGCAGGTGATTCCGGTCCAATTGCAACAATCTCGGTCTTTGATCCAATCGTCTGGTTTTGGTTCGAGATTAAATATGAAGTCACGTAAAGCTTCGAGGTCACGTGTGTGGCACGTGATGAGGGACTGAGATTCCGAGGTGGTGAAGAAGCATAGTAGGAAGAAGATGATGATCGAAGAGAAGCGAAGAACACGCATTTCAAGAAAAGTGAAATTTAATTTAAAAAAAAAAGAAGAAACTTTGATATTTTTTTCAGAGAGAGAAGGTTGAAATCGAGAATTTAACAAGGATTCTTGAGAACATAGAAGATGGGTTTTGTGATATTCACCATTTTTAGAAGATTGATCGATGAAGATGAAGAGAGAGAGAGAAAGAGAGAGATGGCGACTTTTGACTTCAATACGCTACAGCAAGTAGTGGGTGTTTAAATGCAAAGCTTTTTAGAGAGAGAATTTTAGGAGAGAGAGTGGTGGAGTTGTGTTTGGTTTTTTCTGTGATTACACAAACAGTGAAAATGAATTTTATGTTTTTAAAAAGTGGATTAATAAGGAAGAAGCTGTTAATAAGGAAGATTCGTTTCTTATGTATTGAATGAAGGTCAAATGTATAGTAATTTAACAATAATCAAATACTTTGATTTTAGTACTTGTGTATATATATGGAAATTTGATCTTTTTTTATTCATGGCTCGTTATAGAAAATATCTTTTTCTTCCTTTCGTTTTCTTTCTCAATTATTATGGAGGTTGTTTAGAAATATACATTATCAAAGTCCTAATCAATTTTGACTTGAGAAAAGTCTTTACTCTATTTTTTTTTTTTTTCTAAATCGTAATTGGATTAATAACAATTTCTGTAGACTTGGGCTTCAAGGTGTAGATGGAAGAAAATTCAGAACTATTAAAGAATATGAAAATTTGAATATGATAATAAATTTATTATTTTAATTTTAATTTGTAAATGTTCCTTTTAATTTTTTGCATTTATTTTAATTTCGAAAAAGCTTATGGAGATAACAGAATAAGAAGTGAATATTTAAAATTTGTTACTTTTTTTTTTTTTTTTGCTTTTTGTTTGGCATATGGTTAAGAGAATATATTTAAATTTTGTTACTTATATTTAATTGAATAATAACAATTAAAAATGACCGGAGAAAGAGGGAGTCACCGGTTAGGTCAGGACAAAAGATAGATAGAAGTCAAAGCACGGACGTTGACACCTATGCATCTCTCTCTCTCTTCTCAACTACAAATTTATTTTTCCCCCATTAATTATCACTTTTGTTTTTCTTTTTGCAAGTTGATGATGATACAACAAATGAATGAAAATAGACCTATATCCTTAATTTCCAGTATAAGCTTCGACCAAAATCCAGATTTTTCCATGAAACATGATACTTCAAAGAGGAAACTTATTGACCTAGTGTTTTGTTTGGTTAAACTTTAGGGAAATTTGTCAACCGACTTGCATATCATATGCATAGATGTTTCCATTTATGTCCGAATCAAACACTCCAATAAAAATCACTGATACTGTTGAACAATGAAATGAAAATATAGCAATTATTTATCAAAAAATTGTACTCCATTAATTTATCAACATACTACATTATATTAAAATTAAATTCGGAGGGTCGTGACAAAAAAAAAAAAAAAAAAAAAAAAAAAAAAAAAAATTCGGAGGGTCATATTATGCGACATATCTTGGTACATTTCTTTTCTTTTTTTTTGCTAAATATTTTTTTTATATAAAAAAGAAAAGATATATCTTGGTACATTTAATTTGTTATACATGTATTCACATTACTTTTTCACATTAGAAAGACATTAAGTAACAAACATAAAAATTTGCTAAAAAGTATTTTTGTCGTCCAATACTTTTCGATAGCGACAAATATATGATACGTTAGTGATAAGTTTAACATAAATTTCAAATGTAACGCTAAATTTAACATAAATTCCTGTCATTGGAATCTGCTAGTAATTACTTTTTGAATTGTATAAGAATCGAGTAATAGAATCGAAAGAAGAAACTACGCGTGGTGGTTCGGGAAATGGATTCTTTTATAATTATATGCACGTTACAATTCGGTTTCTGAAAAGATGTATAAAGAAATACATTAATTTTTGTAGGATTGTTAAAAAAAACAGATTCTCATTTTAACAAAACAAAACTAAAAAGTCTCACACTATTTGTCATGCTTGATTTCTTAAAAATAAAAAATTGGCTGTTTACACAACTTTCTTTAATGTTTCCCTTGATTTATAAATAATTGAAGACATTATAGGTGAAGGGTGAAATGAACATAGACATGAAGACTATATTTGCTTAATAAATTAATTAGCCTACATTCAAAGTTAGTTTACCATATACGAAATCACTTATATATAAATTATAGTGTGTTCATGATCTTTCATAAAGGAGTTAAATATTGTTTTACGTAGAAAGTTAAGATACGATTTCAAGTTAACAATAAAATATTGAAGTCGATATCTATAATGAAGGAGGCAGTCAAAGCATGTGACATCGATTATTCAACTCTATAGTCTTTCCACAGTCCACACCATGTGGTCGTAATGGCTTTGATATCATCGTTTTCGTTAGAGACATCTTGTATTATAATGTTCTTAAGTCGTCTTATAATCTTTTGAAAAAGTCTTATTAAAAAATCAAGGCTATTAGTTCTACACTCCTATTGTAGATTTTGGTATAAATTGTATAATACTACAAATAGTGAGTTTGATTGGCAATAGCGAAAAAACTACAACAACATTTAGGCATTTCTTTTAGAAATTTTGTTTATCAAGTTTGTATGTCTAAAGATTGCTAAATATACATACAATGAAAAATGTATCAAATATAATTATACATAGGCACTTCTTTATCGGCTCTAAATTTTAGACAACAAACTTATACCCTCTTAGATTTTAAACGACAAACTTATAACATATTCGGAATGACCAACTAAGCCCATAATTTATTTTCATAATGGTTTTGACGTTGTGGATTATAGAGCCCACGAAATGATAAACTTGTCTAGGTTATTTCCATCTCACAAAATGCCAAAAAAGTAACAATTTTTTCTTTCTTCTTCTTTCTTTATGGTGTCAAGATAACATTAATTTCTCAACTCTTTTTGGTTTGTTTTGAGGTAAAATGTCAAGAACCAAAATTAAAATGTGTTATTGGAAACATCTGCAACGCTAAACTCTTCTAGACTAAATTTAATATATGACCTATTATCTATATGGAAACCTTGCGCATGTAAATTGAAAATGAAAACTTTCTTCACTACTAGACTGCAAGAGAAATGATATGACCTATTATCTTTAGTGATTTACTAATTCCACATATGTCAATATCTTGATTCACGGAAATGATACTTTTGGTTTAAATTTCTAATTGGTCACGCTATTAGAACTTTGTACTGTTTACTTATATCAAGATTGTACAGAGATTGCACTTAAAACTGATTAAGTAAACTTAAACTTCAAGCTCCTTTTTTACTCAGAGAAGACCTCATCATTTCTAGCTCTTTTTTTAAATCATAAACTTCAAGCTTTGAAGCTTTTAATTCTGACCTCAGAGAAACATTTTCACTCATAATCTCCGGTTTTTCAACAGCTTCAGAGGAATCCTTCTTTCTCACTTTTTTACTCAGAGAAGACCTCATCATTTCTAGCTCCTTTTTTAAATCATCAACTTCAAGCTTTGAAGCTTCTAACTCTGAACTTAGAGAAGACCTCTTATTTGTTAACTCATCAACTACAAGCTTTGAAGCTTCTAACTCTGTCCTCAGAGAAACATTTTCACTCATAATTTGCTATTCCGTTTTTTCAACAGAGGAATCATTCTTTCTCACTTTACCCACTTTTTCACCCCTCAGCTGAACTTCAGAGGAATCCTTCCGTTCTTGGTCTCCTCTTTCTAGTAATAGCTCATAATGGCCATATTTGGCATCTCCATCCCATAGTAGTTTTATATCAAGACCACTAAATTTCTTCCCATATCTCAGAATACTTTTGACTACCCCATCTTCTTGTTTTCGATAGATGGTTATTGGTTTTCTCAACAAATCAGAAGCTAAGTAAAGCTCCATTGCTCCTCCCCAAAACGTAGTTTCTTGCAGTTTAGAGACATACGTAGAAAAATCTACTGCCACTGTACCATCGAAGAGATACCTATAAAAAAACAAGTGATAAGCCTATTTTCAAACACAATATACAAATCACCGAACTATTTATTAGGTATTTCATGATGCTTTGAAACCACTTCGAAAAATTGACTTACCACTCTAAATTAGGTATTTTAGTCTGGTTTTCCACCAATTGATTAACAACCTCTGTCCGAAAATCATAAGCTTTGGCATACACATCTCGATAAACTGACCCCAAAACTATTGAACTGAACATACAACTCCCATCCTTGGTGTAGGAATTCACACAGGATTTACCGGTTTAATCTCTATTAAACAACCTAGCGAAAGTTCCTTTGCCTAGGATCTAGGGTTTGTAAACTATGAATCTTACAAGAACGGATCTCGAATATACCTGGAGTTTATGCAGCGGAATTGAATCAGGGATTCGAGATCTATAGCGCCCCAAGTGTTGCGCCTCTACCGTTAGTCCACACGCACACAAACTGGAATCCGCCGGAATGCTAGTACCGGTAATCGGATCTCCTGGGGAATCACCGAGTTCTAAAAAGGTGGCTGCGACTAACAAGATTCGGTCTCAAGGTCGTGCCTATTATCCTATATATAGGCCCTTGAGAAAACCCTATTAATTCTGAACCGAACCAGAATCAATTGTGTCATTAAACCGAAATCACTATTTTGGTTCTGCCTTCGTGTCGATCGACACAACTCTTTGTGTCGATCGACACACCGTCTAAACTCGTATATAATGTGTATCTTATACACATTACCTAGATCATTACTCTTAATGATCATTCCCACATAAAGCTCATCCAGCTTACTTAGGTGTGTGACCCTGTAGGATCATATAATACTAGCAATGAGTTCATAACTCATAGATCATCAGAGGTTTCTAGCAAAACGTCATGACCACCTAGTATTATATGAATGTCTAATCTCGACAGTACAGCTATCACTAGAGTGGATACAAGTGTGATTTCAGGACATTCCCAACAATCTCCCACTTGTACTGGAATCATCTATTCCCATAATCCCTTCGTCTCTATATCTCGATATGGCATAAGGCAAGATCCGTGTCATCCTTATTACAGCCATTATCACGTTCATCGAACTCCGATTTATACTGAACAAAAACAAACGACTGACAATCACCTCGTTTGAGCGCGGCCACGCATTTCTCAGTATCAAATCTTCGATGGGCCCTGAGATATTTATCTCCTGTTATATAGGAGGGACAAATCCCATCTTGTTCCATCCCTGTTCCTTCACACACTTCATGATACGCCCAATCAATGCCTTTATAGTCACCTGTTACGGATAACGTTTGACAAAGTCAAAGCGGACCAATTCATATGTAAGAAATCATGATGAACTCAGGTCTAAGGACTATACTCTATAGTCGTAATGGGAAACTCTTATGACACTTATATAACTATCCTGTAGAGTTCCCATTAGCGGGTCATGCCCGATCATATGTTCTCCAACATATATCTATGTGATTGACTTTAATACTCTTATTAATGACTCCATGAAACTTAGTCATCAGTCACCTCACATGCCAGTCTCACGCGGTTGTCAGTGTCCCACTTTAACAACCTCGACCAGGGACAAATATGATCTATGTCATTTATCACTTATAGGGTTTCATGATCAAGTCCTCAACTTGATGACCTATAAAATGCCATAAATTACTTTGGGACTATTATTCAATTATCCAATAATCAAATAATACATGAAACAATTTCATTATGACATAACCAAAGTATGTCAACATGAATATCATAACATAACTAAATACTTTATAACTCCCACTAGAATTAAGATCACATCTTAATATATCCAATACCTACAGCAGGAGAGTGAAACTCATGCTTAGGTCGTGGGAGAGGCTGCGGTGATCTGCTTGGAACCCTTTCCAACAAACCGCAGGCTGTGGTGCTTTGCTTGGAACTCTTTCCAACAAACCGCACCGCAGTATGGACACAAGACATAATCAGGTTCCTACCAGAAATTGTCTTTGTCTGTCTAACCACTCTCATCAGAAACCATTACTTCCTCAGTTCACCAAGCTCATATCCTCAGTATTCCTCAAATACTAGAGAATATTCTTGGTAACTGTCCAGTGACTTTCACTTGAGTCATATTGGTACCTACTCGTCCTGCTCAAAATACAAGCAACATCTGGACGAGTGCAGGTCATGGCATTTATAATAGGTTCCAATGCATACGCCTGGAAATCCTACTCAAACACTTTCTTGCTCAGCCAGTGTCCAGGGACACTGCGTCTTGCCAAGATTAATGCCATTAGACATTGGTATGAAGCCCTTCTTGGAATCATGCATATTGAATCTGTCCAAGACCTTATCACCATAAGAATCTTGACACGATCCAATTAGCCTACCCAATCTATCTCTATAGATTTATATTCCAAGAATTCACACGGCTTTTCCCATGTCTTTCTTTGAAAAATAACTTTCCAAGCCAAGTCTCAAAAAGGCTAAAGCAACGGAACGTTATTTCCGAGAATAAGTATGTCATCTACATACATAATGAGAAATGCAACTACGCTCCCACTAGTCTTCTTGTAAACACACAGTTCCTCTTCGTTCCTGATGAAGTCAAACATTTTGACATCTTTATCAAAACAAAGATTCCAACTCCGTCATGCTTGCTTCATTCCATACATGGATCGATGAAGCTTGCATTCTTTCCCAGCATGATTTGGATCTGTGAAACCTTAGGTTGTGTCATGTACACATCCTTTTCCAGAATTCCATTAAGGAAAAACTGTTTTTCACATCCATCTGCCAAATCTCATCACCATGATCAATGGCAGTTGCTAGTATAATCCGAATGGCTTTAAGCATAGCGAATGGGAACAAGTTTCATCATAGTCAATACCATGATTTGCTTGAAACCTTTAGCCACCAGCTAAGCTTTGAATATCTGGATATTCCCATCTCGGATCTAGCGGCTCCTAGCCACTTTTCGGAGTCCGGGCCCAACACTGCTTCTTCTTCAAAATTCGTAGGGTCTTCATTGTTAATGATCAACAAGTCATGACAATCGGTCACAAGAAATCCATATCTCTCGTGATCGTTACGAATCCTTTCGGATCTACGAACTTCAGGCACCACAGGTGCAAGTTCTACAACCCTTTGCAGACCCAGCTACTACTCTTCCTTAATAGGTCGAGCAGTCTCCTGTGATTCTCGAACATTTTCGAGATACACTTTACTCCCACTGTTTTTCTTGGAAAGACAATCTCTCGCAAGAAAACATAGTTCTTAGCAACAAACATTTTGTTATCAGAACAGTTGTAGAAGTAATAAGCCTTGGTTTCCTTAGGATAACCATTCAAAGTAGCATTTATCAAATTTGGATGCGAGCTTGTTAAATGTTTTACACAAGCCTCATCACCCCAAATTTTAGTAAAGACAAACTTGGAACATTTCCAATCCACATCTCATATGGAGTCTTTACAATTGATTTTGTTGGAACCCTATTTAGTGTAAACTCAGACATTTTCTAGAGCCTATCCCTAAAAGAGATAATGGAAGATTTTTGTGACCCATCATTGATCGAACCATATCCAATAAGGTCCGGTGAGCTGTGAAACAATTCCACACTCTCTCATATGATCACTTAACTCTTGACTTAAGTATTCTCCTCCGCGATCTGATCGAAGAAGTATCCTCCTCCGCGATCTGATCGAAGAGTTCTAATACTTTTGTCAATTTGATTCTGTACTTCATTCTGGAATTCCTTGAAAAATTTTCAAAAGGGGATTCCTACTTGTGACTCATTAGATAGACATCGCCATGCCCACTCTAGTCACCAGTATAGGTAATGAAGTCTTGAATCTTAATTTTCTCTAGCATTGTTGCCTATCGGGCCGCACACATCTGTATGTATAAAGCCCAATAAGTCATTGGCCCATTCTCTTAGTTTGATAAAATGGGCCTTAATCGTTTTGCCCAATGAGCAGGATTCACATATCTCACATGATTCACAACCATGTAAGCCCAAAAGCCCATCACTATGGAACTTCTGAATCCTCTGTGGCCCAAACGATAATGCTGGAGAACCGATTTGTGTTTATGTCATAGACAGATATATATATTGGTTTAAGACATAAAACCCATTCTCTAATGGGATGCTACCATATAAAATATCATTTAGATCAAAAGAGCAACATTTGTCTTTTATCAAAATAAAATCATTCAAAATCTTACAAGAAAATGAAATGACATTTTTGCTCATAGCAATTACATAATAGCAATTATTTAGTTTCTAAAACCAAGTCTGAAGGCGACAACAAATGGAAACTTCCTACAGCTAATGCAGCAACCCTTGCTTCATTCCTGTTGAGTATCTCCATTCATCCCTTCTTCAACGTTCTACTGTTGCTCAGGCCCTGCACATTTAAACAAATATGAGCACCACAACCGGTATCTAATACCCATAAGGTAGAACTTGAAATAACACAAATACCTGAATAAGGAGTGTCATACATCTCCATTATTTCCTTGGAATCTTCCATGTATTTCTTGCATTTTCTCCTCCAATGCCTTGGTTCCCCACAGTAGCTGCAAGCATCATCATCAGATGGGCCAGACTTGGGTTTAGTGAGAAACTCAGGCTTATCCTGATTCACAATCTGGGCGGCCTTTCTCTCACCCTTATCTTTACCAGGTTTCACAAACCTTTTGCCCTTCTTGATATTGAGCTCAGCTGTCTTGAGCATATCATGCAGTTCAGTCAACGTCTTCGTCAAGACATTCTTAATGTAGTACTTGATGAACTCATCATAGCTCGTCGGCAGGGACTGCAAAATGATGTCAGTAGCCAACTCTTGGCTAATAGGACAATCCAGTCTCCTCAGGTTATCAATATAACCCATTATCTTCATGACATGAGGACTTACTGGAGCTTCCTTTGGTAGCTTGCACTCAAACAGAGATTTAACCGACTGGTATCTCTCATTTCGAGTCTGCTCCTGAAACATAGCTATCAGGCTAGTGACTATCTCGATAGGCGATTCCACGTTCTCATATTGCCCCTGCAATTCAGAGTTCATGGTATCCCTCATCAGACGGATCACATCGACCACATCATAATAATGCTTATTCCAAGCATCATATACTGCATGTGAGGCATTGGACCTTAGTTTCTCGGGGAGAGCTTTCAGAAGGACATAGTCCTTTCTCTCTTGCTTGAGAACAATTCTCAAGTTCCGATACCAATCTAGGAAGTTGGATCCATTTAACTTGTCCTTCTCAAGGACAGATCTCAACGAGAAAGAGTTCTGATTAGACATAACTGTAATAAGAAAAGGAAAAATCAGTTATGATATTCAGAAAATGAGAAATCTTAACAATTAAGAAGACTCGCATTATATTCAAAACAATGATTCCTCAAATGAATATAATGATCCAAGATCCATGTTTCACCAAAACCCGAGCGAGCCACTGGCTGTCACTCAAATCTTAGCTATATAGGTAAGCAACACTTTGCTAATCATATCCAATATGACTCTTGGTTGTGGATAAGACATCTTATGTTTTATCCACCTGATGTCTATGGGCCCAGAACTTCTGATAGCCCATTCAAGCAAACCAATCTCTTCAGTCATGTAATAGTTGATGTCATGCACTGCAAGCCCATCAACACAATTACCTACTGCCTTACTCATGTCACTGCGGACACCTTGCACTGCAAGCCCATCACGCAATGAAACAAGTCTTGACAGCTGACAAGATCGGGAAGACATCCAGAACACTTGATATTTAGTTGAGGAAATGAACTTTTAATCCTTAACACACATCATATATGCATTTAGGAATCCAATTTCATTAAATCTGGTTCGGTTATTAGATTTTAGGTTCACTATCTAAAATACCTACTGCCTCACTCATGTAACTGCAGACACCTTGCACTGCAAGCCTGTCACGCAATGAAATGAGCCTTGACAGTTGACAAGATAGGGAATCGATCGACACTACCTTAGTGTCGATCGACACTTACCTGTCTGTCACAGTTCTTCGAAACCCGATCAATCCAATTGAACCGATTTCGATAACCGACAGAACCAATACAATAACCGATCAGTGTCGATCGACACTACATTAGCATCGATCGACATTGATCAAACCAGATCCAATTCTCGATAACCGGTCAATCCAATTAAACCGGATCGATAACCGGTCAATCTAATTGAACCGGGTCAATTACCGGTCGGTGTCGATCGATACTACATTAGTGTCGATCGATGCCAAACAAACCGCATTAAACCGACATTCGGTTTAATCGATCTGTTAACCGAGCACGATAACCGATTCAATCCAATTGAACTGGTTAACCAATCGCCTGGTCGTGTCGATCGACGCAACTTTTGTGTCGATCGACACCAACTTGATATCGATTAATATATCAAACTGACGGCAATTGAAAGAGCGTGTCGATCGACGCCCCTCAACGGTGTCGATCGACACCAACCTCTCTGGAAAAATTTTAAATCACGAGTTTAGCCCGTGTCGATCGACACTACCATAGTGTCGATCGACGCTGGCCGAAAACCCTAATATTTCAATTTTGCAAAACGTTTTTGAAGCAGATTTTGACCTATCAAGCATCCTCTAATCAATTCAACTAATTCGATTATATGCTTTAGATTCAGATTAGTTAAACCCTAAGTCTCTGATACCACTGTAGGAATTCACACAGGATTTACCGGTTTAATCTCTATTAAACAACCTAGCGAAAGTTCCTTTGCCTAGGATCTAGGGTTTGTAAACTATGAATCTTACAAGAACGGATCTCGAATATACCTGGAGTTTATGCAGCGGAATTGAATCAGGGATTCGAGATCTATAGCGCCCCAAGTGTTGCGCCTCTACCGTTAGTCCACACGCACACAAACTGGAATCCGCCGGAATGCTAGTACCGGTAATCGGATCTCCTGGGGAATCACCGAGTTCTAAAAAGGTGGCTGCGACTAACAAGATTCGGTCTCAAGGTCGTGCCTATTATCCTATATATAGGCCCTTGAGAAAACCCTATTAATTATGAACCGAACCAGAATCAATTGTGTCATTAAACCGAAATCACTATTTTGGTTCTGCCTTCGTGTCGATCGACACAACTCTTTGTGTCGATCGACACACCGTCTAAACTCGTATATAATGTGTATCTTATACACATTACCTAGATCATTACTCTTAATGATCATTCCCACATAAAGCTCATCCAGCTTGCTTAGGTGTGTGACCCTGTAGGATCATATAATACTAGCAATGAGTTCATAACTCATAGATCATCAGAGGTTTCTAGCAAAACGTCATGACCACCTAGTATTATATGAATGTCTAATCTCGACAGTACAGCTATCACTAGAGTGGATACAAGTGTGATTTCAGGACATTCCCAACACTTGGGAATTCGTACAGGGGTAAAACCTTAAGAAATAGGCAAAATGACTTTAGAAAATTAACATTTAACTTAAGAGAATTAACAATTAACTTACTTGATGGAAGCTCATGGTGTTCTTATTCTTTTTCTTCCTCTTTTTGTGTCTTTGAATCACCTTTCTCTACTACATCTTTCTGTTTCAAGTCCTCCTCCTTGGCTGCTCCCTTTGAGGCTTCTAACTTTGAGAGAAACATTTAACATTTAACCCTGGCAAAATGACTTAAGAAAATTAAGATTTAACTTAACTTAAGAAAATTAACATTTAACTTACTTGGAAGCCCATGGTGTTCTTCTTCTTCTTTTTCTTCCATGATCTTCCATTATCTGTAGGAAATATATTGATATAGCTGTTAAAGTCAAAAAATTATAAGATTTTTTTTGTACGATCCATGTACCAAAGACCAAAGGGTAGAGTAACACTATTTTTTTTGCTATTCGTAATCCGAAGGTAGTCTTCAAATTTTGCTAGTACTCTCACCACGATTGAAGAAACCAAAGCCGCAAATACGATTGACGTATCCCAAATAAATTTGTTGACAGTGAGTCCATTGCAAAGCTTGTATTTCTGTATGAGACAACTCAATAACGTTTAAGATTTTGTCACATTCTATCTTAGATAAACCACTAAAAGAAACAAAAAACCACTTCATGTTACATGTCTTCTCTTAGCGTGATGATCTTTAGAAGATTCTTGTTCATGAGGGAGGTAAAAACAAAGTCGACTTTGGAATCTACATGACGTTACAATGAGCTAGGTTAAACTGGTTTAAGCATTTGACGACAAAAAAAATAGAAAACAGTTGGACATAGTTTAGCAAGGCATTGCTCCTTGTTCATACTGGTGGATGTGGATAAATTGGTAGTTGAGATCCATTGACGTGCATTTTTCTCCAATCTAAAGCATATGTGGAGGCCTCTTGATATCTAGCAACTTTATTACTAAGATGACCGGGACTGGGCTCATGTGCAAGAAGAACCTTGTACCCAAAGAGCTTCAGGAACCTCATAATGAAAGTAAAATTCATGTCACTGGATATTAGGAGAACATTTGCAGGAGGAGGGACTTTCATGACAAAATCTAGTAGATACTTAAGAATAGTTAAATCAACAACCTCTTTCTTCCTCTACGGTAGAAGTTCTTTAGATCCATATTCAAATCCTTGCATTACCCGACCACAATTAGGAAACTCGCATACGATTTTTCAGTGCTTCACATTAATGAAACTGATACCTTAGCAAAAGTTAAGCAAACAAAAAGTGATCAAGTAGCCTAAAAACAATATGAGCTCGAAAGAAGAGAAATGATTAAACGAGGTCATCGGCCCCGCCGATGAAACAGAAAACAAAGTTACACCGATTTTCTGGATTACTCTTCCTTTTGTATTGGCTTTCATGAGTGTTTGGACAACAATTAAACCTTGTTACTCTTTTGTCTTGGCAACTTTATGGAGCTCTAATAATGTAACCTTTTTGTCGAATTCGATCTTATTGACATCATTTTTTCCTTTTGCCAAACATAAGTAACAAAAACCTTAAATATTTGTTTTAGCAAATCACAACCTTCCAAGGAGTCCAAGTTGAAGGATTTTAGTGGTCTACTATATTTGAGATTTGCGAAAATCCACACTTTCTTTTTTGAATTCTCGTTGTGGCTGAATCTTTTGATGTTCCAATCGCCCCCTTAATCCAACTATGACTTTTCGCCATCGTCTCGAAATTTTTTCTACTTTGATGTATTCATACCTGAACACGAGAGACTTACCGGTTTATTAAAAACTCTATTCGGTTCGGTTGGATTAAATTCCGGTTAAATAAATTCTATTTTGGATATACCTTTACAGAAAATAGTACAACGGTCGACCGGAAAAAAGAACACCAAATGGTTAGCTTCTGGTATATCAAGTTATTGCCATTCAAAACATGATACACAAAAGAGATAACTCTAGCATTGAACATTACACAAGCTTGAAACTGTGCTCATACTCAAAACACGAGATCTTCTCGGGATTTTCGATAAGTTACTTACACCATTTTCATCTTCTTTCCGGTCTGATTTCAATCCCTTGAATAACCAAGCCACTCTTCCAATGTCCCAGCTGAGTCTCCATAATACTGATCTCAATTATTGACATGGGCCACATGGCGTGATCGCATCCGTTAATTATAACAAAAAAACGGTATAAAACCCTAAATCCTCACATATTGTAGACTCTCTCTTTTTCCTTATATTATTTATTAGTGCAATAAACTCCCACACGTTTTAGAAAGGAGCCCTGAATCCTCAAAGCCAATCACAGACTTTCTCTTTCTCATTGGTCGTATCAACCCTAGATTGAAAAATAGCGGCGCTCTAAGTAAGTTATTGATCACGAAACTCTTACTCATTTCGTTTTGCGAATCTGTTCCTGAATTTGTATTTTTTTTTTTTTTTGTTTCTCTTAGTGAATTCTGAAGAAGCGAAGCAGACGGTTCTCGAGATACCAGTTATAATATGTAAGCATGCAAATACTTAATGATGTTTAATGATTTTTCACTGTATTTTGGTATATGGATTCGTAACTTTTATTCTCTGATTAGATAACAAAAAATCAGAAGAAGAGGTTGAGGAGAAAGGAGAGAAAGCTGAGGGAGGAGAAGGAGAAGGAAGCCGAAATCTCTATAGAGAAGGAGAAGGAGAAGGAAGCCTCCATAGAGAAGGAAAAGGAAATCTCTATAGAGAAGGAGAAGGCAAAGGAAGCCTCCATAGAGAAGGAGAAGGCAAAGGAAATCTCTGTAGAGAAGAAGACGGAAGCCTCTAGAAAGAAGGAGAAGACAGAATCTGAAATCATCGAGCAGGTGACAGTGTTGAGTTTGAATATATATATATATAAGTTTTACCTCAAGTGGCTTTAAACAGTCTTTGATATTTGACATGATTTTTCTTCGTGACAGTTCAATTGTTCTATGTACAAGCTCCAAGAGATTCCAAAGGGAATGAGTCCTCTTATTTAAAAAGCGCTCATTATGCAGGAACTTGATATGCCTTACAATTTTATTGTAACCATGGCACGCTCATTGCAAGACTTAAAAGGTAAATCTTGTCAAGAAAGCCATTCTAGATATTGTGAATTCGACAAAGGATATTAATGGAATTCATAATTTCAAATGCAGCGAAACATTTGAAACTCCAACAAGAACTCAAAAGTGAGGAGGAGGAGGAGGGTCTTGTGGATCATTTAACTTGCTCTGATGCATAGTTTGTGTATGCGTGTGTTGAACCTAGTCTTTTCCCTATTCCCCTTGGCATTGTTGCTATTCCAGGATTAAAGGGGCGTTTTTCTATGTTTCTTGCTATGACTCTCTTTATGTTTCTGCTTCTTTATTTTATCAAGTTTTTTTAGACTATGGTTTGAGTATATAATATGACTATGGTTTGAGTATCTAATGACTTGGTTTTACTCTTCAACTTCTGTTTTATATGCTTATTATTACTGCAAAATTTGTTATTAATATCCTGCCACAAAATTTTGGTTTCTCTGTTATGTTTGTGTGTGGGAGTGTAAACGAGTCAATAATGCAGAGGGCTTTGCACTGTATTCGAAACAGAAGCCGACCTATAAACTTTCTTTCTTCTTTGATTCTTTCTATGGCTTCCTCTGTATGGCCTTGTGTTTGCAACTTTTGCTTTTCAACAAACTTTATGGGATATTATAAGGTTGAGATATTCACAACACAAAATGGTTAGCTTCTGGTATATTAATAACTTCTTGCCATTCAAAACATTGGGTGTACAAGAGACATTGAATATCGTACACAAGCTTGAAACTGTCTTGATACTCAAAACACCAACTTCTTCATCGGAACTTCCTTCCTTCCTACACACCATTTCATCTTCTATCCGGTCTGAATAACCAAACCACTCTTCCAATGTCCATTCTGAGTCTCCATAATGACTAATCTCAATCTCATCACAACTTTCTCCATTGTTAATATAAATCTTCCCAAGCTCCATCACACCACCCATCTCCTCTCTCCTTAGGCTCTTCCACATTCCTAGCACCACCAATCTGAAAGAGAGGTGTCTTCAGCACCAATATACGAGCTACTGGAACAGATGAGTAGCTGTTCCAACAGGTGCATTAAAGTGACGTGGCAAAAGAAACGAACTTGGAGTGCAAGCTTATTAAAAGGATTTATTCAAAAAAGGAAATAATGTATTAGAAGATCTTGGATTCGTATGAATCAAAGAAAAGGCAACCTAGAAGATTTACTTACCCGACGAATATAAAAAGGGTTGAAGAAAATTGTTCTAGGGTTAGCCGTTGAAGAAAAGAAAACTCACTGGAGCTTTTCTATTGAGAGAGTTGTGATAACTCTATAACGGGGGCAAGAGCGTGTAAAAGACAAAGGATTTGTCTTTGATCTTGCTTAGAATAGGAATCTTGGGTGACAAACTAAGGGTAGGCCTAGGATTGTGTAAAACCAACAAGAGAGTTGTAAACTTCTTGCAAGATTTCTAATAAAAGTTAAAACTCGGTGAGGCCGAGGTTTTGAGCTATTTGTTTTGTGTTCATCCGCTTTTTCAGTTGGTATCAGAGCGGGCATCTAACCAAGTTGTAACTTACAACTTACAATAGGTGAAGATCCTGCGGAAAGGGTGGACACAATGGAGTTTTTACCTGTGCAAAGAATTCCTACTCTAGAAAAAGGAAACTATGGACATTGGAAGATGATGATGAG
This sequence comes from Draba incana, assembly GCA_963576765.1. Classification (NCBI taxonomy): domain Eukaryota; kingdom Viridiplantae; phylum Streptophyta; class Magnoliopsida; order Brassicales; family Brassicaceae; genus Draba; species Draba incana. The sequence goes on along the minus strand of OY755216.1, from coordinate 34,045,208 downwards.
AGCTAACATCCGTGGAATAAGTGAGGACGCATGGACAGCGGTTGAGACCGGATGGAAATCACCAACTACCATAGGAGAAGACAAGGTCAAAGTACCTAAGGCGAAGTCTCTATGGACCGATCAAGAGAAATCGATGGCCAAATATAATGCGAAAGCCCTTACTGCCATCTTTGGTGCGGTTAATGAAGATCAATTCAAGCAAATTCAGTGCTGCGAATCCGCTAAAGAAGCTTGGGATAAGCTGAAAACGATGTACGAGGGTACAACGAATGTGAAGAGGTCGAGACTCGACATGCTTGCTTCGAAGTTCGAGACGATAAGGATGGAAGATCATGAAACCATCGAAGAATTCAGTGGGAAACTCAGCGCGATTGCAAACGAGGCTCAAAACATGGGGAAGAAATACAAAGACAAGAAGCTTGTGAAAAAATTGTTGAGGAGTCTTCCTGCCAAGTTCGACATCAAGAAAACAGCCATGGGGATGTCTCTTGATACGGACACGATTGAGTTTGATGAGGTTGTAGGTCATCTTCAAGCCTATGAGATGGAGATCATGCCAAACAAGAGCAATACGAGTCGTAGTATTGCGTTTGTCGCTGATGACAAACAAGAGATTCGTGAGCTTAAAGAGACCGTGAGTTTGATGGCTAAGAATTTCAGTCGCATGACGAGGAGGTTTGAACGTGGTACACAACGTACGTTTGACAAAGGAAAAAACAGAGACAAAGATCGTGAACGTAAGAAGAACGAGCAACAATGCCATGAATGCCAAGGTTATGGGCATTTTATACGGGAGTATCCTACTGTTAAAAGTAAAGATTTTAAATGTCTTGAATGCAAGGGGATTGGTCACACAAAATCAGAGTGTGTGAATTATCAAGCTAAGAAGAAGCGGTCTCACATCGGAATGAGCAAGAGTGAATCTAGTGAAAGCTCGGATGAGGAGGATGATGTCACTGGATATTGTATCTTCACATCAAGGAATGAGGAAAATTTTGATGGAGAAATCAGTGAGGAAGACCACAAAGAAAAGGGAAATTTTTCCGAGAGTGATTCCGACAAGAGGAAGAGGAATTCAACATGAAGATTGAATTTCGCAAGCTTTATGATAGTTGGTTGGAACTGAGTAGAGAAAAGATCTCGTGGGCTGAGGAGAAGTTGTCGCTGCAGGAGTTGAACAAGAGGTTGAATGAAGAACTAAAGGCTGAACTCGAGAAGAACGAAGCATTGACTCAAGAGCTTATGGAAACAAGGAAGAGAATTCAGCAGTTGAACAGTAGTACCAAGGATCTGAACAAGATTCTCTCAGCTAGAAGGGTTGGAAAATCAAATTTTGGACTGGGTTACAATGGAGAACCAACCAGCGGACAGACAAAATTCGTCCGAGGAAACATGACACAGTCTGTTCCAACAGAGAATAACAAGATTACAAGCGGTTATGAGGGAAGATCATCTGGGTGTTGGTATTGTGGAAAATTGGGTCACATCAAGAGGTACTGCTACAGGTTTGCTGAGAAAGTTGAGAAGATCTTGAGACATGGAAGGTTCCATCCAAATTTGAAGAAACAGTCACAAGTATGGATAGCTAAATCTGATCTATACCAAAGTGTAAGAAGACAACAACCTCAAGTTTGTTATCTTGCCCACACTTCCACAATTAAGCCTGGGAATCAGCCATGGTATTCCGATAGTGGTGCGTCAAGACATATGACTGGGAGTAAGGCCACGTTTGGAGAAGGAGCTCATGGGAATTCTAAAGGAAAAGAGATAAGGTCAGGCAACCATTGCTGCATGGGGGAACAAGCAGACGTGTGTTCCAGAATAGAAAAAGATAATCCAGGAGTGAGGCATCCAAACCTTGGAGACATGAATGTTTACAGTATGTCTAAGTTGATAAGTCAAGACCAGGAAAGAGGAGTCCCAGAACTGGAAGATGTTGACCAAATAACGAGTGGTATTTGCAATCAAGGAAAACAAATCAAAGATCAACACCAAAAGGTGTAAGAAGTTCTGATTAAGAAATTGGGTATGATTGGATATGTGATCTACTTACTGGGGCTTCAAGTAAAGCAAACTAATGATGAAACTTTCGTGTGTCAAAGCAACTATGTCAAAACTCTGTTGGAACGGTTTAGGATGAGTTTCAGCACGTCTGCATGTGTTTGAAGTTATTGATTGAATGTGCAACCAAGCAGGGGGAGATGACCAAGACCGGTGTCCAGAAAGTGTAGATGCTGGTAGATTGAGCTTGGATGCACACATTCAGTCAAAAAGGGGGAGAATGAAAGAGAGGTGTCTTCAGCACCAAAATACGAGCTACTGGAACAGATGAGTAGCTGTTCCAACAGGTGCATTAAAGTGACGTGGCAAAAGAAACGAACTTGGAGTGCAAGCTTATTAAAAGGATTTATTCAAAAAATGAAATAATGTATTAGAAGATCTTGGATTCGTATGAATCAAAGAAAAGGCAACCTAGAAGATTTACTTACCCGACGAATATAAAAAGGGTTGAAGAAAATTGTTCTAGGGTTAGCCGTTGAAGAAAAGAAAACTCACTGGAGCTTTTCTATTGAGAGAGTTGTGATAACTCTATAACGGGGGCAAGAGCGTGTAAAAGACAAAGGATTTGTCTTTGATCTTGCTTAGAATAGGAATCTTGGGTGACAAACTAAGGGTAGGCTTAGGATTGTGTAAAACCAACAAGAGAGTTGTAAACTTCTTGTAAGATTTCTAATAAAAGTTAAAACTCGGTGAGGCCGAGGTTTTGAGCTATTTGTTTTGTGTTCATCCGCTTTTTCACAATCTCTCTCTCCTTCAACTTCTTCTCTCGGAACACAAACTTTTTCGTAGCTTCTTTACCAACAAGCCCAACTACAGCTTCTAGTACTGGCGTATGGTCGAAACCGTGTGATCTATTACTCGCTCGTGACCCTTTCGATAGCATTCTACAACTTATCTTCCCATGAATCTCGAACCAACACACATTACGTAGCTCTGCTACTTTCTCAGACCTAATAATTCCACATAAACAAACATCAATTTCACAATCTCAGAAACAGAGAATATAAACAAGAGTAAGAAATGAGAATTAACTTACTTAGATTTAGCAAGTGTAATCCATTCCCAATAAGCAGGAGAATCCGAAGTTGATAACATATAACACTTGTTCCAACTAGATTTCTCCAAACAAAACCATGAATTATAACCCTAATTTACACATTTCATGAATCGAATTCGAATTTCATCAATTAAAAACGTAATAATCTTTTTGCCATCATCGATAAAAACCGAATCATTCATCAGCGAGAGACATAAAAATCTCTTTCTTCGACGAGTAATTATTCATCGGAACAATTGAAGAATATTCAACAACGGCCCCGAAGTCGGGATTAATGGCTATGTTGCAGTCTTCCCTCTCTACACTTTTCATGGAGGTTGATGTGAATGAGCTAGTAGAGAGTAAAATCGGAGAAACACCACGTCCTTCTCATCTGTTTACCAAATTTACTATCATAGAGATGGAACAAGCAGGAAAAAAGAAAAGAGGAGACAAATTTACTATCATATGTTTATATCAATTTTGAATATATTCCAGTAGGTTTATCTCATTTACTTTGAGCAAAATGAAAAACTATCATTTCTTTTGTTAAGTTACCATGTGGAAAAAATGTGTACAATAAGAATCAAATTGTGATCTGAATTACAAGTTAAATTCAGTTTTAACTATCAAAGAATCCGAAAGTTTCCGCGACAACAAATTTTGGTGGCAAAAACAAATTCTATTTTTTTCACTACTTTTTCTATCTATATTCTAGTCGTTCAAAAAAAAAAATTTCTATCTATATTCTTTCACCTTCAAAGTTCATGTGAAACATGAGTTCCATCGTCTCGAAATTTTTTCTACTTTGATGTATTCATACCTGAACACGAGACAGAGCGTGAAAGACTTACCGGTTTATGAAAAACTCTATTCGGTTCGAGTACCCATTCGGTTCAGTTGGATTAACTTCCGGTTAAATAAATTCTATTTTGGATAAACCTTACAGAAAATACTACAATGGTCGACCGGAAAAAAAGAACACCAAATGGTTAGCTTCTGGTATATCAAGTTATTGCCATTCAAAACATGATACACAAAAGAGATAACTCTAGCATTGAACATTACACAAGCTTGAAACTGTGCTCATACTCAAAACACGAGCTCTTCTCGGGATTTTCGATAAGTTACTTACACCATTTTCATCTTCTTTCCAGTCTGATTTCAATCCCTTGAATAACCAAACCACTCTTCCAATGTTCCATCTGAGTCTCCATAATACTAATCTCAATTAAATATACTAAAAAAAAAACGGTATAAAACCCTAAATCCTCACAAATTGTAGACTCTCTCTTTTTCGTTTCATTATTTATTAGTGCAATAAACTCCCACACGTTTTAGAAAGGAGCCCTGAATCCTCAAAGCCAATCACAGACTCTCTCTTTCTCGTTGGTCGTATCAACCCTAGATTGAAAAATTGCGGCGCTCTAAGTAAGTTATTGATCACGAAACTCTTACTCATTTCGTTTTGCGAATCTGTTCCTGAATTTGTATATTTTTTTTTTCTCTTAGTGAATTCTGAAGAAGCGAAGCAGACGGATCTCGAGATACCGGTTATAATATGTAAGCATGCAAATACCTAGTGCTGTTTAGTGATTTTACTGTATTTTGGTATATGGATTCGTGACTTTTATTCTCTGATTAGATAACAAAAATCAGAAGAAGATGTTGAGGAAAAAGGAGAGAAAGATGAGGGAGGAGAAGGAGAAGGAAGCCTCTGTAGAAAAGGAGAAGCTTTCCTCTGGGGAGAGAAAGCTGAGGGAGGAGAAGCAGCAAGAGCAAGAGAAAGACGAAATCCCAAGTAAGTTATATATATATTGTAGACGAAATTTCATTGTATTTTTGGTATGGATTCGTGACTTTTATTATTATTATTCTGTCTTAGCAACCAAAAATCAGAAGCCGAAAGACGCAATCCCAACCACATCCTCCATGGATCTAATCCGTCTAATCAGAGAGAAGGTGACAAATGTTGATTTTGAATATATTTAAGTTTGACTATATTGCTTGAACAGGATGATGATCCATCCAGGATAAGGAATGGCAGCAGGAGATTTTGAAGCTTATAAAGACAGCTAAATCTCTGAGTGAGCTAGATGTCATTGAGAGATCCGCAATGAGATTAAGTGATGTTGTTCCTAGAATCGTAGCACGCTATTATGCAGGTAAACGCAGAGTTTGCAACGGTGGAGGAATTGCACCTTGAACCACCTCATGGCAAAGAGTGATCTGTTACTAATTACCCCTTACTATCTATTCCCCTTATCAGGTGTGTTTGTTGAGTAGACTTGATGCATCGGTGCTGCTAAAGAAAAATGTCCATGTTGAATTGTCTTTTAAGTTTCTGCCTCTCTTTTTATTTTAAAAAGAAAAACGTTTACACTATGGTTGTGTATTTAAAGATTTGGTTTTATGATTTCTGAATTCTGCTTGCTTTCCTCTGGATTCTTTGTTGGCTCATATCATACAAGTGCTTCAAATAGTTGTTAATTAAAGTGGTACTTGTGTCTTTATTGTTAAATAATTACAAAACAAAAACAAAGTGTTTTTGTGTACTGAACAAAGTAAATATAGGCCATAGAGGAATTGCTTTAAACCATTGTCTTATGTGAATACGACACAAAATCATATCCAAAAAGTACTTTACACTGTAAGTAGTTCCATTTTCAAGTTGATGGTACACTTTTAAGCTGTAATTGCGTATGATTGTAACTATGTGATGTTTGGTTATATATGTTGGCCTACTAATGGATTCACAATATGTTCCTATGTATGTATCTATAAACCACAAACACAACTTATGTACAACTCTTATGAGATTTCCTAGTTGACACAAAGGCCAAAGGTTAAAAAAAGTGTTCCACATTTGTTATCAGCATTGTTTAGCTGGTCGCCAACCAACGCAAGAGGCTGAGGAAGAAGAAAAGTATTCCTTCCGTTCCAATATGTAAGTAGTTTTGGTTAAAAACACGGTGTTTAAGAAACTACTTTTTTTTATAAAAAATATAATTTAATATACATAATAAATATGATTTAATCAAACTTAAAAAAAATTACAGAATATTATTGGTCACACAATATTCAATAAAGATGAAAAATACCTAGGATTCTCAAAACAACTTATATTTTGAAACAAAAAAAACACCCAAAACAACTTATATTTTGGTACGGAGGGAGTAATATGGGTGTGATATGAACAGGAGGATGGTTTATAACATATGCTTGAAGTAATCACACGCATAATATGCAACAAACAATTATTAACGACAATTGTTCAAATTCTTCTTCTTTTTCACCTTTTCATTTATATGAAACTAAGAGCATGTTAGACACTAGCTAGTAATTGAACATTACACAAGCTTGAAACTGTGCTCATACTCAAAACACTGAGATCTTCTCGGGATTTTCGATTAGTTACTTACACCATTTTCATCTTCTTTCCGGTCTGACTTCAATCCCTTGAATAACCAAACCACTCTCCAATGTCCCATCTGAGTCTCCATAATACTAATCTCAATTATTGACATGGTCACATGGCGTGATGGCATCCGTTAAATATAATAAAAGAACGGTATAAAACCCTAAATCCTCACAAATTATAGGCTCTCTTTCTCATTTCATTTTTTTTTTATATTATTAGTGCAATAAACTCCAGACGTTTTAAGAAACCGGGGTCGCCGTATAAAAAAGAGTCATGAATCCTCAAAGCCAAATCACAGACTCTCTCTTTCTCGTTCGTCGTATCAACCTTAGATTGAACATCCCAATTGCGGCGCTCTAAGTAAGTTGTTCATCTCAAACTCTCTTACTCATTTAGTTTTGCGAATCTGTTCCTGAATTTGTTCTCTTTTTCTCTTCTTTTTGGGTTGCTTTTAGTGAATCCTGAAAAAGTGAAGCAGATGGATCTCGTTGAGACACTGGTTATAATATGTAAGCATCCAAATACCTTTGCGCTGTTTAATGCTTTCACTCTCTATTATTGTATGGATTCGTAACCTTTTATTCTGATTTTAGACACCGCTAGTCAGAAGAGGAATCAGAGGAGGTCGTTGAAGAGAAAGGCGGTGAAGGAGATGCAAGCCTCCTTTGGGGATAAGAAGGAAGCCTCTGGGGATAAGGAGAAGCCTTCCTCTGGGGATAAGGAGAAGCTTCCTCCTCCTCCTTCATCAATCAATGGCTCAAGTGTTGTAATCTTCAGAAAATTGCAGGTTACTCTCATCATCTCTTGTTCTCTTTATGTAGTTCTTCTTCTAAGAAACGTTTTTGTAAAAGCTTTTAAAAGAAACTGATTTTTCTTATAGATCAGATTGCTTCTTACAATACTACACACATACATACTTTATAGTTATACTAGTTTCTCTACTTACTACACAACACACACACTTCTCCTAGTCCATACCTCTAGATACTAGACTAGTTTTTACATAATTTCAAATGGAATCCATAATTTCAAATGTAGAGCTTCAACAGAAAGGCAAAGCTCCAAAGGAGAAGCCTTCCTCTGGAGAGAAGCTTCCTTCCTCTGGAAAGAAGCTTCCTTCCTCTGGAGAGAAGCTTCCTCCTCCTCCTTCACCAATCAGTGGCTCAACACAAGGGAAAATACTACCTGAACACGAGGCGAAGGTGAGAATGTTGATTTTGAGTATGTATAAAACAATCTTTGATATGTGACATGATTTTCTTCTTGTTTGTGACAGCTAAATAATTTGATGGAGAGGATCCATGAGAATTTGAAACCATTCAATTTGAGGGATTATCAGAGGCAAATGATTGAGGTATTTGCAAGAGGCGCTCGCAGAGGTTGTGAATTATACGCAGCGTACAGACTTCATGGTAAAAATCTTATTGCTACTTGTTGGCTAAGCATTCTATATATTACTGCATTAATGGAATCCATAAATTCAATTGCAGAGCTTGAACAGAAAGGCAAAGGTCCAGAGGAGAAGCCTTCCACTGGAGAGGAGCTTCCTTCTCCTCCTCCATCAATTATTGCTTCTTCTCAAAGACTTTATCCTCGTCGTGAGCATACTGATTTTCCTCATCATATGCATCATGTTCCTCAGCATATGAATCATGTGCTGCCTATTCGTGAGTCTTTTCCAAGCAGAGAAGAGTTTGAATCCCTTTCTAGACAAGTGCAGTCTCTTGAAGACCGTGTGAATAATTTACAGTGGAATGTGACGGGACAAGGAGAATGGGGAGGAGGATGAGAATGGGATGGATGATTGGCGATGGATTGCAGGAATGGTTATATTTGGCTGTGGTTATTTTGAAAACATTTTAGTCGTTTTTGTGTTTGCTTTTTAATTGTGTGAGTGTTTGAGGGAAAAAGAAGATTTACCGAAGGGTTTATTTTTTTGATATGGTTATACACCCAATAATAAGTATGATCACAAGATCTTCATCGGAACTTTGATCAGTTAATATACACCATTTCATCTTCTTTCCGGTCTGATTTTAATCCCTAGAATAACCAAAACAGTAACACTCTTCCAATGTCCCTTCTGAGTCTCCATAACACTAATCTCAATTATTGACATGGCCGTTGATAAAAATTGACATGGCGTGATCGCATCCGTTAAATATAATTAAAAAACGGTATAAAACCCTAAATCCTCACAAATTACAGCCTCTCTCTATCTCGTTTCATTTTTTATATTATTAGTGCAATAAATTCCAGACGTTTTACACAGAATCCTCAAAGCCAAAATTATACAGACTCTCTCTTTCTCGTTCGTCGTATCAGCCTAAAACACTTACTCATCCGTTTAAGTAGCGTTACAGATTTGACGATAATTTCGGTTGAAATAGTACTCATCCGTTTTTTGAATCTGTTCATGAATTTGTTCTCTTTTTCTCTTCTTTTTGGTTGCTTTTAGTGAATCCTGAAAAAGCGAAGCAGATGGATCTCGCTGGAACACCACCGGTTAAAATATGTAAGCGTCCAAATACCTACCTGTGTGCTGTTTAAAGATTTCACTCTCTATTTTTGTATGGATTCGTAACCTTTTATTCTGATTTTAGACACCGCAAGTGTTGAATTTCTTGCATCTAACCTTTGTTTCACTCTCAAAGGTTAGTTCTCTCTATCTCTTGTTGTGTTTTGTTTACTTGTTCTAGAGAGAAAACAAGAAAACGTTTTTACTCTTGAGACTACATTGTTAACATTATTTTTTTTACACAAGACACACTCATACATATAGTGGTTTTACTTGACACAAACACACTTGCATCCATGCTCCTATATCCTAGAGTTTCTTACACAAGCCAACTCTAACAACTCCTTGAGACTTTTAGCTAACAACACTTTTGTCTTCTTGTTCTGATTTTGTTAGCTAATATTATTGGGCTTTAACAATCCGATGGCCCATTAACACAAAACAACACAAAGCCTTGTTGACTTTTTCTTGTATTGACTCTTCTCTTCTCTTCTTGTCGTTGGCTTCTTCTTCTTCCCTTGAAGCTTTGATCTTCATCTTCTTTCTCATTGATTTCATTTTTCTTTGTGTAGGTTCAATCAAGGATTCAATTCCAACACTCCCTCTTGAATTTTTGTTTGAAACCCCTAATTTCAATTTAGGGATTTCATTCCCATAGCTTCTTCTTCTTCGTTGGAATCACATCTCTTCCCTGTGCGAATCCCTTTGGCGTAGTCGCTGGTACGCTCAACTTCTCGCTCTCCCTCTTGCTTGGAATCTCACTGAGTTCGGCTTTTTCTCATCCGAAATTTCATTGCCGTCGTTTTGACAGGTTTTCTCCTCAGTCTTCCTCTGCAACTTGTCCGTGAGCTTTCTCCCGTCTCCTCTAGCTGCATCTGCAACCAGGTTCTGCTCCCGTCCAGGTAAGCTTCTTTTCCTGCGAATTTCTTTGCCACTTCTTGACATATATTTCATAATCTCCCTCTGTTTCTCTTGATCAATTTCTTGACCAATGTTCTTCCTTGTAGGAAACACTTTGACTCTTTCCCATGAGTCTTCTCCATGTCTCCTCAAGTCATCTCCGTGAGCTTCTTCACACGTTTTCAATCCGTGAACTTCCGTCACGTCTTCTTCCGGTTGGTTGTCGTTGCAACCTTCCTCAGCTCCCTTACATGGTGAGCTTTATTCTTCACCTTCAAGTCTACCGCGAGCTCTCTCACGTTTTTCTTGAAGTCTTGTGCGTGAATTCATCACGTCTTCTTCGGCTGTCTCTGAACCGGATTCAGCTCCCTTTCTCTTTAGGTGAGCTTCTCTTCTTTTGCTTGGTGTCCTCTTGATCACCAGCCTTGTTCATTTTAGACTCTCGGAACCATCACCTTAGCTTTAGCCTTGGACTCTTTTGACAGGATCCATCACCTCGGTTTTCTATAACCGTAGTCTGAGTGGTTTCTTTTTCCTATCATCTCCTTAGCTTTGCTTTAGTCGTTTGGTATTTGAATCCTCACCTCGGTTTTTCTCTAAACGCAGCTTGTTAGGCTCTTGAATCATCAACCTCCGCTTTTTCGGACTTGGTTTGTTTGATTCCTTCACCTCCACTTTGGTCTTTCTAACCTTGGCTTCTCCATCTCGTTTCAGCTGAAAAACCACTTGGATTCTCAACCTCATCAAGCATCTTCAAGCTTCAGCTTCACCATGTCAAACAAGCAAGGAATTCACTTTCACAACTCTGTCTCCACATCCGCACTATCTCCATAGCTTCTTCCAGAGATCTCCTTGTCTTCTTGGATGCTCTTGAAGGTACGGCCTTATGGAAGTGTTTGTGAAGGTTTGATGGTGCTCTTGTCACCACATCTTCTTTCCTTCCCTTCTTCTTTGACTTAGTCTCAGCTTTGCTCTGTTTCTTCTTCTGGTTTTAGCCTTACACCTCTCCATTTTGTGCAGGCTTCTCCTCTTGATCATGTTCATCTCACGGTGATGAACAACTTCATGGAGGCTTGTGATGAGCAGCTTCCTCTCATGTCTTCTCTGGTCCGGATCCTCTTGGTCTTCTTTGACCAAACTTCAGGTCCGTAACTCTCTCTTCTTCTTCTTCTTCTTCTTCTTCTTCTTCTTCTTCTTCTTCTTCTTCTTCTTCTTCTTCTTCTTCTTCTTCTTCTTGTCTTGTTCGGTCTTGTTCTTGTTCGTTTTTCTTCTGGTTCGGTCTTGTTCAGATTGTTCACCTTGTTCTTGTCTTGTTCTTGTTGCTCTTCTTGTTCTTCTTGTTCTTGTCTTGTTCTTGTTGCTCTTTGTTCGGTCTTGTTCTTTGATGGCTGTCTCCATCTTTCTCTTCTTCTTCCTTTCTTCTCTTCGGTCTCTCTTGGACTGATTTCTTCTCCTTGAACAGGCTCCAAGGATAATCAGCTCTTATACCATGTTGAATTTCTTGCATCTAACCTTTGTTTCACTCTCAAAGGTTAGTTCTCTCTATCTCTTGTTGTGTTTTGTTTACTTGTTCTAGAGAGAAAACAAGAAAACGTTTTTACTCTTGAGACTACATTGTTAACATTAATTTTTTTACACAAGACACACTCATACATATAGTGGTTTTACTTGACACAAACACACTTGCATCCATGCTCCTATATCCTAGAGTTTCTTACACAAGCCAACTCTAACAACTCTGATATGCTCAAATTTAACCCTGAGCCACTCTCTCAAATTAAGAGATCGTGTAGCACTTAGGGATCGAATCCACAGGGAAAAGAATCACAAAGTAAAATTCCAAGTTCGAATTAAGCTAAGTAAATAAAAATGTAATGAAAAGAAAAACAAACTAAATAAAGCAAGTGAATGGTGATTGTTGTTCTTTAAATCAATGAGACAAAGCGCTAGGCATCGGGTAATTCGCAGGCATGACTTTAAATCGAAGCACTAAATTACTGTCGGGATATTTATTAAGAACCGTTCTTAAACTCGAAATAAACTGTAAAACTAATCAACTATCGTTGCAGAAGTTATCTATGATTAAATCCCAGCAAACCAAATTCCTTTGCGAGTTCTAAAGATTAAATCAAACATTAACGAGCAGTTTCGATAAGTTCACAAAATCACTAAGCCAAATTCCTTTGCGAATAGTAATTTTCCTCACCAAAAATATAGTTTCAGTTAACAAACAATGCTTTCGCATCTATCCATCAACCTAACATGTCTAATTCAGGGTGATCAATCATAAAGCAGAATTAAAACTATCAAGGTGAAGAACACAAGTAGACTGATCCCAACAGTAATAAAGTTCTAGCAATTTATCATCAGCCTTTGAAAAACCCTAAACCTAACAAGTAGATTACTCATACATGATGATTGAAACAAGCATAATAACTGAATAATATTGCATTAAAAGAGAGAGTAAGAGATACAAAAAAGGGTTCGAAGAAATCTCTAAACAGAGTCTGAACTTGTCTCCCTAAAAGCTCTGAATCAATCTCCTCTCTAAGTCTCGATAAAATAAAGCGTTTTTTTTTCTTTAACAATGGCTGTTAAAAACTATATATAAGACTCTAAAACCGACTTAGAACAATCATGAAATCTTTAGGAACTTCTGGGCTAAAACGGGTTTCACGAATCGGGCTTTTCTTCTGTTACGAACCGGGTGTCGATCGACACTCAGTGATGGTGTCGATCGACACCAAAGCTGAATTTCCAATCCGACTTTGACACTTTGATCTCTTTCTTCGAAATGCTCCAAAATGCTCCTAAATCTCCCATTATGCTCCAAATACCTATAAACCTGCAATGACTCTAAAAGAACAAAAACACCAAAAAGACTCTGAAAACATACTTATATCATGGCTTTAAATGGGTAAAAACTATGATATATCAAACTCCTTGAGACTTTTAGCTAACAACACTTTTGTCTTCTTGTTCTGATTTTGTTAGCTAATATTATTGGGCTTTAACAATCCGATGGCCCATTAACACAAAACAACACAAAGCCTTGTTGACTTTTTCTTATGTTGACTCTTCTCTTCTCTTCTTGTCGTTGGCTTCTTCTTCTTCCCTTGAAGCTTTGATCTTCATCTTCTTTCTCATTGATTTCATTTTTCTTTGTGTAGGTTCAATCAAGGATTCAATTCCAACAGCAAGTCAGAAGAGGAATCATAGGAGGTCGTTGAAGAGAAAGGATGGGAAGGAGATGCAAGCCGAGAAGAAGGATGTCTCTGGGGATAAGGAGAAGCCTTCCTCTGGAGATAAGGAGAAGGCTTCCTCTGGAGTGAAGAAGGATGTCTCTGGGGATAAGGAGAAGCCTTCTCCTCCTCCTCCTTCATCAAACAGTGGCTCAAGACAAGGGAAAATACTACCTGATGACGAGTTGAGGGTGAAAATGGTTTCATTGATCTTCCGTCATCCTCTGGTGTCTGAAGAGGAGAATTTTTCTCCTTCATCAATCATTTGCTCAAGACAATGGGAATACGAGGCGAGGGGGAGGGTGAGAATGTTGATTTTGAGTATATATAAAAGGTTTACCTCAAACAATCTTTGATATGTGACATGATTCTTCTTGTTCGTGCAGCTAAATAATTTTTTGGAGAAGCTCCATGAGGAATTTAAAGGCTTCAATTTGAATGATCATCAGAGGCAAAGGATTGGGCTAATGGCAAATTGCGCGGTCAGAGGTTTTGAAAAACGCGCTCGCAGAATTCATGGTAAAAATCTTATTGGTACTTGTTGGCAAAGCATTCTATGTATTAATGCATTAATGGAATCTATAATTTCAAATGCAGAACGTGAACAGAAAGGCAAAGCTCCTGAGGAGAAGCCTTCCTCTGAAGAGAAGCTTTCTCCTCCTTCACCAATCAGTGGCTCAAGACAAGTGAAAATACTACCTGAAGACGAGGCGAAGGTGGGAATGTTGATTTTGAGTATGTATAAAATAATATCTGATATGTGACATGATTCTTCTTCTTGTTTGTGACAGCTAAATAATTTGCTGGAGAGGGTCCATGAGAATTTGAAACCATTCAATTTGAGTGATTATCAGAGGCAAATGATTGAGATATTTGCAACAGGCGCTCGCCTAGGTTTTAAACGCAGAGCGTGCAGACTTCATGGTAAAATCTTATTGCTACTTGTTGGCAAAGCATTCTATATATTACTGCATTAATGGAATCCATAATTTCAAATGCAGAACCTGAACAGAACGGCTAAGCTCAGGAGTTTTGTGATGTGCCTTGAGCATAGTTTGTGTATGTGTGTGTTGAACCTAGAGTAAGTAGCCCTCTTTGCCCTTGGCGTTGGTTCTATTCCAGAAGAATAAATGTTCTTGTTATGACTCTTTATGTTTCTTCTTCTGTTTTTGTTTCTTTAAGTTTAAAGACAGGTTTGAGTATTTAATGACTTGGTTTTCCCTACTTTTTATATGCTTAATATTATCACATGTTTATCTATGCAAAAATAATACTCCCTCCGTTCCAAAATATAAGTTGTTTTGGGTGTTTTCTTTTGTTTCAAAATATAAGTTGTTTTGAGAATCCTATGTACTTTTCACTTTTATTGAATGTGACCAATAATATTTTGTAGTCTTTTTTAGGTTTGATTAAATTATATTTATTATGTATATTAAATGATATTTTTTATGAAAAAATGTAGTTTCTTAAACAACGTGCTTTTAGCTAAAACTACTTACATATTGGAACGGAGGGAGTATTTGTTATTAATATCCTGCCACAAAATTTTGGTTTCTGTGTTATGGTTGTGTGTGGGAGTGTAAACGAGTCAATAATTCTGAGGGCTTTTCGCTGTATTCGAAAAAGAAGTCGACCTATAAAACTTTCTTTCTTCTTTGATTCTTTCTATGGCTTGCTCTGCCTTATGTTTACAATTTTGCTTTTCAACAAACTTAATGGGATATTATAAGGTTGAGAAATTCAGAACCACAAAATGGTTAGCTTCTGGTATATTAGTAACTTGTTGCCATTCAAAACATTGGTGTACAAGAGACACTGAATATCATACACAAGCTTGAAACTGTCTTGATACTCAAAACACCAACTTCTTCGTCCGAACTTCCTTCCTATCATACACAAGTAAGTTATATATAAATATTGTAGACACTGAATATCATACACAAGTAAGTTATATATAAATATTGTAGACGAAATTTCATTGTATTTTTGGTATGGATTCGTGACTTTTTTTTATTATTATTATTCTGTGTTAGCAACCAAAAATCAGAAGCCGAAAGACGCAATCCCAACCACATCCCCCTTGGCTGTATTGCTAATCCCTCTAATCAGAGAGAAGGTGACAAATGTTGATTTTGAATATATGTACATAAGTTTGACTATATTGCTTGAACAGGATGATGATCCATCATTCCAGGTTAAGAGATGTCACCAGGGGATGTTGAAGATTCTAGAGAATGCTAGGAGTCAGCATCAGATAGATATAGTTGAGAGATCCCATATGATATTACGTGAAGTTGTTTCTGAATTCATAGAACGCAATTTTCCAGGTAAATCTGATGGAGATTGTTGGTTGACAATATATGTATGTATGTATGCATCGGAAAGGACATTGATGGAATCCGTAATTTTCAAACGCAGAGTAATGAAGAATTGCAACTGGAACCACCTCATGGCAAAGGTGAGGCTATAAGTGGTCTTCGTTTGCGTTGAACCTTAGAGTGAGCTCCTACTAATTGCCCCTTGTATATCTATTCCCCTTATCAGGTGTGTTTGTTGAGTAGACTTGATGCATCGCTGTTGCTATTCCAGGAATAAAGAAAGGGGCGCTTTTAAGTTTCTGATTCTCTTTACATTTTAAAAAGACCATGGTTGTGTATTTAAAGAGTAGGTTTTATGATTTCTGAATTCTGCTTGCTTTCTATCAGACTCTGGATTCATTGCTGCCCTCCAAATCACTTTTGAAATGCTATAAAGAATCAAATCGGACACTATTAGCTATTCTAGACAAAAGTTTTTGAATGTTAATCTTTACTCTCTAAGATTTTAACTGTGTGATGTTTGGTTATGCACGATTTACTAACTAATGGATTCACAATATGATGCTTAAGTAAGTATCTATAGACTATAGACTATAAACACAACTCTTATGAGATATCCTAGTTAACCCAAAGGCCACAGGTTGAGAAAAGTGTTCCACATTTGCTATCAGCATTGTTTAACCTGGTAAGTGTGAAAACACAATGTTCTTTGGCTTTGACAGTCACAATCTGAAAGATTTACCCTTTCTGCTCTAAACATCGATAAACCCGTTCTCTTTGATTCTGTTGAAGTAGTCCTCACCAAGGCGGCCTTCGATTCCTCTCTCGAGAAAAAACCGGCCTGAGATATTCACAACAGTCTGCACATCTTTGTATTTTGGTGCATACAAAAGCACCACATTCCCACCTAACAACAACAACAACAAAGCTCCAGTCTTCATATTACATTTCTTGAAATTCAAGAACAAACAATCTACCCTAGTTTTACGTTTATAGACCTTTACTACGTCCGATATTTGCAGAAACCTCACGGTTTTCCCCACGCAAGTATTGCAGAACACAACGCAGATCTTCAACTTCAAGGCGATAGTTACCATACTGAAACGATCCTTCACTTTCCCTGAATCTCATAAGTCAAAGTGACATTTTTGTTCTAACATGTGTGCATTTCGAACTGAATTTTTGTGACATTTCTGTAAGTCTCTCTTAATTTTTTTTATAGGGAAATTAGCATGTATAATAGTTTGTATACCTTTAATTAAATATCTAACATTCTGTAAATCATAACTAGATAAATTACATTCATCATACCTAAAATTATTTGTCAGTTTTTGCTTAATATACAAAATAAAAATAAAAACTCTGTATATACACCAAAATTAGCGTGTGATCTAGTGCTCGCTTTATTGAACACCGCTGATCAGACAAAAGTATCTATACATGACTCACGTATATACAAAAATCTATATATACACCAATAATATATAAGTATGATCACAAGATCTTCATCGGAACTTCAGTCAGTTACTACACACTATCTCATCTTCTTTCCGGTCTGATCTTGATTCCTTGATTAACCAAACCACTCTTTCCATCTGAGTCTCCATAATACTTATAATCTCAATTATTGACATGGCCGTTGATAAAATTGACATGGCGTGATCGCATCCGTTAAATATAATAAAAAAAAACCCTAAATCCTCACAAATTATAGGCTCTCTTTCTCATTTCATTTTTTTTTTCCTCATTTCATTTTTCGTATTATTAGTGCAATAAACTCCAGACGTTTTAAAAAAACCGGGGTCGCCGTATTAAAAGGAGTCATGAATCCTCAAAGCCAAATCACAGACTCTCTCTCTTTCTTGTTCGCCGTATCAACCCTAGCTAGCTTGAACATCCCAATTGAGGCGCTCTAAGTAAGTTGTTCATCTCCAAACTCTCTTACTCATTTCCTTATGCGAATCTGTTCCTGAATTTGTTCTTTTTTCTCTTCTTTTTGGTTGCTCTTAGTGAATCCTGAAAAAGCGGAGCAGATGGAGATCGTTGAGATAGACGGGAAACCGGTTACAATATGTAAGCATCCAAATACCTTTGCGCTGTTTAATGCTTTCAATGTATGTATTTGGGTATATGGATTCGTAACCTTTTATTCTCTGATTAGATAACAACAATCAGAAGAGGAGGTTGAAGAAAAAGCTGAAGGCAAAGGAAGCCGAAATCTCTTTAGAGAACGAGAAGGAGAAGGGAAAGGAAATCTCTCTAGAGAAGAAGAAGAAGAAGGGAAAGGAAATCTCTGTAGAGAAGAAGGGAAATGAATTTTTTGCAGACAAGGGAGAGACCATCTCTGAAATCATGGAGAAGGTGACAGTGTTGACTTTGAATATATATAAGTTTTACCTCAAATGGCTTTAAACAATCTTTGATATGTGACATGATTCTTCTTCGTGACAGTTCAATTGGATTATGTGCGTGATCCAGAAGGCTCACAAGATAATGAGTCCTCTTGATCGACAAAGGCTTCTTAGGAGGGAAATGGAATTGAATTACAAGTTTTATGAAGGCATGCAACTCTTTTATGCAAGAGAAAAAGGTAAATCTTGTCAAGAAAGCCATTCTATATATTGTGAATTTGACAAAGGATATTAATGGAATTCATAATTTCAAATGCAGCCAAACTCGAACAAGAAGGCAAAAGCGGTGAGGCGGGTCCTGTGGATCCATAACTTGCTCTTACGCATAGTTTGTGTTGAACCTAGTCTTTTCCCTATTCCCCTTGGCATTGTTGCTATTCCAGGATTAAAGGGGCGTTTTTCTATGTTTGTTTCTTGCTATGACTCTCTTTATGTTTCTGCTTCTTTATTTTATCAAGTTTTTAAACACTATGGTTTGAGTAGTTAATGACTTTGTTTTACTCTTGAGTGCAAGAGCTTCAACTTCTGTTTTATATGATTATTATTATTATCACATGTTTATGTTTGTGTGTGGGAGTTCAAGGAACGAGTCAGTAATTCTGAGCTCCTCATAGATCTTGACTTACGAAAGACAATTTGATTCTTCTATGGCTTTGCATTTAAACAAACTTTATGGGACATAACAACACAAAACACAAAACTTGATCACAAGATCTTCACCAGAATCTCATCTTCTTTCCTGTCTGATTTTGATCCCTTGAATAACCAAGCCACTCTTCCAATGTCCCATTTTAGTCTCCATAATACTAATCTCAATCTCATCACAACCTTCACCATTTGTTGATGTAAAACTTCCCAAGCTCCACTTCGCTCCTCCCATCTCCTCTCTCCTTTGGCTCTTCCGCATTCCTACCATCAATCTCTCCTTCTCCTTCGACTTCTAGACACCGCTCTGTGCCAAAACCCCGGGTAATTACGATTCCTGCTTCGTGAATCCGTATCGGGCGAACTTTTTCGTAGCTTCTTTACCTGCAAAACCAACTCCAGCGTGATGCTCTCTTGATCACCGTGTAGCGTAGACTGAGTAATGTATCCCCTTTGATAGCATTTCACAACTTATCTTTCCACGAATCTCGAACCAACACACGTTACGTAGCTCTGCTACTTTCTGAAATAGATATCCGTTAGATATGTACACCCCAAAATCAAGCCTTAGCCTAGCTAAAAATTAACCTCGTAAGCTCAAAAAGACACTTAGCGAGCCAAAAAACAGATCACCCTCACAAAAGAGAGGACATATTTCAGCATAGGCAAAGCAGAACCCTCCTCAGCATTTTCAAGGATGCCAAATTGTTAAGGAAATACTAGAGCTAGAGGTTACAAAGAGACTATTAGGTCATCTCCATCCATGTGTCTTACTAAGTTCTTATACCAAGTTCTTAAATATAAAATTATTAAAACACACACTCTCTCTTCCTTTTACTCAACTTTATACACTCTCTTTCTTCCTTTTACTCAACTTTTATTAATTTTATATTTAAACACTATCTCTTTCTTTCAAAAACCACTCTCCAAAAGTTTTTATCCCTCCATTTTAAGATCTCTCTTTCATCATTTTCTTAACTTTTATTAATTTTATATTCAAACACACCCACTATCTCCTCTCTTTACTCAAATTTTATTAATTTTATATTCAATATACCCCACAAAAACACTCTCTTTCTTCCTTTTTTCCTCTAAGATCTCTCTAAGATCTATGGATGTGGATGCCCTAAGTATCCTAATGTACTCACAAAGAGACTAAGGCAAGCATTTGAAAGAAATTACTAGTAGGTTGTAACTGACATCTAAAGCACGCGCAGTTGCAAAAAGTAAAGGTAAATCTTGTCAAGAAAGCCATTCTATATATTGTGAATTCGACAAAGGATATTAATGGAATTCATAATTTCAAATGCAGCGAAACAAGTGAAACCCGAACAACAAGGCAAAAGTGAGGAGGCATTGGACTTGTATCACACTTATGAAGAAGCCTTTGCAAGAATTAAAGGTAAATCTTGTCAAGAAAGCATTCTATTATATTACCAATTCGAAAAGGATATTAATGGAATTCATAATATCAAAAAATGCAGAGAAGAAAACCTCTGGAGAGAATCCAGCCATGACAGTCCCTGAAATCTTGGCAAAGGTGACACACAGTGTTGATTTTGAATATATATATATATATATATATATATATATATATATATATATATATATATATATATATAAGTTTTACCGCAAATGGCTTTTAAAAATCTTTGATATGTGACATGATTCTTCTTCTGTGATAGTTTTATAGTTGTGTGGAGAAGATCCGTGAGGATGTAGAGGGATTGAGTGAACGTGATCGAAGAATGGTTCTTATAGCCGATAATGAAATGAGTTACGCATTTGCTCAAGCCGAAGCTCGCATCCTTGCAAAATTTAATGGTAAATCTTGACAACAAAGCATTCTATTATATTACGAATTCGACAAAGGATATTAATGGAATTCATGATTTGAAACTTGAACAGAAAGGCAAAAGTGAGGAGGCGGGTCTTGTCGATCTATAAATCTCTCTTACGCATAGTTTGTGTACTTATGTGTGTGGAACCTAAGAGTAAGTAAGTTCAATGGATAAAGGGGCTCTTTGAAATGTTTTTTTCCATGACGCTCTTTATGTTTCTATTTTTTCAAGTTTAGACTATGGTTTGAGTTATGTAATGACTTGGTTTTACGATCGAGTAAAACACCTTCAATTTCTGTTTTATTTTTTTTATTATTATCACATGATTATATGCAAAAATCAACCTATAACTTTGTATGTATGTATGTATGTGGGAGTGTAAGAAACAGAAGTCGACCTATAACTTTCTTTCTTCTCTGATTCTTTGTATGACTTATCTGTATGGCTTTATTATGTTTTACAACTTTTGCATTTAAACAAACTTCATGGGATAATATAGGCTTGAGATTTTAACAACACAAAATGGTTAAGCTTCTTGCATTTCAAAACATTCGTATACAAGAGCGAAGAAACATTGAATATCATACACAAGCTTAAAACTGTGTGTTCATACTCAAAACTCAAACTTGATCACAAGATCTTCATCAGAATCTCATCTTCTTTCCGGTCTGATTTCGATCCCTTGAATAACCAAACCACTCTTCCAATGTCCCATTTCAGTCTCCATAATACTAATCTCAATCTCATCACAACTTTCACCATTGCCGACGTAAAACTTCCCAAGCTCCACTTCACTCCACCCATCTCCTCTCTCCTTAGGCTCCTCCACATTCCTACCACTAATCTCTCTCTCACCTTCAACTTCAACTTCAACTTCTTCTCTCGGAATCATAATCCATGAACGCCTCGGCCTAAACGCTCTAGACACCGCTCCGTGCGAAACCCCCGAGTAATTACCAAACCCACCACGTGAATCCGTACCGCGCGATTCGAGAAACACGGATTTTTTCGTAGTTTCTTTACCAACAAAACCAACTACAGCTTCCACGGGTGTATGATCAAACCCGTGTGATCTATTACTCGCTCTCTTAAACACCGCGTAAACCGAGTAATGTGTTCCTTTCGATAACATTTCGCAACTTATCTTTCCACGAATCTCGAACCAACACACATTTCGAAGCTCTGCTACTTTCTCAAACCTATAACAATTCACAACAACAATATACAATTTAAACTCCAATTTCACAATCTCAGAAACAGAGAATTCAAGTAAGTAACAACTTACTTAGATTCAGGAAGTGTAATCCATTCCCAATAAGCAGGAGAATCTCCCCAAACAATCATCAAATCCATTGCAGATAACATGTAACACTTCTTCCCACTAGATTTCTCCAACCAAAAGCTCTAATTTCACAAACAAAATCACGAATCAGAACATCAAATAGGCTAAATCCAAACCCTAAATTCACACACTTCATGAAAAATCGAACGGAATTGTACCTTTTTGCCTCCGTCGATCAAAACGGAATCATCAGCGAGAGACATATAAATCTCTTTCTTCGTCGCGAAATTCACCGATCTAGGAACAACAAGAGAGGAATATTCCGGCGGAAGAAACGTTTCCCAAACCAAATCCGATTCCGCCGCAGATTTCACAGTTTTCGAAACCGAAGCCACAACGCAAGCATCGCGAGGACTCGTGTGAGAAATCACCATCGAGATACAATCTTCCGGTAAAGTATCGAATCTTCCGATCACAACACTCTCTTCGTTCCGGCTACTTCCGACGCCGGAATTCGAATCTCCGATTTGAATTTGCTCCATAGATTTTTTCGAATTTTGCGGATGTGATGCGTTTTAAGTTAATGAAGAGAGAGTATATATATATATAAAAACGGTGTGTGAAGCGTGGAAACAAATTGGCTATTTATAACCCACCCCGTGTTCGTGTAAGACTTACAGGTTAAGATTTTGGTGAATTTCCGAAAATACCCTTGAAAGAGGAACCTCAAAAGTAGGGGTGGACGTTTCGGTTTAATTTCGGGTTCGGTTTGGGTTCGGTTCTTTCGGTTTATTTGGTTTTAGTAAAACTCTAACCAAAGCCAACAAAACTTAGTTCGGTTCGGTTTTGATTCGGTTCGGTTTAGTTCGGTTCGGTTATATTTAAACATAAATCATAAGTATTATATTGTATCTAAAAAAAATTAGCATAAATCATACATATTGTATGTTAGCTTTGATACGTATTGTATGTTAGCTTTTAATACATAAATCATACGTATTGTTTCTATATTACTATTAAACATAATCTAATAAGTGAAATAAATATTGGGTTTTCGGTTCGGTTTTGAACCGAACCGAACCGAACCATTTGGGTTAAGGGAAAACTCATCCAAACGGTTTGTGTGTAGACTTTGGTTCGGGTTGGGTCGGCTTGAGTTCGGTTGGGTCGGGTCAGTTCGGTCCGGTTCGGTTAAAATGTCCACCCCTACTCAAAAGTTTTTTTTTTTAGTTTTTGGCAAAAATGTATAAAAGTTTTTTGGCCTTTATCTAATCAGCCAAAGCAACTAACTTTTGTTGTTGTTTCATGTTTAACTTACCTATGAAGTCTTTGTTACACAAGAGATGGACAGATCTTTATTTTTGAATTAAATAACATTATTCGAAAAGTCAATAATTCAGAATCTTTGTTAAGAGTTTAAAGACTATAGATAACATTTATCTCTAATGGTTCTTGGCTAAGTAAAGTGTGCAAAAGCATTTGTAGATGATAATAGAAAAAAAAAAAAAAAAAACACAATCTCTTTATTGAATATGTTAATGAAACAACAAGAATTCACAACAAATCCTTGAATGATCAAACCACGTTTCCAATAAGGAGACTTAATCTCAACAACACTAACCGAAGTATCATCAACACATGCTTCATTATAGAATTCACCAAGCTCAGCTTCCATCCACCCGTCGTGTCTCGCCTTTGGTTTCGTTTTCTTTTTCTTCAACTTATTCATCTGATTTTTGGTTAGACTAACCAACCTAGAAATCTTCATTGCAAGTTCCTTGATCCTTGGTCTGAGTTCTCCAATGTTATACATGAAATCCCTCACAAAATGCATTGATCCTCACTTTAACCATACAAATCCTTTGTCTCTTAACAAAAACGTCTCAAGCCCTTGTATCACAACTTGTTCGAATTCTTCAACCATTGATACCACTGATTTTACGAGAAATGACAAAAGATCCTTCACCAAATCTTCATGTATTTTAGAATGAATGATCTGAAGACCCATATTAACAAGAGTATCTAAACCCAAACTCCAATCTTCAACATTAACAGCACTAAACAATAATTCTTTTGCGTAAGTACCCCTATTTTTCCTTTGCATTGGTGCTATTCCAAGAATAAATGTTTCTTGTTATGACTGGTTTTTATGTTTCTGTTTTTGTTTTGAGTATTTAATGACTTGGTTTTACTCTTGAGCGCAAGAGCTTCGCCGTTTGTTTTATATGCTTATTTTATAGTATATGCAAAGATAAAACTTGTTTGATCATGTTGCCACAAGAGTTTGGTTTCTCTGTTTGTTGTGTGTGGGAGTTTTAAGGATTTTACACTCTATCCCAGCACCTGATGGATCTTGACTTGAGAAACAGAACTCGACCTATAACTAACTTTCTTTCTTCTTTGATTCTTTGTATGGCTTCCTCTGTATGGCTTTATTATGTTTACCACTTTTGCATTTAAACAAAACTTTATGGGATAAGACTCCATACATCGAATATCATACACAAGCTTGATACTCAAACCACAAACTTGATCTCAATTACTACCTCACCATTTCATCTTCTTTCTGGTCTGATTTCGATCCCTTGAATAACCAAACCACTCTTCCCATGTCCCATTTGAGTCTCCATAATACTAATCTCAATCTCATCACAACTTTCTCCATTGTTGACGTAAAACTTCCCAAGCTCCACTTCACTCCACCCATCTCCTCTCTCCTTAGGCTCCTCCACATTCCTACCACCAATCTCTCACTCACCTTCAACTTCAACTTCAACTTCTTCTCTCGGAACCCGAATCCATGAACGCCTCGGCCTAAACGCTCTAGACACCGCTCCGTGCGAAACCCCTGAGTAATTACGATACCCGCTTTGTGAATCCGTACCGACAGATTCGAGAAACACAAACTTTTCCGTAGCTTCTTTACCAACAAACCCAACTCCAGCTTCAACAGGCGTATG
Source organism: Draba incana (assembly GCA_963576765.1). NCBI lineage: Eukaryota > Viridiplantae > Streptophyta > Magnoliopsida > Brassicales > Brassicaceae > Draba > Draba incana. The sequence continues at coordinate 34,020,573 of OY755216.1, read as the reverse complement.
ATCAAACCTGTATGATCTATTACTCGCTATCTTAAACACAGCGTAAACCGAGTAATGTGTTCCTTTCGATAACATTTCGCAACTTATCTTTCCACGGATCTCGAACCAACACACATTTCGAAGCTCTGCTACTTTCTCAAACCTAAAATAATTCACATAAAACAACATCAATACAAACTCCAATTTCACAAATCCCAGAAACAGAGGAGTATAAACCTAAACAAACTCCAATTTCACAACCTCAGAAACAGAGAATATAACAACTTACTTAGATTCAGGAAGAGCAATCCATTCCCAATAAGCAGGGGAATCTCCCCAAACAATCGTTAAATCCATTGCAGATAACATGTAACACTTCTTCCCACTAGATTTCTCCAACCAAAAGCTCTAATTTCACAAACAAAATCACGAATCGGAACCCTAATTTACGCATTTCCAGAATCGAATTCGATTTTTGAAATCACCTTTTTGCCTTGGTCGATCAAAACGGAATCGTCAGCGAGAGACAGATAAATCTCTTTCTTCGACATCGATCTCGGAGGAACAACAAGAGAGGAATATTCCGGCGGAAGAAACGTTTCCCAAACCAAATCCGATTGAGCCGCAGATTTCACAGTTTTCGAAACCGAAGCCACAACGCAAGCATCGCGAGGACTAGTGTGAGAAATCACCATCGAGATACAATCTTCCGGCAACGTATCGAATCTTCCGATCACAACATCCCCGCTACTTCCGACGCCGGAATTCGAATCTCCGATTCGAATTCGCTCCATCGATTTTTTTCGAATTTTGCGAATCTGAAGTAATGAAAACGACAACTCTATTTATAACCCCGTGTTCGTGATTCGTGTAAGACTTACAGGTTAAGATTTTTTGTGAATTTCCGAAAATGCCCTTGAAAGAAGAACCTCAAAAGTTTCCTTTTTTTGGGCTAAAACCTTTATCTAATCAGCCAAAGCAGCTAACTTTTGTTGTTGTTTCATGTTTAACTTACCTATGAAGTCTTTATGTTTGAATTAAATAAAAATTTCTAAAAGTCAACCATTCAGATTCTTAGATCAATGTTGAGATAACATTTATCTCAATTGTTCGCGGCTATAAGTAAAGTGTATAAAAGAATTGTAGATTACAAGAGTAAATAAATAAACACAATCACTTAATTGAATTTGTTAATGAAACAACAAGATTTCACAATCCAAAAAACTTGCAAAGATTTGTGTACAATACAACAAAGCATTTTCACTTGCTTAGAGACATAAAGTTGAAGCAAACAAGTAATTCATCAAACCGAAATTAACTGTTCTTTTCGAGTTAATTCTTTACGGGGTTTTAGTAGGGCGGAATTCGAATCCTTGAATGATCAAACCACGTTTCCAATGAGGAGACTTAATCTCAACAACGCTTACCGAAGTATCATCAACACATGCTTCATTATAGAATTCACCAAGCTCAGCTTCCATCCACCCGTCTTGTCTCGCCTTTGGTTTCGTTACATCTCTCGTTTCTCTATCTCTTCTTCGATCTCTAGGTCCAACAAAGTAAATCAATCTTTGAGTAGATGGTTGTCCAACCAATCCTACTCCAGCTTCGACTGGTATATTCTCTAGTCCAGGACATTGATCTTTCGTCTTGAACACAATGTAAACCGAGTAATGAGTTTTAGGAGATAGGTAACGAGTATGCATCCCGACACGAATCTCAAACCAACACACATTGAGAAGCTCTGCTATTTTTTCAAACCTACGTTGCAACATTTTCCCCCCCATTTTGATCTATCAATCTATCATCATAAGAATGAGTGATTATAATTGAATTTAAGGGGGAAATGAGTTACCTAGATTCAGGAATTGTAATCCATTGCCAATACTGAGAACTACTTCCCCATGTGATCCAAACTTCCTTTGAAGATAACATAATACACTTCTTCCCATTCGCTTTCTCTAACCAAAAACTCTTTGATTTTCGAAAAAAAGGAAAAAAAAAATTCAAATTAATGATTAATATTGAGTTAAAACTTCACAACTACACCAACATTGTTCCATCATATCAGAAATATTCCTAAATCAATTTAAATGATCACATCTTTGTTATCTAATAGAACTCGATGAATCACACGCAAATTACTACAAAGTAATTATAAGTATCTCATATTTCTAATTATGAGATACTTATAATTATTCATTAGGGTTTGTAATTCATTCACACAAATAACCAAACAAATCATATATAGTCTGCTTTCTTATCTTACGCTTCAAGAGTTATATATTCCAAAATTCAACAAATTAAGAAATTTTCTAAAATAAGACAAAAATCACACATTGTTCCCATAATTCCTAGCACTAATTTCAAGGCAGATAATTTTTTTTTCTACTCGTACAAACAAAGAAAAAAAAATGATGATACTATATATTCAGGGGCGTGGCCACATATAAAATTTTGAGACTTTGGCCTGTGGCCCAAATATTTTGGAAAACATTGAGAGGCCCATAATTTTGTTAGATCCATCATCATTAGTAATTGCATATCACTAAATATTTTTATTGATCAAAATAATAAACCAAAAGCTATTAGAATAGCAATTAATAAGACTATTAAAAGTTGAAAATAAACAAAGAAAAGAAAATTAGGATAAAATTTAGCCGCTAATCTCTTTCATTTTTTTTATCAATTTTTTTTTCCTCTATTATAAACAAGAACACAACCAATTGGTAAATAATCTGTTTATTATAATTTTGTTCATCTAACATTAGTTTTTATTTTTTTTATCTCATTAAGCCTAATGAAAAATGATTTGAAATTTGATAATCAAAATTTGATAAGTTTGGTTAGTGATTTTGTTGAAAAAAGGAAGAAAAATATTACTTTAGAATTAGTTATTCGTTTCTTTTTTTTAACTTTCGTTTTTTTTTTTTACAAAAAAATTATTATTTATTTTATATAAATTATGGCAAAAAAATTTTAGCTATGAATCTCGCCTCTGGCCCTTATATATCTAGCCACGCCACTGTATATATTGTACCTTTTTGCCTTCTTCAATTAGAACAGGATCATCGCACATAGCGAAATAGAGTTCCTTCTTCGACAAGAAAACTCGCGATTGTGGAATCAGAGAGGGATATTCTGAAGGAAGAAACTTTTCCCACACGCTATCGGATTTAACTGCTGATTCAAACGTTTTGGAAACCAAAGCCGCAACGCACGCGTCCCGTGGACTTGTCAAAGAGATTATGTTAGAAATGCAATCCTCCGGCAAGATATCGAAAGGGGAAGGCCCCGATACGATCTCTCCTCCGCTATCGCCTTCGCCTCGAGATTCAACGGCATGTTTTCGTCCCATCGTTGGTTGCATCATCTAGATCAAAATGTTCTGCGTTTGAGAAGCTTGAGAAAGAGAGACAACAAGACTTGTAAATAAATAGACTCGTTCTAAAGTGGCTCTCAGTTTTTAAGGATTAGAAAATGACTTTTGTTTTGTCGGCCACATATATTTACGAAACTACCCTTATTCGTATCACTACGATCCGCGTGCGTCCCCCTTCACGCTGCAAGATTTGTTAAGACTGATTTGACTCTTAGCTTTGGCCTTTGGTATTGCAAAATTCTAACTAATATAGTTATAACCAATTCGTAAGAATGATTGGGAGTGCTTGGAACTGAACAGGCTTTTCGGATTAGTAAATATAGATGATGAGACTAAAAGCATCGTGGGGTTGACCGTTAAATAAGTTTAGGAAAAAAAAATTAATTGTATTTTGCTGGATGGATATCTCAAATGGTACAGAAATTGACCCAATAATTTTTCAAACGAGTCGTAAAAATAAAGATGAAATTTGTCGTTTACAACAATGAACGGTTCATTTGTAATCCACTACTTTTAAAAACAATACTGTTATACGATGAATGATATATAATTATATATGCTTAAGTCTCTTTACATTTTATTTAGTTTTGTAATGATCTTTTATTTCTTTCTAATCCACTAACTAGTGGACTACATATATATGAACCGTTCATTGTTGTAAACGATAAAAGGAATAAGTTGAATGAGTGCGGAATAATATTATTGAGTTTAATAAGGTGAATGAGATGAATAATCTTTAGAAGAATAAATTATTTTTTAATTAAAAACATAAATAAATTATGTTTTCAACCAAAAAGTCTATTCTTCTTTGATTCCTCTCTTTAAAACAAAATTAATAATTTCTAGGGGAATTAACTTTTTCACTAATTATGTGGACCCCAATAAAATTTAGAGGAATGCATATTCTCTTTAAATGGTAATTTTTGGAAGGAATGTAGAAGAATCCAGATTCAACTCATTTTTTTTTCCTCTAACCATCAGTCAACCTGATATAACTGATCATATAAGATTTGGAGCTTTACTTACACTGGATCATTGACAAGTGAAGGTACTATATTGTGATCTCCATTCGAAGTATCGACCCATATAAATCTAGAGAATGAAAAAGCATCAAAGTAAAAGAAAACTCACCTCGAAAAACATTAAATTCGTTTTACAAGATATATATCTTTTTAACTTGCTTAAAAGTTAAAACACACGAGACAAACATAAACATATAACCGGAATCATCCAAACGCTCTTCCATGGTATTATCATTACTTTACTAGCTTTTCACAGGTCGTAATTCGATTCCTTGAACAATCAAGCCATGCATCAAATAGGAGTACCGAGTACCTAATATCTATAATCCTCATCTTAATCTCATCACAATCCAATGAATCCATTAAGTCTCCATCATTGAAGAATTCGCCAAACTCGACCTCCATCCACCCATCTTCCCTTTCCTCTACGTTCGTTAGATACTTCCTTTCCCACTTTTCGGCTTCCGGAGTTCCTTGTCTAATCAATCCAAATCCAATATTGTGGAAGTCAAAAGACCGTTCTCTTTTCTTGTACACAACGTAAGCAGAGTAACGAGTTCTTGGAGATAGGATTCGAGAATTCATCACACCATGAATCTTGAACGGACATTCAACAAAACGTTCTGATAGTTTGACAAGCCTTCATAACACATCATGTGCAACATTATCGAATGCGTCCAATATCAATCGAATTTTACGAAAAAGAGTTACTTAGGACTTAAAATCCATTGCCAAAATTCTGGAGTATTTCTCCATGAGATCTTGAGGTTGTTATCAAATAACAAGATACACCTCTTCCCACTCACTTTATCGAACCACTAACTCTACGATTTTCAAAACAAAAGCTCATATATTCAATAACATATAGCGCGAATCAAGACTTATACAATCAGAGATATATATATATATATACCATTCTGTCGTCTTCGATTAGAAAAGAGTCGTTGCATAGAGCGAAATAAACTTTCGATGGAGGAATCAGAGAGGGATACTCCGGGGGGAAGAATCTTCTCCCATACGCTACCAGGTTGGACCGCCGATCCAAATTAAAGGTTTTTGAAACCGAGGCCGCCACGCAAGCGTCCTTTGGACTAGTAAAAGAGATTATCTCAGAGATGCATTCCTCAGGCAATGCATCAAAAGAAGCAAACAAGGTATCGTGTTTGAAACTTATTTGGAGAATTGTGTCATTTAACTCTCTTTGGGTGCAATGGATTTGGATTTACCTTATTAGGAAGGGCTCGTTCTGGTCTTTAAAGGAGATCAGCTCACTCGGTTCTTGGATGTGGAAAAAACTTCTAAAGTATCGGGACCTAGCTGGAACGTTCGTTAAAGTGGACATCCGAGGCGGCCATAACACTATGTTTTGGTATGACTCGTGGTCTCCCATGGGCAGATTGTTGGACATTGTTGGAACGAGAGGTTGTATCGACTTGGGTATTCAACTCTATTCAACAGTCGCTGAAGCAGCCACTCGACGGAGAAGAAGGCATCGAGTGGAGATCTTAAACAACATTGAGGACCAGCTGGACATGTTCCGTAGCATAAGGCAGTCTGGGCAAGATGATGTTGTGCTTTGGAAAGGTAAACGGGACACATTTCGACCATGTTTCAATACACAGGAGACATGGAAATCTATTAGGGAGGCACAACCACATAAGGACTGGTATAGAGGTGTATGGTTCCCCAAGGCCACTCCGAAATACTCTGTTCTTGTGTGGATTGCTACTCTAAACCGTTTGAGCACCGGTGGTAGAATGTTGTCTTGGAATGTGGGAATTAATCCCATGTGTGGTTTGTGCAATGATGATGTGGAAAGCCGTAACCACCTTTTCTTTGAGTGCTCTTACTCAAAAGAAGTGTGGGAAATGCTTGTGAAACAGCTTCTAGGAGATAAATTTGCATTCGCTTGGGGGGATGTGATGAAACTCATTGTGGACAACACTTTACCAAAACCGGTCTTGTTCTTGGTGCATTATGCATTTCAGGTGGCAATTCATACGATATGGCGGCAGCGTAACGGAAGGAGACATGGCGAGCCTAGTATTCCTTCTCTTTGTCTCGCCTCAGTGATTGACAAAAGCATCCGTAATCGCATTTCGACGATTAGAGATGATGGAAAGGGAAGATATGCATCTTTCATGGAGATTTGGTTTGCCTCAAGATGAGTAATCTTTGAAAAAAATTTCTTTACCTTTATTATTTAGAGAATTTTCTTTACCAACAAAAACGTTGCGATTGTAAAACCGATTTTTTGTATCAATTTTACATATTTTTACAAAAAAAAAAAATGCATCAAAAGGCGAGGATTCAGAAACAATCTCTTCTTTGCCTTCCCCTTTAGAATCGACACCATGAGGTTTCGACATCATGTCTCAATAGTCTCATTCGAGAGCTGAAAAAGTATGAAAATTGTTTGTTGTTCTGACTTTTGAGAATTCACCTAAGTCGTCCTACATAATTACCAAAATGCCCCTTACTAGCATCAGTGCGTGCGATCCCGTCTTCCTCGTGCTCCTTGTTAACCTTTTTGGTTTTGGTAATGGTAATTCTCTAACTAATAAGTCAATCGGTAACAACAGTAGGAGATGACTCAATTTTCCGGTTAATAGAGGATTAATGGAATGACTTCTATAGCTCTAATGGTTTTATAAAATTGTTTCTAGTTTTAGTTATTTAAAATCCTAACGTTATAAATTCATTTAAAGCAAAATTATACTCTTATATTTTAAAAAAAAAAACTTAAACAAATTAGAAAACATCAAATATTCAACCTCAAATAATCCAACGATTTGGATGTTTATAACCCCGTGTTCGTGATTCGTGTAAGACTTACACGTTAAGATTTTTGTGATTTCTGAAAATGTCCTTGAAATATGAACCACAAAAGTTTTTTCTTTTTGCAAAAATGTGTATAATTTTTTTTGCCTTTATCTAATCAGCCAAAGCAACTAACTTATTACTTCTTGTTTCATGTTTAACTTACCTATGAAGTCTTTGTTACAAGAGATAGATATGTCTTTATATTTGAATTAAATAAGATGATTCGAAAAGTCAATAATTCAGAATCTTCGTTAAGAGTTTAAAGACTAGATAACATTTATCTCTAATGGTTCTTGGCTAAGTAAAGTGTACAAAATAGAAAAAAGGAAAAACACAATCACTTTATTGAATTTGTCAATGAATTTTCACTTGCTTTTTTTTTTTTTTTTTTTTTTTGTCACAATTTTCACTTGCTTAAAGACATGAAATTAAAGCAAACAAGTACTAATCATCAACCGTTTTTCGGGTAAATCTTTACGGGGTTTTAGTAGGGCGGAATTCGAATCCTTGAATGATCAAACCACGTTTCCAATAAGGAGACTTAATCTCAACAACACTTACCGAAGTATCATCAACACATGCTTCATTATAGAATTCACCAAGCTCAGCTTCCATCCACCCGTCTTGCCTCGCCTTTGGTTTCGTTACATCTCTCGTTTCTCTATCTCTTCTTCGATCCCTAGGTCCAACAAAGTAAATCAATCTTTGAGTAGATGGTTGTCCAACCAATCCTACTCCAGCTTCGACTGGTATATCCCCTAGTCCTGGACATCGATCTTTCGTCTTGAACACAATGTAGACCGAGTATTGAGTTTTAGGAGATAGGTAACGAGTATGCATCCCGACACGAATCTCAAACCAACACACATTGAGAAGCTCTGCTATTTTTTCAAACCTACGTTGCAACATTTTCCCCCCCATTTTGATCTATCAATTTATCATCATAAGATAACATAATTGAATATAAGGGGAAAATGAGTTACCTAGATTCAGGAATTGTAATCCATCGCCAATACTGAGGACTACTTCCCCATGTGATCCAAACTTCCTTTGAAGATAACATAATACACTTTTTCCCATTCGCTTTCTCTAACCAAAAACTCTTTTTGATTTCGGAAAAAGAAAGAAGATAAAAATTCAAATTAATCATTAATATTGAGTTAAAACTTCACAACTACACCAAAATTGTTTCATCATATCAGAAATATTCCGAAATCAATTTAAATGATCATATCTTTGTTATCTTAGTTATCTAATAGAACTCGATGAATCGATCTTACACGCAAATTACTACAAAGTAATTATAAGTATCTCATATTTCCATATTATCCTTCCGGAAAGTCTTTAGGGTTTGTAATTATTTATTCACACAAATAACGAAACAAATCATATATAGTCTGATTTCTTATCTTACGCTTTAAGAGTTATATATTCCAAAGTTCAACAAATTAAGGAATTTTCTAAAATAAGACTGAATCACACATTGTTCCATAATTCCTAGCCCTAATTTCAAGGCAGATAATTTTTCTCTAATCGTACAAAGAAAGAAAAAAAATATATGATGATACTATATATTGTACCTTTTTGCCTTCTTCAATTAGAACAGGATCATCGCACATAGCGAAATAGAGTTCCTTCTTCGACAAGAAAACTCGCGATTGTGGAATCAGAGAGGAATATTCTGGTGGAAGAAACTTTTCCCACACGCTATCGGATTTAACCGCTGATTCAAAGGTTTTGGAAACCAAAGCCGCAACGCACGCGTCCCGTGGACTTGTCAAAGAGATTATGTTAGAAATGCAATCCTCCGGCAAGATATCGAAAGGGGAAGGCCCCGATACGATCTCTCCTCCGCTATCGCCTTCGCCTCGAGATTCAACGGCATATTTTTGTCCCATCGTTGGTTGCATCATCTAGATCAAAATGTTCTGCGTTTTAGAAGCTTAAGAAAGAGAAAGAACAAGACTTGTAAATAAATAGACTCGTAATTTTAAAAAAAATAAATAAATAAATAAATAGACTCGTTCTAAAGTGGCCTCTCTGTTTTTATTAAGGATAGAAAATGACTTGTGTTTAGTCGGCCACATATATATTTTACGAAACTACCCTGGTTCGTATCAATACGTGCCGCGTGCGTCCCCCTTCACGGTGCATGTTTTTTTTAAGACCAATTTGACAGCTTTGGTTTGCAAATTCTAATTAATATAGTTATAACCAATTCGTAGAATGATTGGAAGTGCTTGGAACTGAACCGGCTTTTCGGATTAGGAAATATAGATGATGGGACTTAAAGCATCTTCAATGGTGATTATTTAACGTGGGTTTGACCGTTAAATAAGTTTGAAAAAATAAATTTAATTATATTTTTTTATTGGATGGATATCTCAAATGGTAGAGAATTTGCCCAAGAATTTTTCAAATGAGTCGTAAAAATAAAGCTGAAATGTGTCGTTTATAACAATGACGTTTATAACAATGAACGGTTCATTGGTATTACACTGCTTTTAAACAAAAAAAAGCTGTTATACGATGAATATGATATATATATGCTTAATCTCTTTACATTTTATTTAGTTTTGTCATGTCTTTTATTTCTTTCTAATCCACCAACTAGAACCATCAGTCAACCTTATATAACCGATCATATAAGATTTGGAGCTTTACTACTGGAAGGATTGACAAGTGAACGTGTTATAATGTGATCTCCATTCGAAGTATCGAACCATATAAAGTCTAGAGAATGATAAAACATCAAAATAAAAGAAAACTCACCTTGAAAAACATTACAATATCAACCAAACATTAAATTCGTTTTACAAGATATACATTCTTTTTACTTGCTTAAAAGTTAAAAACACACGAGAGAAACAGAAACATATAACCGGAATCATCCAAACGCTCTTCCATGGTATTATCATTACTTTACTAGCTTTTCACAGGTCGTAATTCTATTCCTTGAACAATCAAGCCACGCATCAAATAGGAGTACCTAATATCTATAATCCTCATCTTAATTTCATCACAATCCAATGAATCCATTAAGTCTCCATCATTGAAAAATTCGCCAAACTCCACCTCCATCCACCCATCTTCCCTTTCCTCTACGTTCGTTAGATACTTCCTTTCCCACCTTTCGGCTTCCGGAGTTCCTTCTCTAATCAATCCAAATCCAATGTTGTGGAAGTCAAAAGACCGTTCTCTTTTCTTGTACACAACGTAAGTAACGAGTTCTTGGAGATAGGATTCGAGAATTCATCACACCATGAATCTTGAACGGACATTCAACAAAACGTTCTGATAGTTTGACAAGCCTTCATAACACATCATGTGCAACATTATCAGAATGCGTCCAATATCAATCGAATTTTACGAAAAAGAGTTGCCTATACTTAGGACTTAAAATCCATTGCCAAAATTCTGGAGTATTTCTCCATGAGATCTTGAGGTTGTTATCAAATAACAAGATACCCCTCTTCCCACTCGCTTTGTCGAACCACAAGCTCTACGATTTTCAAACAAAAGCTCATATATTCAATAACATATAGCGCGAATCAAGATTTATACAATCAGAGATATATATACCATTTTGTTGTCTTCGATTAGAAAAGAGCCTGAACACACGCTCCCCCACCAGAACCGAAATCAATCTGGTCCAAAAGAGGCCCGATTGATCTTACCCGAAATTAATCTGAGACATGGATATTGTCGAGATTAATAGCTAGACGGGCCATTATCTCGGGGGGGGGTGAAGAATATTGTCCCACATCGGAAGTGGGAATAAATCTGAACTAATATATAAGGGACTTGGGCCTCTCCACTCATTGTCAATTGGTTTTAAGTTGGATGCCTAAAAAACTTAACACGTTGCATAGAGCGAAATAGAGCTCCTTCTTCGAGAAAAAGATTCTCGATGAAGGAATCAGAGAGGGATACTCCAGGGGAAGAAACTTCTCCCATACGCTATTAGGTTGGGCCGCGGATCCAAAGGTTTTTGAAACCGAGGTCGCCACGCAAGCGTCCTTTGGACTAGTAAAAGAGATTATATTAGAGATGCATTCCTGAGGCAATGCATCAAAAGGCGAGGATTAATAGAGGATTAATGGAATGACTTCTATAGTTCTAATGGTTTTATAAGATTGTTTCTAGTTTTAGTTATTTAAAATCCTAACGTTATAAATTCATTTAAAACTAAATTATACTCTTATATTAAAAAAAAACACTTAAACAAGTTAGAAAACATCAAATATTCAACCTCAAATAATCCAACAATTCTTCCATCTCATGAAAAGAAGTATTACTTTATCGGCTTTTTGTAGGGCGGAATTCTATTCCTTGAATGATCAAACCACATTTCCAATAAGGAGACTTAAGCTCAAGTACACTAAACTCAATTTCATCATAACCTTCTTCATTGGAAAAATCTCCAAGCTTTGCTTCCATCCAATCATCTTCCCTCTTCTTTGGTTTCATCTCTCATTTCTCCCTTTTCTTTTCGAGCATGCTTATCCATATCTCTATCAAAGTAGATGAGTTCTTTACGAATTTCTTGTCCCACTAATCCAACCCCAACTTCTACGGGTAAATCCGCCAAGCCAGGACATTTATCAACTGTCTTGAACACAATGTAAGCCAAGTAACGAGTTCTAGGAGATAAGTAATGAGTTTTTGTTTTGCCCCGAATCTCAAACCACCATACATTGAGAAGCTCTGCTACTTTTTCGAACCTACATAAAACATGGTAACATTGTGATGCATGCTTTGTTTAATGAGTATCGAATCATTTTCAAATGAAATGGAGTACCTAGCTCCAGGAATTGAAATCCATTGCCAATGTTGAGGACTATTTCCCCATGTGATCGCGAGTTCTTTCGAAGATAACATGATACACTTCTTCCCACTCGCTTTATCTAACCAAAAGCTCTATGATTTTCGAGGGGAAATATCTCAAAGAATCAGAAATAAATGGATACACAAATTTGAAGTTCACAATCACACCAAAATTTCTCTAAATAACTTTCACCATTTTCTTAGAATCACATCTTGATTGCATAAAAAACTAACAAAAATCATGATTCTATACACGACAAAATTACGAGCTTCCAATTCAAACCAGTTGAAAATAAATGATTGGTCCATACACCCCAATTTTTGATGTGAGGGTCTTATTAAATAATTTATTCTTAAATCATATAAACAAAGTGCAAAACTAACTGATTGATACCTTTTTGCCATTTTCGATTAGAAAGTGATCGCAAAGAGCAAAATAGAAATTCTTGGTCGATGAGAACACCAAATATGCAGGAAACAAAGATGCATAGTCCACTGGAAGAAACTTCTCCCATACACTATCGGCTTGGACCGCAGACCCTAACCTTTTCGAAACAGAAGCGGCTACACACGCGTCTCGAGGACTTGTTAAAGAGATTATGTGAGATATACATTCTTCAGGCAAGTCATCGAAAGGCGATGGTCCAGAAACGATATCTCCTTCGCCTTGGCCTCTTGATTCAACTCCGTAATTTTGCCCCATTACCCTCTCAAATGGCTATAGCGGAAGCTCCAAGACTTATTGATACATTTCTGACTAGTCTAAAGTCGTCTCTGCCGTTAGATAATTTGTTTTTAAAAAAAAGACTCGTCTAAAGTCTTCTCCTCATTCTTACGAAGCCACCGTTCTTTGCATCAATGTGCACGTTTTTGTCTCTCTCAACCTCCATGTATATAACATTGGTTTACAAGTGCAAAAAATGTTGTAAATATTCAACCAGACCCGGTCCAGAGCAATTCATGAAAGTCATGAAATGTTCTCTTGATAATATTTATTTTTTCTCTTAATCTCAATTACATTCGACTATGAAGAGAGCCATCCACGCTAACAAAATTCTTTTTATTTTTTAAGAGTTACATACAACAATAATGTTTTATTTTATTTTAATAGCTTGCTTCTTTGACCGATAAATGTGATAACAAAAACGTAACCGGAAAATCATCAAACCATTCTTTCACTATAGTAAACCGGTATTACATTTCGCAGATGGGGATGTAATTCCTTGAATGAGATCAATCCTTCTACATTACCTCTTCTATAATCATTAAACATAACTTTACCACAATGCTTAAAATGTGATTCCTAACCAAAACATAAAGTCTACAAAATTATGATTGTAGCTCATTCAAAGAACACACTTTCTCTTATTAAATTGGTTCATGTGAGTATATAAACATCAATAAAAATAAAATACAAACTTTATACAATCAAACAAACATTAAAACTCAGTGTTGCAACATATTTTTTTTATACTTGCATAGGCATGAGATTGATACAAAAACATATATCCGGATCGAAAACTCTCTTCCATGGTATCATTCTCACTTTACCCGCTTTTGTGAAGGCCGGAATTCAATTCCTTGAATGATGAAGCCAGGCTGCCAATAGGCGTAGTCGATTTCGTAAATATGAAACGAAATCTTATCATAATCCAATAATCCTCCTTCGTTGAAGAATTCTCCGAACTCCACCTCCATCCACCCATCTTCCCTCTCTTTTAGTTTCGTTAGTTGATTTCTTTCCCACTTTTCGCCTTCACGAGTTCTGTGTACAATCATTGCAACACCAATGTATCGCAAGGCACGAAGTGGATCCGGTACATTAAACACTATGTGAGCCGAGTAATGAGTTATAGGAGATAGGAATCGGGCATCCATCAGACCATGGATCTTGAATGGAACTCCAAAGACAAGTACTGGTACCTTGTCAAACCTTCATAACACATTGCATGCAACATTATTGGAACGAATTGTTTAAGTTTTATGAGATTATCAATTCAAAACCAACTGACAAAAAGTAGACTGACTCATGTCCCTTATATATCGCTCAAGATGGATTTCGATGTGAGATATTAATTCTAACATGAGTTTATGTCAATCAAAATAAACAAAAAGGGGAGTTACCTAGATTCAGGAATTGAGATCGATTCCCAAAAGCGGGAAAATGTGAGATCGAGTTCGTTGCCAGATAACATTATACTCCTCTTCCCAGTTGCTTTATCTAAGCATAAACTCTATGGTTTTCAAAATAGAAAAGATCAATCAGCCATAAATTCTTAACGGTTGCACAAATTTTTTTAAAAAGAACTGAAATTATCAAATATACCATTTTGCTTTCTTGGATGAGAACAAAGTCGTCACATAGAGGGACATAAGGCACTTTGTTTGATGAGAAGATTCTCAATGGATGTATAAGTGATGAATACTCCTGTGAAAGAAACTTCTCCCATATCCGCTATCGGATATGGGCGTCGATCCAAAGGTTTTCGGAATTGAAGCGGCTCGGGGAATTGTAGAAGAGATTATATTGGAGATACATTCTTCTGGAAACAAAAACAAAACAAACACAAAGAACAACACATTCCTCGGGAAATGCATTGAACAGAGGTCACTCGGAATTTCCATCGTCAAGAGCTGGATCAACCCTGAGAATTGTTGGTCTGACTTACTACTCTTAGCTAGCTTTTAAGTCGTCCAGCTGCTTATGTACCAAAGTCGTGTAAGATAATGTTTACATTTTTTTATATTTTCTTATAAATTTATTAGCTTTAATTTGTATATATTATTTCGGTAAAGAATCTTTCGTCTAGGACCAAACGAATATGAATGCACCATGTGCGACACAAACACTTAAGCACAAAGATCAAGAGATGAGACTCATTACTTAAAGGTTTTTAAGGGTGAAATTTGTTAACTACATGTTTTCTACTTCTCTATAACTACTCTTAGAATAACTACTTAAAAATGTGGGCATCAAAGGAAATCTATATATTCTAGGATCATAAAAACAACAAAACAATTTCAGTTTACTAAGTTTAGGGTGCGATTGGTGATCTAAAACAGTAAGAGTTTTTAGTGGTTAGAGGGAATTGTAGCGGTTATATAATAGTTGAAAACTATAAGATATAGACGTTTTAAAAAAAAAAAAACTCATCTGAGCACATAACGATCGATCTCGGCATGGGCATTCGGTTAACCATTGGGTTTTTGGTTCGGATAATACGGTTTTCAGGTTTTCGGGTTTGGAGATATAGAAACCATCAGGTAATTATAAAATTCGGTTTGGTTACGATTCATGTAGTGTCGGTTACTGTCGGTTTCGGGTTCGGTTTCGGTTTTGGTTACTTGAAATATTCATAATTATGTAATTTTTAATCTAATTTGTTTGATTATTTTAATTTTAACTCAAGTTTTCTAAAAAATAAATAAGAAAAATGAAAATTTCAAATAATCTATCTAACTAAATTAATTATTTTAGCCAAATATACCCACGAATCCAAAATCAACAAAAAAAAACAAAAAAAACTCTTACACAGTTGCATAAATTATGTGAGCATAACCAATCTTATATCTAAATATATATAATTTATTTTATGTTTCGTGTAATTCGAATACCCGCTCGGTTTTTGGTTCCGTTCGGGTTCGGCTTCGGTTTTTCGGTTTTAGGAAAATGATATTCATTCGGGTATTTTATAAAATCGGATTCGGTTTTCGGTTAGGGATATTTTGCCCACCCTTAGATCGATCCATGAAATGTGGAATGATCGAACCATGCATATCGATCGATCGATCCATGAATTGTGAAAACGATCGAACCATGCGAAGCGAAAGATCATGAAAGGTGGATTGATCGAACCATGCAAACCGATCGATCCATCAAAGTTAGAACGATCGAACCATGCAAACCGATCGATCCATCAAAGTTAGAACGATCGAACCATCCAAATCGATCGATCCATGAAAGACAGATCGATCATTTTGTGCATGTAGAGGTCGCTCCATTTTGCCCTTTGAATTCTGAAAAAGTGCAGGTCGATCCACACCGAGAAATGGATCGATCAATCTCCCAAAAAACACCACGTGTGACAAAATCAAACAGACCAATCGATCACGGAAGTGAGAGCGATCGATCTATCTTCATCCAAAACACCTCCTAACCTAAAATGAGTCGATAGAAACTTTTAAAGACTCAATAAATACACTAAAAACACGGGTTAGAATGTGTTTAAAACGCAACACATCACCAAGTTATGTCTGAATGATGAACATCAAAATAATTAATAAACCTTAGATGGAGATGCTCCTATTACAATTCACAAACTTTAAATCATGTCACAAGTATTTTTTATTTTCCCAATAATATACAACAAAAACAGAAACGGAAATCATCATCAAAAGCGTCTATAACACTTCACCGAGTATTCTTTTGCCGGAATTCAATTCCTTGTATGATCACACCACACTTCCAATTAGGAGAAGTAATGTCAACAATACTCACCTCAATTTCATCAGAACCAATTATTCCTCCTTCATTGAAGAAATCTCCAATCTCTGCCTCTATCCACCCATCTTCCCTCTTCTCTGATGTCATTAGCTCCCTTTTTGGCCACTTTTTGTTTTTATTCGTTGACTCATTAAAACATATGATTTTTTTAGGCTTTTCTTGTCCCTTAAACCCAACTCCAACTTGTATGGGCAAATCCCTTAAGCCGTGACGCCGATTTCTTATCTTGTACACAACGTAAGCTGAGTAATGAGTTCACCGAGACAAGATTTGAGTACTCATATTACCACCTATCTCGAAAGCACATACATTAAGAAGCTCCAGTACTTCTTTAAACCTGCTTAACACAATGTGTTGCAACATATGCTTATTATCATCATCATCATTAAGAGGAGTTGGCTAATTTTAACGAACAAATAATTTCAAATTTTTCATTTATTCCGTATTTTTTTCACCACCTATAATAATCAAAATGTATAAATTCGTAACATGTTTTAAGGAAGAAAAAAAATAAGTTACCTAGATTCAGGAATTGAAAATCCATTGCCAATACTGAGGACTTTTTCCCCATGTGATCCAAAGTTGCCTTGGACCTAGCATTACACACTTCTTCCCACTCGCACTACAAGAAAACAGGGTGATTTCTGACGGCCAAAACCGTCGGAATTCCGTCGGAAAAGCCTCCTTTTCCGACGGTATTCCGACGGTATTCTACGGTCGGTTCTATCTCGTCGGAAATTGAGTTCCGTCATAAATCCGTCAGAAATTTATGACGGATTAAAAAAAAAAACACCGTCGAAAATCCGTCGGAAATTTGTTTCCGACGGATTTATGACGGATTTATGACGGATTCCGTAACCGTATACCGGATACCCCCGTGTACGGATACCGTATCCGTCGGAAATCCGTCGGAAAATTTCAATTTTTTTTAAAAAAAAAATTCTCCACCGGAGAATTTTCCGGCGGCGATTTTTCCGCCGGTTACTTCTTCTTCTTCTTCTTCTTCTTCTTCTTCTTCTTCTTCTTCTTCTTCTTCTTCTTCTTCTTCTTCTTCTTCTTCTTCTTCTTCTTCTTCTTCTTCTTCTTCTTCTTCTTCTTCTTCTTCTTCTTCTTCTTCTTCTTCTTCTTCTTCTTCTTCTTCTTCTTCTTCTTCTTCTTCTTCTTCTTCTTCTTCTTCTTCTTCTTCTTCTTCTTCTTCTTCTTCTTCTTCTTCTTCTTCTTCTTCTTCTTCTTCTTCTTCTTCTGCTCCTCCTCCTCCTCCTCCTCCTCCTCCTCCTCCTCCTCCTCCTCAAATAAGAGAATGTGTGGTTGGGTATAAAATTAGGGTAAATCCGTCGGAAATCCGTCGGAATTCCGACGGATTTACCCTACTTTTTACCGCCTACACATCGGCTTAATTAAAATGGGCGGGAATACGGAAATCCGTCATAAATCCGTCATAAATTCGTCATAACTTTCCGACGGATTTATGACGGAATGCCTTTTTTTAATTTAAATTGAAGAAAAAAAAACTCAATCCGTCATAAATCCGTCATAAATTAATATAAGTTTTGTATAATATATGTGTTATAGTTACTTATAAATAAAAGTTTTATAACTTTAAATAATTATATGTAATGTTTAGGACTAAAATGTAAAAACACATAATATTTTGAAGTTTCATTTGAAGTTTACCATTGGAGAAGAATACACAAAAACATCAAATTTATTTTTTATATATAATATTTTATTTTTCTCGGTATAAAATAAAAAAAAGATAACTTTTTTCATTGGAAATTGAAATATTTATTTTGAAGAGTGGTTAATTTGCTTCTAGATATTTCAATAGGTTAATTACATATAATTATCTTAATTCTTGTTCATACACCTATATTAAATTGCTTCTGAAAACGTAATAACTTGGTTTCATTATAACTTTTGTAAGAGAATGTGTAAATGAAGCTTGTTTTTGGAGGTAGAATAATGTGTGTTTTTGTTTTGTTTAGAATTTGACATTTTAATTTGAGAGTTCATGTCATGCGATGTACTTGTTAAAATGCGATTTCCGACGGATTTTACCCTAATTTTATACCGAGAAAACTATAATATTAAATTAAAAAAATATATCCGTCATAAATCCGTCAGAAATTTGTGACGGATTTATGACGGATTCTTTTTTTTTTAATTTAAATAAATAAAGGCATTCCGTCATAAATCCGTCGAAATTTTATGACGGATTTATGACGGATTCTTTTTTTTTTAATTTAAATACGGTATACGGTATACGATATCCATCATAAATCCGTCATAAAATTCTGACGGATTTATGACGGAATGCCTTTTTTTATTTAAATTAAAAAAAAAAGAATCCGTCATAAAATTCCGACGGATTTATGACGGAATGCCTTTTTTATTTAAATTAAAAAAAAAAAGAATCCGTCATAAATTCGTCAGAAATTTCTGACGGATTTATGACGGATATATTTTTTTAATTGAAGAAAAAAAAAAACTAAATCCGTCAGAAATTTATGACGGATTTATGACGGAATGCGTTTTTTTTTTTAAAAATTTTTAAAACGCAATCCGTCGGAAATCCGTCATACATCCGTCATAAAATTCCGACGGATTTTCCGACGGCCGTCAGAAAATGCCTTGTTTTCTTGTAGTGTCACTTTCTCTAACCAAAAGCTCTTTGGTTTTCGAGTAAAAAAAAAAAACTTAATACAATCAGCAATATTGAATACATGTATGAATTTAAACTTCACATAACACCAATTTACTCTATAGCATCAAGAATTTTCTAAAATCAGAAAAAAAATCAAACCCCTAGCTCACATAATTCTCTAACACAACACGAAATGAACAATTTGAAAGCGAGAACTAGATCATCATTCTTAAGTCGTATAAAACAAAGTGCATACATACCTTTTTGCCATCTTCGATTAGAAAATGATTGCAAAGAGCGAAATAAAGATCTTTCTTCGATGAAAAAACTCGCGATCCAAGAACCAAAGATGCATAATCCTAGGGAAGAAACTTCTCCCACACACTATCGGATTGGACCGCGGATTCAAACGTTTTGGAAACAGAACTAGAGACACAAGCATCCCGAGGACTTGTAAAAGAGATTATGTTGGAAATGCAATCCTCTGGCAAGTCATCGAAAGGCGATGGCCCGGTAATAACTATCTCTCCTCCACCTTATTTTGGTCCCGTCGACAAACCGGAAACTTCTTTGCCTTTACCTCTTGATTCAACGACGTTGTTTTGCCCCATCACTTTCTCTGTTTCTTAGTCTGAAAGGTTAAGACTTTGAAAGTCGTCTCTGCTGCGCAATAACCAAAAAGAAAGACTCGTTGTAAAAAAGTCGTCCAAAAATATTTACGAAACAAACCCTTCTTTTGCATCGTTGGAAATATTCTAACGAAACAAACCATATATAATAAAGTTAATTCAGGTAAGCATATAACATCATTATGATATAAAATTCTATCTGGCGTGTTCGGGGTTTCTTACGTATGGTTTAATTTTATTGAACCGTGATCAAGTAGGATAGTTTAAATAAGTTTTATTGTACGTCATGGAATTTCAATCTGAAATTGCCATATCAAAATATTATTTCGAAAATGAGTGTCAGCTTATCGAAATTGTGATGAGACATCATTGATTTAAGGTAAGTTAATAAAACTTAATATTCATAAGATCCTAGCATATTCTTTAGGAATTAACGGTTTGAAGTTAAATAACCAATTGACTATGTCTTTTACACAATGTATGTTCTTTTTGATTAATTTGACAATAATCATATCGTCTTTTTCACAAAACATTATATATATATTTGTCGTAACAATGCCCCAATCGTTATGAATCTTTCCCTATCCCATAACATCATTACTCACATTCTGTCCAAAAACTCCATTGCAATCTTTGAGATTTGTGTACAATTTGCCAATACAGCTACAAATGCAATATATTTCTCAATCCTTAGTGTGATCAAAACATTGCTCGGCTTATGGTCAATGAAAATATTTTACATGCCTAACAAGAGATTTTAGGAGAATTTTGTATCAACGTCCTCTTCCTGAAGAACTTGAGAGTCTGATCAGAAGAAATGACGAATTATTATAGCTTCGAGGATTCTCTGTCTCTTCTTAAGTTTTGATAAATTTACGAAAGTTTCCCTTATTTGCAATCCATAGCAGGAATAGACATGGTACATGGTTTTTTCCGGTTTGGTTTGGTTTTTGGGGTTTTCAGTTTTTTGAATTTTTTAAAATAGGTATCAAACAACACAAAACATTATTTTGAAAAATTTGGTTCGATTTAGGTTTAGGTTGAGTTTACTTAATCATTTTTAATTAGACAACCCGATATATTAATTTTTTGATAAACTTAAATAATCAATCCAAAAACCGAGTCATACCTTATTACAGTTTAACTATATAAACTTAAATAATCAATCAAAATTTATTTCTATTCAGTTAGTTTAAAATTTTTTGGACTTGGTTTAAATTCATGTTTGGTTTTCTTTTCCACCTATAACTAGACAACCTTTAGTCCGATCAGAATAATCTAAAAGTAACCTATCCAAAAACTTAACATATAGTTTAAATAAATTCAATTTTTTTTATAGCAAGAAACATTGAATATGAATCTATATCAATGCACAATAAATAAATTTTATTTTAGATATTATTATTCATAAACCAAACTTTTTTAAAAAATCCAAAAGATGCAAACCAAAATCAAACCAAACTCCGGATTAAATTAAACACCTCACACGTCTCAGTCACTCTTCCTGTCTTTGGTTATTGAACTCAGGATTTGTTGGTTATTATGGATTTGGTTAGGAAATATTCCAAAACTACCAAACCAAATTATAAAAAAAAAACCATAAAGTCAAGTCAGGTAGGCATTATAATTGATTCAACGGTACCAAATACTATCTCATTTTTTAAAATTTAAATAATACAGTCTGACTAGTTATTCCAGAAAAGTAAAACTTAAGCTAACACATAAAAGAATTGCAGAAAATTGCAATTCACACACCCAAAAAAAAATGAAAAAAATAAAAGTAAAACTTTCTCTTTTTTCATTTGAATTTCCGAAACAGAAACAAATAGTAAACACAAATCACGCTTTTTTTAATTTCTTTTGGAAGCAAACGAAAACAAACACTAAAGAAGCTAAGAGACGTAAATCCGCCGCAACAAACCAGCTTTTTTCCGGCAGCGTTCAATCTTCCTCCGCCGTAAACACCGTCGTTCTCGCCATTAGCGCCGCCGATTAGCTTGCCGTCGTGTGATTTCGTGTGTGTTTTTTCCAGGTGAGATTTGGTTAAACCCTAGCTCTACTTTCTAAATTTTGTAATCTGTGATGATTTCTTCGA
This sequence comes from Draba incana, assembly GCA_963576765.1. Lineage (NCBI taxonomy): Eukaryota > Viridiplantae > Streptophyta > Magnoliopsida > Brassicales > Brassicaceae > Draba > Draba incana. The sequence goes on along the minus strand of OY755216.1, from coordinate 33,998,668 downwards.
TAAATTGAGAGAGATCTTAGTGATTTGACTACTCTAGGGTTCCTTCGATTTTGAATCGATTTGATTTTAGCCGTAATCGAAGATTTTTCTTAGCTTTACTTGTTCGTTATCGTTTCCTTGTAAGCATCGTCGTCTCTGTGTTTATAGAAGAGTGATTGATACTAGAAATGGGGATTTTGTACTTTTGATATCAATTTCTTGTTTAATATTTGGATTCTGTTTAGGTTCTGAATATAGATGACAAATCCATTGAAGGAATCAAGAGACGATAACTCAGGCTCTGTTCGTCATATGAGGGAAGATAACGAATATGTACGGCTAGTCGTGGCTCACGAAGCTGAAACCGTGTTGACGGTAACTCAATCGGAGGTTCGGAGTAAGAGATTGATATGGTGGTTTAAGGTTTTGGTACTATCGGCGTTTGTTCTCTTGCTTACGCTTGTTTTCGCCAAATGGGGAGTTCCGTTTGTATTCCAAAAGGTGGTTTCTTTTACTCTTTTCTCAACTTTCAGTGAGGTTTGATCGCGATTGTAATCGTTTATATATCGATTGTAGGTTCTTATTCCGATTTTGCAATGGGAAGCAACTGCGTTTGGTCGTCCTATGCTCGCGATTGTTCTTGTTGTGTCATTGGCTTTGTTTCCTGTATTCTTAATACCTTCTGGTCCTTCCATGTGGTTAGCTGGGATGATTTTTGGTTACGGTCTTGGTTTCGTGATCATCATGGTTGGTACAACTGTAGGCATGGTTCTTCCTTATCTAATCGGGTTAATGTTCCGTGATCGCCTCCATGTACAAACCGTTTCACTTCCCCTTTTCAAGTTATATGATAATTTCTTACGAGATTACTAACTTATCGATATACAAAATGCAGGAATGGTTAAAAAGGTGGCCTCGCCAAGCTGCTGTTCTACGACTAGCTGCAGAAGGAAGCTGGTTCCATCAATTCAGAGTTGTGGCGATCTTTCGTGTTTCGCCGTTTCCTTACACGATTTTCAACTACGCAATTGTTGTGACAAGCATGAGATTCTGGCCTTACTTCTTTGGTTCCATTACAGGAATGGTACCAGAAGCTTTCATCTACATTTACAGGTCAGTCTTTAAAACAGTTAAAAGTTCGCAAAACCGAAAACTTATTTCTGAAAACGGAAATTTTGTATGTGTAGCGGTCGGTTAATCAGAACATTCGCGGATGTGCAATACGGACATCTACGTTTGACGACAGTAGAGATCGTATACAACGTAATCTCGTTAATCATTGCGGTAGTGACCACAGTAGCGTTCACTGTCTACGCGAAGAGAGCATTGAGAGAGCTTCAGAACGCGGAAGCTAACGAAGATGAAGAAGCTCAGGTTAGAAAACAGGCGAGATTCGAGATGAAGAATGTTGTGGAACACGAAGATAATCATAGGCGTTTGGGTTCTTCTCATGCATTGTCTCCTAACTGATAACTCTAAGGGATGGTATTAATAGATTTTGTATAAAGCTTTAATGTTCATTTGTTCTTCAAGCAGGGGTAAGAGTAGATAATAACAAAAGGGAAAATGTCTGAATATGTCTGATGATGTAGTAAACCAGGAAGATTAGTCTAAGGTTGGAATTTTATTACTGTTGCTGATACCAAATAATTGAAATAAATAATTTGACATGAAAGTTGAGTTTGAATATTTGGATTGAACCGAGTAGCAGAATATTTGAATCCCTTGATATTATTAATCAGACCCAAAATCCAAAAACAAGCACGAAAACCGTCGAGAGAAAACATGTGCAATACAGAAGAAGCAGCAGCTAGGATAAAGACTCCACAGTGTTGTTGTCAAGAAAGTGAGGCAGCTGCTGCTTGTTGTTGAGTTTCATCTTCTCCTCCTCCTCCTCCTTAATCTTTGTGCATTCTAGTATCCCTCTTCGTACTGTTTCCTACATACCCATTAAAGAAAAACTCGAGATCAGCAATAGCAACAACGAAAACCAGAGTTGAGTAGCGAATTTAGACTGGACGAATGAAGTAATTAAAAATCCAAATTGCGACAAGAAAGTGTTAAAAACGTAAAAGTTTGAACCCCAAGAAATCACAAAATTAAAAGGGCTATGGATATTGACTAAACTCAACCAAGGGAGATATGAGGAAAACCTTGAGAAATCGTATCTCGTCGCCGAGAAATTGCATCTCGTTGTCGAGAAAATGAATAGCTCTACTGACAGCTTCGAGGCTTGGCGTATCTTCAACCAAGGAAGGCTGCTGCTTGTTGAGTTTAATCATCTCCTTGTAATAATCGCATTCTAGTTTCGCTCTTTCTGCTGCTTCCTATATATATATATATATACCCATTAAATAAAAACTCAAGATCAGCAACACCGTATGTAACGCCCGTGATCCAAAAATTGTGATTTTTGGATGGGTGTCGATCGACACACGGAGCGTGTGTCGATCGACACGAGGTTTTGTCTCGCGTAAGTTTTGGGCAGAGATGGTCGTGTCGATCGACACAGGTTTGTCTGTCGATCGACACGCATGGAAATCAGACTTATGGGTTTGATTTCGGTTTGATTCGATTAATGGGCTGGTTTGGGAACATAGGGTTCCGTATTTAAGGTGAGGAGACGCGTTTTCCTTCATTCTTGGCCGAAAATCAGAAAGAGTAGAAAGAGTTTTGTGAGAGAAAAGGATTAGTGAGGATTTGAGAAGTTTGAAGGAGATTCTTGTGAATTTATCCTTGATCCTCCATCTTATAGTGTGTGTTTCGCGGGAGAGGTTTTGGGATCGTTCGGTGACTGATTTAGTGCGGAAATCAGTGTTGAAGAATTAGGGTTCTTCGCGTTCTTCGTTCCTTTCCTCTTCAGAATCAGGTGAGTGCGTGATCGTGGATATGGGAGTAGATTATTAGGTTATCGGATTTGTTTGAATCATGATTGAGATGTTGTGGTTTGCTGTGGATTCCTTGTGTGGTATTGTTGTGTTTGTTTTTGTAGGTTTGCGACTCATGTTCATCGGAATCGGGTTGAGAGAGGAGAAACTCGTTTTCGGTGAACAGTGAGGTCGTGTCGATCGACACCAGGAGGGTGTCGCTCGACACGAGTATATGATGAGTGTCGATCGATACCTTTGTGGTGTCGCTCGACACCAAGCTTTTGGTCGCGTCGATCGACGACTGGGTGATGTCGCTCGACATGACGGTCTGTGTGGCCATATGTGGTGAATTGTTTGACTGTTTTATGTGTGGTGCTCGTGTGACTACTGGAGCGTGTTGCCAGTTTGTTTATGTGTGTTCAGGGTGTGATTGAACGAGTATGTGATGGATAATGTTGTGTTGATTATCTTGTGGATGTTGATTATCGTGTGGATTATCATTGGCTAGGAATTATTCGTTGTGAATTGGTCATTGCCGGTTTTTAAATTGAGAATTGGAATTTGGTCAATCCTGTTTAAATGTTGGTAACCGGAATATTGTTGTTTGTTGATTGATCGCGTAGAATTGATAGTCTATTTCCCTTTCTATATCCAGTAGACGGGATGACCGCTTCACTGAGTATTTGTGTTAATACTCACGCAACTCTGTTTTTCCCTTTGAGTTGCAGGTATCAGGAATGTTCGATCGCGGAATCATGGCAGAGGAAGAGGATGATTAGGATGTTATGTGTTATGGTTTATGCGGTGGTAGAAATGTTGATTAGGTTGTAGAATATAATGGAATTGATATTGGAACTGTTATTGAATGTTTTGTGTTGAGTGTTGCCGCTTGTGATGTTTTAAAAAAAAAAATGTTGGTGTTACATTTTGGTATTAGAGCCTATACGGTTTTAGGACTAGTAGTGATTATGATGAGCTGAGACTATGTGTTTTAATTGATTACGTGTGCTTAGTCAATTATAGTCTTAGAATCATCCTCTTCAAGCCTTTAAAGAGATTCCGCGGTAAGTGATTTGTTTTGTGTTTTTGGTCTGTGAGATCTCGTGTCTTAGTGTGCGCTTGTGTTAAGTGCAGTGTGTAATGGCTAGAGTTCCGAAAGGCCGTGGTGGCAGAGCTGGTGGCCGTGGAGGCCGGGGTCGTGGTCGAGGCCGCGTGGCTAAGTTGTTCGAGTGGGAGACCTAGAGTGAGTCTTCGGATCAGGTGGTTGGTTCGCCAGCATATCAGGAGTTGTCAGAGGGCACTGTCAGTGTGTCGGCTAGTCCAGCCGGAGTGGGAGATAGTGCTGGAACTGCTGGTACAACGGGAGGTCCAGGTGCAGGTGGTGCCTCGGGTGGAGTCCAGGATCCGGAGGATCATGTGTCTAAGATGCTTGCTTTAATTTTGGAGCGATTACCGGGTGCGGTACCAGTGCCGAATCCAGTGTGGACCCGACGGGAGCAGTATCTTGCATGGTCTAATGAGTGGGTGCTCATGGGGCCCTTGTCATTCTCGGGTGGTGGGAGGCCTGAGGAAGCCAATGAGTGGAGATGGAGGGCTGAGCGGAGACTTCGTATTCTCAGATATCCTGAGAAGTTCTGTGTTGATTTAGCGGTGGAGTCCTTGGAGGGCAATGCTCGTCTCTGGTGGTCAGGAGTGCAAGCCAGGAGGAGGCGAACATTGTGGTCTTGGGGAGAATTCTTGGGCGAGTTTAATGCCAGGTATTTTCCTCAAGCAGCTGTGGAGCAGTTAGAGTTGCAGTTCTTGAGTCTGGTTCAGGGCAACCGATCAGTGCGTGAGTATGATGCTGAGTTCAGCAGGCTAGTGGTCTATGCGAGTAGCGACATGGATGAGGAGCGAGCCCAGATGGGCAAGTTCGTGGCAGGTCTTCGGATTGGGCTGAAGAGGCCTGGCATGGCTTCCAGGTACACCTCGAGGGCAGAGCTGGTGGAGGCTCTTGTAGCAGTCGAGGGCCTAGAGGAGCAGTTCGAGGATTGAGCTAGCTTTTGGTGTTGTTTTTGGTTTTGTTTCCTGTTCCAGATTTTGAGTTTTGGTGTTTTGTTTCTGGATTATTGTATTTCGTTATGTTGGAAACGATTTACATTTTTGAAAATTTATAAGATGGTATTCCTTATTTATTTTCGTTTGGTTTTGAGATGTATGGTTCGTGATGTGTGATATGTGTGGCCCATGGTTGGTCGTGGGCGGGGATATTCCGGGCTAGGAATATCGAGATTATACCACGTGAGGCGGCTCTAATCCGAGGAGATATGTGTTCTCCTATGTACTTATTGGGAAGCGTGTTCCTAGATAAGTAGCGAGGGATGTGAGATCTTTTGCGGGGATGTGAGATCACCAGATACCGTTGGCTCGAGGGAGGTATCCCGAGAGTGCGAGTGGTATAGTTGTGTGTGGATTAGAGGGAGCCTCGGAGAGCAGGGGAGGATCTCGTGTGGTATCGGATGTGGCAGGCCGGGATTTTGGTCCATGTGGGACGGTTGTGGAACGAGTGGGTATCTCGTGTAGTGTTGGCTGAAGCAGTCAGGTTTATGGCCTGTGATAGTTAGTGCGGGAGACTCAAGTTGCGAGTGGAGGTATCGCTGATGAGGCTAGACCTTGGTTGAGTCTCGGTAACCGGTGCAGCGATATGAAACCCAAATCGGGGCTGACGGGCGGTTGTACATGTTCTTGTTTGATTGTTGTACAAACGACCGCCCGACCTAGTGGATTGAGAATCTGGTATCGTAAGTTCGGGATGAAACAAGGTCGGTTTTGTGCTTTTCGTGTTGTGGCGATGCTTTTTTTTTGTTTAATGTGCTTGTGGTAATCACCAGAGGCTGTGTCGTGATCGAGGATTACCTGAACGTGTTTGTTTATAGTAGATATCATGAGGTATCTGAGAGATTCCGAAGAGCATGAGGCTCATTTGCGGTTGGTTCTTGAGAAGCTTCGGGAGCAGAAGTTGTATGCTAAGTTGAGCAAGTGTAGTTTCTGGCAGCGAGAAAGGGGTTTTCTTGGCCATGTTGTGTCTGCAGAGGGAGTTTCTGTGGAACCGGCTAAGATTGAGGCTATTCGAGATTGGCCTAGACCAAGTAGTGCTACCGAGATCAGGAGTTTGTTGGGTTTAGCAGGTTATTATCGGAGGTTCATCAAGGGAATTGCGAGTATGGCGCTCCCGATGACGAAGCTGACCGGTAAGGATGTTCTGTTTGTCTGGTCGCCAGAGTGCAAGGAGAGTTTTTCGAGACTCAAGGAGATGTTGACTAGTACGCCGGTGTTGGCATTACCCAAGCCGGGGAAGCCGTACACAATGTATACTATTGCTTTAGGTGTTGGCCTGGGTTGCATTGATGTAGGAGGGTCGAGTTATCGCTTATGCTTCGAGGCAGTTGCAGGGCAGTGAGCGTAATCGGCCTACGCATGATCTAGAGTTGGGAGCAGTAGTGTTCGCTCTGAAGATCTGGAGGTCATATCTCTATGGAGGGGAGTATCTAAAGTTTTCAAGGTGAGGTCGAGGCTAGCAGAGAATGATGTTCCCTTGGTTGGTTCAGGAGCGTAGCGCGGAGGCGCCTAGCAGGATGGATTGCAGGTTATGATCAGGCAATGCGACAGAGGTAGCTCTGGGAAGATTTCGGGATCCATGGTGTTGGTTCCAAGCAAGAATAAGTGGTGACAGCGAGATGTGGTAGTTTCTTGGTCATGTAAGGCCGCAGGGGAAGCTGCAGGATCGATCGAAGTTTAAGTTTGTGGAAGGTTAGCATAAATCGCGTATCGTCACGCGTTCAGGGCTGCATAGAGCATTGTGGGATTCATGAAAGGAATCCGAGTCGTGTGTTGTGTTGAAGCAGTCAGCTCAGTTTCAGGTCCCTTCGAACGGGACAGGTAGGTTATCGGCCTGTGTATCGGCCGAAGGCCGTGGGCACTGAGGCACCAATAGTGGTTTTAGGCCCTTGTTGGGCAGTTTTTTTCGGTGCTAAGTGCTCAGTATTTATTGCTCTAGGGATTGTGGTCCCGAATGACTCATGTGTTATGAGGAGAGATGAGCTCTCCTGTGTGTTGTTTTGGGATGTGAGATTCTAGTTACCGTGGACTCAGGGGATGCGTCCCGAGAGTGCGAATGGTACGTGTTCTGATGGGCTGTAGGAGGTGTCCTATGGTTGTCAGGTGTGGTCTAAGTCAAGAGCAATAGATTTTTGGGGCGTGCTAGGAGTTTTGGTTTGGTTTTGGTGCTTCGAGGTTTGGTTTTGGTGCTCGAGGTTGAGGCGTGGTTCTGCAGGAGGTCAGTTGTGTTTGCCAAGTGTTCGGTAGGTGTAGAGTCGTTTTTGTTAGATTAGGTTTTTGCTTGTTGCGTGTGTTATCAAGGAAAGTATTCCTAATTCCGGGTGCGTGTTCACGTATATGTTGGTTACTCTGAGGAAATATTTTTCCTATACTGAGCCAGAGCTTGAGGGAGACGTCCTGAGAGTTGAGTGGCATCGGCATCGTTACCTCGAGGGAAACGTCCTGAGAGTGTGATGATGATGGTACATATGAGTAATTAATATCTGACGGTAGCATGAGGAGGGAACGGGATACGGACCTCGATGATTTTCTTGGGCGTCTGGTTTCGACGACCGGGATATCGAATGTAGTGTCTTGGTTGTGCATGTTCTTGTTTGATTGTTGCACAATCGATCGATTCAAATTCTGGGTCTACAGCTGGTTGTACATGTTCTTGTTTGATTGTTGTGCAATCAATTAGATAGACCTGGGCAGGATTTGAAACATTGCATTTGGTATTTTGGGCTAAAGGCCTTGCACGTTTCTTTTAGGTTTTGTTATTGTAATGGATGTGGATAGGCATTTTAGAATTTATTACGGATGACTCATGATCTGGAGACGGTGGTTTTCCAGAATTTGTATCGGGGACGGTGGTTTCCTGTATACATACTGAGAGACGGTGGTTCTCTCCAGGAGACGGTGGTTTTCCTGTGTACTGATATTGGGACGGTGGTTTCCTTTATAGTACGGAGTGCCTATATTGGGACGGTGGTTTCCTCTATAGTGCGGAGAGACGGTGGTTCTCTTGAAGGGACGGTGGGTTCCCTAGCGTGTGTGTGTTGTGTGATGAGTTCAACGTAATAAATATCTAGAAACGCGTGTATAGTGTGGGTTGGTTGTGGAGTGTTGAGATTTTTTTTTGTGTAAATCTCTAGTGGTTTGGCCGGTGCGGGCCAGAGTGGAGTCTCGAGTAGACTCGTGTTTGGGGATTAGGCGTAATTTTCCCAGTGGTTGGCCGGTGCGGGCGAGAGTGGAGTCTCGGATAGACTTGTGTTTTGGGATTCGAGGACGAATCCAGTGTGGTGGGGGAGAATTGTAACGCCCGTGATCCAAAAGTTGTGATTTTTGGATGGGTGTCGATCGACACAGGGAGCGTGTGTCGATCGACACGAGGTTTTGTCTCGCGTAAGTTTTGGGCAGAGATGGTCGTGTCGATCGACACAGGTTTGTCTGTCGATCGACACGCATGGAAATCAGACTTATGGGTTTGATTTCGGTTTGATTCGATTAATGGGCTGGTTTGGGAACATAGGGTTCCGTATTTAAGGTGAGGAGACGCGTTTTCCTTCATTCTTGGCCGAAAATCAGAAAGAGTAGAAAGAGTTTTGTGAGAGAAAGGATTAGTGAGGATTTGAGAAGTTTGAAGGAGATTCTTGTGAATTTATCCTTGATCCTCCATCTTATAGTGTGTGTTTCGCGGGAGAGGTTTTGGGATCGTTCGGTGACTGATTTAGTGCGGAAATCAGTGTTGAAGAATTAGGGTTCTTCGCGTTCTTCGTTCCTTTCCTCTTCAGAATCAGGTGAGTGCGTGATCGTGGATATGGGAGTAGATTATTAGGTTATCGGATTTGTTTGAATCATGATTGAGATGTTGTGGTTTGCTGTGGATTCCTTGTGTGGTATTGTTGTGTTTGTTTTTGTAGGTTTGCGACTCATGTTCATCGGAATCGGGTTGAGAGAGGAGAAACTCGTTTTCGGTGAACAGTGAGGTCGTGTCGATCGACACCAGGAGGGTGTCGCTCGACACGAGTATATGATGAGTGTCGATCGATACCTTTGTGGTGTCGCTCGACACCAAGCTTTTGGTCGCGTCGATCGACGACTGGGTGATGTCGCTCGACATGACGGTCTGTGTGGCCATATGTGGTGAATTGTTTGACTGTTTTATGTGTGGTGCTCGTGTGACTACTGGAGCGTGTTGCCAGTTTGTTTATGTGTGTTCAGGGTGTGATTGAACGAGTATGTGATGGATAATGTTGTGTTGATTATCTTGTGGATGTTGATTATCGTGTGGATTATCATTGGCTAGGAATTATTCGTTGTGAATTGGTCATTGCCGGTTTTTAAATTGAGAATTGGAATTTGGTCAATCCTGTTTAAATGTTGGTAACCGGAATATTGTTGTTTGTTGATTGATCGCGTAGAATTGATAGTCTATTTCCCTTTCTATATCCAGTAGACGGGATGACCGCTTCACTGAGTATTTGTGTTAATACTCACGCAACTCTGTTTTTCCCTTTGAGTTGCAGGTATCAGGAATGTTCGATCGCGGAATCATGGCAGAGGAAGAGGATGATTAAGATGTTATGTGTTATGGTTTATGCGGTGATAGAAATGTTGATTAGGTTGTAGAATAGAATGGAATTGATATTGAAACTGTTATTGAATGTTTTGTGTTGAGTGTTGCCGCTTGTGATGTCTAAAAAAAAAAAATGCTGGTGTTACACCGTACTAGTATACTATGCCACGAAAAACCAGAGCTCAAGACTGGAATTAAATCAAAATTTCAAATACTAGAGAGTTGTTAAAATTTGAGTTAATATGCATCAAGAGAGATATGAGGGAAACCTTGAAAAATCACATCTGGTGGTCGAGTAGCTGATCCTCTTCGAAGCTCCTCGTGTCTTCAAACATCGGAGTTGCCATGCCAATAGCTAAATTGAAGAAAGAAAGAGGTCGTGAGCGAGGGAGAGAGTTTAAGGGTTTGAAAAGGGCGACTATCTTATCGCGTATTATATACTATTATGTGTCATGTGTTTAAGTGTAAATTTAGTTAAGGAAAAGTATAACAAAAAATAGAAACTAATAAAATATAACAAAAAATAGAAACTAACAAAAAATTTAGATTTGTTTCTGACTCTAGCTTTACCCAATATAAGTTCATGAAGATCTAATTCTAAACCGGACTTCATTCAAGATTGGATTTGACCCAGTGGCGGAGCTAGCCAATGAAAACACCGGGGTCAAATTGAGATTAACCAAATATTATAGGGGTCAATAAGCTAATTTTGTCATATTTTATCAGATTTTTCATTTAAAATATAGGTAAAAAAAATTTTTACAAAAATTCACATGGATCAATTGACCCTCCTAATTCTAAGCTACCTCCGCCACTGATTTGACCACAGTTCAATCAATCCGGTTAGGACTCCGAATTTTAAACCGGCTAGGATTGATTATGCTTTGACTCTGGTTAAGACTCCACAATTAACAGATTTTCTTGACTATTTGGAGGACTATGGACAAGACTGGGAAAGAAAGGTTTTCAGATAAAATTCTCCCAATAAACTAACCAAACAAAGAAAGTAGCATCGAGATGAAGTATCCAAATGCAGAAAACAAGTGTGTCGCCTAGATACATCATAGAGATGTACAGAGGTACAACACCTAATAAGACCATATAGATGATGTAGATCTCCTAGACTTTTTTGAGTTTTTTTCCTTTCATCAAAAAAGTAAACCAAAAAAAACTACAAAACCTTTTATCACATACAAATGAATGGACGATAAATCGATTATAATGCTAGTAGTTTACATATTTTTGTACTTATTGAGGCTTTAATCTGAAAAGGAAAAATATGACGCTTAAATCTTTCAAAATTTGTTTGCTACAAGACCTAAGAGGAAACAGAATCGAATCAAATGAAAATTTTACTAAAATCCGGTTCGTGTATTCCACAAAATCTAAAATGAAATCAAATAAAAAGATAAAGAAAAACATCAAACGACCCAACAAAACAGTCTTCCTAAACATAAACCGGATATAGGGCGATATTATTGAGGATTTTGGAAGAGAGAAAAACCTTAAGCTTCTTGTTCTTGTTCAAGTTTAGCTACACGCTGACGTAAGAACCGCAATTTCGTTTCAGCGGCCTTCAAATCCTTATTCAGCTCAAACACTTTGTTCTTACGGCTTACAGCCTCAGATATTGCTTTTTTCAACTCGGATCTTGCTTCGTTCAACTCAGATTCCGATTTTCTTAACGCCTCATTCATCTCTTCTACTAACTCTTCTACTAACTTAATTAGCTGCCTTCCTCTTGAGAAGAAGAAGAAGAAGAAGAAGAAGAAGAAGAAGAAGAAGACTACAAACTCACGACAAAGATTATTAGTGATTCCTTCTCTAGAACCGATTGTATGTGTTTCAAGATGTAATCCCAACGAAGCAGCCAAATGCTCCAACTCCAGCCAAGCATAAACGTTTTTCACTAAGAGCAAGATTATATCACAATATCTTCAAAATTACCACACTCTCTCTCTTTCTTTTAATATCTTTTTATTTATACTTTCCAAATAAGGAAAATTAGTTGTATAACACAAAAAAAAATTATAATTAAAATACTAACCAAAACACCCTTATGTGGTAAAATCTCAACCATTGAATTTAGGGGTTTTTTGTTAGGATTTGAATTATAATTTTTTTTTTGGCTATACAACAAATTCACCCTTCCAAATAATCAAAAAATGTGAGTAATTAAATGATACATTTAAAATTTATTTTGAAAGTTTTAAATAGTGAACCTTCATATTCCCTCCCATATTCAGCTAATTAGTTAAATCCAAATAACCAACCCCAAAACCGGAAATCTCGGTTCAGTTCGGTTCGGCGTGCGGTTGATTATTTGACGCTATAATACAAAAAGAAAACAAAATTGCAAACATTGTCGTCTCCGAATTCGCCACTTTCTTCTCTGTAGAATCTTCTAAGAACAATCTCTTAGTGATGGTGGCGAATTCTGGTTCAGAGAATAAGGAGCAGCTTAAGCTCTACTCTTTTTGGAGAAGCTCATCGAGTGATTCTGCTTTCGTTTCTACTCATTTCTGTGAAATCTGAATTGGATTTTGTTCGATTGTGTTTCTAGGTCTTGATTATGAGTATATACCTGTGAATTTGGTCAAAGGAGGTATTTTTGATTCGGATTCAGGGTTACATTGAACTTGATTGAATCATTTTGTGATTCGTTTTGATCGTGAAGATTTCTTGTTGTGAAGATGGGAGGAGGAAAAAGCAAGAAGCCTCAATCTTCATCTTTTAAGGTCTACTCGTGAAATGATACACATTTGAGGCAAAGCTTTTGTGTCTTTGAGAATTTTGCAATAGAAATTAAGTTTATGATCAATTTGGTTCCTTTTTAAGATCTCTTTGTTTAAGAAATATTGAAATTCTTATTCTTTTATGATCAATTTAGTACCAGACTGATGGATGTGATGAATGTCCATAGGCATTTTGTAACCATGGATGTGATCATAACAGGATTCAGAGCCAGAACCACCGAGAATCAAATCGAATGTGAAGCAGCATAACTTGCAGCTTCTCAAGTTATGGAAGGCATGTACTAGTGTGATCTTTTTGGTTCACAACTATATCTTACGAATTGTGTTAATGGAAACCTTGTGTTATGTGTAGGAGTTTCAGAACAGAGGATCTGGTACGGCTAAGCCAGCAACTAGTTACAGGAAAAAGAAAGTAGAACCGGATGATAGCGAGCTCTACCGTGATCCTACAACTACACTTTACTAGTAATTAAAGCTTTTTCTTGTTTTTCATGTTAACGGCTTTTGAGTGTGAAAGTTTAAGGAATGTTTTTGTTTATAGTGAAAGTTGTTTTACCGCACAGAGTCAGAGTTTGTTGGACGATGCAGTTCCAGTTTTGCTAGTTGATGGTTATAATGTGTGTGGATATTGGATGAAGCTAACATGGAAGATGAAAGGAAGGCTTGACGTTGCTCGTCAAAAGTTAGTTGATGAACTTGTGTCCTTCAGTATGCTTAAAGGTACAAACTTTCAAAGAAATTGATTTCATCCATGGCTTTGCGCGAAAGTTTTGATTTGAAATTATTGGTGTAGAGGTTAAAGTAGTGGTTGTGTTTGATGCTCTAATGGAATCTATTTTCCAACCAAGGTTTGCTTTTGATTGGCTTGTGATTCTCAGAATTTGATTTTCAGTAAACCCATCTTCTTGAAAACAGAACAAATCAATGGTGTCTTGTTGATGTCTGTGTAAGCATTTCATCTTCAGATGTACTTGCTTTATCTTCTCTAGTGTTGAATCTGAACCATTTGGGATATCATATGTCTCTATGAAGCTTCTCATGCTGTTGGCATGGTTCTTCCTTACCTAATCGGGCTAATGTTTCGTGATCGCCTCCATGTACAAACCGTTTCACTTCCCCTTTTCAAGTTATATGATGATTTCTTACAAGATTACCAACTTGTCGATATACGAAATGCAGGAATGGTTAAAAAGGTGGCCTCGTCAAGCCGCTGTTCTACGACTAGCTGCAGAAGGAAGCTGGTTCCATCAATTCAGAGTTGTGGCGATCTTTCGTGTTTCGCCGTTTCCTTACACGATTTTCAACTATGCAATTGTTGTGACGAGCATGAGATTCTGGCCTTACTTCTTCGGTTCCATAACAGGAATGGTACCAGAAGCTTTCATCTACATTTACAGGTCAGTCTTTAAAACAGTTAAAAGTTCGCAAAACAGAAAACTTATTTCTGAAAACGGAAATTTTGTATGTGTAGCGGTCGGTTAATCAGAACATTCGCGGATGTGCAATACGGACATCTACGTTTGACGACAGTAGAGATCGTATACAACGTAATCTCATTAATCATTGCGGTAGTGACCACAGTAGCGTTCACTGTCTACGCAAAGAGAGCATTGAGAGAGCTTCAAAACGCGGAAGCTAACGAAGATGAAGAAGCTCAGGTTAGAAAACAGGAGAGATTCGAGATGAAGAATGTTGTGGAACACGAAGATAATCATAGGCGTTTGGGTTCTTCTCATGCATTGTCTCCTAACTGATAACTCTAAGAAGGGATGGGATTAATAGATTTTGTATAAAGCTTTAATGTTGATTTGTTTTTCAAGCAGGGTTAAGAGTAGATAACAAAAGGTACTAATATCCTAATATATGTCTGATGATGTAGTAAACCAGGAAGATTAGTCTAAGGTTGGATTTTTAATTTTTATTAGTGTTGCTGATACCAAATAATTGGAATAAATAAGAAGAAATTACTATTTTTATCCAATTCGAGTAATTTGATATCGAAAGTTTGAATATTTTGGATAATTATTGATAAGGTTATTGTGATTTCTTCTTTATGTCTTGATCCAAACCATATGAGCTACAAGTATACAAAACACAATACATATTATGTTTTTTAGTCAAGTAGTCAAAAGTCACATTTTGTGGTTAAATGTTTTTAGACTAATGGTTAAAAGTTGTGGGTTTTTTCAGACCCATTTCTTTTTTTTTTTTTTTTTAATAACAAATGTACATTGGAGATAGTCTGAACAGTATCATTCGTATTTGAAAATCTCGTACATCTAAAATTTTGGAGTTTTTAGGTGAAAGTGAGTTTATGTCGTAAAGAAACAAGTTCATGCTTTAAAAGTGAATTTATAAAACTTGAGGGTTTAAATTGCAATATGTATAACATGTGAAAGACTCTTATTCGTTCAGAGGCTTTTTGCCATCTGCATTAGTATAGAGCTAGAATTTTTACCCGGATCCGAACATCTGATCCGATACCGAACCGATATTATCTGAACCAAATCCGAATCAATTTTTTTAAAATATCCGATGGATCATATATGTCTAGAACCGAAAATCCGAAACCGAACTAGTACCGAATCGAAAACCGAATGGATACCCGAACACATAAATTATTTTGTAAACATCTTGGTTTTAGGTTGGATATGTAGGATAAAATTGGTGAATTTTACAATTTTGTTTCTGTTAGTTTTAAGATTTTTTCGGTTAGTTTAATAAAAAAAAACCAATTTATGTGAACTGTTTCATTTTTTATTAAAAAAATTATATAAATTTCGAATATATTAGATATTTTTGGATATTTTGGTATTTTTTTGTAGTTTGAGTAAAAAATATCCGAAACCGAACCGAACCGAACCGAACCGAACCGAACCGATACCGAATTTTTTCGGGTAATTAATTTTAAAACCAAACCAATCCGAACCCGAATATACCGAACCGATACCGAACTGAATATGTTTCGGTTCTTTAATGGGTATAAAATTTCTACACCTGATTACCCGAAACCCATCGGATATGATCCGAACCCAAACCGATTACCCGAATTCCCTGGCATATTCATTACTTTGAAGACAATTTTTCTTATTCCTTTTCTCTGTTTGGTTATTTATTTCTCTTATCGTCTTTCTTCTCAAAACCTTGCCTTAAAACTCTCCACTACTTTGAAGACAAGCTTCGAAGAGGATAAGCTAATGTCCATGTCCACCGAAGATACCACTAGAGCTACTTGTCTTCTCGACAACGAGATTCAAGACCACGAGATGGGATTTTCAAGGGTTTTCCTCATATCTCTCTCGATGCGTATTAACTCAAAACTTTAACAACTCTCTTGTCTCAAAATCCATTAAAATTTCGAGTACAAGAACAACATAAAATCCATTATTTCCTTTTAAAATCTCGTACCAAGTTAAATTGTGTTGTTTTGTTTTAAAAAAAGAGAGTTAAATTACGAATCACTTTCTCATTCTTATTTATATTCTTGGCAACATTAAAAATTTAAAACACTGGTTATTGATCAAGATCACGCTTAAAACATCATTGGAATATAAATGTTCCCATGTGGCCTCCAACATTGTGTCCTATCTAAATTTTTTTTTACAAAAAACATTTTGAGCCAATCTCGATAGCCACGAATCTCTCTACAAAGTAAAAAATCAGTAATTAACTAAAGAAAAGAAAATTATCAAAAGATATTTCATATTTTGTTTTTTGCGCGATGATTCGTGTGTTGTTTCAGATGTAATGAACTGGTGCACAAGCTCGAAGATATGGGTGATTATGAAAGATGAAAATGAGTTCTTCGGTATTATCCAATGCAGGGACGACTTTTACAATTCACCAAGGAAAATTAGGTATAAAGGATCCTTATTTTAGTCTTTGTCCATCTATATATTTTGTTACTTAAGTTTAGTGATCTATACTTTAGTTTTCTTTAAAACTAAGATAAATAGCGTTCAATATATTTTCTTTTTGCCAACAGGAAATTATATATACACCATAACATGAGTGCTCTAGTGTTCAAACATATTCAAAGACCCCAAAAAAACTAAAATATTCTAAATCTGATGTCAGTCGCTACATTTTCACAAGAACCGACATCGTCTTCACGAACGTGGTTAGATTTGCTTTTAGATTTTTTGACGCAAACAAAAAAGATTCCCAAAAAAAGAAAAAGAATTATATAGTATTGCTACAGCATTGTCGATCCAATTAAGCAAGCACTCACCATGTATAGAAATATACGAAAGAAAATATCGTTTCTTTTTGGTAACATATCTCTTCTCCATTTTTCTTGTGAAGAATTTTATATCTTCCATTGGTGATAACATTTTCATGATCTTCATTATTCCTCAAATTTTCAATTTTATCGGATATTTGACTTTCTGTTTATCTTCAGGCGTATTCCGGCGAAGATATGACGGAGAAGCTTAAGCTCTACTCTTACTGGAGAAGCTCATGCGGTCATCGAGTACGACTAGCACTTAGTTTAAAAGGTCTCACAATGTTATTATTTTTTTGCTTCTTGTTAGTGTTTTACTTAGATCTACTTGTTGATTGATCTATTTTCTTCTACTGTTTCTAGGGATTGAATATGAGTATATACCAGTGAATTTGCTCAAGGGATATCAATTTGATCCAGGTTAGTAGATTTCGCTTTATTATGTGATTCAAGCTGGTTAGACTTTGATTGATAAATGACCAAACTATATGTATTATAGGCTAGCTGGATTGTGATTCGTGTATATGTTAATGTATGTATATTATATTATATTTGTGTATGTGAGTTGCCAATAAAAAAATGATTGTGTACGTGAAATGAAGTCTTTATGTTTAAGGGTCCAATTAGTTAGGCTGATAGATTTAGATTAATTGGTGTTAAAAATTAGTTTATAGATTTTGGTGATGTATTTTCACACTCTTTTTAGTTTTTAGTACTGATAATAACATAAAACATT
Organism: Draba incana; assembly: GCA_963576765.1. Lineage (NCBI taxonomy): Eukaryota > Viridiplantae > Streptophyta > Magnoliopsida > Brassicales > Brassicaceae > Draba > Draba incana. The sequence continues at coordinate 33,981,447 of OY755216.1, read as the reverse complement.
CAAAAGCCTCAATTAATAGGTTTGGCTTTGGAAAAAAATGTTTTAGCTAATTTCATAGTCCTCAACACTAAATAAATTGATTTGATCCTCAAGAGTTCATGAAGATAAATCCAATGGGTATCGTGATCACTGATTCTTTTGCCATTATAATGGTTAGTAAGACATCATCCATTTTATGTTTTCCGGTTTTTGTTGAAAATTTTAATGAATCTTTTTTCATCGAACTTTGGGTTTTGTGGTTTTCTTGATTGATAGTATCTTGATGAGAAGTATCCAGAGCCACCTTTGTTACCTCCTGACCTCCATAAACGAGCTTTAAATTACCAGGTATTTTTTCGATCCGAAAATCACTAGAATGTATGTAAATTACGAAAGAAATTAATTAATGGTTTATTCTTTTTGTATTATATATTTCAGGCTGCGAGTATTATCTCTTCTAGCATACAACCTCATCAAAATCTAGCTGTTATTGTAAGTACATAAGGTTGATTTTTATTTCTATAAGATAAAACAAAACTAGTTACGTTCTTTCCATCTTTGTTTTTACAGAAGTATATTGAGGAAAAAACAAATGCAGAAGAGAAAATTGTTTGGGTTAATAACGCTATCCAAAAAGGATATACAGGTATGAAAGATTATGTCATTAGTAGGAAACCCTTAACCAAAAACAAATATTTTTTTATTAGCATACTTTAAGATACAAAACATAACCAAGAACCGTAACATATGTTGTGAAAATTTGTTTTTTGGTGAAATCTTTACTCGTTCTTGACTAAACATATGCCTCATTTGATTTCTTAGCTTTGGAGAAATTATTGGTGAATTGCGCTGGAAAATATGCGACTGGTGATGAATTTTACTTGGTAAATGCTCTAAATCCTCTACGATAAATATTTTCCAAAATTCGAAAAGCAAATTGCTTGGTCTATGGAAACTTTGAATTTCTTTTTTGTAGGCTGATATTTTCCTAGCAGCACAAATCCATGGAGCAATGATCAAATTCAAGATTGATGTGATAACCTTACTTCTTCCTCAGTTTTATTATCTACGGTTTCGATAACTACATATTACTTCTAACGATTTTGTTTTGGATAGATTTTCCACAGGAACTATACCCGACTCTTGCAAAATGTTACGCGTCATACAACGAATTGTATGTGTTTCAAGATGCAATCCCAGCGAAGCAGCCAGATGCTCCAACTCCAACCATATGAAGCATAAGCTTTTCTCAATAACGTCACAATGTCTTCAAAATTATCACAGTTTTTTAATATCCTTTTATTTATATTTTTCAAATGATTACAAAATTTTAGTAATTAAATGACACATTCATCAACTTTTCTCAAATTTATTTTGAAAGTTTTAAATAGTGAAACATCATATTCCCATATTCAGGTAATTGGTTCAATCCAAAGAACCAAACCCAACACCGGAAATCTTGGTTCAACTCTGTTTGGCGTGATCAAGCCCCATGAGGATAAGCCTGAATTCAATTTAGCAAACTATTGACAGAACTAGCCAGCAATCTTATTGACTCAAATTTGATAACTTACCAATGCATGTAACAGTCTTCTCCCTGACTGTGGCTTGGTTACAGCCCAATTGCAATAACAATGTCTTCAGTAGCTTCTCGTGGTCGTCTGCCATTAGACTTCCATATTTTTGAACAACATCACACATGATCTCGAGACATTCACACTTTAATCCATGTGCTCATTCCCTTCAGCAGCAAGCCAGAGAAAAAATTAGTTACTTGCAAAATAAGAACATACTACCTCAAATTCCATAGAGTAGACAATTGATTATACACATGTACTAAACTTTAACCATGTCAACCAAACTTTCACATCAAATCAACTCAATTAGAGACATCAATCAACCAAACTTTAGTTGTAGCATATGCAATCAGAAACAAATATAGCAGGTTAGGCCTACCAACAACTAACCTGGCCACTTATCCCTCATATCATTTGTGGAGTTAGAGTAACAAGAATAGATGGAGCAAACGAGGGAGCAACTTGAGCGACAACAGTCCTGAGAGCTGTGCTTGCGGTATCACGATGTTGCATGGTCTTTCCCATGCAGTAGTTTCTCACATAATTTGTTGATCATCTCCACAATACGATCTTAACCTTCTTCACCAAATGTAGTAAGACTGGAACCAAAACATACATCAAGGGTTGAAAAAAAATTAGCTAATTTTGTAAATCTCGATATCAATAAAACCAAAGCTGCAATACAGATATAGCAAGACAGACGCAGAACATTTGAATGTCCATGATATAACATCAGCTTGGTAATAATTTTCCAAGAAAAAAAAGCTAACCATTTAACAGCCAATCCAGAAACAACACCACCATCGTCAAGCTGTTGCAATATGATACTAGTCAACCTCATCTCCATCTCTTGGTCGAGTTTAAATGTACCTTATTCAACTCATTGAGCAAATCAGATTCATCAAAACCAAGAAGAAATCCTAACCTGAGAAGAAGAAATCGTGATTGAATACCGAACGTGATCCTGGAGTATTAGATTCTTAAAAAAAAAAAAAAAATCCAAAAAACCAATGTTATAGAAGAAGAAGAACTCACCCTGATTCTCACTTTTCTCTCTCTCCTACGAAAAAGTGAGAGTAGAGGAAGGTTATTTCATACTCGCGGGAGTGTTTTTGCATCTTGTACTCGCGGGACAACTGACGAATCATGGACTGCCAATTGTCCCCAATTCGGAGCGAGCCGCTTTCGCCCTTGACCAACAATGTCTTCCTGATGAGCCAATGGTCTAGCCAACCCATAGCTCCCCAAGATAATAATTTTTATGGAACTTGCCTCCAATCATTTTGGATGCGCTATTCATATATGTAGATTAGTGCTCTTTTCGTACATTTTTTATACCGTAAAAATAATATTCTAAATAAAAAAACTCATTAAAACTCCATTAAACCGGTTATAATTCCAAATATTTAGTAAGAAATAAAAGAAAAACAACAAAATAAAATTTATTTTGAAATATTGCTCTCCTTGTATTTTTGCCTGCAAAATCATTAATTAAACTCAAGTTGTCGAGTTTTTCAACCATCTACATTGCAATAGATGGCAAATCTAACTCATTCAATCTTATCAACCGCAAATAATTTTGTTATCAGCTTTACCTTCGAATTTTAAGTAATAATTTCAAATTATTTTTTTTAAATAAGTAGTTAACATGTTTGCTTAGAGAAAATAATTATATACTCCACATAAATACACTATGGCACACTTTATCACAAATTGCTTACATTTTTGAACCAAGAGACACTTTTCTACATGTCAATTACTTTTCTACACTCAACCAAACTTCCTCCTTAACTTTTTTTTGAGTTTTTCTTCAACTAATCGACATTTGTATTCAGTCTCCACATCAATTTTGGGTTTCTATCAGTAACTAACTTGTCTCTTTTTGCTACAGTAATCACCGATAGTATCCTCCGATCCAAATTAACCTCAGACGAAAAAAATCCTCTGATCCGAAACTAATAATCTGACGAGAAAAATGGCCACATTTCTCTCTTCTGCTTCTCTCTCTTCTGCGAAAAAGTGAGAGTAGAGGAAGGTTAATTCATACTCGCGGTTTTTCATACTCGCGGGGAGTGTTTTTGCATCCTGTACTCGCGGGACAACTGAGGAATCAGGGACTGCCAGTTAGTAATTGGTTAAAAGTTGTATATATATAGAGAGAATAATTTCCAGGTTACTTAAGATACGGACAATCATAGAAAATTATCTGGAAAATTACAAAAAATAGCATAAATTTCCTATTATCAAACTAATTTATAATTTAGAATGTTTCCTAATTTATGTAATTAACGACATGTCTTAATACTATTCGTTGATTTACTATTATGTAATATGAATGTTTCTTGTTATTGATTTTAAAACAGTAAGTAATTTTGATTTTAGAAAGAAAAGAATATTGTAGCTAACTAATTATTGATTTTAAAACACTCGGTAATTTTTAAAAAAGGAATACAGGAAAATATTTACCTAATTATCCCAAAGGAATATTGGTAGTTATCAAGTTTTTTTTGTAAAAAGGAAAGATAATAAATTACATAAACAATTAAATATTAATTAACAAAAAGTTAACTAATGACATGTCTAATCAGGGTTGTTTTAAAATTCATATATGTGACTAAGCGCTATAGCATTATATAGTATAAATAATAGTCGCCTCTTCTGAAACCCTTAAACTCTCGCTCTCCGATTTAGCTATTGACATGGGTACTCCGATGGTTGAAGACACGACAAGCTTCGAAGAGGATAAGCTAAAGTCCATGTCCACCGAAGATACCACTAGAGCTACTCGTCTTCTCGACAACGAGATTCGAGTTTTTAAGGCTTGATCCAGATCTCTCCATCTCCCTTTTTGCTTTTTTCCCGGTTCTTTGGAAATTACAACATTGTTTCTTTGGACATAATTTTGGGTTCTTGTCTTTTAATTGATTCGAGTAATTTCTGGTCTTGTTTTTGAGTTTAATCATATGCGTGCAAGTAGGAGGTTCTCTATCCCTTTAATTTTATGTCCTTTCTTGGTGGTGGATTATATTTACGATTTTTTTACTTTCTTGTCTTGCGAATTTGATTTTTTATTTTATTTTATTTAACTCCAGTCTTTTGAGCTCTGGTTTTCGTGGCATAGTAGTATGATGATGTTGTTGCTATTTGCTGATCTTGAGTTTTTCTTGAATGTGGGTATATAGGAAGACGAACAAAGAAGAAACCTAGAACGTGATTCCTACGAGGAAAAGAGTAACGAGAATCAGGAGAAGATTAGCTGGTTCGATGGTATATTGAGTCATCCTTTTTAAAAAGTCAAAGTCAAAATCCCTAAAAAGTGCGATTCAAAGAGAGCCACACTGTCACCGTCCGCAGGTGATCGCCGGCGACTTCTTCGCCGTGAGATCTTCTCATCAACTTCTTTTCCAGGTCCTCCCCTCCTTATGGGGAACAAAAAACCCAAAAAATCCAAATCGTCCAAAAAAATCAAGCTCAAAATCGCGATCCTCGAAGAAGCATCCTCCGGATGTTCCTCCTATGGCTCCGATGAGCCCAATCGATGCTTCTCAAGCTAAAGACCTTCTCGCTTGCGACTCGCCTTTCTCTCCTGCCGCGTCTCCGTCGCTAGTCTCATGTTCTGAGACTCAAGTAGATGGATGTGTTGCTACTGTGATCGCTCCAGAGGTAGCGGATCCAGTACCAAATTCGCAGAGAGTGGTGGTTGAAGAAGCCCAGGCTGAGTGTGCCAAATCTTTGCATACTTGCTCTGTCCCTGGAGAAATAAAATTTGTAGCTCCTGTGATCGCAGATATCGTTGCAGATCCAGAACCTACTTCGACGAAGAATATGGCAGAGGAAGACATCGTCGCGCCAGTCTTGCCTAATACAGATGCAGACTCTCACCCAAATCCCGTAGTGAATCCTCGACACGATGAGAAACAGAAAAGAACATGGAGTTCACTGGTTACAGGAGAAAAGAAAGAACTCGAGAAGAAAGGAGAACCTTACACACTGCCATCAGGAGAGCTTTGTGTTAAAATTCCCAATGCGGTTATTGAACGAAATCGAAAAAGTTGGGACTTCTTTGTCTTGGGACAATTTTACTCCGATCCTCCATCTTAAGGCATCATACATAATATCGTCAATGGAATTTGGAGTAAACAGCATCGAGATATCTCGGTAACAAAGACGGAAGGTAACTCCTTCCTATTCAGAATTCCGAACAACTCAACAAGAAATCGGGTAATTCATCAACGGTTTTGGCAAATTCAAGGACAAACTATGTTTGTCGCAAAATGGGAACCTGGAGTTAAGCCAGTAAAACCAGAGCTTGAATCAGCACCAGTTTGGCTTGAGCTAAGGGAGGTTCCATATCAATTTTTTAATACCAGCACATTGCCGGTATGGTTGGAAAACCAAAAGATCTACATCCTTCAACGGCAAACAAGGTTAATCTAGAAGTGGCTAAGGTCCTCACTATCATCGATCCTAGGTCACCACTTCCAGAGGTTGTGAACGTCGAATTCGAATCGGGGGAGATACAAAGAGTTCTAGTCTCTAGTCCTTGGATGCCTCCGGTCTGTGCTCATTGCAAAGTGATTGGACATACAGTTAAAAGATGCAAAGATGCTCCAGAATCATGTAATGGTTGCGGATCAAACAGTCATAAATCTGGAAATTGCCCGAGAGCACGATCACCGGATTACAAAGGTAAGAAATCGTGAAGACGGAGATCAAACAGTCGGGTTTGGAGGGAGAAGTCTAAGGTAACAATCCCACAGCTACAGCCCTCTACACTACAAGTAATTGAGGGAGCAAAGTCAGAACTGGGTACGGTGAAGGACATATCTGAGGGTGAACCGAGTATGAGAAACTCTGCAGTGTCAGTGTCATACAATGAACGAAATGATAAAAAAGAGAATGCTGAACCTACTAAGAGTGCTGAAACTTCTGAGGCAGAACACGATGCCTCTGACTTGTCCTCTTCTGATCAGGAAGAAAGAGAAGATGGTGAATTCTGGATTATGGATAGTAGAGGCAGAACCAAACCAGCATTGAGAGATTCTGGTAACAAAGGTACATCGGGCAAGAGCCCAAAACACTAACTTTCCATGTATATAGACCTTTTTTGTTGGAATGTTAGGGGTTTTAATATATATAGTCACCGGAATAGCTTTAAGAAGTGGTTTAAGGTCAATAGACCTATTTTTGGAGGTCTCATTGAGACTCATGTTAAGCAGCCTAAGAATGAGAAATTTATAAAGGACTTATTCCCAGGCTGGTCTTTTACGGATAATTATGGTTTTTCGGATCTTGGAAAGATTTGGGTTCTTTGGCATCCTTCGGTAAAAGCTACAGTCATCCATAAATCATTACAGATGGTGACTTGTGACGTTTTCTGGCCGGATTCACAAAAGGAAATGATCATTTCAGTCGTCTATGCTTCTAACTGCGCTGAAACAAGAAAGGAATTATGGTCAGAGATAGTAGATATATCAGTAAGTCAGGCAGTAAGGGGCAAACCTTGGTTAGTGTTGGGAGATTTCAATCAGACTCTGAACCCTATGGAACACTCTAAATGTCTTTCACCTTCGGTTAACCAGAGAATAAGAGAGTTCAGGAGTTGCTTGCTAAACGCAGATCTTTGTGACTTAAACTACAGAGGGGGTACTTTTACTTGGTGGAACAAGAGCATTTCGGAACAAGAGCATTTCGGACCCAGTGGCAAAGAAACTAGATCGCATTTTGGTAAATGATCAGTGGAGTGTTGAATTCCCATCAGCCTTGGCTTCCTTTGGCTGTCCAGATTTCTCGGATCATGCATCATTAACAGTGGTTTTAGATCCTTTGGTGAGCAAGACGACCAAGCCCTTTAAATTCTATAATTTCCTTCTCAAGAATGACTTTTTCTTAACAATGATTGGATCGATATGGTACTCTTTTGCTGTTGTGGGCTCATCAATGTTCAGGGTATCTCAAAAGCTGAAAAAGATGAAGAATCATATTAGGGAGTTTAGTAGAGATAATTACTCAAACTTGGAAAAGAGGGTGAAGGAGGCTCATCTCGTTTTGTTAAAGGCTCAGGAAAAAATACTCTCCCATCCGACAATCTCAAATGCAACAGCTGAGATTGAGGCTTCACGTGTTTGGAATATCCTAGCTCAAGCAGAGGAGTCCTTCTTCTGTCAGAGATCAAGTGACTTGCCTGGCTGAGGGTGATAGTAATACTGCCTATTTTCATCGCATGGTCAATGCAAGGAACTCCATAAACCATATCCACTACTTACTGGATAGCAATGGACAGAAAATAGAATCACAAGAAGGCATTCAAGACCATTGTGTATCCTACTTCTCTAATTTGCTTGGGGAACATGTAGAGCAGCCGTTGTTTGAGCAAAGTGATATCGATATACTTCTACCATTCTCATGCTCAATTGCTGAGCAAGACATGTTGATCAAACCTTTTACTAGAGAGGAGATCAAAGGTGCGTTTTTCTCTTTGCCTAAAAACAAAACGTGTGGTCCGGATGGATTTTTTGCTGAGTTTTTTACATCTTGCTGGGACATAATTGGGTTTGAAGTTTCAGATGCGGTTATTGAGTTTTTTGAATCAGGGAAGATACTAAAGCAGTGGAATGCTACCACACTTGTCCTAATCCCAAAAATCACAAATGCTGCTTCAGCCACTGAGTTTCGACTTATCTCTTGCCTAAACACTCTTTATAAGGTGATCTCGAAGCTGTTGGCTGACAGATTGAAAGTTATATTGAATGAGGTGGTATCTTTGAATCAAACGGCATTCATTAAAGGCAGAATGTTTGCTGAAAACGTCCTACTAGCAACTGACCTGGTGCACGGTTATAATCAGAAGCGAGCTGCTCCAAAGGCGATGCTCAAAGTTGATATCAAGAAGGCCTTTGACACACTAAGATGGGATTTCATATTGGCATCACTGAGGGCCCTTAACATCCCACTGAGATTTATAAACGGAATGTCTTGATGATTTTGGAAGTTGGTCAGGGTTGAAAATGAATCAAGAAAAGACAGAGCTCTTCACCGCATGTCTGAACCAAGATGAATCCAATGCAACCTCAAACTATGGATTCACCTCTGGTACACTACCTATCAGGTATCTAGGCTTACCCTTGATGTCACGGAAGCTAAAGATCTCTGAATACGAACCTCTAACCAACAAGTTGACAGTCAAATTCCGGGCTTGGTCACTGAAAATGTTATCATTCCCAGGACGTTTACAACTACTGAAATCGGTTATCTTTGGATTGGTAAATTTCTGGTTGTCTGCTTTTATACTCCCAAAAGGTTGTATCAGGAAGATAGAATCGATGTGTTCTCGGTTTCTATGGTCTGGAGATGTGGAGTGTATTAAAACATCAAAGCTATCATGGTCTACAGTATGTCTACCAAAAGAAGAAGGTGGACTGGGATTACGACGGTTTTTAGAATGGAACAAGGCTCTCTGCCTTAGATTCATTTGGCTATTGTTCTCAAATACTAGTTCACTGTGGGCAGAATGGCATAAGAGCTACCATCTTCGAAACACCACCTTCTGGTCACTCTCTGAATTGGCAGCAGATTCTTGGACTTGGAAACAGATTCATAAAAGGAGTCATTGGCAATGGGAAAACAATCAGTTTTTGGTATGATGTTTGGTCACCATTTGGACAGCTATTTAACTACATTGGTTTTTCAGGTCCAAGGAGTCTAAGAGTTCCAATCAATGCCAAAATTTCAGATGTTGTGGACGATGAGAGCTGGAAAATTGCAGCACCCAGAACAGATGAAGCCGTAAATCTGCAGGTACATCTCTCCACAATAACTTTGCCGTTAGATAAAGCAACAGATGATTCTTATGAGTGGAACATAGAAGGTGTCACAGGAACTCAATATTCTTCATCTAAAACATGGGAAGCATTGAGAACTAGGGACACTAAAAAGGAATGGGTCAACTTGATTTGGTATAAAGGGCATATACCAAAGTTTGCTTTCAATATGTGGGTTGCAAATTATGACCGACTACCAACAAGAGCTAGACTAGTAAGTTGGGGTATGAATGTTCCAAAGGATTGTTGTTTGTGTGGAACACAAGAAGAAACACGAGACCACCTATTCCTTACATGCCATTATAGCCGAGAGGTTTGGAGATTAGTGCTCGCAGTTCTACATACACACTCGTACATGTTTACTACATGGGCCGAGTTGCTATCTTGGATTCGCAGCAACTCATCAAGGGTACCTACTCTACTTCGAAAGTTGGTCGCGCAAGCAACGGTTTTTCATTTGTGGAAGCAACGTAACAATGTGCTCCACAATCTTACTTCTTTACCACCAAATATTATTTTCAAATCAATTTATAAGGAGGTCGTCAACTCAATCTCGGCAAGAAGAAAACGAAGACGTTTCAACAACCTAATGTGTTTATGGTTACGATGACAAAACCTTGGATGTGAAGCTTTTTCTTTCCAAACACTTTTCCAATATTGTTGTACTAATCTTGTTTTTTATTCTTTTTTGGCAAGTTAGTATAGAATCTAGATTATATTTCATGTAAAATCTAAACTTTCATTTTATATGATATTTACATTTTATCAAAAAAAAAAAAAAAGTCGTCTTCGTTTTAACAAAAAAAGGATACAAATTGTCGACATCGAGATTGAATTTTACAACAGCGAGATTCAAATTCCCAAGGTTTTCCTCACATCTCTCTCCATCTCCCTTGGTTTAGTGCAATTTTTCGCAATTACATGATTGTTTCTTTCGACATGCTTAAAATTCGAGCACGGTTGAGTTTTGTCAATATCCATGTGCTGCTCTTTACTTTTGTGGCATAGTAGTTTGGTGTTGCTGATCTTGAGTTTTTCTTTAATGGATATTATAGGAAGCCTTAGAAAGAGCAAAACTAGAATGTGATTTTTACGAGAAGAAGATTGAGCAGCTGGAGAAGATGGAACTCCATAAGCAGCTATCTCACTTGCTTGGCTACAAGTTACAACACTCTGGAGTATTTACCCTAGCTTCTGTATTGGACATGTTTTCTCTCGACGGTTTTCTTGCTTGTTTTTGAACTTTTTTTTTTTTGCTTTTGGGTCTGATTTTCACAACTTGATGGAATCCACTTTTAATTTTTGAATTTATAACAGATTCTGGCTTTGCTAACTCTTATGATATCTCATATTTGCTGTTATCACTTTCGCTCGGGGTAATAATCCTATTAATTATGATGTAATCCTATATATTTGTTACTTACGTTTAGTGACCTATACTTTAGTTTTTGTTTAAAACTAAGGTAAATAGCGTTCAATATATTTTCTTTTTGTCAACAGGGAATTATATATACGCTATAACATGAGTGCTCTAGTGTTCAAACATATTCAAAGACCTAGTCGTAAAAATAATATATATACAAAGACCCAAAAAAACTATAATATTCGAAATCTGATGCAAGTAGCTACATCTTCACAAGAAACGACATCGTCTTCACGAACGTTGTTAGATTTGCTTTTAGATTTTTTGACGCAAACAAAAAAGATTCCCCAAAACAAGAAGAAGAATTATTAAGTAGTATTGCTATTTGCCACAGCATTGTCGATCCAATAAGCAAACACACACCAAGTACAGAAATCTACGAAAGAAAATATCAGTTCTTTATGGTAACATGTCTCTTCTTCTTTTTTCTTGTGAAGACTTTTATATCTTTAACATTTTCGTGATCTTCATTATTCCTCAAAGTTGCGATTTTTTCGGATATTTGACTTTCTGTTTATCTTCAGGCGTATTCCGGCGAAGATATGACGGAGAAGCTCATGCGGTCATCGAGTGCGACTAGCACTTAGTTTAAAAGGTCTTACAATGTTATTATTTTTTTTGCTTCTTGTGAGTGTTTTACTTAGATCTACTTTTTGATTCATCTATTTTCTTCTACGGTTTCTAGGGATTGAATATGAGTATATACCAGTAAATTTGCTCAAGGGAAATCAATTTGATCCAGGTTAGTAGATTTCGCTTTATTATTTGATTCAAGCTGGTTACACTTTGATTGATAAATGACAAAACTATATGTATTATATGCTGGATTGTGATTCGTGTATATGTTAATGTATGTATGTGAGTTGACCCAAATAAAAAAATGATTGTGTATATGAAATGAAGTCTTTATATATGTTTAAGGGTCCAATTAGTTAGGTCGATAAATTTAGATTAATTGGTGTTAAAATTAGTCTATAGAATTTAGCGATGTATTTTCACACTCTTTTTAGTTTTTAGTACTGATAATAACATAAAACATTCAAAAGCCTCAATTAATAGGTTTGGCTTTGGAAAAAAAAATGTTTTAGCTAATTTCATAGTCCTCAACACTAAATAAATTGATTTGATCCTCAAGAGTTCATGAAGATAAATCCAATGGGCACTGTACCTGCGCTTGTGGATGGAGATATCGTGATCACTGATTCTTTTGCCATTATAATGGTTCGTAAGACATCATGCATGCATTTTATGTTTTGCGGTTTTTGTTGAAAATTTTAATGAATCTTTTTTCATCAAACTTTGGGTTTTGTGATTTTCTTGATTGATAGTATCTTGATGAGAAGTATCCAGAGCCACCTTTGTTACCTCCTGACCTTCATAAACGAGCTTTAAATTACCAGGTGTTTTTCGATCCGATAATCACTAGAATGTATGTAAATTACGAAAGAAATTAATTGTTTATTCTTTTTGTATTATGTATTTCAGGCTGCGAGTATTATCTCTTCTAGCATATAACCTCATCAAAATCTAGCTTTTATTGTAAGTACATAAGATTGATTTTTATTTCTATAAGATAAAACAAAACTAGTTATGTTCTTTTCGATCTTTGTTTTTACAGAAGTATGTCGAGGAAAAAACAAATGCCGGAGAGAAAATTGTTTGGGTTAATAACGCTATCAAAAAAGGATACACTGGTATGCAAGATTATGTCATTAGTAGGAAACCCTTCACCGAAAACAAACATTTTGTGATTAGCATAAGATACAAAACATAACCAAGAACCGTAACATATGTTGTGAAAATTGTTTTTTGGTGAAATCTTTACTCATTCTTTGCTAAACATGTCTCATTTTATTTCTTAGCTTTGGAGAAATTACTGGTGAATTGCGCTGGAAAATATGCGACTGGTGATGAATTTTACTTGGTAAATGCTCTAAATCCTCTACGATAAATATTTTCCGAAATTCGAAAAGCAAATTGCTTGGTCTATGATAACAATGAATTTCTTTTTTTGTAGGCTGATCTTTTCCTAGCAGCACAAATCCATGGAGCAATGATCAAATTCAAGATTGATGTGGTAACCTTAATTTTTCCTCAATTTTCTCATATACGGTTTTGGTAACTAGAGATTATGGACTTAAGTGTCGGAAATTTTTGGTTGCTCAAAAAAATAAAACTCTACTTCGAATTCACGTGGTTTTTTATTTCTAACGATTTTTGTTTTGTATGGATTTTTTACAGGAACCATACCCGACTCTTGCAAAATGTTACGCGTCATACAACAAATTGTATGTGTTTCAAGATTCAATCCCAGCAAAGCAGCCAGATGCTCCAACTCCAACCATGTGAAGCATAAACTTTTCTCACTAATGTCACAATGTCTTTAAAAATCACAGTTTTTAAAAATCTTTTTATTTATACTTTCCAAATGTTCACAAACATTTAGTAATTAAATGTTACATTCATCGACTTTTCTCAAATTTATTTTCAAAGTTTTAAATAGTGAAACTTCATATTCCCCATATTCAGCTAATTGGTTCAATCCAAATAACCAAACCCAAAACCGGAAATTTCGGTTCAGTTCGGTTCGGCATGCGGTTGATTATTTGACGCTATAATACAAAAGAAGAAGAAAATTGAAAAACATTGTCGTCTCCGAATTCGCCACTTCTTCTCTGTAATAGTAATCAGAATCGCAAGAACAGTCTCTTAGTGGTCATGGCGAATTCTGGTTCAGAGAATAAAGAGAAGCTTAAGCTCTACTCTTACTGGAGAAGCTCATGCGCTCATCGCGTCCGAATCGCTCTCGCTTTGAAAGGTTTAAGTCTCCCGAGTGACTCTCTGCTTTCGTTTCTACTTATTTTTACAACAGTTTTGAATTGAGAATTTTGTTCGAATGTGTTTTAGGGCTTGAATATGAGTATATACCTGTGAATTTGCTCAAAGGGGGTCGATTCGATCCAGGTACGTAGAATTTTCATTCGGATTCAAATTTACATTTGAACTTAATTGAATCATTTGCAGAATCTGTATAGTTTATGGTTAAAAAAGTGTTTCGTTTTGATCGTGAAGATTTCAAGGAGATCAATCCAATGGGTACTGTACCAGCTCTTGTTGATGGAGATGTTGTCATTTCTGACTCTTTCGCCATTATAATGGTTAGTTCAACATCCATTGAGCTTTTTCTTGGTGGATTTGTTAAGTAAACATTTCAATTCTGATTCTTTATTATGGTTACATTTCATCAATATTTGGTTTTGTGGATTAAACCGAACATTTCATCGATTTTTGGTTGTGTTGTCAGTATCTAGATGAGAAGTATCCTGAGCCACCTTTGTTACCTCGCGACCTTCATAAACGGGTTATTAATTATCAGGTTAGCTTGTTTCTTGGTTTCTCTTTTGAGTCATGTGTTGCCATTGAACAATGCTAGCATAAGTTGTCCTGCGTTGTGGAATTTACGCGTATTGTGAGTATGAATGGATCTTATTTTTTTGTAATTTTTTTTTCAGGCGTCGAGTATTGTCTTGTCTGGTATACAGCCTTATCAAAATCTAGCTATTATTGTGAGTACATGAGATTCACTATAGATTATACCATTGTGGCTTATAAGATAAAGCAAACCTAAGTTACATTTTTCATTTTTCTATAGAAGTATATTGAGGAAAAGGTTAATGCTGAGGAGAAAACTGCTTGGGTTAATAATGCTATCACAAAAGGATTCACAGGTATGAGATCTTTACTCTACCCTAATCTGCCTTGGGTCATTGGGATAAGTAATATGATGCAGAGATGTAATCAAGAACCAAGACAGTGTATCATATTCTTATTTGTCTCTTTTCAGCTCTTGAGAAACTATTGGCGAGTTGTGCTGGAAAATACGCGACTGGTGATGAAGTTTGCTTGGTATTTCCTCTAAATCTCTTTGGATTTGCTCTATGTCCCTCAATGATGCCAAGTTTGCTTGGTAAGTATACAAATGTTAAAGCCATGAAGCATTTCTTTTGCAGGCTGATCTCTTTCTAGCACCACAGATCTATGGAGCAATCTACATATTCCAGATTAACATGGTACCTACTCTTCTTTGTTGCATGAACCGAATTGTAGCTCGGTTTCTACAATTTGGCAAAAGATTTATTTCTCGTGTATGGATTTCTACAGGAACCATACCGGCCCGACTCTTGCAAAATGTTACGAGGCATACAATGATCATCCTGCGTTTCAAAATGCACTCCCGGAGAAACAGCCAGATGCTCCTTCCACCGTCTGATTCTGCGAGAGCCGTAAGCAATAAAATCTCAAAGACAACAACAGTGATAATAATAGTAATAACAATACATTCTACTCATACAACTTCACTTCTTAGTGCATCTACTTGTATTATACAATAAAGTTCATGGAATTATGCATTCAGAGGAAGCCTTTCTCTTTGAGACTCTGGACCGTTTCCTTAACCGCATCTTCAACCGGAGCGAATACCATCCCGAGTTTTATCAATCTCTTAGCCGCATCGTTACATGGCGTAAGCCCGGGTTGAGTTTCTTTACCAAACTTGTGAATATCAAACTCAGGGTAGAGTTTCGACACTGTGGAGTTATAAGAACTTGATGTGCAAGTTGTTTTTCACCGAAACAAAGATAAGTTACTTGGGACCACAAGTAACAAAAGGTGCAATAGTTTCTTGATTAATTCAAAAGGAAAAGAAAGCTTGTCCCCTTGTCTCCAAGAGCTTATTGGTTGAATCAAAAGATGAAGACTTTTGAGAAACCTTGGGAGATGGAACCGAACAAGGAGTTGCTGCACATTAATAAAGGAAGAGAGAAGCCTTGAGTGAAGATGTGTGGGAGCAGAGACACACACGGCAAAGGAGAGAAGTTTTGAGTGTTGTGTGTGTGAGACACATACAAGGAAGAACAAGAAGATGAGAGAAAGAGAGAAACATGTAAAAGTTTATGCTTGTTCTTGTATTCTCTAAGTTATATGAATAGATTGAGTGAGCTCTAAGTGCTAGTGAAGGGCATTAGAGTGTTTTACTAATCTTTCCTATTGTAATCTCCATCTTGTTTCTAGTGGATTCCGAGCAAGTCTCAGGGAGATGTAGCGACCCTCGTTAATGGGCGTGAACTCCTTAAATGTGTGTGTGTGCTCCCCCATCTCCTTCTCTATTTTTTCTCAATCTCTTTATGCCATGTTCCAGCTCTGTTCCGTGAGCCCAATGCACTGATTTTGTGCAAGTGCTGGTCTCGTGACATCAACAACTTCTAAGCTTGGGTTGTTGGGGTTTATGCTCGGTAAAGAACTCATTCTTTGAGCCTCTAAATCCTAACAAATTGGTATTAGAGCAAGGTTACGTGCTCGGTGGTTCTCTCAAGCCAAGAATCACGGTGGTTTCAAGAAGAGAAGTGGAACGTTTGATGGTCTACGAGGCAGCAGTCATGGAAGGAGTATTTCATGGTTTATGAGGTGATTCTAAGCCATGAGTGAAGCTTGATGATGACTGAGATTTTCAGTAAGGGAAGTCTCAAATCAAGAAGAAGAGCAAGAGAAAGAAGATTCATATCTAAAAGAGAAAAGGTCTAGAGAAAGAAGGAGAGTGAAGAAAAGTGAAGAAACGTTGGAGCTTTGGAAGGTTAGGAGTTACCTTAAGCATCCATATTCCTTTTCTTTGAAGAGCTTGATCGTGTAGAGACATGGAGCGTCTCGGTGGCACAAGAAATCAGTAGCTCTTGGTAAATGGTGTAGAAGAGAGGAAGGAGCCATAAAGCTCTTTCTTAGTAAAACATCATTGTTTTCTCCGGTTGTGGAGAGGTTGAGGAGACAAGATCGTCTCTGCTGGAAGTAAAGCCACCTCTTGATGAATAGCACGTGACTGGAAGGAGTCATAAGACTCATCATGATGAACGTTGAAGCATCTCAAAGATGAAGAGGAACCAAGACAGTTGCAAGTTTTATGTTGTTGTCGCAAGGTGTTTCAAAACAGCGACAAAGACATGTTTTGGTAAGTTGTTACTTCTGTCCATTAGAAGATTTGGTTAGATCTTAGGTGGAGTAACAAGAGGTTCTTGAGATGATTAGGATGTTAGAAACGTGCTTAGTTCATGGTATTAAGTTTGGAACACAAGTAAGGGAGATGTTAACTAGTTGTGTCTTAAGGAGAGATTCTTAGTTTAAGCTAGAATCAAGGGAAGTGGTTTCATGGTTTTGTGGAATCAAGTTGTTGTAAGATACAAGGAATTCTAGTTACTCTCAAGTTAAAGTGTTGCAAGAATAAGAAGAGGAAAAATCAGAGATAGATAGAAGAAACATGTGGTAGAAGATGGTGTTCTTTATCAATGTTAAAAGGAACCGGTTAGAGGTTGATGTAAGGTGAAGTTTTTCACAAAGGATAAGCTTGATTCTGGCCGTGACAAGGATGAGTACAAGTTATGTGACTCAAAGTCCCATTCTAGAATCGAAACATCAACTACAAGACTCAAGTTTTATGGGAGATTCCGCTGCAGTCACAAGGTACGTTTGTGATGCTCTGTATTGAAGTTTCAAGGTTGCTCAAGTTCTGCATATCTACTGGAATTGAAAGCTTGTTGGATCACAAGGATTGTGTACTGATTTTACAAGAGTTTGGCCAAGATTTATTGATGGTTTTCATGTTATCTTCTGGTCGAATCAGTTTGGTAAAGGCAGTTGCGTATGATGGTCTAAGCTTGTTGTTTCCAGCCCGGTAACTCATAAGATTCATGGGAGTAGGGGACGCCTTAGAACCTTGAATCTTATGGGTGTTTTATGGCTGTTTGAGTATTAGTATGGGTGCTCTTGGATCAGTTTAAAAGAGGTTGCATGATGGTTATGAAGCAAGGAAATTTCAGTGACTTTCGGTTGAGTTTTGGAAGGGGTTTCTTCTGCGGTTTATCTCTATGAGTTACTGTCAGTTCTTGGTATTTATGGGAGTCTACAGCAGCTGGTCATTAGAGAACATGAAGCTACAAGGTTGCTATTTTCAGAGGGAAAGCAATGAAGAATGTTCTCTTGTTGATGTATGGAAATGCTCGGTTGAAGCGTAAGGGTAACACTCAATTCATTGCTAATTTTCAGAGGGAATGCAATGAATGTGGGGCTCTAGTGAGCTTGAGTGTATGCTGGAGAGTGTTTGATTTCTTGTTCCAAGAAGGGTAAGCTCTTGACAAGGTGGCAATAGCAAAGTTTCATGATTTGGGCAGATTTGTGTTTGGTTAAACACATGGTTTTTTTCTGCTGGAATGAATCATGAGAACAAAGAGTTCTTGTCTCTGGTTGGAGAAACGTTTTGCCGGAGAGTATCTTGTATTAAATCATATCTTCAAGAATCAAAGAAGATTATGATTAAAGGAGTATAAAGGCATTGGAGGCTTCATGTTTAATGAGGATGGTCTCTCAATTTTATTATACATTGAGCTATACTATGATTTGGATCGAAAGTCTTCCTAACTAAGAGAGTTAGTCGGCGTGTTCTGTTTGTTATAACAGCGGTTCAAGGCTCGGGTTTAGCTGCAGGAAAGTACAAGATATTGTGATCTTATGGGATTAAGGCAAGGGTTTGATACTCCATAGAAAGACAAGACAAGGTTGTTGCAAAAGAGAGATGTTCTTGGTGGTTCTTTAGGCACAAACGGATCAGTGGAGTGGCTGCAAGAAGAAAGGAGAATGTGATCACGTTTTGCCACACTTTCTTGAGGATGAAGCCACTGTGATGTATGCTGGTTCATGAAAACGTGTGAATGGATTTACAATGAAGAATGGTTTTAACTCATGATGGTGAAGTTGAGCTTATAGAGACAATGGTTATTCGAACGGTTATAGTTCGAGGTGGAGCATTGCTGCAAGAGGAAGTGGAATAGATATCCATGAGGGTATTTCTTTAATTACGGGTTGAGCTATGCTTGTAGAGGCTGTCTCGGGTATTTAGCTCAAAGGAAAAGGGTTAAGAGGTTACACAAATCATTGTTGAATCAGATTCAAGAGAGTTTTGTGTGCAAGGAAGAAAGCTGTCCAAGAACAGGAGGTTACCAACGGTTATTCATCTTCAAAGGGTTGTAAACTGATGGTGAAAGCTTGCTTGCGGTTTTGATTTATGGAAGTTGGAGGTTCTGATTTTTCCGAGAAAAGACACGGGGCTGTTTTGAGATGAAGCTAATGAAGTGCAGTTTCAGTGGGTTTTACAAAGAAGAAACCGAAGGAGACAAGTGCAGGTGATGCAAGGTTTTGTCTCAAGGCTGCTCACTTCAAGAAGGTGAAGGTGTTGTGTATCTAGCTTGATAAACAACGCATCTCAAAACTAGTGTTAGAAGCTGGAAAAGAGAAGTCTTCTAAAGGATGACAATGCAGAAAAATCGCAGCAAGTAGAAGATGGTAACTAAGGAGTTAAAGGCTGTTTCGTTTGCATAATGAGGAGACTACATGAGTATCTACTCATGGAAGTCACTTGCTGGTGAGTCAAGTAAATGATCTTAAAGAAGAAGAAGGTCAAAGCTCAAGACTGCGAATGAAATGATGCAAGAGCCAATTTCGTTTTGGTGGAGGCTGCATACAAGAAGACGTATTGCAGGGTGTTCTTTATAGTTTGAAGGAGACATCAAAGGGTCTATATTTGATGTGTAAGTTGCTGTAAGGATGTGTCTCAAGGATGTCACAAGATTTGGTGATAAGAGACATGTTAAAGGTTGCTAGTAGTGGGTTATCAAGCTGTTAGTGTGTTCTGTTTTTAGCAAGAAGATTGAGCATGGATTATGTTCTAGGATTGCTGGTTTAAACAGGTTAATGAGGTGAATCTCAAGTGGTTTAAGCTGTTGGTGAGATTGATTAAAGGCTGAATCAAAGTGCTTCGGTTAGAGGCTAGTACGATTCTGATTTTCTGCGTTTGATTCAAGTGGAATTCAAGGATTTTGGACTCAATGCGCATGAGGAAATCCTAGAAGCTATAGCAAGAGAATCAAAGTATTGCAGAGGTGATATTGGTGTTTCTCAATCGCTGCAACGGTTCTATGGCATGAACGGAAGCCATGGAAGATACCGTGTGATTGGAGAAGTCGTAAGCGGTGAAACTTATGGAGTTTTCTGTTGAGCTAACAAGAAGGGGATCACTAAAGAGTTGAGCTCAATACACGTTTGTATTGTTGCTAGTTTTCACAACTCTAGTGAGTTCAAGATGTGTTGGGGGAAGTGCATTGAACGTGATGTTAAATGCAGTAAGGATCAAGTACGTTTATGGTGTTTAAGCGGCTAAGGATCAAAGCTGAGTAAGATACTCAGGAACCGAGAATGGAATCCAGGAACTAGAAGGTACTCTCTCTCTCAAGTGTGTGCAGCTTTGTTGCATGATCATCAAGCTCTTAGGTGGAGATTTGTGGAGTTATAAGAACTTGATGTGCAAGTTGTTTTTCACCGAAACAAAGATAAGTTACTTGGGACCACAAGTAACAAAAGGTGCAATAGTTTCTTGATTAATTCAAAAGGAAAAGAAAGCTTGTCCCCTTGTCTCCAAGAGCTTATTGGTTGAATCAAAAGATGAAGACTTTTGAGAAACCTTGGGAGATGGAACCGAACAAGGAGTTGCTGCACATTAATAAAGGAAGAGAGAAGCCTTGAGTGAAGATGTGTGGGAGCAGAGACACACACGGCAAAGGAGAGAAGTTTTGAGTGTTGTGTGTGTGAGACACATACAAGGAAGAACAAGAAGATGAGAGAAAGAGAGAAACATGTAAAAGTTTATGCTTGTTCTTGTATTCTCTAAGTTATAGGAATAGATTGAGTGAGCTCTAAGTGCTAGTGAAGGGCATTAGAGTGTTTTACTAATCTTTCCTATTGTAATCTCCATCTTGTTTCTAGTGGATTCCGAGCAAGTCTCGGGGAGATGTAGCGACCCTCGTTAATGGGCGTGAACTCCTTAAATGTGTGTGCGCGCTCCCCCATCTCCTTCTCTATTTTTTCTCAATCTCTTTATGCCCTGTTCCAGCTCTGTTCCGTGAGCCTAATGCACTGATTTTGTGCAAGTGTTGGTCTCGTGACATCAACAACTTCTAAGCTTGGGTTGTTGGGGTTTATGCTCGGTAAAGAACTCATTCTTTGAGCCTCTAAATCCTAACAGACACAAGAGCAGCTAACTCACCGAACTGATATACCCCATTAGTACACAAAAACCGACCAGAAGCTTCGGGTTTCTCGAATAGCATCACGTGAGATTTCGCGACGTATCTCACGTGCACTGTGTTATACTGTATTAGATTATAATTGGATGCCATGGTTTTTGTAAGCTAGATTCTGTGTAAATATTGGTAAAAGAATCTTGAAATTGAGAATCAAATGGACTACTTTTCTCATCGACATAGAATTCTCTCCAGTCAAAATGACGAAATCGATATTTAAATCCTTTAGTGTTTTTTCAACTAAACGCAAAGAATTATAGTCGAAATTAGTAAACAAAATTAGTCATTAATATAAATATAATTAAACAAGCAAACTAAAATCAGTCTCTGTAATATACAAGTCTTTCTTGATTAGTCTCTATAATATACAAGTCAGATAACTTTTAAGATGATGATTGAAGAAGCAACCAAAATTACGATGACGTGCTCAAGATTGGACAATACTACATTGGACAAGCTCTAGATTATTTATTTCTTTCATGCAATAGTAAGTGCCTTATTGCGATTATTATACAATAGCCTAACTAGTAATATACTCAAGGATGCATTCAACGTCAAGAAAACATAATATATATTGCACGCTTCTCTCTGTTTTTTTATCTCATCATTTTCTTCTTCTAGCTTGAATTCATCTGATCATATATATATATTATTCTTACCATATAAAAAAAAAAACGTGAAATTAGCTTAGTTACAAACATAATAAGTATTGATTTGGCATAAGACATATCACAAAGATACATACACATGTATACGTATATACCTGAAGAGCTACTTGGGACTGATTTTAAGAGCCTCTTCTTCCCCAGTCGCAGACGACGAGAAAACTGAGTGAACCATCGGGTTTTGGTGGTTGGACCAATCGTGGTAGCTCGGTCGTGGAATTAGAGGCGGATAGTAAAATAATTAAACAGATCATAGAAAATATGAATTTTATGGGGTTATCTATCAAGCTATCCATTGAGAGAGACTTTG
Source organism: Draba incana (assembly GCA_963576765.1). Lineage (NCBI taxonomy): Eukaryota > Viridiplantae > Streptophyta > Magnoliopsida > Brassicales > Brassicaceae > Draba > Draba incana. The sequence goes on along the minus strand of OY755216.1, from coordinate 33,959,498 downwards.
AGAAAAAAAAATAAGGTAAGGGATGATGGTGGAATTTGGTTTGTGGCTTTGTGTATTTTTATAGCTAGGCCTTACGTGAACATGCAATAATTTTGAAATAAAAATTAAATAATAAATAGCGTTGAAGTTTTTTTTTTTTTTTTTTTTTTTAACATTGAAGTTTATTTATTTATCGCTCACCATTCTATCTTCATAATAAGAAGTTACAAAAAAATAAATAAATAAATAATAATAATTTTTGCCCTCTCAAGTTTCAAAATTTACATTTTCCTTCTTCGGATTTCACTTTTAGATTATACTCCCTCCGTTTCTTGTTATAGGATGTTTTAGAGATTTTTTTTGCTTCATAATATAAGATGTTTTGAGATTTCTATGTACTTTTTACAGAAAACTGTGTAACCAATAGAATTATGCAGTATTTTTCATAATTGGTTAAATTGTTTATATTTAATATTTTTTTTGATAGAGAGAAAAAACTTTGTGCTTGAACCCAAAACATCTTATAATAAGAAACACAGGGAGTAGTTGTTAACATGCATGAAGATCGATCTAATTTAGCCGATTATCAAGAGCAAATTTGCCGATTCTCACCCCCAAAAATCGGTGATTCTTAGTTTCACGGACAACCGACCACCGTAGACACGGTTTCGGCCTGATTTCAGACGAGAATCGTCGAATTTCATCAAAAAAATCTCCACGAATCGATTCAGGGAGACGAATCGCGAGAGAGAAGAGAGAGAGTCGGCTGCAGATTTTTTACGTGTTTTTTTTATTTCTTTTGCCTCTCTGAATAAAACACAACCATTCTCACACTTACACGTGGCACAGAAGAATTATCAGAAAAAATTCTTATTTAAGATAAGTTTCTTCTTAATTAACCCATTTCTAATTTAATTTAATTGTGTTTTTCCTTAAGCAACATCCTTAAGATGCCCCATTGTACATGAGTTACAAGTAACTTTACCAATTCTCCTAGCGATGATGATATCTAAGACAATTAACAGTGATTGTACTAATTCCTAGCCATGATAACTGAGACACAATTTAACAAGTTCACAAAACTTAGATCAAGCTTAAGAAGTTGAGTGAGTGTTTAAAACATAAACATATAAATCTAACAAAAACTGAAATGACTAGAGCAAAGTTTGTGATTTTATCTTCGCTTAACGCCTATTTAGACGCTTTATTTGCGTTTCAGCTTCCTTAAGCTTCTTATTGAGCTTCCATCTCTCATTCTTATCTACTTCAGCTTGGCTTCTTAAAAACCTTATGACCTCCTGTAATTCTGAAACCTCATTTTTACATTCAGATTTTGCTTCCTTAAGCTCTTTTTGTAATTTCCATCTCTCATTCTTATCTACTTCAGCTTGGCCTCTTAAAGACCTTATGACCTCATGTAATTCCAAAACCTCAGCTTCCTTCAATTTCCTCTCCTCCTCACTCTTCTTCCTCTCGTTTGCCTTCACCTTCCTCTTGATTCTTCTGGACTTCATCTTCATCCTTCAATCTTGCTTCTTCTTCAGCTCACCTCCACCTTCCTCTTGCTTCTTTTGAACTTTAAAAATGATCTATTTCTGTGACCTTACAAAAAAATGAGTTAGTGGAAGCTATATGTATTAGACAACAACAACCTATTATATAAAGAATTCAAAATATCGATGGTGACATTGGATAGTAATTATGTTTTTACCTCTTTTTGCATGCTTCTTTGCCTATAGGTTATGTCTCTCTCTGAGTTAGGTTATCCAGCTTTTCTCCATTTTCTAGAGAGTAAATGCTTCGTCAGGCTTCAATTGTTCATCTTCCTCAATGAAAAAAATTGTACAAAAAAACACGGTAAACAACACATGTATCTAAACAACATAACATGATGAACAAAAAAAAAATACAGTAAATAATGTCTCACTTTGTTTATTAGCTTTGGAAAAATTGTTGGAGAATTGCAGTATGAAATATGCGACTGGTGATGAAGTTTACTTGGAGAAATCTTTTGCAACATAAATCAGTTATCAAATTCAAGTTTGATGTGGTAATCTTACTTTTTCCTCATGATTCTCGTCCACAATTTCGTTATCTAAGGATTATGGGCCTAAGATTCGAAATTTTTTTTGTTACTAAAAATAATACTCTATTTTACATAACCGTGGTTTCTTACTTCTAACAATTTTTTTTTGTATGAATATATTATCTGCAAAATATTACGAGTCATATAACAACCTGTGTGTATTTTAAAATGCAATCCCATCAAAGCAGTCATAAACTACTTAGACCATATTGTGCTGGAATAGTCAAAGGTATTTTAGAATTTTTGAATTTTTTAAATAGTATAAATTCATTATTATATATATAGTTAATTATCCGTGAAATTGGTCACTAATTATTTCAATTGTATCTAAATTATGATATAGTTCACTATATAACTTATCTATTCAAATTAATTTTTCTGAAAATAAAGAATTTATATATATATATATATATATATCAATTTCGAAATTATTTTTTTGTAAAATATGTTACATTTTTTATTACAAATAAATGTGTGTTAATTAGGCACTAAAGTTGACAATTTGGATTGAATTTATTATTGGAAAATTAGTCAAATTTTGATTTCTCTTTGTTAGTTATCTAATTTTCTAACTACATATATTACTTTATTAATTTACATGCTCAAACATATTATTTCACTAATTAACCCTTATTTTAAATAGGAAAATTGAAGCCAGGAAACACAAATTAACAAAATGTGTCTAATTCAGTTTAAAATGATATCTGGGTAGAAAATTATTGATTTTTTTCAGATTACAATCATAACTAAGTTCCATCGACAAGGTTCGGTGCAGTAACATTGCATCATGAACACCGCATATATCACCTTCGAAATGCTCGAATTTGCGGCAGACGATGCCACATATGTTTGAACTCTTACGTACCCCTTCGAAACGCTTGCTTCCGTGGCAACGAGAAGAAAACAAAACATTTGGGTATATTTCCTTTTTTGGTCACAAAAACATTTGTTAATTACATGAATAAATATGTTTTTATAGCCAAACGTAACAAGACATGTTATATACTGTATTACAATAAATTATCATCGAAATCATATATTATATGTTGTTATAAACAAAGTGAGGAACATGCGTTGTGTCATTGACTATTATTTCGAGTAAAATGTGGATGATTACATATAATAGTATGCAACTATGCAGTATGTATATAGAATTTGGAAACTATTGTGGAGTGAGTAATGAACATGTGGAGGTCTCAGCCGTTCTCATCTCTTTCATGCTTCTCGTTGCCACTTCCACATGTTCATTACTCAATTCATGATTGAATTTGGTTTAATTCTTTTTTATCTGACTTTGTAAAAAATATCCAAATTATGATAAAATTGTAAAAATATCTGAATTGTTCATGTTCGGGAACTTTGGACATCTGTTTGATTTTCGGTTTCATTTCGGGTACTTCTCAAATTTTTGGTACTATATATTTTATTTAACACTTTTCAGATATTTTAACTTTTGATTGGGATAATTTTAAGTTTGGTTTGGTTTGGTTTATGAGAATGGTTCCAATAAAAAAAAAGGTGAATATTCGAAGATAAGCTACCTTGCTTATCAACCTCGTATGCATCGAAAGCGTGGGGAACAAGTCGCACTTTTTTACTTTCCTTGTTTTTAAAAAGAGAGAAAAAGAGAATTCCACATTAAAAGTATTTATAATCAGCGGTCAGGGTTAGAGCACGTTGCACACATACATTTCAATCTTAGATTCATACTAGTATAATAGTATGTGATCATAGTTTAAAATAGTATCGGGGAAAGAAAAAAGGTTAAAAAAAGTCAAATTCTTTTCTATTTGCAAAGAAACAAATGGAGTATTGAGTTAACAAATTAATTCAATAGTCGAAACCTAACAAAAAAAATTACTTATGTACCTGATTGGTACCAATGTAAAAGAGTTAAGATTCTTCTATCTACTGAAGGGCGGAATACAAAATTTGGCTAGCTAGATCATAAATACATGTCATAACTCATAATCATAAGTATAAGAATGTAAGAATCTTACAAAAGCAATTGTAGGAGGTTTGATTCCTAGACTTCCAAATTTATTGCTTAGCATCATCAATGGTGACATTCTCATGAGTGTCCAATAGTTTTTTATAACTAAAAAAAAAAAAATTAGACTTTCAAGTGTTTTAAATCAAAAAAAGTGTTCTATATACACTTATTTTTATTTTGGACACTTATGAAAGTGTCACCATTGGTGATGCTCATCATCTAGTTATCATTACATGTTGTCAGACCGAAACTTTTATTATTTTCCAACATTTTCAATAAAGAATCATTATTGACATCGCAACACACAAATTTGAAGAGCGGTCAATAAAAATTTCGTATCAAACCGGCGATTTGAAACATGTGAAAGAATCGGATTAACTCAAACCATGTTCATTCAGTGTATGGAATTAAAAAAAAAAAAACATTCTAGGAAGAGAAATAACAAAACTAATAGTGATCCTCCTTGCACTCGCACTGAATTAATAGAAAGAGCAAGCTGATAGGTGTTACATATATATGCGTTACTCAAGATATAAAGATATGGTTCGTTATATAGACTATTGATGGTATATATATATATATATATAATTAGAAAATTAGAAAGCGTACGTATAGATACTAATTAGAAAGCGTACGTTACTGTGGAAGAAGATGATGACACTATATTATAGACAACAAGAGATTGTTTCTTCTTCCCTTGGCTTTAAGGATTTCTTTTTTTTTCTTGTAGAGATAGATGGATAATGCTTCTTCGGTCTCAACGCTTCTTCGGCTTACTTTGTTCTTCATCTATCAGCGTTTTCTCTTCTTCTCTATTCACAACTTGTTTCTGGAAAGACTTAAATCGATCCCCTAATTGTTTCACACGATCTTTTGCTTCTTCTAGTTGCTCTCCCCATCCAACTGTAGTGGTTAGGTTACCCAGCTTTTCTCCGGTCTCTAAAGAGTAAAAGCTTTGTCAGGCTTCAATTGTTCATCTTCCTCAACAAAACAAATTGTACAGAAAAAACACGGTAAACAACACATGTATCTAAACAACATGATGAACAAAATAAAATATAGTAAATAATGTCTCCTTTTTTTAGAAGCTTTAGAGAAATTGTTGGAGAATTGCAGTATGAAATATGCGACTGGTGATGAAGTTTACTTGGAGAAATTTTTTGCAACATAAATCAATTATCAAATTCAAATTTGATGTGGTAATCTTACTTTTTCCTCATGATTCTCGTCCACAATTTCGTTATCTAGGGATTATGGGCTAAGATTCGAATTTTTTTTTTTTGTTACTAAAAAAATATACTCTATTTTACATAACCGTGGTTTTTTAACTTCTAACAATTTTGTTTTGTATGGGTATATTATCTGTAAAACTTTATGAGTCATATAACAAATTGTATGTATTTTAAAATGCAATCCCATCAAAGCAGTCGTAAACTACTTAGACCATATTGTGCTGGAACAATCAAAGGTATTTTAGAAATTTTTTGAAGTTTTTAAATAGTATAAATTTATAGTCGTGTTCAATTCAAGTAACCGAAACCGAAAACCGGAAATCTCGGTTCAATTTGGTTCGGCATGTGGTTGATTGTTCAAATTGGAATTGGTTCTGTAGAATCTACGAAGAAGAATCTCTTTGTGATCATGGCAAATTCTGGTTCGGAGAATCTTAAGCTCTACTCTTACTGGAGAAGCTCATGCGTTCATCGCGTCCGAATCGCCCTGGCTTTGAAAGGTATCTTCAATGATTTTGCTTTCGCTTTCTTCTACTCATTTTGTGAATTGGGGTTTTTGTTCGATTTTGTTTTTAGGGCTTGAATATGAGTATGTACCAGTGAATTTGCTCAAAGGGAATCAATTCGATCCAGGTACGTAGAGTTTTGATTCGGATTCAAGGTTAGATTGAACTTGATGAGTCATTTTGTGATATAATTGGTTTTGATCATGAAGATTTCAAGAAGATCAATCCAATGGGTACTGTACCAGCTCTGGTTGATGGAGATGTTGTCATTTCTGACTCTTTTGCCATTATAATGGTTAGTTCAACTTCCATTGAGCTTTTTTCTTGGTGGATTTGTTAAGTAGACATTTCAATTCTGATGCTTTATAATGGTTACATTTCATCAATATTTGGTTTTGTGGATTAAACCATCGGTTTTTGGTTTTGTGTTGTTTTTAGTATCTTGATGACAAGTATCCTGAGCCACCTTTGTTACCTCGCGACCTCCATAAACGGGCTGTTAATTATCAGGTTAGCTTGTTTCTTGGTTTCTCTTTTGAATCATGTGTTGCCATTGAACAATACTAGCTTAAGTTGTCCTGCGTTGTGGAATTTACGCGTATTATTGTGAGTGTGAATGGTTCTTTTGTTTTTGTATTTTTTTTGCAGGTGTCGAGTATTGTCTTGTCTGGTATACAACCTCATCAAAATCTAGCTCTTAATTGTGAGTACATGAGTTTGATGTTATTATCTTAGATTCTACCATTGTGGCTTATAAGATAAAGCAAATCTAACCTGCATTTTTCATTTTTCATTATAGAATTATCTTCAGGGAAAGGTAAATGCTGAGGAGAAAACTGCTTTGGTTAATTATGCTATCACAAAAGGCTTTATAGGTATGAGATCCTTACTCTACTCTAATCTATCATCTTGCTACTCGGCTTGGGTCATTGGGATAAGTAATATGATACAGAGATGTAACCTGTCTTGTTATATTCTTATTTGTCTCTTTTCAGCTCTTGAGAAACTATTGGTGAGTTTCGCTGGAAAATACGCGACTGGTGATCAAGTTTGGTTGGTATTTCCTCTAAATCTCTTTGGATTTTTCTCTGTGTGATGCCAAGTTTACAAATGTTAAAGCCATGAAGCATTTCTTTTGCAGGCTGATCTCTTTCTAGCACCACAGATCCATGGAGCAATCAACAGATTCCAGATTAACATGGTACTTCTTCTTTGTTGCATGAACCAAACTGTATCTCAGTTTCTACAATTTGGCGAAAACATTTATTTCTCGTGTATGGATTTTAACAGGAACCATACCCGACTCTTGCGAAATGTCACGAGTCATACAACGATCATCCTGCGTTTCAAAATGCAGTCCCGGAGAAACAGCCAGATGCTCCTTCCACCGTCTGATTCTATGAGCCGTAAGCAAGAAACTCTCACAGACAACAACAAGAACAATGATAATAATAATAACAATACATTGTACTCATGTATAGATGTATCATACATACAACTTTACTTCTTAGTACCTCTACTTGTATTATACAATAAAGTTCATGAAATTTGTAACAATGCTTTCAGAGGAAGCCTTTCTCTTTGAGACTCTGGACCGTTTCCTTAACCGCATCTTCAACCGGAGCAAAACTCATCCCAAGTTTCATCAATCTCTTAGCCGCATCGTTACACAGCGTAAGCCCGGGTTGAGTTTCTTTACCAAACTTGTGGATATCAAACTCAGGGAAGAGTTTGGACACAAGAGCAGCGAACTCACCGAGTTGATAAATCCCATTAGTGCATAGAAACCGACCAGAAGCTTCGAGTGTTTCGAATAGCATCACCTGACTTTTCGCGACATCTCTCACGTGTACTACACCGAGCCAGTGATGCTCTTGTGTCTCGGTCGAGCCTTGTAAGAGCTGTAACAAAACGGCGCAGCTTGCGTTTAGGTTCGGTTGGAGAAGCGGTCCAAGACATGTTGATGGATGGATTGTGACTATGTTGGTTCAGAAGCGGTCCAAGACGGAATTGTGTTTGAGAAAGCTGGTGTAATGTCTCTGTTGTTTATTTATGGTGTTATGCCTCCTGAAGCTTATAGAGCTACTAAAGCATCTGCTTCTGTTAAACTGGCTGCTGATCCTCCCCGTTTTAACAACTGCGACAGCGAGAACCGGAAACCGACAAGACTCTGCAGCTTCTCTCCTTGTACATTGCAAAAACTACCCCACATTGGTTCTCCCGAGTGTCATATTTGTTCTTCCATGTTATTATTATTTAGTGATTTAAAAAGCACAAAGGATTTTGATTCTCAGATTTCTCAACAAAGAATGCAATTATTAAACAGAATACAAAGTTTCCTCCAAGTCCACACACATATAAAAGAAAAGAAAAAAGAAAATATTAATTGTTGAATCTTAGAGTTGAAATATGTATTCATTCCCCAACACCTAAACAAGGAACAAACCAGCGAGCATCAAAATCCAAAATAAGGCTACATTGTCGAAAATGTTCAATCTTGTGCGTAGGAATGTCATAGGTTGCAACTTCCCGAATAGACTGATTAGGAGTGTGACGAAAATATATGGAGTTTTTCTTGATTCTCGATACACCTTTGGAGGGCAAAGTGACGCTCAAATCTAAAACCAGCACCTCCTCCTCCAAAGAATCCACTCTCTTCCAATCCACATGAGTGCTATTCATCTTGAAGACGTCGAACCCGGTACTCTGACCACCGTCCAACAAGAACCCGGTACTCTGACCACCATCTCCCATCAAGCGTAGAATTATCAGAACATTCCCCGATGTGGTCACTCTTATTTTCTTCCTACTGTTCAAACCAGGCACGGCCCTGAACGGTACACCAGCGTATGGGTTAGTGGGGACGTCACTTGGCAAGTAGTCTCCGGAAAAGTCCAAGATTCTGATGCTACCATCGCAAGTAAGTATGTAAAGCTTCTTGTCTTTGTAGGCCATATCCACAAATCAGTATCGTCGTAGATACATAATTTGAGTCCACGCTTTATCTCCTTTTCTCCGAAAAGCATACGTAGTCACCCATCAGACACGCCCATGCAACTAAGTAGTCTTTGCTTCTTCCGTCTACCCACAAAACAGCACTCTCCACTGGTTGAGACCATCCCTTGCCATAACCGTAGTTTATGTCAAAGTTATAGTTGCCGCGTCTCTTGAATTTCGTGGTGCAGTTTGATTCTAGAGGTGGGAGGTTAATGATCTCTAGCGTGAAGGGGTTAAAGATGTAGAAATATGCTTGCTTGTCCAAGACTAAGACCCAGGTCCCACAAGTCGCCATGCAACGACATTCCGCAAAACGACTTAGGTTTTGCATTCTGTAAAACTTTCCTTCTTCCGGATTGAACAACTGCCATTGCCAATTCATGTCATTGTTGAAAATCAACCATGGTGTTTGATTTTCTCTAGGTAAGGTTGATCTTGATGCAGCGTACCATGATGAACAAACCGTCTTAGCTCGAGCAAAATCTGTAAAGCTCAAGCGTTTCAAAACCAAAGACAAGACGTTTGAACAAGTTCCGACCAGTCCACTGGAGCACTAGTTGTCACCATGGCTAATTGATTTTTTTATTTTGCATAGGAATTAGGATTAGGGCTAGGAGGAATTTAGCTTATTATTATTTATGGACACAACTATAGTTTAGTTTTCTCTTTTACGATATAGTATATGCCATACTTCTTGTAAGAAAAGGAAATTCCCTTTTTTTTTTTCCTAGTTTAATTTAAAGGAAAACGAAATCTCATCATCATCGTATACAAATAATTCTTAGATCAAACCCATTTATAATTCGCTCTAAATTTTCAATGGTTGGTTTGAAAAGAAAATAAGAAAAGGAGAAAGAAAAGACAGATAGAAATACAAAGAGAAAAGGGTTAATTTGCTAACTAACATAGTAAAAAATTATAATTGAAAAACTAACAAAAATGCACCTATGTGGCAAAATCATGGCTATTAGATATAGGGTTTTTTGTTAGTGTTTCAATTATAATTTTTTTTCTATGTTAGTTAGCAAATTAACCCAAGAGAAAAAAATATATAAAAAAGTCAATTTGTTCCATAACTAAAAAAAGATTACTAACTAAGAAAGTAACAAAATATATATATATATATATATATATATATATATATATATATATATATATATATATATATATATGTGGCAAAAAATAATAATAATAACCCCCATTAAATCTAGGTCAATTGTTAGTTTCTACTTTATGTTTTTTGTTTGGGTATTACTTAGTACGCACGATTGGATTCCCAAATAAAAAAAGATGAAACAATATAAAAATGTTTTTATGGGAAGAAATGAAAAAGAATGTGGTAGATTAGAAAAAAATGTTAATTTGTTGAATAGCCACAAAAAAAAATTATAATTCAAAATCTAACCAAAAGCCCTAGATCTAAGGGCTATTAATTTGCCACATAGGCTACTTTTGGTTAGATTTTGAGTTATAATTTTTTTTATGATTATTCAACAAATTATCCCTAGAAAAAAATTGTTTTTTTTTTCCTAAAAGATTGATTAGATTTAAAACAGACTAATTAAAAATTGGAAAAATTCCATAAAAATACCCGAACTAAATTCCGTTAAGCTTTTTAATACCCCAACTTTTTGGTTACCCAGTTTAATACACCAAATAATTATTTTTTCCATTTTAATTCATCAACTTTCAAACGGTACCCATTAACCTATTTTGACTTAACGGAAAGATAACATCCGTTATCTTTTTATTTTTTAAATAATTCAAAATATAATATTTATTTTAAAATAATAAAAATAATCACAATAATTATTTTAAATTCGAAAAATTGGGGGAAAAACTCTGAAACTTAAAAAAAACAAAAAAAAATAATTTTACAATTATTTTTTAAAATAATACATTCGGTTTTAAATTTAAAAACCTAAATTTAACTTTTCAATTTCCAAATTTATCATCTTCAAATTTTTAAAACACTTTAAAATCATAAATTGTGAAATAAAGTTGTGAATTTTAGATTAAAAATTTTAAGTTATGAATTCAAAAAAACAAGGTAGGATTTTACAAAAAACTCAAAAAATTCTTACGAAATAGTGTTATATATTTCATTTATCTATTTTATTCTAAATTGACTTAGACAAGAGGTTTGAATATATATAAAATATATATATCTTGAACTTCAAAAAAAAGTTGTTGTAAATTTGTAAATTTTTTGGGTTGGACTGTTTGGATATTAAAACTTTTGATTTTGTTTGAAATTTAATTGGGTATTTGAATTCGAAATTGAAAGTATAATAAAATATTTTTCATCGAAAATTTAGTTTTTAGGTTTTTTACTTTTAGAAAATATTTCTTTACTTTTTGGAATTTTTTAGATTTTTCTTTTATTTTTATATAAATTTTAATTTTTAAATTATTTAAAACATAAAAAAGATAACGGATGTTATCTTTCCGTTAAGTCGAGGTAAGTAAATGGGCACTATTTGAAAGTTGATGAATTAAGATAGACAAAACAATTAGTTGGGGTATTAAACTGGGTAGCCAAAAAATTGGTGTATTAAAAAGCTTAACGGAATTTAGTTGGGGTATTTTTATGGAATTTTCACCAAATTAGTTGTATAATATTTGTTTATTTTTAATATTAGAGAATAGAGACGACTAATTAAAAATGTGAATCCCACGAATATACTGGCGCAACCTTTCGTCCTTTTTATTACGGACCCTACAAACTAGGGGTGGAATTATTATCCAGGATCCAAGATCCGATCCGGATCCGCTCCGAAAATCCGGATATTCGGGGGCCGGATCCGGATCCGGATAATAAAATCAAGGATCCGTCAAAAACGGATCCTGATCCGGATATCCTAATTTTCAAGTCCGGATATCCGGATCCGGACTATTAAAATATATTAAAAATAATTATTTTATTTTTATTTTTTTTATTTTTAAAAAAATTAAACATAAAAATTAAAATTAAATTTATTTTCGTAATATTTTATTTATTTTTTAATAAATTTACAATAATTTTACAAAAAAAATAGTTTTTTAATTAATTTAATATTTTTTAATTTATTTTTAATATTTTGCCGGATCCGGATATCCGCGGATATGTTAATTTTTAAAAGGATATCCGAAAGTCGGATATCCGGGTGCCACGGATCCGGATCCAGCCCACCCCTACTACAAACGTGCATACATGTGAGCCCTCTTAAAAACATACTTTTGGGAAAGAAATGGATGGAAGAAGTAGAAATTAACACCTCGCTCAAAGTCAAATGCTTTGATGTTAAAAACACCAATGGTACGGGCTCAATTGTTTTATTTTCTTCTTGTTATTTCTTTAACTTTTTAGGAACTTCGTGTTCGTGATCATACGTACCATTCGTGATCGTTTGGTTTCATTCATGAATTTGGTGTCGGGTTATCACTAAGAATATTCTACCATTTTATGAGTTTAAATAAAAGTTCAAAAATCCTAGTATTTATGACTTTTACCCACATTTTTTCTTGTTTATTTATAAGTGATAAAATTTGGGTTAGTATGGGTAATCGAGATTAAGAGAAAAGTGAAATAAAATGCAAATGATCTATATCTATAACCCAATGGTCTATATATCTCATCCACTTGAAAATTGGCGTAAAAGTAATATCCATACAGAATGAGTTAGTGGAAGAAGCTAGACAACAACAACCTAAAATATCTCTTATTAAAAACCTTAGACCTCCTCTAATTCCGAAACCTCAGCTTCCTTCAATTTTCTCTCCTCCTCACTCTTCTTCCTCTTGTTTGCCTCCTCACTCTTCTGCTTCCCCAACTCAGCACGCTGCCTCAGAAAACTGCTTGGGTTTATCTTCCTCAACAATACAAAATGTGCAAAAAAAGCACGGTAAACAACACATGTATCTAAACAACAAAACATGTATTAAACAACAAATGAAACAACAAAACATGATGAACAAATAAAATTGTGAATAATGTGAGAATTCAATTGAAGAACAAATGTTGGATATCGGAAAACATGATCAACATCGCTTAAATTTTCATCGCTTGAGTTTTGCTTCAGTTCCGTAAGATGTTAATGCTTAAAAACGAACACTAAGATTTACTCTTTCTTGGCTGAACATATGTCTCATTTTGTTTATTAGTTTTGGAGAAATTGTTGGTGAATTGCAGTGGGAAATGTACGACTGGTGATAAATTCAGATACCTGGCAATTATTTTATGATTGTCGGATCCTTATATCTTAAAGGGGAATCTATTTCGGATGCACAGGAGGTATACTTGAAGTGTCTATCACATTTTGTTGCTCGCATAAATGAATATCTCAGAGAAACGTAGAAACAACTTTTGACGACGACGATGATGAGGAGGACAGCGAGGGAGAGTTCGATGATGAGGACAACGAGGGAGAGTCCGATGAGCTTTGCCTTGAGTTCATGCAAGAAACCGAGAGGCCATGGAAGAATAAGTTTTATAGAATCTTTACTCGAAGGATGAAGCAATGAAAAGAAGTCATCATAGAGAGTCAGGATCCGAGCCTGATGGAAGATAGTTATCAGATGAGAAAAAAGACCACTACATAGACAAGTGAAAACTGGCAATTGCATTTGTTGAATTCTCATTTTCATCAGAACTAAATGTTGTGTTAAGTAACCATTATGACTACTCCTATCGAACCAAAAGACACATAATATATGACTACTCCTATCAAAGTGTGTATCTGAATTGTTATCTTTTTCATCTCCATTTTTTACTCAAACACTTCTCAACGTAGTCGACCTAAAACATAAATTAGATAAGTTTCGTTCTCTTTTGATAAGTAGGTTCCTGATGAAATTACTAGCTTAGTTACATTGAAAAGCCAAAATACTTAAAAGAAGTTGGAGAACTCTCATTGATTCTGCAAGATTTGAAGTAACTGATCTGTACGATTCTCGTTCGGATTTTTTGTTTTGTTCCTGACGAAGAAGAAGATTTTGAACCAGGGATAGGGCCTTTATTGGGGAAATACATGTTCTTCTCCTCGTCAAAATAAAACCCAGGAAGCTCTAAAATCAAATTAAAGTAGAAAAAACCAAATTCTAACATCAAATTTTAGTTTTAGGGTTATTGTCGTCGTTGTGGAGGTGGTGGTGGTTGCGTTGTCGTCGTACTTGTCGATTGTTAATGGGTTTACTTTCTGTACTTGTCGATTGTTAGCCTAAAGGCCCAAACTAAATATCTAATGGACTCCTCAGACATTTGAATGTCTGGAGGTGTCATTTTAAAATAGGGCCTAAGACATACATATAAAGGAGCGCATCATTGAAGAAGAAGTCTTCAAGTTAAAAGTGTCCGAACAAACCAAAATTTTTATAAATCATATAGATATTATTTGAGGTAATTAAAGAAACAAATGAATAAAATTTCTAAGTCAATGTTGTGTACACTTTTAGATATTTTTTTACATTTTGTACTGTATGTTTTTAGTATGTTTGTTTTTGAACCCGATTAAAAAATATTCTGGCCACCATTTATTCACAGTACCATTTTGTTCCGATGGGCAAAGCGAAACCGGTGGCGGAGAAAATGTGAAAAGGCCCATTAAGGCTGGTGTAAATATGAAAAGGCCTATTAAGGCCCATAAAGTAGCGTAGTCATTGGTTAATGGTCACAGAGCGGCAGCAGTTGTCAATTTTCCCGCCAGTTTTGCTCCGATGGGCAAAGAGAATTCGGCGGCGGCGGAGAAATCCCTAAACCTGATTCGCCGGAGGCTCTGCGATCCTTCTTTCGTCTTCAGACCTCTTTCCGGTTCTTCCGACAGCAACTACAGGTATTTGGTTTTGTCCTCTTATGATCAGGAATCAATCATCATTTGCTCTCTCTTACCCTAATAATAAAAAAAAGTGGTGTGTGCTTAGCAAATTGAAGTTGATAGTATCGAGCTCTATCACGGAGGGCTGCAACAATTCAATCTTGCTTCTGGGTCCCCGCGGCTCTGGAAAATCTGCTGTATTGGATCTCGTTGTTGGGGATTTATTGGAGGACTATCCCGACTCACTATCACTAGTACGTGTGTTTTTGTATCTATCTTCACCTTCTTATCCATCTCCATCTTATCTTACTATCTATCACCGATGCAGATCCGATTGAATGGACTCTTGCATAGTGATGATAATTGTGCTGTTAAGGTCTGGACTTGACTTTTCCTTGATTTATGTATCGATCACTTCCAATGGGTTTTGTTCTCAGTTAGTAATATATTTTTATAGGAAATTGCCAGGCAGTTGTGCATGGAACACCACCTGCTATACTCCAAAATGGTACAATGCCCTTCTTCTTTCCAAATGCCCTTTATTTATTGGTTGGCTTGATTTTCTGTTGCACTTCTAGGCATCATTCGATGAGAATTCCCACTTCATTATTGCCATGCTGCGGTCAGTATACTTTGACATACACACCCTTTTTTTTTTTCCACTCTGCCAAACTCACATCAGAGATTTTTCAGGGAATGTGGACTAGCACATAAGACAATCATCTTTGTGCTTGATGAATTTGACATGTTTGCACAGGTAAGACTTCTGAATTCCTACAACTTGCTAATTGTCTTTTACTTAAGTTTTCCATATGATCAAATTAAGGTTGCGAGTTAGAGCAGAACCTTTGATGAGCTAAGGAATCGGACATTGCTACTTTCTCTCCACTCACTCTATTATTTGGTTATATATAGGGAAAGCAACGGTTGCTGTACACTTTGCTGGATGCTATGCAATCTGTAACATCACAAGCAATTGTGGTCGGTATTAGTTCTCGCCTGGTATGAGCACACTTGTACATTATATATAACACTGTATGATTTTTCTGTTTGATAACACCTGACTTCGGTAGTTGGTAATACTACTCTAGTTTAGAGTCTTATTATATGTAATCTCTCACCACAGGACGCTGACCAACTTCTAGAGAAAAGAGTGAGATCTCGCTTTTCACACAGGAAAATATTGTTTCTTCCTCCATCGAGGGAAGAACTTGATAGGTAATGAGCAGCTTCTTTTCTGTAAGAAGAGCAAAAAACTTCTTCTTTTTTTTTGCGATGAAATCATAATATTAATAGAAACTATCTTTCCAGTTTGTTGGAACACCTGCTGTCTCTACCGGCAGACTCAAGCTTCCCCAGTGGATATGTTTCTCAGTTCAATGAAAAGATTAAGGTTCCAATTTTGACTCCCAGTCAGTATGATGCCGGGTTTAGCTTTTATATGATGCCAATCCTTGTTCTGTATAATTGATACTTAAAAAAAAACATATTTGATGTGCAGATTATAACATCAGACACGAGATTTAAAGACATACTGAGGACATTTTTCGGTGCGAATTATACTGTCAACAGTTTGGTAAAGTTTATGTAAGTTCTTCTTTTACAAGGGTGAGCTGTTTCTTGTTAAAGATGTCATGTTCTGTGTGTTGAGGATGTCTCTTGATGTTAGATTCCGCGCTGTTTCTTTAATGAATATGGAATCTGGCCTCCTCTCTCTGGAGAACTTCAAAGCAGCACTTACAAGTATGCAAAGGCAACCAAAGTTGGAAGCGATTAGAGGTATAATAAGCCAACTACAGAAGAAGTTAGATTCACGCCACTTCTGAGGATATGTTTTGCTAAGTTGCGTTGTTGCTTATAAATTTTCCTTGGCAATATAGTTAAATCAATTGGCATTGACATTGTTGAGCAGATTGTTCCATACTGGAGCTTTATCTTCTGGTATGCATGAGGAGGTTAGAGGTGAAGGAGCAAAGCTCATACAACTTCATCAGTGTGATGAAAGGTAATCTGTAAATTTGGCATAATAAAAAATGTGGGTTGCGTCGTCACGATGAAACTGACTTGGGATATTATGTGTGGTCCAGAGTATAAGACGATACACGATTCTTTCCAAACGTCAGACTACTATGCGCAAAATGTGTGCCTACGGGTATGTGTATACCTCTAATGAGATGCCATGGTTTGAATGTGGTTGTCTAAATGGTTGGCATGACAGGCATTTGAGCACCTGAGAGAGCGAGAAGTTATATGCTATGCAGAGAATAGAGGACAGTCTCAGACAGGTGAGTACCGTCCCATGAAGCTTTTGATATCAGCCTCTGAGCTTCATCAGGGAATGACATCTCATGCGTGTTGCCCTGTAAGTCTTCTTTTCCATTTATGCTCTCTTTTTCTTCCCTTTAATCTTCGAGTTATCTTAAGTAGTTTCAGCTTGGTGATATATTTTTTCTGCTGGAACAGGCCATTCTTGTCAAGTTATTGGACCACTGATCTCTGTACTTAGCGTCACTTGGGAACAAGACAGTGCTGTCTCTAACGGCCCCTGTGACCTGTTTTTTAGATCATGGTGACGCTACATTGTTTAGAACCAGTCTCTTTAGTGTTGCCTTTGCTTTGCGTTTTCTCAACCTGCAATTTGTATACTATATAGAGGGAGAGCGCATATCGAACATGATACTTGTATACTATAAGCAATTCAATTCCTAATTACCAAATTCTTTCTTTACACAAACAACACTTCAATCAGGCAATTTTTTCTACTACTCCCAACCACTCCGAGTCTCAATCAAACCCTTCAGTTCATACAATTACACCTCATGCTAAAATTTAATTCGTACAATTCTATATTTACTTACACCTTATACAAAGATCTAACCCACACAGATTGGACACTTACTTCACCATACCCAAATCAACTCTCTCTCTCTCTCTCTGATTACTCTCCAGTTCCACCCTTTATGTGCCATATTATGAGTAATTCTCTCCCTTAAACCCCATCTGGTCGCATGCCACAAAGAGATGCTCCGAGTCTTTGTGAGTAATCTTCTACTACCAACTTTGCCTTGTACTTACATTGCTTCTTTCTCAGACCCTCCTAGTTTTACATTGAAAACCCACTTACAACCAATTCCTTTCTTGACCTTTGGTAGAGGTACGAGATCCCAAATCTGAATCTTCTTCAAACTCTCAATCTAGTATGTAATCCGTGTTGATCTGTTTCCAGCAATGCTCTCCTCTCCACGTACCTGCTGCCGAATAAAGAAAACATTATCTCTGTCTTGTGTTTGTTTTGTTCTATCAATAGATGCTTAAAGAAAGGTAAAAAAAAGAAAGAAGAAAACATTATCTCTGTCTTGTGTTTGTTTTGTTACTTTCAAGTTGTTGAATTTTTGAAGTAGAGAGACTTGTGAGAAGTTTATTTGTTGCTTTTTTCCATAGTTGTTGAGACTCTTGATTAATCAAGCTTGATGTGGTAATCAGTATTTGGTCTGGTTTTATGTGGCTGATACTATAAAGATGGGTTTAGAATTGATCAATATCTTACAAAGGTTGTGAAATATTTCTGATTCCATTCATTCACAAGTTGGACGTATATCTAAATATATATAATACTATATGCTTGATTTATGAAAAGAACAATATGAAACGAGGGAGAAAATCTAGAGTTTCTTATTATTGGTGATGTTTGTTGTGATACTTTGGAAGCACATGCAGTAAGTACCTTAAGATCCTCATTTTCATTCAAAAGATGGAAGATGGGTAAAAATTAAAATTAATAGAAAAAAAACCAACGAGATGTTTTTTGATTTTGCCACAGGCACAAGACCAAACTGGTTTAGCTCTAGCTGGACTTTGTCAAACACCTCCGTCTTAAACTCTTTGGTTCCTACAAAAAATTCGATTCTAAGTATAAGCAAATACACAAAATTTTCGGAAAAAAATGCTCAAGAACACAGTAAGTGGATTTTGGGTGTAATTGCGAACTCAAACAAACCGAAATCAAATTTCTATTTGGGGGTTTTCTCCGTTAAACTCTGTAATCTAACAAAATCAAGCATGATTCCGAGTATTTTACCCTCCATCATCTCTTCTTTTTATTTTTGGAATCCATTTGTTCTTCAAATGATCTTGTTTTCTTCTTGTTCGTGCTCTTGATTACTGTAGCAAAAAGAGACGTGCTCTTTGATAGAAACCCAAAACTGATGTCGAAATGAATACAAATGTAAATTAGTTCAAGAAAAACTCACCAAAGAGTTAAGGAGGAAGTTTGGTTGAGTGTAGAAAAGTGTGTCTTGGTTCAAAAGTGTAAGCAATTTTTGATAAAGTGTGCCATAGTGTATTTATGTGGAGTATATAATTCTTTTCCAAACATGTTAACTAGTTATTTAAAAAAAATAATTTGAAATTATTACTTAAAATTCGAAGGTAAAGCTGATAACAAAATTATTTGCAGTTGATAAGATTGAATGGGTTAGATTTGCCATCTATTGCAATATAGATGGTTGAAAAACTTGACAACGTTAGTTTAATTAATGATTTTGCAGGCAAAAATACAAGGAGAGCAATATTTTAAAATAAATTTTATTTTGTTGTTTTTTTTTATTTCTTACTAAATATTTGGAATTATTAACGGTTTAATGGAGTTTTAATGAGTTTTTTTTATTTAGAATATTATTTTTACGGTATAAAAAATGTACGAAAAGGGCACTAATCTACATATATGAATAACGCATCCAAAATGATTGGAGGGCAAGTTCCATAAAAATTATTATCTTGGGGAGCTATGGGTTGGCTAGACATTGGCTCATCAGGAAGACGTTGTTAGTCAGGGGCGAAAGCGGCTCGCACCGAATTGGGGACAATTGGCGGTCCATGATTCGTCAGTTGTACCGCGAGTACAAGATGCAAAAACACTCCCGCGAGTATGAAATAACCTTCCTCTACTCTCACTTTTTCGTAGGAGAGGGAGAAAAGTGAGAATTAGGGTGAGTTCTTCTTCTTCTATAACATTGATTTTTTGGATTTTTTTTTTTTTTTTAGAATCTACTACTCCAGGATCACGTTCGGTATTCAATCACGATTTCTTCTTCTCAGGTTAGGATTTCTTCTTGGTTTTGATGAATCTGCTTTTTTGGCTATATCCAGTTTTTTAGTTTTGTGTTGGTTTTTGGTTCTTATGTTCAGATGACGGGTAAAGATAAAGATTACAAATATATGGATACCTCTGATTTGCTCAATGAGTTGAATAAGGTACCTTTAAACTCGACCAAGAGATGGAGATGAGGTTGACTAGTATCATATTGCAACAGCTTGACGATAGTGCTGGTGTTGTTTCTGGATTGGCTGTTAAATGGTTAGCTTTCTTTTTTTGGAAACTTATTACCAAGCTGATGTTATATCATATGGACATTCAAATGTTCTGCGTCTGTCTTGCTATATCTGTATTGCAGCTTTGGTTTTATTGATATCGAGATTTTCAAAATTAGCTAATTTTTTTTCAACCCTTGATGTATGTTTTGGTTCCAGTCTTGCTACATTTGGTGAAGAAGGTTGGAGAAGATCGTATTGTGGAGATGATCAACAAATTATGTGAGAAACTACTGCATGGGAAAGACCATGCAACATCGTGATACCGCAAGCACAGCTCTTAGGACTGTTGTCGCTCAAGTTGCTCCCTCATTTGCTCCATCTATTCTTGTTACTCTAACTCCACAAATGATAGGAGGGATAAGTGGCCAGGTTAGTTGTTGGTAGGCCTAACCAGGTATATTTGTTTCTGATTGCATATGCTACAGTGCTTAGGGTCTGTTACAACTAAAGTTTGGTTGATTGATGTCTCTAATTGAGTTGATTTGATGTGAAAGTTTGGTTGACGGTTAAAGTTTAGTACATGTGTATAATCAATTGTCTACTCTATGGAATTTGAGGTAGTATGTTCTTATTTTGCAAGTAACTAATTTTTTCTCTGGCTTGCTGCTGAAGGGAATGAGCACATGGATTAAAGTGTGAATGTCTCGAGATCATGTGTGATGTTGTTCAAAAATATGGAAGTCTAATGGCAGACGACCACGAGAAGCTACTGAAGACATTGTTATTCCAATTGGGCTATAACCAAGCCACAGTCAGGGAGAAGACTGTTACATGCATTGGTAAGTTATCAAATTTGAGTCAATAAGATTGCTGGCTAGTTCTGTCAATAGTTTGCTAAATTGAATTCAGGCTTATCCTCATGGGGCTTGATCACGCCAAACAGAGTTGAACCAAAGCGGCTCGCTCCGAATTGGGGACAATTGGCAGTCCATGATTCGTCAGTTGTCCCGCGAGTACAAGATGCAAAAACACTCCCGCGAGTATGAAATAACCTTCCTCTACTCTCACTTTTTCGTAGGAGAGAGAGAAAAGTGAGAATCAGGGTGAGTTCTTCTTCTTCTATAACATTGGTTTTTTGGATTTTTTTTTTTTTTTTAAGAATCTAATACTCCAGGATCACGTTCGGTATTCAATCACGATTTCTTCTTCTCAGGTTAGGATTTCTTCTTGGTTTTGATGAATCTGATTTGCTCAATGAGTTGAATAAGGTACATTACCAAGAGATGGAGATGAGGTTGACTAGTATCATATTGCAACAGCTTGACGATGGTGGTGTTGTTTCTGGATTGGCTGTTAAATGGTTAGCTTTTTTTTCTTGGAAAATTATTACCAAGCTGATGTTATATCATGGACATTCAAATGTTCTGCGTCTGTCTTGCTATATCTGTATTGCAGCTTTGGTTTTATTGATATCGAGATTTACAAAATTAGCTAATTTTTTTTCAACCCTTGATGTATGTTTTGGTTCCAGTCTTACTACATTTGGTGAAGAAGGTTAAGATCGTATTGTGGAGATGATCAACAAATTATGTGAGAAACTACTGCATGGGAAAGACCATGCAACATCGTGATACCGCAAGCACAGCTCTCAGGACTGTTGTCGCTCAAGTTGCTCCCTCGTTTGCTCCATCTATTCTTGTTACTCTAACTCCACAAATGATATGAGGGATAAGTGGCCAGGTTAGTTGTTGGTAGGCCTAACCTGCTATATTTGTTTCTGATTGCATATGCTACAACTAAAGTTTGGTTGATTGATGTCTCTAATTGAGTTGATTTGATGTGAAAGTTTGGTTGACATGGTTAAAGTTTAGTACATGTGTATAATCAATTGTCTACTCTATGGAATTTGAGGTAGTATGTTCTTATTTTGCAAGTAACTAATTTTTTCTCTGGCTTGCTGCTGAAGGGAATGAGCACATGGATTAAAGTGTGAATGTCTCGAGATCATGTGTGATGTTGTTCAAAAATATGGAAGTCTAATGGCAGACGACCACGAGAAGCTACTGAAGACATTGTTATTGCAATTGGGCTGTAACCAAGCCACAGTCAGGGAGAAGACTGTTACATGCATTGGTAAGTTATAAAATTTGAGTCAATAAGATTGCTGGCTAGTTCTGTCAATAGTTTGCTAAATTGAATTCAGGCTTATCCTCATGGGGCTTGATCACGCCAAACAGAGTTGAACCAAGATTTCCGGTGTTGGGTTTGGTTCTTTGGATTGAACCAATTACCTGAATATGGGAATATGATGTTTCACTATTTAAAACTTTCAAAATAAATTTGAGAAAAGTTGATGAATGTGTCATTTAATTACTAAAATTTTGTAATCATTTGAAAAATATAAATAAAAGGATATTAAAAAACTGTGATAATTTTGAAGACATTGTGACGTTATTGAGAAAAGCTTATGCTTCATATGGTTGGAGTTGGAGCATCTGGCTGCTTCGCTGGGATTGCATCTTGAAACACATACAATTCGTTGTATGACGCGTAACATTTTGCAAGAGTCGGGTATAGTTCCTGTGGAAAATCTATCCAAAACAAAATCGTTAGAAGTAATATGTAGTTATCGAAACCGTAGATAATAAAACTGAGGAAGAAGTAAGGTTATCACATCAATCTTGAATTTGATCATTGCTCCATGGATTTGTGCTGCTAGGAAAATATCAGCCTACAAAAAAGAAATTCAAAGTTTCCATAGACCAAGCAATTTGCTTTTCGAATTTTGGAAAATATTTATCGTAGAGGATTTAGAGCATTTACCAAGTAAAATTCATCACCAGTCGCATATTTTCCAGCGCAATTCACCAATAATTTCTCCAAAGCTAAGAAATCAAATGAGGCATATGTTTAGTCAAGAACGAGTAAAGATTTCACCAAAAAACAAATTTTCACAACATATGTTACGGTTCTTGGTTATGTTTTGTATCTTAAAGTATGCTAATAAAAAAATATTTGTTTTTGGTTAAGGGTTTCCTACTAATGACATAATCTTGCATACCTGTATATCCTTTTTGGATAGCGTTATTAACCCAAACAATTTTCTCTTCTGCATTTGTTTTTTCCTCAATATACTTCTGTAAAAACAAAGATGGAAAGAACGTAACTAGTTTTGTTTTATCTTATAGAAATAAAAATCAGCCTTATGTACTTACAATAACAGCTAGATTTTGATGAGGTTGTATGCTAGAAGAGATAATACTCGCAGCCTGAAATATATAATACAAAAAGAATAAACCATTAATTAATTTCTTTCGTAATTTACATACATTCTAGTGATTTTCGGATCGAAAAAATACCTGGTAATTTAAAGCTCGTTTATGGAGGTCAGGAGGTAACAAAGGTGGCTCTGGATACTTCTCATCAAGATACTATCAATCAAGAAAACCACAAAACCCAAAGTTCGATGAAAAAAGATTCATTAAAATTTTCAACAAAAACCGGAAAACATAAAATGGATGATGTCTTACTAACCATTATAATGGCAAAAGAATCAGTGATCACGATATCTCCATCCACAAGCGCAGGTACAGTACCCATTGGATTTATCTTCATGAACTCTTGAGGATCAAATCAATTTATTTAGTGTTGAGGACTATGAAATTAGCTAAAACATTTTTTTTCCAAAGCCAAACCTATTAATTGAGGCTTTTGAATGTTTTATGTTATTATCAGTACTAAAAACTAAAAAGAGTGTGAAAAATACATCACCAAAATCTATAAACTAATTTATAACACCAATTAATCTAAATCTATCAGCCTAACTAATTGGACCCTTAAACATAAAGACTTCATTTCACGTACACAATCATTTTTTTATTGGCAACTCACATACACAAATATAATATAATATACATACATTAACATATACACGAATCACAATCCAGCTAGCCTATAATACATATAGTTTGGTCATTTATCAATCAAAGTCTAACCAGCTTGAATCACATAATAAAGCGAAATCTACTAACCTGGATCAAATTGATATCCCTTGAGCAAATTCACTGGTATATACTCATATTCAATCCCTAGAAACAGTAGAAGAAAATAGATCAATCAACAAGTAGATCTAAGTAAAACACTAACAAGAAGCAAAAAAATAATAACATTGTGAGACCTTTTAAACTAAGTGCTAGTCGTACTCGATGACCGCATGAGCTTCTCCAGTAAGAGTAGAGCTTAAGCTTCTCCGTCATATCTTCGCCGGAATACGCCTGAAGATAAACAGAAAGTCAAATATCCGATAAAATTGAAAATTTGAGGAATAATGAAGATCATGAAAATGTTATCACCAATGGAAGATATAAAATTCTTCACAAGAAAAATGGAGAAGAGATATGTTACCAAAAAGAAACGATATTTTCTTTCGTATATTTCTATACATGGTGAGTGCTTGCTTAATTGGATCGACAATGCTGTAGCAATACTATATAATTCTTTTTCTTTTTTTGGGAATCTTTTTTGTTTGCGTCAAAAAATCTAAAAGCAAATCTAACCACGTTCGTGAAGACGATGTCGGTTCTTGTGAAAATGTAGCGACTGACATCAGATTTAGAATATTTTAGTTTTTTGGGGGTCTTTGAATATGTTTGAACACTAGAGCACTCATGTTATGGTGTATATATAATTTCCTGTTGGCAAAAAGAAAATATATTGAACGCTATTTATCTTAGTTTTAAAGAAAACTAAAGTATAGATCACTAAACTTAAGTAACAAAATATATAGATGGACAAAGACTAAAATAAGGATCCTTTAAACCTAATTTTCCTTGGTGAATTGTAAAAGTCGTCCCTGCATTGGATAATACCGAAGAACTCATTTTCATCTTTCATAATCACCCATATCTTCGAGCTTGTGCACCAGTTCATTACATCTGAAACAACACACGAATCATCGCGCAAAAAACAAAATATGAAATATCTTTTGATAATTTTCTTTTCTTTAGTTAATAACTGATTTTTTTACTTTGTAGAGAGATTCGTGGCTATCGAGATTGGCTCAAAATGTTTTTTGTAAAAAAAAATTTAGATAGGAGACAATGTTGGAGGCCACATGGGAACATTTATATTCCAATGATGTTTTAAGCGTGATCTTGATCAATAACCAGTGTTTTAAATTTTTAATGTTGCCAAGAATATAAATAAGAATGAGAAAGTGATTCGTAATATAACTCTCTTTTTTAAAAACAAAACAACACAATTTAACTTGGTACGAGATTTTAAAAGGAAATAATGGATTTTATGTTGTTCTTGTACTCGAAATTTTAATGGATTTTGAGACAAGAGAGTTGTTAAAGTTTTGAGTTAATACGCGTCGAGAGAGATATGAGGAAAACCTTGAAAAATCCCATCTCGTGGTCTTGAATCTCGTTGTCGAGAAGACAAGTAGCTCTAGTGGTATCTTCGGTGGACATGGACATTAGCTTATCCTCTTCGAAGCTTGTCTTCAAAGTAGTGGAGAGTTTTAAGGCAAGGGTTTGAGAAGAAAGACGATAAGAGAAATAAATAACCAAACAGAGAAAAGGAATAAGAAAAATTGTCTTCAAAGTAATGCAGATGGCAAAAAGCCTCTGAACGAATAAGAGTCTTTCACATGTTATACATATTGCAATTTAAACCCTCAAGTTTTATAAATTCACTTTTAAAGCATGAACTTGTTTCTTTACGACATAAACTCACTTTCACCTAAAAACTCCAAAATTTTAGATGTACGAGATTTTCAAATACGAATGATACTGTTCAGACTATCCCCAATGTACATTTGTTATTAAAAAAAAAGAAAAAAGAAATGGGTCTGAAAAAACCCACAACTTTTAACCATTAGTCTAAAAACATTTAACCACAAAATGTGACTTTTGACTACTTGACTAAAAAACATAATATGTATTGTGTTTTGTATACTTGTAGCTCATATGGTTTGGATCAAGACATAAAGAAGAAATCACAATAACCTTATCAATAATTATCCAAAATATTCAAACTTTCGATATCAAATTACTCGAATTGGATAAAAATAGTAATTTCTTCTTATTTATTCCAATTATTTGGTATCAGCAACACTAATAAAAATTAAAAATCCAACCTTAGACTAATCTTCCTGGTTTACTACATCATCAGACATATATTAGGATATTAGTACCTTTTGTTATCTACTCTTAACCCTGCTTGAAAAACAAATCAACATTAAAGCTTTATACAAAATCTATTAATCCCATCCCTTCTTAGAGTTATCAGTTAGGAGACAATGCATGAGAAGAACCCAAACGCCTATGATTATCTTCGTGTTCCACAACATTCTTCATCTCGAATCTCTCCTGTTTTCTAACCTGAGCTTCTTCATCTTCGTTAGCTTCCGCGTTTTGAAGCTCTCTCAATGCTCTCTTTGCGTAGACAGTGAACGCTACTGTGGTCACTACCGCAATGATTAATGAGATTACGTTGTATACGATCTCTACTGTCGTCAAACGTAGATGTCCGTATTGCACATCCGCGAATGTTCTGATTAACCGACCGCTACACATACAAAATTTCCGTTTTCAGAAATAAGTTTTCGGTTTTGCGAACTTTTAACTGTTTTAAAGACTAAACCCATTTTGCAAGTGTTGATAGAACATCAAATCTACGTTTCTTTCACGATATCAGAAAATCATAAAGCAAAAATAAAGAACTCAACAAACAACTTTAAAACCATGCGATAATAATAGTCCCCTCTCTCTCTTTCCATGTAAATCATGCTCTCGAGTACTGTGTTCTCCATTGGATTTTAAATTCTCACTTTTGATTACAATATGGAATGGAAATTACATCAATGAAAATGTTGTTCCCAAGCTGCTCTAATCTGAATTTACCTGAACAATTTTGCTAACTTTTTCACCAAAGAGAGGCCTTAGTAACCGGTGGATGTGTTCACCACGCTTCTTCTCCCGTTCTGACACAAATTTCTTATCTTCTTCATCTTCAGATTTACTCAAACACTTCTCAACGAAGTCGACCTAAAACATAAATTAGATAAGTTTCGTTCTCTTCTAATAAGTAGGTTCCTGATGAAATTAATAGCTTAGTTACATTGAAAAGCCAAAATACTTAAAAGAAGTTGGAGAACTCTCATTGATTCTGCAAGATTTGAAGTAACTGATCTGTACGATTCTCGTTCGGATTTTCACAAGTTGGACGTATATCTAAATATATATAATACTATATGCTAGATTTATGAAAAGAACAATATGAAACGAGGGAGAAAATCTAGAGTTTCTTATTATTGGTGATGTTTGTTGTGATACTTGTTTCTTTCCACGTTGTTTGTTCATCATGCTAACACATTTGTTTTTTTTTTTTTTTTGTAAATTCAGAATCCTGGCAATTATTCCGTGATTGTCGAATCCTTATATCTTAAAGGGGAATCTATTTCGGATGCACAGGAGGTATACTTGAAGTGTCTATCCCGTTTTGTTGCTCGCATAAATGAATATCTCCATGGAGATCTTCTATCGGCTATTTTTAATATGAGCTTGTGGGATCACAAGCCTAATGTGATGGATGCATTGGTGGCCCTAATCATATCACTTGTACAAATCTTAGCAACTATTCCACATGGGAACGAATTTATCATCTCAGCTTAACAGTATTTTGCTCTTGTTGTTTTACATCATTAGGGTTCTTCTGGTGGAGCGAATGTGCCGGGCTCTTGTTTGACTATGCTCGTAGGTAATTTCATTCCACCACCTCTTGTGATGCATCTTCCGAAATCCCTTATCGACGATAAGAAGCAGGAGGTTTTTTCCCAGGTGCATGAAGCCCTGCAGAAACTTTCTGATTTGGTTCCTCTTGCTCCATCGTTTTTACTGCCCATACTCAACAAGAAATGGCCTAAAAGAAATGCAGATAAACATGTAAGTATTTCTTGTGTTGATTTGAACGAATCTTGTGTTGATTTAGACAACGAAATGGCAAGCTTATGTTGGCGATAAACAAAATGAGAACCATCTTATTACCTTGCAGTTGACGCTGACATATGTTGAACTATGTTATTTGAGGCCATGGAAGAATAAGTTTTATAGAATCTTTACTCGAAGGATGAAGCAATGAAAAGAAGTCATCATAGAGAGTCAGGATCCGAGCCTGATGGAAGATGGTTATCAGATGAGAAAAGAGACCACTACATAGACAAGTGAAAACTGGCAATTGCATTTGTTGAATTCTCATTTTCATCAGAACTGAATGTTGTGTTAAGTAACCATTATGACTACTCCTATCGAACCAAAAGACACATAATATATGACTACTCCTATCAAAGTGTGTATCTGAATTGTTATCTTCTTCATCTTCAGATTTACTCAAACACTTCTCAACGAAGTCGACCTAAAACATAAATTAGATAAGTTTCGTTCTCTTCTAATAAGTAGGTTCCTGATGAAATTAATAGCTTAGTTACATTGAAAAGCCAAAATACTTAAAAGAAGTTGGAGAACTCACATTGATTCTGCAAGATTTGAAGTAACTGATCTGTACGATTCTCGTTCGGATTTTCACAAGTTGGACGTATATCTAAATATATATAATACTATATGCTAGATTTATGAAAAGAACAATATGAAACGAGGGAGAAAATCTAGAGTTTCTTATTATTGGTGATGTTTGTTGTGATACTTGTTTCTTTCCACGCTGTTTGTTCATCATGCTAACACATTTGTTTTTTTTTTTTTTTGTAAATTCAGAATCCTGGCAATTATTCCGTGATTGTCGAATCCTTATATCTTAAAGGGGAATCTATTTCGGATGCACAGGAGGTATACTTGAAGTGTCTATCCCGTTTTGTTGCTCGCATAAATGAATATCTCCATGGAGATCTTCTATCGGCTATTTTTAATATGAGCTTGTGGGATCACAAGCCTAATGTGATGGATGCATTGGTGGCCCTAATCATATCACTTGTACAAATCTTAGCAACTATTCCACATGGGAACGAATTTATCATCTCAGCTTAACAGTATTTTGCTCTTGTTGTTTTACATCATTAGGGTTCTACTGGTGGAGCGAATGTGCCGGGCTCTTGTTTGACTATGCTCGTAGGTAATTTCATTCCACCACCTCTTGTGATGCATCTTCCGAAATCCCTTATCGACGATAAGAAGCAGGAGGTTTTTTCCCAGGTGCATGAAGCCCTGCAGAAACTTTCTGATTTGGTTCCTCTTGCTCCATCGTTTTTACTGCCCATACTCAACAAGAAATGGCCTAAAAGAAATGCAGATAAACATGTAAGTATTTCTTGTGTTGATTTGAACGAATCTTGTGTTGATTTAGACAACGAAATGGCAAGCTTATGTTGGCGATAAACAAAATGAGAACCATCTTATTACCTTGCAGTTGACGCTGACATATGTTGAACTATGTTATTTGAGGCCATGGAAGAATAAGTTTTATAGAATCTTTACTCGAAGGATGAAGCAATGAAAAGAAGTCATCATAGAGAGTCAGGATCCGAGCCTGATGGAAGATGGTTATCAGATGAGAAAAGAGACCACTACATAGACAAGTGAAAACTGGCAATTGCATTTGTTGAACTCTCATTTTCATCAGAACTGAATGTTGTGTTAAGTAACCATTATGACTACTCCTATCGAACCAAAAGACACATAATATATGACTACTCCTATCAAAGTGTGTATCTGAATTGTTATCTTCTTCATCTTCAGATTTACTCAAACACTTCTCAACGTAGTCGACCTAAAACATAAATTAGATAAGTTTTGTTCTCTTCTGTTAAGTAGGTTCCTGATGAAATTACTAGCTTAGTTACATTGAAAAGCCAAAATACTTAAAAAAAGTTGGAGAACTCTCATTGATTCTGCAAGATTTGAAGTGACTGATCTGTACGATTCTCGTTCGGATTTTCACAAGTTGGACGTATATCTAAATATATATAATACTATATGCTAGATTTATGAAAAGAACAATATGAAACGAGGGAGAAAATCTAGAGTTTCTTATTATTGGTGATGTTTGTTGTGATACTTGTTTCTTTCCACGCTGTTTGTTCATCATGCTAACACATTTGTTTTTTTTTTTTTTTGTAAATTCAGAATCCTGGCAATTATTCCGTGATTGTCGAATCCTTATATCTTAAAGGGGAATCTATTTCGGATGCACAGGAGGTATACTTGAAGTGTCTATCCCGTTTTGTTGCTCGCATAAATGAATATCTCCATGGAGATCTTCTATCGGCTATTTTTAATATGAGCTTGTGGGATCACAAGCCTAATGTGATGGATGCATTGGTGGCCCTAATCATATCACTTGTACAAATCTTAGCAACTATTCCACATGGGAACGAATTTATCATCTCAGCTTAACAGTATTTTGCTCTTGTTGTTTTACATCATTAGGGTTCTACTGGTGGAGCGAATGTGCCGGGCTCTTGTTTGACTATGCTCGTAGGTAATTTCATTCCACCACCTCTTGTGATGCATCTTCCGAAATCCCTTATCGACGATAAGAAGCAGGAGGTTTTTTCCCAGGTGCATGAAGCCCTGCAGAAACTTTCTGATTTGGTTCCTCTTGCTCCATCGTTTTTACTGCCCATACTCAACAAGAAATGGCCTAAAAGAAATGCAGATAAACATGTAAGTATTTCTTGTGTTGATTTAGACAACGAAATGGCAAGCTTATGTTGGCGATAAACAAAATGAGAACCATCTTATTACCTTGCAGTTGACGCTGACATATGTTGAACTATGTTATTTGAGGCCATGGAAGAATAAGTTTTATAGAATCTTTACTCGAAGGATGAAGCAATGAAAAGAAGTCATCATAGAGAGTCAGGATCCGAGCCTGATGGAAGATGGTTATCAGATGAGAAAAGAGACCACTACATAGACAAGTGAAAACTGGCAATTGCATTTGTTGAACTCTCATTTTCATCAGAACTGAATGTTGTGTTAAGTAACCATTATGACTACTCCTATCGAACCAAAAGACACATAATATATGACTACTCCTATCAAAGTGTGTATCTGAATTGTTATCTTCTTCATCTTCAGATTTACTCAAACACTTCTCAACGTAGTCGACCTAAAACATAAATTAGATAAGTTTTGTTCTCTTCTGTTAAGTAGGTTCCTGATGAAATTACTAGCTTAGTTACATTGAAAAGCCAAAATACTTAAAAAAAGTTGGAGAACTCTCATTGATTCTGCAAGATTTGAAGTGACTGATCTGTACGATTCTCGTTCGGATTTTCGTTTTGTTCCTGACGAAGAAGAAGATTTTGAACCAGGGATAGGGCCTTTATTGGGGAAATATATGTTCTTCTCCTCGTCAAAATAAAACCCAGGAAGCTCTAAAATCAAATTAAAGTAGAAAAAACCAAATTCTAACATCAAATTTTAGTTTTAGGGTTATTGTCGTCGTCGTGGAGGTGGTGGTGGTTGCGTCGTCGTCGTACTTGTCGATTGTTAATGGGTTTACTTTCTGTACTTGTCGATTGTTAGCCTAAAGGCCCAAACTAAATATCTAATGGACTCCTCAGACATTTGAATGTCTGGATGTGTCATTTTAAAATAGGGCCTAAGACATACATATGGAGGAGCGCATCATTGAAGAAAAAGTCTCCAAGTTAAAAGTGTTCGAACAAACCAAAATTCTTTATAAATCATATAGATATTATTTGAGGTAATTAAAGAAACAAATGAATAAAATTTTAACTCTAAGTCAATGTTGTGTACACTTTTAGATATTTTTTTACATTTTGTACTATAGGTTTTTAGTATGTTTGTTTTTGAACCCTTGAGATCAAGAAAATCGATCGCCTGTTGCCAAATGGCAGCCTCATCGCCATTGTAAGTCGAACTAGGACGCTTTTTAATCTTATATGTTTTAGTATCATTTCCTTGTAATTTCTTCCCAATAGTCAACTAGTTAAAATTTGCTAAATGCTAACAAAACTGCAGCTCGTGCCTGGTGGGACTCCATGTTTCGCATTCAAGTGGAGCAACGTCGCCAAAATATCTAGTGGAGAAACATATTTCTGAGATAGTTTTTTTTGTAGAAAGAGAAACAAAAGACTTTATGTTGAATATGCCTAATCTCTTCTCCTAACCCTATTAGATATGTGTCTTGGGTCTTCTAGTCAGAAAGTCAAGCATTTTTTATAATTGACCCCATCGTCATTAAATCCGACGGTGGTGGTGGGCCTCTTGTCTTATCTATCGTCCGATGAAGAACGTACCACGTCATTTATCCATTTCCATGACTTCACACATACACATTCTCGTTTTCTCTTTCCCTGTACTTTTGAAAACCGGTTACAGTTTCTAGAATTTTTAAATGTATGCTTTTTACAATGTCCGATTTTAATCTAGGAGATGAACACCAATAAAGAAACTCCATGTATTTGATTTGTACAATCCAAGTATAATATTGGGATGAGCGAGCTTTTAATAAATATGAGATTCGAACGTAATTCCGAAAAATATGAGTGTATTTCTCTGGATTAACCGGTGGATCTAACGTACAAGGTGACGCCACGTGGAACACTCGTGAGCATCCATCTATTGCTCTGGAGATTGCGTCGGAGTCTAAGAGATCGGTTTCGAAGATCTTGATGATCTCGCTTTTGTCGGATCTTGGTAGTTTCAAGAGATGGGTCGGGTCGGATCCTGGGTAAATCGAAGCGTGGATTTTGGTATAACCCGTCTCGAGTAATGTTCGGATTATCCAAGATCCGATGAAACCGTTCGCTCCGGTTACACCATTGATGATTCAAGTTTATGTAAATGACTCAAGCTTTGATTTTTTTTTTTTTTTTTCATCTGAATATTTATCATTAAAATGAAATACGGTCAGAGACCCAGTTTGAGATACAACTTATACATCTCCCAAAAAATATCGAGTGACCAAGCTCACCACATAACTCAAAAGAGAAAGTGAGAGGAGACCAACACCAGATATGTACACCAAAAATGAAGAGACTAGCAACAAGAGGATTAAACACTCTCACAAACAAATAGCTCTTCAAGCCACCTTGGATATCCCATAGATACATAGGATTGAATCCGTTCGTCCTTTGTCACACTTTGAGCAATGAGATGAGCTCCTCTATTTGCTTCTCTTGTTTCCAAAACGATTTTAGCCTCGCAAAATCTCCTTAAAACCATCCCTAGTTCATCTGCCTGATAACTGAAAGAGGGCCAAGCACTCGGTCTTTCAACTGCCCCTACAAACTCTGGGAATTCACAAGCAAAAACAACTTTATTGATTCTATGAAAACCAATACTCTCCATGGCCCATATCATAACCAACAACTTTGCCTCATCAAAGCTTGAAGTCTTTGCAAAGCACCTCCTACTATGCAGAACCACAATCCCTTGATCATTTCTTAAAACCCAAGCACCTCCGACCAGATGATTTCTTTTGGTCCAAGAGAGTCCCACATTACACTTCATCCATAGCTCAGGGGGTCTCACCCATTTACTCCGATAATCTGGTTCACTATCGATCATATTACCCTCTATGGTAGGCTCCACCGACTGCGCTAAGAACCATTGATCAGCTTCCTCTCTTGCTTTCTGAACCACTTCCTCAGCAGAGAACAAAGTGCCTTCAAAAATCCATCCATTACGGTTCTTCCACAGGTACCAAATGATCCAAGGAATAATTCTCCTCCACTCAATGGGAATGATTTTGTTCTTGTACGCCTGCATCAGATAAGAGAAGTTGGGAAAAATAGCCCTTTCATCAAACCTATTTTCTGGAGTAGGAATAGAAGACAGGGCCCAGACTTGTCTAGCAAGAGAGCAAGAGAAAATAACATGGTTGATTGATTCTTCTTCCAAGCCACAAACCTGACATCTCGAATCAATCTTTATTCTTTTCTTTATCATCAGGTCCACCACTGGGAGCGCCTCAGATAACATTTTCCAGAGAAAGACTTTGAGCTTTGGGGCCGTTTTCAAGCTCCACACTTTATTCTTTACTTCATTTGTTGAAGGCATTTGTTCTGCTTCCTGTATAAGATCAGCATGATGAGTATTACTGGCTAGCCAATACCCCGACCTAACAGAATAGGCACCACTCCTATTGTATTTCCATACCATGA
Organism: Draba incana; assembly: GCA_963576765.1. Classification (NCBI taxonomy): domain Eukaryota; kingdom Viridiplantae; phylum Streptophyta; class Magnoliopsida; order Brassicales; family Brassicaceae; genus Draba; species Draba incana. Next base: position 33,925,448 of record OY755216.1, on the reverse strand, counting down.
AGTCCTTCCTTGAAGTAGTGGATTTCATTTTGATTATTCTCTCCACATCTTCCTGATAGAAGAGGTCATGTAGCTTGTTTAGGTTCCAATCTCTCCTATTTCTGTCGATCAAATCTGAAACCCTCATATCATGTCATTGATGGGGTTTTTCATCAGAGGGGCTCTCATGATATCACCATCAATCCATCTCTCTGTCCATATAAAGGTTGCTCTACCATTCCCTATCTTTTTTTTAATTCCCAGCCGGATCAAATCTCTTCCAAATAGAATGCTTTTCCAGCCAAAAGAAGGCCTTCGCCCTAAATCTGCCTTGAGAAAGACAGAATCTTCAAAGTATCTACTCTTCAGGAATCTAGACATAAGACTTCCCGGCTCTTGAATCAATCTCCAAGCCTGTTTCCCCAATAAGGCCTGATTAAAATCTTCTATATCCTTGAAGCCTAAACCGCCCAAGTCTTTTCCTAAGCATAACTTCTCCCATCTTATCCAGTGCACCTTTCTTTTTTCCTCTTTTGTGTTCCACCAGAAATCTGCCATAGCCTTTGTAAGCTTCCCAATGGTGGCTTTCGGCAACTTGAAACACGACATTGCATACACCGGTAAAGCCATGGCAACAGCCTTGATCAGTATCTCTTTACCTCCTTGAGACAGCATTCTAGCAAACCAACCGGACATTCTGGGTTGCATTCTTTCATGAATGTAGGCTAGCATGTCAACTTTGGATCCACTAAAGCATTCTGGCAATCCCAGGTACGTTCCAACTCCACCTTCATTCACTATACCCGTAATGTCTTTAATCTTCATCTTAACATCCTCCTCAATCTTCTCACCAAAAGAGATAGCTGATTTGTTGATGTTTATGACCTGGCCTTTGCTTCTGCATAGTTCTTTAGAATGAGTTGCAGAGCTTTAACTTCTTCTACATTGGCTCTACAAGTCAGCAAGCAATCATCCGTAAAAAGCAGGTGATGTATCGCTGGTCCACTCTGAGAGAAATGAACCCCATATATCACCCCTTGATCATTAGCCTTAGTAATCATGTGTGATAATCCTTCTGCACACAGAACAAAAAGGAATGGAGACAGGGGGTCCCCTTGCCTCAAGCCCCTAGAGGGAGTGATCAATCCAAAAGGCTGATCATTCATTAATACCGAAAACGTAACTGTAGTCACACAACTCATGATCCAATTAACCCACTGATTATTGAAACCCAGCGCCAATAGCAACGCCTTCAAGTAGCTCCATTCAATCCTGTCATCGGCCTTCGACATGTCCGTCTTTATCGCTAAAAACTCTGTTGAGATCACAGGATGAGTTCTCAACCCATGGACCACCTTATGGGCTAACAAGATATTATCTGAAATGAGTCTTTCAGCAACAAAAGCAGACTGATATTGGGAGACTAGTTTGGGGAGTAAAGGATGCAATCTCCTCACCAATATCTTAGATATTATCTTGTAGCAAACCAAACACAGACTGATAGGTCTTAAATCACTCATCTGTTCTGGAGAAGTAATTTTAGGAATCAAACACAATTGTGTGTAATTCCACTCTTTCGGCATGATTCCAGTGACAAAGAAACTCAACACCTCTTCAATGACTTGGATCTTAATGATTGCCCAATACCTCTGAAAGAAAAGACCCGTCATCCCATCCGCTCCTGGTCCACTAGAAGCCTTTATAGAGAAAACAGCCTCAGTAATTTCTTCTTCAGTTATCACCTTAGCCAGTTGCTCATTCATGGATGAAGTTACTCTAGCAGAGAAACCATTAAAGAATTCCCTGAATTCGGAAGGATTAGAAGAAGTGAAAAGATCCTTGAAATAATCAATTGCCACCTGACCCTTAGATCCTTCAGATCGTTGGAAATTCCCATTAACATCTTTCAACTTAACAATCCTCTTTCTTCCCCTTGCTGCTTTAACTGAAGCATGGAAAAACCTCGTGTTTCCATCTCCTTCTAAACACCATTTATCTCTACTTCTTTGGCTCCAGTACGACTCTTCCTCTCTATAGGCAATAACCAAGTCTCTTTTCAAGGTATTCATCCTGATAGTGCACGGGAATCTGTTAGATTGTTCAGCCTCTAGAGCCACCTGAACCTGCACTATTCTATCTCTAGAGTTGGTGTTATTCTCTCTTTTCCATTTACTCAAAGTCTTTCTACAACACCTTAACCTATCTACAACTGATCTTGAAGATTGACCTCTTTCAGGGATTTTATTCCATCAATCCGTAATAGTCTCCTTGACCCTGGGTTTATTTAAAAACCTCTTATCAAATTTAAAGTTTCCTCTGTAGGAGTCTTTTGATGAGATGAGACTTATCAAAACAGGCCTATGATCTGACCCCCTTTTGTCAAGAAATTTCTGATTAGATGCTGGAAACAGGGCTGTCCACTCTTTGTTCCCAAAGCACCTATCAAGTCTACACTGAATCCACCAATCTCCTCTTTTACCTCCCCAAGACAAACAATTTCCTGAGCTAGGCAATTCAGTCATTCCACATACATTTATCATGTCATTGAATGGCCCATATACTACATCATTCCTGCAAGGACCACCTACTTTTTCTCCACCGTGAAGCAAGTCATTGAAATCCCCAAAGCAGCACCATGCTTCCTTCCTACTAGTACCAATACGGGAAAGTCTCTCCCATATAACTGATCTTTGAACTACACCAGAAGGTTCACCGTATATACAAGAAACAAAAAAGGCAGAACCACCATATATAACCTTCACATCTACCAAATTCTTATCATAGAACAGAATATCAACATCAATGTTACTTTTTCAAAAAAGAGCTAATCCACCTCTCTTACCTACTGGATCAACAGTGAAGACCCTTTCATACCCCAACCACTCCTGAAGATCCACTAACACATTCCTTTTATTCATAGTTTCCATTAAGAACAACAGCTCCGGGAAATGTTCTTTACGCATCTCCTGCAGCCGAGGAATCACCAAGTCATGAACACGGCCCAAGCCTTGGCAATTCCAGCTCATAAAACTCATTAAACATTGGACAGTCCCTGACCTGGGACTGCCAAAGCTTTGTGGCGCTGAGCCTGATGTTCTTCTTCCTTCAAACCCTCTTCTGGTTTCCTTTTAGTACCCTGAACATTAAGATCTCCTTCTGTAGACTGAATAGAGTTTATCAACACTGGATCCCCAAAAGCTCTTAGTCTTCTTTTTCTAGACTGAGGGCGTTTCCTTGTTTTCCCTTTCCTATTAGATTTCCCGGAAGAACTGGCTTCAGAGAAGCCTATTCTATAACCCGTAGGAGAATCAAACAGGAGAGATTTATCATTCTCAGATGACGACAGAGCTCCTTCTGATTGGACTCCATCATCATATCTCCTCCTTACATTGGAATTTCCTCCCTTGAAGTCATTGGTTCCCTTCAGAGCATTTCCTGTTATGTCGATTTCCTTACTGGGCAAATCCTGGTTGGATTCAAACCCAAAAACAATCCCTTTCCCTTTATCAATGTCCAAAGAGATTAAAGGGGCTGGTTCCAATCTTAGGATCGTTTTTTGACTCCTAGTATCCTTCATCGCTTCCAAGACTGAGCTTTTAACTCTCTCTTCTCTAATAACTTTGTCTTTCTCGGTACCCACCATGAGATATAGTCTCATACCTTGGAGAACCTCTTCTGCAATTCGAGGTCTACCTGTAGCTATATCAACTCCAACCTGTTCTTCTTTAAGAATTCCAAAGAGAGGATCATTCTCTTTGATGACCATTTCTTTTACTACCTGACCAAGCCCAGATTGCTTCTTGTCCTTCTGAAACAGAGGGCATTTTTCTTGCTCATGAGTTAACCTCTGACAAGTGTAACATCTTTTTTGGAATCGCTCAAAGTCATACAGAACCGATGTTACACTTCCATCTGGGAGATTGACCACTTTCGATCTTCTAACTGGTCTTGAGATGTCAAACTTGACCCTCACCCTAATAAATTCTCTGATTTGGGGTCTACTGGGGTCGAAAGCTAACTCTATAACTTGCCCAGCGAATTCACCTAAATCTGTTATCGCTTTCTCCTTACGATGATTCTGAGGGATGTTCCTCATCCTAACCCACACCGGAATGTGCATCAGATAATCGAAAGGAGGATTTTCCTTCCATCTGTCTATCACCAAGCTCCATTGATTGTGCGTATGCACACCTCTATTAAGAATCTCCAAAAGATCCTCTTCTTCTCTAAAGATGAATTGAAACCTTTCCTGGTTCAAAACAATACCTCGAATCCTATCTTTCATAAGCCATTTCCTCGGCATATCCATCACCACATCCGCCACTTTCTGACAGTCGGGGTTGAGGATCCTTCCCACCAAACTTCTCTGATTATCTTCACGCGAACAATACTCAGGTAAATCTGGAAGATTGTAAGGCTCCTCAACTTCACCAATTGACATCGCCAACATAACCTTATCCAACCCAGAAGTCATAACTCTCACCGATTGATTCACTCCAAACCCTTAATTTCCAAATAAATTTTGATTTTTCTGAGGTACTCTCGGAAGAACACGAAGAAAAAACCCTAATTTGGATGAAAAGGTGTTAAACAGTAACCTGAAAGGATAAGATTGCTCTTATCACAAAAAACTTTAACGAAACCAAAGCCACTAGTTGAAAAAGAAGGTCTTGAGCCCAAAAGAGGGGTTTCGTGTGTTTTAAAATCCGTTTCAACTCAAGCTTTGATTAAATTTGGTTTTATTTCTCCGAAAATAAGAAAAAAAAAAACACTTTTCCAGTAAAAAAAAAATCATTTTTATCTTACTTAAAAAAGAGAAAAAACAAAATTCGATTTTTCTTAGGGATAATGCGTTGAATCTTTGACATGTTATTATCCACTAGTTATATAGACTTTTCAAAATTCGTTATTTTGCTTACGAATTCAAATACTAAATGAAATCCGCCGGAGCGCCGCCGCATAGTTGTGGCTCCTCTTCCTCCGCCGCATACTTTTACTCATCATCATCATCATCTTCTTCCGATAGCTGTAGAGTTCTTGTTGTGAAGATGGGAGGTGGAAAAAGCAAGAAGCCTCAATCTTCATCTTTTAAGGTCTACTCGTGAAATCATACAAACTTTATTTAAAGGTTTCGTCTCTTTAAAAACCAATAAAATTGAGAATTTTGCATGAAATACTTTAGTAGGTATTAAAATTAGAGTTTGGATGAATCTGAAAATTCTCATTTTCTTAATAATTTTTCTTTTATGATCAATTTGGTTCCTTTAGATATCTTTTGTTGGAGTTATGGATATAGCATTTTACAACCATTGATTTGATCTTAGTATGCCAATTTAAATTATATGAATTTTGTAACTACTAATCTGATTTTTTTTTTTTTTCATTGCAGGATTCAGAGCCAGAACCACCGAGAATTAAATCGAATGTGAAGCATAACTTGCAGCTTCTAAAGTTATGGAAGGCATGTACTAGTACTAGTTTGATATTTTTGTTTTACTAAATGTATGTCTTACCAATTATTAATTGAATGGGGCTAATCCTTGGAATGTTTGTGTAGGAGTTTCAGAACAGAGGTTCTGGCACATCTAAGCCAGCAACTAGTTACAGGAAAAAGAAAGTAGAAAAAGACGAGTTACCGGACGATAGCGAGCTCTACCGTGATCCTACAACTACACTTTACTAGTAATTACTCTGTTTTGAAAGCTTTTTTCTTGTTTTTCATGTTAACGGCTTTTGAGTGTGAAAGTTTAAGGAATGTGTTTGTGTTTATCGTGAAAGCGGTTTTACAGCACGAGTCAGGGTCTATTAGACGATGCAGTTCCTGTTTTGCTAGTTGATGGTTATAATGTGTGCGGATATTGGATGAAGCTAAAGAAACATTTTATGAAAGGAAGGCTTGACGTTGCTCGTCAAAAGTTAGTTGATGAACTTGTGTCCTTTAGTATGGTTAAAGGTACAAGCTTTTAAAGAATTTTGATTTCGTATATATGGCTTCATTACGCTATGCGCGAAAGTTTGATTTGAAATTTTTTCGGTGTAGAGGTTAAAGTAGTGGTTGTGTTTGATGCTCTCATGTCTGGCCTCCCTACTCACAAGGAAGACTTTGTTGGGTAAAGTAAAATCGTAATTTTTGTTCTTCTATGTATTTCCTTTAACTTGAAAACTCTTTAAAAGGTTTCTCCTTTTGGGCAGTGTTGATGTGATATTCTCAGGAGAAACTTGCGCCGACGCTTGGATTGAAAAAGAGGCAAGAAAACCCCAAAGACAGTTCAAATTAATTATCGCCGATGTTTCTTTGTTTGTGATAAGATTCCTTATATTTATAGGTGGCTGCATTGAGAGAAGATGGATGCCCAAAGGTTTGGGTTGTAACATCCGATGTATGTCAACAACAAGCAGCACATGGAGCGGTATTACACAATCTTATCGATCTTATAAACTCGTAATACTCTGTCTTGTTCTTGATTTATCATTCAAACTTGTTCAGGGAGCTTATATTTGGAGTAGCAAGGCATTGGTTTCTGAGGTATGGTCTATATGAGAAGTGCATTTTTTATGGGGTTTTTATTCACTTTTCATTTGAATTTTATGAAACATTATGTGTAGATCAAATCAATGCATAAGGAGGTTGAAAAAATGATGCAAGAAACAAGGTTACATTTTGTTTTTTCGCCTTTTTTTTTAATTCTGCGAATGGAAGTAACCAAAAAAAAACTCTTGAAAATTTGGAATTGTTATTTTGGTTAGGTCAACATCTTTCCAAGGGAGATTGCTGAAACACAATCTTGATTCTGAAGTCGTCGATGCTCTTAAAGATCTAAGAGACAAATTATCAGAAAACGAAAGATGACAAAGTTCAATCCATTAAACTTCTGTCCCAAGTAAGCTAATCTGACTTATGAAGCAGAGGAAAATAGAGAGCTTGTTGTTGTGTCTGATTTTGTTAAAATTTATTCTTTTTTTTTTTTTTTTTCAACTTATAGATAAAACTTTTAACCGAATTCCCATCCGACCAAATTAAATCCTTTTTTTAACAACTCGAAGCTGAGCCTTAACCGATTGCAATTCCAGTCACTTGCAAAACCTGAATCATGTTCTTACACACTACTCCACAAAAATTCAACCGTCGCACTTGTGATTTTCTTGCAGGTTTCTTAAGCACAACATCGCATAAACCGGTAAAGACATTGCAAATGATTTTGACAAGAAATTCTAAAGCTACATTAGAATTCACAAGTCAGCTTAACCCGTTTTCTTATGTTACAAAAATGTAAATTTTTCAGTTGAATTATGGAAAAGAAATCGTTTGACCAAACACAAGAACATTAAAACAGAGTCTCAACATAATAAATATCACAAAAGTAAGTCTTTACTTTCATCAACACAACATGTACAGTCATTAACTTATCAGATTCTTGAGAAACCCTAAACAAATCAGACCTAAATTAAAAATGCCTTTTTGGAACATTTAGAACAAATCACTTTACCTTAAGAGTGATCTGACTCTGTCTCCGCCTCTTTTCTCGACCGTTGTTCTTGGTGTTGTAGTTACTGAGGACAATGATGATCGCGACGAGGACAAGAACCACGGCAAACAAGCAGCCTCTCGTTCCTAGCAGATCGGTGAAAAGAAACCGCGAACCAGAGTAAATCGACGAGGGAGGGATCACGAACAACAAAGCGAGGATCAAAGCTGCAACTACTAAGCTCATGAAAACGGCGAAAGAAACTCGGTGGTAGATGACAATAGCCGCGACGAGAGCGAAAACCACAACGAACATTCCTAAAGCCATTCTACACACGACAGATCTGAAGTATGAAGAATCGTGTTGCGGGAAAATGTGTAGGAGACGAAGAAGTTTGTAAAAGAGCAAAAAAAAGAAGCGCTTCTATTTTTGTACATACGTACATCTGTTTTTATTTATGCGTCCTGGTTTTTGCATTGTCAGAGCATGCCTTTAGACTTTAGACTTTTTGTTTTGAAAAATAATTATGAAGAATAACGTGACAAATCAAACGATATTTATGAAACAAACATACGACTATTCATTACAATTGCAAAGTTTTGCACTTTGCTAACATGAAATCAGCTAACTGAAATATTGAATCATCTATATATCATAAATAAATGGTAAGTATTTCTGTATTTGTGTATGGTAAATTTATTATCTTTGTTTGCATTTTAATGCATATAAAAATGTTAATTAATAAAAAAAAATACTCTCCAACTAAGTCTATTGGGTTCTCATAAGGGCATCCGCATTGGTGACCCTTTGGGGTCTAATGTGGTGTTCTTATAATATAAAATTAATAAAATTGGAGTAAAGAGAGTAGATAGTAAATGTGTTTAGGAAAAAGAAGAGAGAGAATGTCTAATATTGGATATTTTGGAGAGTGTTTTTAAAAGGAAGAGAGAGTGTTTAAATATAAAATTAATAAAAGTTGAGTAAAATGATGAAAGAGAAGGTATAAAGTTGAGTAAAAGGAAGAGAGAGTATGTGTTTTAATAATTTTATATGGCATTAAGACACGATGGTGTCAGCAATGCGGATGCCCTAACTATTTGTATTGGGTTTCGTAATACTGAGTTTGTAATGGGCATTAGCCCCACAACATTTTCCTTTTTTCTGCATTTTAATAGTAAAAATTTTATTAAAAAAAAAAATAGATAGTATATTTTTAATTAAAAATAATTTTCAAGTATAATCAAAAAATAATTTACAAGTAATCTTTTTGGGTGCTGACAATTTTAAACTAATGGAACAGATGGATACAAACACATTACTGTAGCTTAAACAAAAGAGTATCTTATCTTATTATAGAAAGAAGAGTAAGCATAATTCTAATTCACGAGATCGCGACATATGCATTATTTTTGGTTACACAGGAAATAATCGAAAAAAACTCTTCAAAATTCAAGATTATTTTTGGTTATGCAGGTCAACATCTTTCCAAGGGAGATTGCTGAAACACAATCTTGATTCTGAAGTCGTCGATGTTCTTAAAGATTTAAGAGACAAGTTATTAGAAAACGAAAGAAAAAGATGACGAAGATCAAAATTCATTGAACTGCTGTCCTAAGTAAGCTAATCTGAGTTATGAAGCAGGAGAAAATAGAGGGAGCTAAAATGCTATGTTGTTGTGTTTGTATCTGATTTTGTAAAAAAAATATTATATACTCATTTTCTTTGGTCCAAAAATAGTTTATATAATTTGTGAAAATAAATGTTACTTTTTTTATACAATGTTTAAATCGAATTGTCTACATATTTATCCCTTGTTGCAAACCAACTAGTTTCTACATTATCGTCTCTTAGACGTTTGCTGGATGGAAAGATGTCTCAGAAGCCTGAAACCATGGTGAAGGAGGATCATAAGGTGGAGGATCGTAAGGAGGATACAATGGTGGATCCGATGAAGGAGGATAAAGCGGTGAATCGTAAGGAGGAAACAACGGTGGATGAGGAGGAGATTGGACAGCAGTGAAATCATCCGTGTATTCTTCGTCGTTAATCCTGAAGAGGTAATTAAGAGATAACTCCACCAAAGCACACTAGAAACACAAAGACATCGAACCATCTCTCCACGAAAACCACATAGAGAAGCGCGAGAATAAGGTTTGCGAAATGAGGAAGGAGGATAAACGCAAGAAGAAATGAACTTACCACCGGGTAGTATAACTGGATTGCGTGGAAGGTTAGTACCGGTTAGTTATTTTTGTTGGTTTATAGGACCGGTTAGTTATTTTTGTTGGTTTCACTGGTACTTGAAGTATTTATATTTATATAACTTTAGTTTAAATATATGTATATTTGTAGATGTTGTTTTTCTTTTGTATATTTATACTTGTATATTTGTTGAATGGTTTTGTTAAATTTTTATATGTATTTGTAATGTTTTAATTTTGTCTCTGTTTTCTTTAATTTGAGTTATAAATTTAGTTAATGATTTTAGCATGTCATAACGTCAAAGTGTAGGTTGAACTCGTGGAAAATTGGTGAGTTCTTTACCCCATGCTATTGCCTCTACTCTTTTGCTTTTGCCTTTACTTTTTTTTCCGAAACTGCATATTAAGATCCCTATACATCATGGTTAGGTTGCATATAGTCTACCAATAAACAAAGTAAAAGTAGTGATTTTGAGCCCTTATGTAATCTATAGACATATCATGATAAGTTTATAACAATAATTGCCAAATTGTGTACGACAAAACAAACAAAAAAATGCTAAAGTATAACTACATGTTGATATTTTAAGACAACCTTCGAGAAACAAAAATAGACATACACGAGTCTTTTCATTTAATTTTATGATGCCAAAAACCAATATAACCCTCAAAGCTCTCATCTTAAATATGGGGATGAAGAAGTTTTGAAACACGACAGACTATAACGAAGTAGAAGAAAGATAGCAATTCATAACTTTTCCGACAAAATTCAGCCATCAAAATCGCAAAACAGATTTAATAATAATGGAAAGATGAAAATAGATCACGAAAACTTAACAAATACCGCGTAGTTACACTATTTGAGGTAGTTAGTAATTATGAGTGTCATCGGCTTCTTTTTCATGAAACTATATTCCTAATTCTTGCTCATATGTCGCTCATATTTTAGTTATGTTATGCTTCTTATTTAAAAAAATTCAATAATATGACATACGAACTATGATACAAAAAAAACTTATCATTAAATTTTCAGAAAACATAATTTTGAGATGGTTTTGAATTTTGTGATGAACTTCTTCAGAGCAAAATCAAATCAGATCCGGTTTAGACCAAGTAATTTAGATTCGGTTCACTATAAAAATAGCTGAAACCTTCTAATGTATAAGAGGGTCGGTACTCGGTATAATGGTAGCGATACTCCATTTGTTAACATATATTAGATATTTAAGGCTTGGAGACTCATTGGTGATAAAAAAAAAAAAAAAAAATGAGATGGCTCTTCTCTCAGTAATGTCAAGTTTATGTCTTCTAAACATTGTTTCAAATTTGCAATTTAGATTTTACTTTTCTTCTGTCTTTCCGATTCCGGTAAGTCGTGTACGAAGATTTCATAAACAGAGAACAAAGCAAAATTTAAATTCCAGAGTGGTAGTTATGGTCAGAGCGGTGGTTTACTCGGAAGAAAGCTTATTTGACTCACCTCATACAAGTAACAACCAAACGATCTTTTTGAAATAATCATGCGATTACTCATAAAAATGACAATGTGTTGCACTTTGTTAACAAGCCTAACATGACAAAGTGTTGGTTCTGTTATTTCTCTTTTGGAATTGGGCTGGTACGAAACTGGGCTTTAAAAGCATATGTACATTTTATTTTTGTTAATGCTAAATTTCATCCCAAAAAAAAAATGTTCTAGGGGTGTCAATAAATCTTGGATTTTAGATCCAAAAACGTTTCATATTCTAAATCAAGTTTGATGATATATGTTATTAGATCTGATACTTGTAAATTATATTTAAGTAACCAAGAGATTTAAGGTTTAGTGTTATTCAATTTCAAATACTTAGGTCAGATCTGATATTATTTATAACTAAAAAAACGTGGGAAAATTGTATATTGAGTTATTTGAAATGAATTATAGTGGTATTTCAAGAGTAAAATATAAAAAATAAAATCCAAGGGGTGTTATTTAAGCATGAATATAAAGTTAATTTGATAGGTCTTATAATTTATTTCGAATAGGTCTTATATATGATTTTTAAGATTTGAAATTTGATATCATTTTAAAGAATTTATATTTGTGGGTTATAAAATATTTGAAATATACCTTATAGATTTTGATTCCAATAATTTACCCTTGAAACTCCATTAAAATTCTTTTCAAATGACTCCATATACAATAATTTTTAAAATTGTTTATAGCTAAATAGCACTGGATTTAATGAAACACTGAATGACACCAACTTTAAAAAAAAAAAAAGAGTATAGTTTACAATTATCATATCTAATAACACCAAGTTTTAAATTTTCTTAAGCATGATTTATAAATATCATATCTAATAACACCAAATTTAAATACAAATTAAGAATCATCGATTAAATATCAACTACTTAAGGTTGGATTTCAAATCGATATAAACTTTTTTATCAAGAAAGTGTTCGGTCGTTCTCAAAATCAAATCAAGCCCTTGTAAATTTTTAATATAATAAAATGTTTCTTCTGGCCCATGCAAAATTACTAATCGCTCTTTAAAAGAAATTAGGATTACACATTGGTTTATCGTCTTAAAACTATAAAGAAAAATGTATCCAACGTAATTTATCCAGTTTTCGTTTGCTTCCATTGATAAAAATTAAAATTAAAATTTGATGTAATGGTTAGAAATTAAAATTTTCACCTTTGATAAAAAGTTTTATTATTTCATTTTTTACATGTTTGAAAATTTTATCAAATGTGAAATTTGATTCTAAAAATTTTAGAATATTAGTGGTTCTCTAAATTTTTAGAACATAGACCAATGTGCAGAGGATGTATTCTGAAAATTTCTCCTAAATCGTTTAGAATGTGCATGTTCTCTAAATTTTTAGAACGAAGAACAAATTTTAAAATACATATTCTAAAAGTTTTAGAACATGTAAAATCGATAGATTACATTTTCTAAATTTTTAGAAACATGTATAGCTAGTAGAATGTACATTCTGCACAAAATAGATTAAATTTAGAAATCCAAATTTTAATGTAATGGTTAGAAATTAAAATTTTCACCTTTGATAAAAAGTTTTATTATTTCATTTTTTACATGTTTGAAAAAAAAATTTGAAAAAAAAAATTATTTATATAAAAAAGGTAATTTTGGAAAAAAATTAGCAATGTCAAATAAAGATGTATATGACCAAATTTAGATTTAGAAAACCTTTTAAATCAATTTTCCCTTCTTTTATTTCCAATATAGACTCTTTGGCCTTTGAGAAACAGATAATAAAAAGATCCTTGAGAGATTTTAGTAACGCAAAAAAATACATAAATTAATCCATATATATTACAAAAAGTAGCACAGCCAAAACTTGAAACTGTCGTTTAGAACCCGTTGACTTATCATAAGAAACTTCCATAAAAACACGTGTATAGACAAAGTTACACACACATATACAAATATGACAGTGCAGAAGATTAGAATGGATGTATCATGTGTGTACGAGTGAAGTGACGATAAACAGAGAATAATAGATCCAAAAAGAACATGAAAACATTAGAGAAATTATATATTTTTAAAAAAAATATTAGAGAGTGTAATAATTTTGGTGATATCAAATTAAGTCAACGGAAGAAAGAGACGAAGAGTTTCACGAGATATCCGCCTTCACATTAAATTAAATTTGTCCTACAAAGAGACATTTCTTTATTTCAGTACACTTCCATGGCCCGACTTCTCCGACCATTATGTCCTAATACTACCGTTTTATTTACTTTTCTTTAGTGTCTCTAACAAACTAAATGTTTCATTCAAAAAAAATATTAAAAAACATTTCATAAATTTTGCCATCAATGTAAACAATATTTGAAATCGAGAAACAAGTAAATGTGAACTGAATCCAATTGTATATTGATGATTTTTTTTTTGTTTCCATGTAGATCAATATTTCTTTCTTTTTTGGACAAAGCATTTCTCATTCATTTCTTTCACAAGTTTACATCATCTGAAAGCAGAGCTTCCTTTGCAACTGAGTAAGAAATTATTTGTATTGATGATCAAATACAAAATGGAATGAATTGCAAAGGAATTTGTAGTTCAAGCTAGGTATGTTATTAAGAAAAAATTGGATTCCTTTATTTGTATCATATATATTATTTGAGAAGCATTTTAGGAGCACTTTGCTTAGGTGTCATCACCACAATTTTTCTCCTCTTTATTTTTATTTATTTATTTTATTCTCTTATATTCATTATCAAACACATTTAATTCCAAACATACTTATTTTGATTACTATAACTCTAATTGCCAAACACATTGAATCTTCATAAACTTGCCAAAACTAAAATATTTTGAAATTTTTAACTTTCCAAAATTAAAATATTTCGAAATTATAGATTTAAATCATAGAATTAAATGTGAACAAAAATTTAACATATATACTAAAAAATTGATTTAAAATAAAATAAGACTATTAATTATCTTTTGAAAATATATGAGCATGTAAAAATATGTTATTACATATGTTATTTTGTTTGACAAGTAAATGTTTTTAATTTTTCATAAATGCACTACAAGTAAAAATATAATTATTAATGAAATTTGTTGGTTTAGTTATTTCACGGGTGGAATAAATTTGTATGCAAAATAATTTCAAAATCCAAATATATAAATTAGGTCTTAGGTTATGTATAATTATTCCTCATAATCTTTTTTTTAACTAAAACTATTAATTTTATTCGATAATTATTTTATCCCGCGTATAACGCGGGTAATTTTCTAATTCTCTTTTGATTTGGTAGGAGGTAAGCCACTTCAGTCCGCCCATCATTTCTTGGAATAACATATAATGTACAGCCTAATTTTTCCGCGATTTTTTAACTGAAAATTCAAGCTAAGTTTTTGGATTTGACGGATTTGCTAAAGTGAAAGAGAACAAACTTGTTTGATAAAGAAATCCTTCTCTTTATTAATGCTTAGGAAAACTTCCTTCTCAAAACCTAAACACAAACTATTGTTCTTCCTTAAGAACTTCTTCCTTTAGTTCTTATTCTTATGATCATACACAACTTGATGATCTTACATATATATAGTTTAGAACTTCCTTTTCCTGAACCTATTGGAAATAGACAATTTCCTTTTCTCTATTGAGATTCCTAATTCCTTTAAGGATCTCTTCTTCTAGAATAATCTTGGAGCTTATCCAACATTTACCCCCTTAAGCTTCAAGTCATTCTTCTTGAGGTCTTGAACTCCGATTAGATCTCTCATCTTCTTGAACTTGATTCTTGCTAGGGCCTTTGTTAGAATATCTGCACACTGCTCCTCTCTTGGTACATGCTCGACTTCAATCCCTGCTTGCTGCACATATCCTTTTGCAACAAGTCTAGCTTTATGCTTGTTTATAGTTCCACTTGCATTCTTTTTAATCTCGAAGACCCATTTGAGACCAATAACTTTAACTCCAGCCAGTTTGTCTACTAAACGCCAAGTCTCGTTCTTGTTGATTGAGTCTATCTCTTCTGAACATGCATTTGTCCATAATTCGACATCAGCTAGAAGCACGTAATCTTCCAGGTGCTTTAGGCATGATGTTTGTCGATTCGATCTTCGAGGTCCTTCTTAAAGATCATCTTGCATCTCATAGGCAGCATGAGGATCGACCGGTCTGTAGGAAGGACCAGTCGGTCCCAATTCCAGAACATCCGTTCTGCTTCCACGAGCTTGAGGATCGACCGGTCTTGAAGCCGGATCGATCGATCCGGACGTTCTGTTTCGTGACCCATGTGGATCGACCGGTCTTGGAGATGGACCGGTCGGGCCTAACTCCAGAGACTCTGCTCTGTCTCGATCAGTTGAGAGATCGACCGGTCCTCCTCCTAGACCGGTCGATCCTAGTTCTGATTCTCCAACATCGTATGGTCCTTGGCCATTATCAATCTCTTCTCCCCACGTTAGCTGAAACATACCTGGTTCCATGCAATCTTCTTGTGCTCCCTTCCAATTCCAACCTTGTTTCTCATTAAAGACCACATCTCTACTCACAATGATCTTCCTTGTTGTTGGATTGTAGAGTCGATAAGCCTTGGATCCGGGTTCAATTCCAAGGTGTACAAGAGCTTGTGAACGGTCATCTAGCTTCTTCAGATGATCGTTTTGTATTTTGGCATAGGCAAGACAACCAAAAACTCTGAGATGTTCAACATTCGGTTTCTTACTTCTCAAACTTTCGTATGGGGTCTGATTTTTGAGAGCTCGTGTAGCAACACGATTGAGTAGATAAGTAGAATGACGTATTGCCTCTCCCCATAAGAAGTTTGGTACTCTCATCGCCTTAAGAATACTTCGAGTCATCTCCATTAGAGTACGATTCCTGCGCTCTACTACACCGTTCTGTTGCGGAGTATACGGTGCTGTTAGATAACGTCTAATGCCGTATTTCTCACAATAATCCTGAAATTCCTTTGAGGTGAACTCCCCACCTCTATATGTACGTAGAATCATAATCTTCTTGTGGAGATCCTTTTCGACCAGTTCCTTGAAAGTTCTAAACTTCTCGAATGCTTCTCCTTTTTCTCTTAACAGGATTGTCCACATATACCTTGTGTGGTCATCAATGATTACAAAGATGTATCTGTTTCTTGAAGGAGTAGCCGGAGTTATGGGTTCACAAAGATCTGCGTGTAGCAGTTCTAACTCCCGAGATGCTCTGAATTGCGTTGCTTGAGGGAAAGCTTGACGAGTTTGCTTTCCAACAAGGCATGACTCGCAGATCTCCTTCTCGCATTCTATAGATGGTATACCACGAACCATCTCTTGCAATGACATATTCTTCATTGTCCTGAAACTGATATGTCCAAGTCTTGCATGCCATCTCCATGTTTCTTCCTCAATCCTTGAAAGTAAACAAACCGGTTTCCCAATTTCGAGTTTAATCTTATATAAACGATTTGGAGATCGAGTTGCCTTGGCTAAGAGTTGACCGAATGGGTCTCTTAGAGTTAGATAATCAGACTTCATTCTGATATCGCAGCCGCACTCTGTTGCTTGTCCAAGGCTGAGTATGTTGCTCCTTAGCTCTGGAATGAAGTAGACATCTTGTACTATCCTTTGTTCACCGGTTTTCCCTTGAAAGAGAATCGATCCCTTTCCTCCGATGTTAACGCATGATCCATCGCTGAATCGAACCTTTCCTTTGATTCTTTCATTCAACTCTGCAAAATATGACCTTTCTCCTGTCATATGATTGTTTGCTCCGTTATCTAAGTACCAAACTCCATCTTCCTTTGTGGTTGTTTCGTACTTCTTAGGTATTACTTTCTCTTTGTTCAAAAACACAACCTCATGCATGTACAATGCAATATCGGCTTCTTCTGTTTCAGTTTTGTTGAGTTCATGAACCTTTATGGGACAAGAGGAAGCAAAGTATCCTGGTTTCTCACAACAAAAGCACACAAGCTGAGATTTATCCTTCCTTTCTTTGCTTTGTGAATTGTATCTGCCTCGTCCTCTTCCTCTGAAACCGCGACCACGTCCTCTCCCTCTTCCATGTCCTTTTGTGTTATCAAACCTCCTTTGATTGTTTCCTTCTGCGTTTGAGAACAAGAGATTTCCTTGGGCTTCAGGTGTATCCTCTTCAAGTATGCGTTCTTCATATGCTTTGATGCGACCTACTATGTCTTCGAAACTAGTCTGATTCAGATCTAGTACTTGCTCAAGTGACGCAACGATTTGGATATACTTGTTTCGGGGCAAACTATGAAGAAACTTCTTAACCAGCTTTGTCTCTTCAAGCGGTTGTCCTAGGGATGCAGATTTTGAAGCTAGTTCTGATAACTTGCCCGAGAAGCTATCGATTAAGTCTTCATCCTTCATCTTCAATCGTTCAAACTCACCCATTAGGGTTTGAAGTCTAGCCTCTTTTACTCTTTCTGCACCGAGATTTCTCATTTTTATTGCATCCCATATTTCTTTTGCTGAATCATGATCACCAACTTGCAATATAAGATTTTCGGGAATGGATTGAAACAACAAAGCAGTAGCTATGTCGTTTTTCTTCGCCTCTTTTGAACCAGATTCGATTGTCTCCCATACATCGTGAACCCGAAGCAGCACCTTCATCCTCATCGACCATACCATTGGACACACAACCGACGAAGGTACAACATCTTTTGGCTTTGGTTAATCGACCTTAACACCATCTCCCATAGCTCGGCTTAGTCAATCGATTTCGAGCTATTCTTCCTTAGGATCTATTGCTCTGATACCAAATAAAGTGAAAGAGAACAAACTTGTTTGATAAAGAAATCCTTCTCTTTATTAATGCTTAGGAAAATCTTCCTTCTCAAAACCTAAACAAGCTCTATTGCTCTCTCAATAAGAACTACTTCATTTAGTTCTTATTCTTATGATCATACACAACTTGATGATCTTACATATATATAGTTTAGAACTTCCTTTTCCTAAACCTATTGGAAATAGACAATTTTCTTTTCTCTATTGAGATTCTTAATTTCTTTAAGGATCTCTTCTTCTAGAACAAACTTGACTTATTCATTTCTCTATGATGAAAAAAATAGCAAACTAGATTTTACATAGGCTATATATTGATACTTCGATAGACATAATAAAACTTTCAATCTTAACCTAACACCTCGAGCTCTCGGCGTGAACTTGGGAATGAGACCGCATAAATCAATGGTAAGAAGCTTCGTTTGGATCAGATTCAAGTACGAAATTCGGCACCTACAATTTTTTAATATCTTTGAAGATATTAATAAGCATACACTTATTTTGTATCCATTCTGGTCAAATCCACCAAAAATAATAAGGTCCCCTACCGCGTGACTCTTTGACGAAGAAAAATATCGAAATCAAATAAATAAAATACAAAAAGAAAACACTCAACGAGAAGTTGTTTTGGTGTTATTAAAAATGGGAAAAGAACACATTCTAGTAGATATGTGTGATTAAATTTAACAAAAAAAAAAGTCAGAGCGTCAACGGACTGTCAGAGTCGTGTTCAGGGTCCGTCTAGTCAGAGAGTCAAGCATTTTGTATAACTGACCCCATTATCAATAAACCGACGGTGGTGGTGGGCCTCTTGTCTTATTAATCGTTCGATCAAGATCGTACCACGCCATTTATCCATTTCCATGACGTCACACGTGCCATTCTCGTTTACTTCTTTACATATGGAATACTTTTTTGGACAATCGATTACAGTTTCTTGAATTTTTACATGTATATATTTTTACAAAGTCCGATAATAATCTAAGAGACAAATGCCAACAGAAAAAAAAACAATGTATTTGAGAGAGCTTTAAATAAATAAGAGTTTTGAAAATAATTTCAAACGTAACGCTCTTACAGATTAGGGTTCAAGTATATAGATATATGTTCGTCCGATGATTCAATCACGTTATTGCCTCCGTAAATAAAACAGAGCATATCTATATAATATTTTAAAATTTACACAAAACCAAAACTTTGAGAGAATGACATATGTCATCTATTTTTTTTATATGTATTTTTTTTATTTTTATAATTAATTAATTACTTTTTGTCAAATGTTAATTAATTACTACAAATTAATACTACTACTACATTAACTACAATATCTTAAATAAAATTAAATAACAATCCAATAATAATAGTTTTGATATTTCATATATTTAACTAATGTATTATAAATATTTGAATAACTAAAGTTTATTGAGTTAAGATTTATTGATTATCAAAAAATCTTACATCACATTTATGAAATCGAATTCTTGACTATTTAAATTATTGGATTTCTTTGTTTATACCCGGGTTAGAAAGAAAATTGGGGTCAAATGCACATAATTCATTACCAAATGTTTTTTACACACTTTCCAAGATTATTAAAAATATATATATTTAATGGTAGTAATTATATATTCAACGACCACATATATAAAGTTACGTTTAGTGTTCCTAAATACGTTACTTTACATTTGTATTACCTAATATTTATACAAATCACATAAATTTATGTTAATTTATATATGATTTTTACTAATATAATCGGTCTCTTTCATTTATATAGTACTTAGTATATGTAAATATTATACAATATATAGAAGATTATTAATTCATATGTAAAATAAAATAGATGATTAAAATTTTTGTTATACTTCATCATGGTCTAATGTATTCCAACATAACATTTTCGATTAAAACACATATTCATAACTAACAAAAGTATCAAAAAAGAAAAACTAACTCTTTGTATATATAAAATTTAACCAGTTATTTAGATAACATATTCAGTTGTCAAATTTATTTAGCTGAAAAAATTGTAAATAAATATATTTATTTTGAAATAGTATTTATCAATATTGAATTAGTTGAAAATCACTTTATATTTCTATGTCCATGCAATATAGATAAGAGAAGCAACTAATTTAATTTCAAATCAATTATTATTTTTTGTTTATAAGGAAATGGTTGTTTTTGTCAAATATAAATAATAAGATACAACATATTGTTTGTCTCTAAATCTAATAAAATTTTTATAACAAAAACTTGCGTATCGCGCGAGTTATATTCTAGTTAGTAAAGACGGACCATTTTGATTTCAACTTGCCATGCAATTACAAAAACAAAATGCCAAATATGTAACAAACAAAATAAATACTAAACTCACACATGATGAAAGATTAATATATTACACAATTGCTATTACAATCTCGAATATTTTTAGTATGTTATACGTAAATAAAAGTTGGAAGAAGACAGAAAAGCCTTTAAAGCGACATAAGGATAAAATCCAAATGTGTATTGACTTTTGTTTTGTATAAGGCATTGACTTACATTTACATAGGTATCAGATTTGTCCCTTTTTTTCTTCAACATTAGGCTGAACAATTTTGTTGTTGTTACAAAAGCATTTTACAAGGGCATACAACTTGAAAAAGAAGCAATAAACCAAACTTTTGTAATAGATGACAAATTTAAAACTTAATCGTATCATTGACCATCAAATTTATGAAACTTTTCAAGACTCCAGCATATAATTAAGTACACGTACGTTATGAATCTAAAAGTATACCACAAACTATCTTTCATCAATTCATTAAATAATTCTGTCGAATTTATGTAGATACGAACATTGATTATCGCAATCTCTAACGTTCAATAATTTCTCATTATGGATGTAAGGTCTCGAATCTCTTCACGAGGATGTGCTGCATGGTCGGTCCAAACAAATTCTTGAGCGCACACATACACACACGTATATATATATTGTTGAAAGCTATATGAATATATCGCACTACAAGAAAACAAGGCATTTTCTGACGGCCGTCGGAAAATCCGTCGGAATTTTATGACGGATGTATGACGGATTTCCGACGGATTGCGTTTTAAAAAAAAAAATTTTAAAAAAACGCATTCCGTCATAAATCTGTCATAAATTTCTGACGGATTTATGACGGATTTAGTTTTTTTTTTTTCTTCAATTTAAATAAAAAAAAGGCAATCCGTCATAAATCCGTCAGAAATTTATGACGGATATCGTATACCGTATACCGTATACCGGATATGAGGTATACGGATACGGTATCCGTCATAAAATTCTGACGGATTTATGACGGAATGCCTTTTTTTATTTAAATTAAAAAAAAAAAAGAATCCGTCATAAAATTCTGACGGATTTATGACGGAATGCCTTTTTTATTTAAATTAAAAAAAAAAGAATCCGTCATAAATCCGTCAGAAATTTATGACGGATATATTTTTTTAATTTAATATTATAGTTTTCTCGGTATAAAATTAGGGTAAAATCCGTCGGAAATCGCATTTTAACAAGTACATCGCATGACATGAACTCTCAAATTAAAATGTCAAATTCTAAACAAAACAAAAACACACATTATTCTACCTCAAAAAACAAGCTTCATTTACACATTCTCTTACAAAAGTTATAATGAAACCAAGTTATTACGTTTTCAGAAGCAATTTAATATAGATGTATGAACAAGAATTAAGATAATTATATGTAATTAACCTATTGAAATATCCAGAAGCAAATTAACCACTCTTCAAAATAAATATTTCAATTTCCAATGAAAAAAGTTATCTTTTTTTATTTTATTTTATACCGAGAAAAATAAAATATTATATATAAAAAATAAATTTGATGTTTTTGTGTATTCTTCTCCAATGGTAAACTTCAAATGAAACTTCAAAATATTATGTGTTTTTACATTTTAGTCCTAAACATTACATATAATTATTTAAAGTTATAAAACTTTTATTTATAAGTAACTAGAACACATATATTATACAAAACTTATATTAATTTATGACGGATTGAGTTTTTTTCTTCAATTTAAATAAAAAAAGGCATTCCGTCATAAATCCGTCGGAAAGTTATGACGGATTTCCGTATTCCCGCCCATTTTAATTAAGCCGATGTGTAGGCGGTAAAAATTAGGGTAAATCCGTCGGATTTACCCTAATTTTATACCCACCCACACATTAAAAATCGCCGCCGGAAAATTCTCCGGTGGAGAATTTTTTTTAAAAAAAAAATTAAAATTTTCCGACGGATTTCCGACGGATACGGTATCCGTACACGGGGATATCCGGTATACGGTTACGGAATCCGTCATAAATCCGTCGGAAACAAATTTCCGACGGATTTTCGACGGTGTTTTTTTTTTTTTTTAATCCGTCATAAATCCGTCATAAATTTCTGACGGATTTATGACGGAACTCAATTTTCGACGAGATAGAACCGACCGTGGAATACCGTCGGAAAAGGGGCTTTTCCGACGGAATTCCGACGGTTTTGGCCGTCAGAAATCACTCTGTTTTCTTGTAGTGTCGTATACTGTCAAAACTATTTTTATTTTGAAGGACTACTGGTAGTAGACGATCAAGATGGTTCATAGGTCGTTTTCTTGCATTAAGTTTTGTCCCCACAATTAAAAATAAAAAAGTTAGAATTTGTAATTTTGTGTAAATAAAAGACAAATGATTCTGCGATAAACTTGTGGCTGCATTATTGGCTGGGCGGTCCTTACAACACACACTCAAGATAAACATAAAACTGTACATCGGTCTTATTCTTCTATGCAATTTGGTCGGTTTTCTTCGGTGGCTATCCCCAAAAAACCGCTAATTATTTAATTTTGGCCATGCCATTTTTTACCATTTCATAAATGCAATGGAGTATATTATTCCAACAATAATTAATTATTTAATTTACTGTTAAGTATATCATCACAGTTAAATTGTTCTGTTAATCATGTCATTAGTTAATGATGCGAGTGGCATAAACGTAGTGGTAAGAAATTGGAACTCTAAATTTGTTGTATTGCCGTTATTTTGAAGCGATAAAGAGATGGTAAAACCTACTTTATTCTATTTTTAGTTTATTTTAATATCTAATAAATAAAATTAAAGTATAATTAAGGAATTAGAACAAATTCTAATTGTGTTTGGTTTGTCATCAAATTCTTAATTGTACCATTTATTATCGTTTTTATTACTCCCTCCGTTTCATTTTATAAGATTTTTTTATTTATTTCACGAGAATTAAGAAAATAATAAATACAAACAAAATTTCATTTAATAATTAACTAAAAATATAACTCAACCAATCATATATAAGACTACGGAATTTGAAAGGACAAAAATATCAAATCACATTAAAATCTGCATAGAAACTAGTAAAACATCTTATAAAATGAAACAAAAATATTTCTCCTAAAAATCTTATATAACGAAACGGAGGGAGTAATAAATTTACAATTGAACAGTATCTTTTGATTAACTGTCATCTTTTACCATTACCTTTTTGTAGCCTCCATAATTCTGTTATTTCTTACTAAATTAATTATATTTTTATTATAAATCTTTTATCCATTTTATGCCATCAATAAGATATTTTATCGCAATCTCTTTAACGTGGAGTCGTACCTTAAATTTTACTTTTCCTCCTATCATTTTCTAACAACTTGCAAGAAGCTTATCAATCATGTACCATGCGTTTGTATTCATAGGCCGGCTCGTCATGATATAAGATGTTGGCGTCACCAATTGCTCATATTTATAAATTATTCTCTTTTCAATTTTCATAAACATATATAATAATTCATTGTTTTTGTCAGTTTGGATGTATATATCTACTACAGTCTATACATCTGTGTAATTTTTCCTTGTGGCATGTAAATTGTCACGAAAAAAATATTATTTTTGTGAATTATTTCGCAATTGTGAAGATGACGAGCATTTATGGAAGCATTTCCTCATTTATAAAACTTGCACAGTCAGTTAGACGAATTGGTAATTCTTGTATATGACGTAACTATTCATAACTCGTCATATGAAGGGATATTTAATATTTGGATGTGGAAAAAAATGTGGTATATGCAAAACAATATATGAAAATGAAATGTGACATGCAAGTGCGTATATATATATAAGATATTAATTAATTTATACATAAAAATACAAACAATTCAGTAAATGCAAAAAGAGCCAAGAAAAAGGGTTGACAACCGCCAAGAAGGCCCAGGCCACGAAATGCATGTGGCTCCCTTATTCCCAATACACTTCAAAAAGATAAATAGACATATTTCTACCCAAAAGTAGAGTCAATGTCATGTATTTTGGTTAGTTCGCAAATTCACACTTTTAGTTTTTACAATGAAAAAAACTTGAATGCAAATACATCCTAATGAAAGTTAAATTTATGAATTATAATATTTTGTAGCAACTTATCTGTTGTTGTGACTAAAGCCTTAAAGAAACTTGCTGCCAAAAAGAAATCTTTCAAAATTTAAAATCATTAGTAAATCATGTTGTCAAAAACACATTTTGAGTATCATAACATCCTCACCAAATTTACATTATAGATTTATTACTCGTTCTCACAGTAAATAGTCTTCACTTATTAGTAACAAGGAAAAAAAACATGAAGAGTGTGTGTGTGTACTTTTAAATTCATAGAGATCATTTTAGTACGTTCATCCAATATAAAAGATTTCATCTAAACATATGTGAAGAGAAACAATTAGCTGAAAAAATAATATGAAGAGAAACAGTATATGTTCTAGATATTTTCCGACTACGTAAGACCTGGACCCAAATAATTACCAATCACGAGAAAAAACTTATATCTAAATATAGTCATGATTCAACAAAAGCAAAATATAAATTAATTAATTATTTAAATTTAGGTTAAAGAAGTCTGTTTTAGGTATAACTAGATACAACATTCTAGTAAGAGATAATTTGAATGTGAAAGATACCACGGGCGCTCCTTGTCATTAGAAACTTATACATCGTCAATAAAGATTTGCAGGGTCAATATATAATAAAGATTGACTAACAATATATTAACTTAAGAATGAAGTTGGCACTGGAATAAATAGATCTCAACGTTCAAAATTATAATTATATATTATCTAACAACACAAAATAGATGACCAATGAGATTGTGTTGATCGGTAACCAAATCAAAATGATGTTTTCGTAAGTGATCGAAATTTTAAAATACACAAGAATGTGTGAAAGATACGATCCGTTTAAAGGGTAAATATTTTAAAAAGGTCGGTCCATGCATGTCATTGGAATCTAGATATATCCCAAAAATTAGATTTAAATAATTGCGATGAAGGAAGGGTGGATTATAATTATGAGAGTGTGACGTACTGATATATTAATTTATTAATAAAGTTGGTGGAATAATGAAATACTAAAGTTCAATCATTTCTTGTAAAAGTAAATTGAATCACCTAACTACAAAAAATAATGACCAATGAAATTGTGTTGATGGGTAACCAAATCCAATTAAATATATTCTAGGAAAAAACGAATCCAATTGGTTGAAGTGTTTGTTTTAGTTAGGACAAGACTTTTGACACTGATCGCATAAGACTTTTAGGGTTTTAATTACTTAACCGATTCTAGTGTCATCTTTCTTAAAACTTTAAAAATCCTTAAATTCTTGTTCTCGAACCCGCTTTTTTTTTTTGGTCAATCTCGAACCCTCATAAGATTTTGTTTTCATATTACAATTGATTTAACCTTCAGTAAATGACGTATGAATTTCCCGCAACTTTTAAAATATTTTCAGCATTTGCTTATATAAATATTAATGTTAAGGGGAGAACGAACGGGATAAACGTATATGGTTTTATTTCATTTTAATTAAAGTATATCGCACTCTTATAATTTGTTTAAGAAAGCACGAGAGCTAGTTGTTCGTTACTCTTTTAGAAAATGCACACAATGAACTATAAGTTTTAAGGTTTTAGATGCTTTAAGAACTTTTAAAATAAATAAATTACTACACAAAACTCAACATATTAAATGATATATAGTTTGTGCATGTGTGTGTGTGTTATTTCAAAAGAAAAAGTTTGAATATCAATAAGTTTAAATTTATGAAACTTGTGGAAACCACTTTAACTGAAAATTCGAGTCATAAAATTACAAAAAAAAAGGAAGATAAATTTAGTTATAATCCTCGCCACCCTACTTGCGACCCTTAGCTAAAAGCCAAATCCATGGAAGACTCGTTTGCATTAAACTATGCCTTAGCTTAATCTTTTCTCAAACTTTCTTAGATATTGACGGGTTCACCTTTAAAAAGCCTTTCAACAGATTTAGTCAATAGATATATAATTTTTTAGAGAATCTATTTACGCTCAATCCAATGAAATTTGTAGTGAATGTGATTCATGCATTCACGGATTTATTTTGAATTAAAACATTTGAGAAAATAAATAAAATAGTTAAAGAAGAAGTTATTAAAACGTAGAGTAAGGTTTCAAAAATCCCTACTCTCGTTTCGTAGAAGCCCCACTACGACCGCCTCCCTTTCATTCATTTCTTCATTTAACTTAATATACTTTTCATTCATTTTTTCTATATTAGACTAAAATATAATTATTTTTTCATTTATTTTTGGGAATTCTATGCTATCTTCTCCCCCTTCCAATGGAAGTAATGAGGAGGTGTTTATAGAATCGAATGATATCTAATCTATATTTTGGGAGTGGATTTTACAGAAACAAGCCGGGAAATTACCTCCAACACATATCTATCTATAATGTAGATCTATCTTAGATAATTTTAATTTCTATCAAAAATTGTTTTGGTAAAATTTAAAAATGTCTTTATTGAATACTAGTAGATGCTATATATGAATATATTTTTGAGAAATGATAGGTTTCTAATATGTGTTATAGAAGTTCAGTTTCTTACTAATTTTAGACACATGGAGAGCGTTTGCCAAAATAAAAAGAGATTTGTTTTGCGTTCATAATTGTAGAAATAATTATATGATGAAGATATGGTGGGCCTAAAATATCATTTAAAATATAACGAAACAAAAAGAGAACGTTCACGAAGCATAAGAAATACACGTAAATAAAATATATTTATGACGAGGGACATAGTAAACGCATACATGATCTTATTATTTAACTAGTAATATAGGCCACCAATGAATGAATACAATAACAGGATTATTGCAAAATATTAAAATTATTCTATTTAAAATTCGATATTTAATTAGTCTACCCATAACAATGAACTATTATGCATCTTTGATCGCTATGCAAATTAGTCAGTTAAGGGAAATATTAGTTACATTTTCGGATTTTGTTTTATAGCAATGGGCGTTATATTCAACACACCTTGTCTTTACATAAAGTTACTGGATCAAAAACCAGAAATAACAATAAAAATTTAGAATAGACTATTTACATATATAAATTATAAATGGAAACCTAATGAAGATTTGAAATATCTTCCAAAATAAATCGTTTACGTGGAGAAATAAACATCAATATAAATGAATTATTCTCTCCATTAATATACATATATATATATATATATATATATTAGAACTAGGGATAATTTATGCAATAATTGATAAAAAAAAAATAGCATACTTTATAATCACCTTTTGGTTTTTGATAACTAAAACATAACATACTATATCATCACCGAAGTTTCATTTTACTTTAGATTTCTATTTTCAACCGAAACCAATATTAGTCAGTTTAAGATTAAGGTAGAGAGTTATAAAATACTTTTTACTAACTTTTATTTATTATATGATATACATTATACATCTAGTAATAAAATCGATTTCTTTTGACCTAACCAACACATTAGTAAACTACGTAATTTTGTATTTTTGTTATTGACGTTTCTATTTGTCCTATCTCATATCCGTAATAACAACATCACAATATATAAGATTTGTAAAAATTATTAGATATTTGTCATTATGAAAGAAAATGAAGTAGAATTGTAGAGCTAAGAGAAAGGTCCAAAGGCACGGCTAAGAAAACCGTGGACAACCTGTCCTCAATTTGACAAGTCTTTGTCTCCTCCTTAACTCTCTTCTTCTTCTCTCTCTGTCTTATTATAGTTTGGTCTCAACTCCTAAAAACGTCGACGTTTCATTCCTCTACAATCTTCTTTGGTTCTTCTCCTCCTCCTCTTATCTCTACCCAACACCACTCAATTTCATCTCTCTCTTTTTGTATAAAAACCAAACAAACCCTTAATCTCTTTCCATCATCATCTTAATCCACATGCATACACATATAGATATATAGTATCTTTTTTTTATATGGCAATTGTATCTTCCACAACAAGCATAACCACGATGAGTAACCAAGTAAACAAAAACAATGAAAAAGGTATAGAAGAAGATGATCAAAGAGGCAGCCACAACGCGAGTCAAGTTCCTAATGATGATGAAGCTGATGATCATGATCATGACATGGTCATGCCTGGATTCAGATTCCATCCCACTGAAGAAGAACTCATAGAGTTTTATCTTCGCCGGAAAGTCGAAGGCAAACGCTTCAATGTAGAACTCATCACTTTCCTCGATCTTTATCGCTATGATCCTTGGGAACTTCCTGGTAAAATATACATTCCACATGTATATATACATAGAAACCATCTCAAACTAGTTACAAATCATATATATATGTACATGTGTTAAGATCTATATATAGATGCATCATACAATTAACTTACTTCTATATCTCTCTTTCTTCTCTTAGACCTATATAACCTTCTTATAGATTATTTCTCCATATCTTTTGACATTTCCTACTCTTTATTTCCTTTAAAAACGGATATGATTTTTTAAAATTTCTGTAACAATGAATTTCCGAAGAATCAACCATTCAATTACTTTATTAAACCTACAAAAATCTCCTGTTAATTAATCTCATCATAACTTCATAAGATATGCACATATATGCCTGTATATATACATAAATTATATGTCTTTTTGATGTTATTTATAAGATTATGTGTGTTTGATGATAGATATGTGTATGTCTATGTAGCGATGGCGGCGATAGGAGAGAAAGAATGGTACTTCTATGTGCCAAGAGATCGGAAGTATAGAAATGGAGATAGACCGAACCGTGTAACGACCTCAGGCTATTGGAAAGCCACCGGAGCTGATCGGATGATTAGATCGGAAACTTCTCGCCCAATTGGATTAAAGAAAACCCTAGTTTTCTATTCTGGTAAAGCTCCTAAAGGCACTCGTACTAGTTGGATTATGAACGAGTATCGTCTCCCTCACCATGAAACCGAGAAATACCAAAAGGTAAGTTTAATTAACTCTATATATCATTCATACATACATACACATATAGATATAACCCTAGGTAAGTTGTGGAGCCTTACAAATTGAAATGAAATTAACCTAGATTGTTTGAATTTGCCTTCTTTTTTAATTTGATTCTTCACTTTTTATTTTTGAAATTGGAATTGATTCGATTAATTAGATCCAAAATGTTTGTCAAATAACTAAATGTAAGGCGGCGTTTGCGCATAAATCCAGAAAATGTTCATGCCATACGCATGAACTCTTTAAATCACTAGCCATGGCCCATATGCATAGTATAAGTCATTAATAGATAGCTACGTACATAGATATATACACACACACAAGTATCACATTCGACATTCACACATCTATATGTATAGCATATATACCTTAATTTCTGAACAGACTTAATTAGTGTCTTCAATTTTATCACATTGTTCCTGCTCTTTCTCACATTCATGTCTTATAATTAAGTTGCCCAACTTTTTTTGAAAAAAAACTTATATATATGAATGCCAATATAATACGAAAACTAAAATCTATGTCTATGTGATGAGATTGTGATGTAGAGTTAATTTGCCCTATAGCCCAAAAAAAAATGAATAACTTATCAACTAGCAAAAACTGCCCTATATATGTGCCACAATTCTTACCACTAGAATTAGGGTAATTGGCTTGTAAATAGGTTATTGATTTTTTTTTGGGGTTATATGGCCAATTAACCCTTGTGATGTATATGATAATGTATGTAGTGGAAGACCGATCGATAAATACAAATATTTTTTCGGTTTGTTCCGTATTATATTTCGTCACTGTATGAAAACTATACAAATTATGTGTAAAGATGTATGCATTAGTTCTTATAAGATAGTTGAAACAAGGCTTGACATAAGTTTACAAATCTAAATTTGTATGTGTTACACATCCATTTGCAATATAGTGAAAATGCTTAATATATATTGATGTCTATGTATTACACATCCAAATTGCACTACAGTGGAAAATACTTGATTAGAGATATAGACAAAATGTATAAAATTAATTCTTGGAAACGGAAAAATGTGTTCATATAATGTATATCTACATATTTGACTAGGACATATCGCCTAGTGGTTTGTGTTAGTATCATCAAATTCGATATTAAAATACTTAATGTAACTCAATGTCTATGTATTACACGCCCAATTTGCATTATAGTGAAAATACTTGATTAGTGATATAGACAAAATCTACGAAATTACCTCTTATGAAGCAAAAAAAAATGTGACCAAGCTAATAAAAAAAAATGTGACCTCTTAGGTAACTGAGTATATATAGCCTAGTGGTTTGTGTTAGTATTGTTAAATTAGTTACAACCCGAGTTCAAACCCATATATTGTTGACAAAATAGTAGTCCACCGATGAAATCTTCATATAATTAAATTTTGTTCTTTTGCCAATAATTTGAAAATAAATTGTCATATAGTACAAAGTCAGATTTACTTAATAGTTAATAATAAGTTCATATTTGTTAATCTATATTGACTTTTATATGTATGTATATCTCAAGTCTCTAATCAGTGTATTCATGTATATGTCTATAGGCTGAAATATCATTGTGCCGAGTGTACAAAAGACCAGGAGTAGAAGATCATCCATCTTTACCACGTTCACTCTCCACAAGACATCATAACCATAACCATAACTCATCATCATCATCTCGCTTGGCCTTAAGACAACAACAGCAACACCATTCATCAACCTCTACTCATTCCGACAACAACCTTAACAACAACAATCTCGAGAAGCTCTCCGCCGAATATTCCGGAGAAGGAAGCACTACAACTACCACAAATAGTAACTCTGACGTTACCATAGCTTTAGCCAACCAGAACATTTATCGTCCAATGCCTTATGACGCAAGCAATACACCGATAATTGCGACTAGTAACCAAGAAGATGATGAAACCGCGATTGTTGATGATCTTCAAAGACTTGTTAATTACCAAATATCTGATGGAGGTAATATCAATCACCAATACTATCAAATCGCTCAACAGTTTCACCATAGTCAACAACAAAATGCAAATGCGTTGCAATTGGTTGCATCGGCAACGCTAACACCTCAAACGCAAGCCGCGTTAGCGATGAACATGATTCCTACAGGGACGATTCCAAACAGTGCTTTGTGGGATATGTGGAACCCGGTGATACCAGAGGGAAACAGCGATCATTATACTAATGTTCCTTTTAAGTGATTTTTAATTAGGTTTTGAATATTACCAAAGTAATTAATTATGCTGCTCTCGTTATATATGCTAAACCAAGTAATCAGATTCAGATATAGCTAGAGACTTTGATTGATTCTTGCGATTTATGTAATGGAACTGATTCTGTGATCTATATATATAATCAATTATAAGTACAATATAGTTTTATGCTATGTCCAATATTGTTTCTAATTTTTAGCATCCCATGGGATGTGAATATGAAGTTATTAACCATGGCTAATGTATATCCAACCATTTTCATCGATTGCAATATAAGTAATACTAAGAAATGTGATCCAATAGCCGAATCACAGATAAGTAATATATATACCTATATTCAATATAATTTTTTATATATACGAACAAACCGCAACGACAAAAAAATAAAACTTGTTAAAAATACCAAAATGTTTCAAATTTTTAATATGTTTTGCCAACAAATCAGACCCAAGCAAAATAGACTCATTTTAAAATTCAAAAATTTGAAAAAATGATATTTTCTGTTGTTTATTTATCAATTCATTTGGGAATGTCTCGTTACATAAAAGATCCAAGGTGTTAAACTTGTTTATATTTGAGAATTTGGAGATAAACAATCCCTTAACTTTTAATCATTCAACAACTGATGATGAGACAGAACCATGTAAAGACATTAGCTAGTTTTGTCTTCACAAAGATAAAAGTTAGGGTTTGACAAAATAAAATGTAGGAAGAGCAATGTAGTAAAAGCAGTTGGTCCCGTAACTTTTAAGATATGACAAGCATGAATAAGTATAACTGAGCTATTGATAAATAAATTTGTGTTCACTTACGTACACATATAATTTTATTCTCTTAATTAAAAAACTCCAATTCGAACTTTAAATCCACAAACGTAAATCATGTTTTTTGAAGCGCACTAGTAAATCAAATAGGCTTTAAAACAATATTCCTCCACGTACGTAATTATAGTATAGCAAAGCGCATTTGTCTGTTTTATTACTTGAAAGATGTATTTACGTAATTAGAGTCCGTGGACTAGATCGCATCACTTTTAATTTTGACACAAATTGACTAGAATAATGTTCCCTAAACGTACCTAGCTAGTGCTAGTGCAACCTACTGATCAACATAATCTAATCCAGAAACATGAATCAAGTCGATTTTAAACATTTGCTGACACATTTAAGGAAACAAATTATAACTTGTATCTAGATAATAATCATGAGAATTCAAAACTTCCAAATCTCATTCCCCCTAGTTTGCCACAAAAGCCCATTACTCGTTATTGGGCTAAACAAGCCATTTCTTCACAATCCAAGTAAAACTGGGCTGCAATTTTAGTTTTGTTTAAGCTCTAGAAATTGAAGGTTTGATTTCGGTTTAGATAATCTTACATTTCACTTTCTGTTCTCGGTTTAAATTCAGTCTAAATTTTTTACTAGAACCAAAAAAGTTAAATCGATAACCAAATAAATCCTATATATATTATCTGAGAAGCATTTTGGGAGCACTTTGCTTAGGTGTCATCACCATAATTTTTCTCCTCTTTATTTTTATTTATTTATTTCATTCTCTTATATTCATTACCAAACACATTTAATTCCAAATATACTTATTTTGATTACTATAATTCTAATTGTCAAACACATTGAATCTTCCTAAACTTGCCAAAATTAAAATATTTTGAAATTTTCAACTTGCCAAAATTAAAATATTTCAAAATTATAGATTTAAATCATAGAATTAAATGTGAACACAAATTTAACATATACACCAAAATAAAAAAAATTTGATTTAAAATAGAAAAGAACAATTTATTATCTTTTGAAATTTTCATATATTTTTTTACATGTGTTGTATTGTTTGACAAGTACATGTTTTTAATTTTTCTTAAATACACCTTCCTACAAGTAAATAATTATCAATGAAATTTATTGGTTTAATTATTTCATTGGTGAAACACATTTGTATATAAAATAATCGCAAAATTAAAATATATAAAATGGATTTTAGAATATGGCGGATAATTTTCTAGTTAGGCACAGAAAAAGAAATGAAAAAATTGGGAAAAAAGTAGGATTTGTAGACCGGAATAAAATAATTGAATACTAAATTAAATATATAAATACTCATGTTGTCTTTTATTATATAAGTGTCTTTGATCGTTTTCCTTTTTTTTTTTTTTTTTAATTCGTTTTAGGGTTTCTAGCTCTGCTCTTTTTCTCTATTTCTCAATTTCCCCAAATTAATAAATCTTCTCCAAGAGAGATTTATAAATTCCATTTTCCCTAAATCCGAAACCCAAAACTGAAAGTTTCTTCCTTTCTGGGTTTTCTTCCAAACCATTCATCCCCGGATTTTGATTTTCACCGGAAAACTCACCTTCGCCGGCGATTGTGAAAGCTAATTCATTCTCCGGCGGACATCGAAAATGGAAGGAATCACTCATCCTATACCTCGAACTGTCGAAGAAGTCTATAGCGACTTCAGAGGTAGACGAGCTGGTCTGATTAAAGCTCTCACAAACGGTGCGTTTTTTTGGGTCTTCTTCTCTCTGTTTCGATTCTATGTAGATTTACAATTTTTAAACATTTTGGGTTTTGTTCCAAAATTAAAAAACCATACTTTTATGAGATTTAACGATTGTTTTTGTGTGTTTCTAATGCAGATATGGTGAAATTTTACCAAACGTGTGATCCTGGTGAGTTATATTTCTTCAATCAGTATTAAATATTCTTGCTTTTTTTTTTAGTTTTGTTCACTACTAGTGGGAATGTTTTAGTGAGATTTGTATGTTTGTAGTCTCAGTTCATGAAATTTGTTCACTGATGAATGGTTTCTCTAGATTTCCATGTGTTTTGTTCTCTGTTTGAATCTTTTAGGAGACTTTGATTTGTTAATTATGAGTGTTTACATGTTTGATTGTGCTCTGTTTGGTAATTTTGAGGTGTTTTTTTTATTTGTTTATGCAGAGAAGGAGAATTTGTGTCTCTATGGACTTCCGAATGAGACATGGGAAGTTAATCTTCCGGTCGAGGAAGTTCCTCCCGAGCTTCCTGAGCCGGCGTTAGGCATCAATTTCGCGAGAGACGGAATGCAAGAGAAAGATTGGGTATCTTTGGTCGCGGTTCATAGTGATTCGTGGCTGCTTTCTGTTGCGTTTTACTTTGGTGCTCGGTTCGGATTTGGTAAGAACGAAAGGTAATAATCTTTCTTAGCTCTAGTCTCTTGAGTGTTGGATATCAAATGTGATAATACTGCCGGTACTCTTGAGTGGTAAGGCGGTTACCTTATAACGACCGTTCTAGCCTCCTCTTGTCTTTTCTTAGTGCTGATCTTGTTCAATGGCTTGGTTCTGTTAAAACTTTCTTTGCAAGTGGTTTTCAGTGAAGTAATTGAAGTGATTTGTGCCTCTAATTCTGATTAGTATTTCTCATGTTAGTCTAGTGGAGGATCATGTAATTAGCTTATTGCACTGGATTGTAGGTTTGTTTATGGTTCAGCAACCATTGCTGAATCGTTTAGCTGAGAACTAACATGTTAAAAAGAACTTAGGTAGAATGATTTGGTGATTCTGGATTTGTCTAGGGTTGTGTATCAAACTCTATGTATGTGTAGTTCTTTTGGTAGATTGAATAAAAAGAGCTTTACAGGTTTGGGATCTCGTAAAATTCTTCTTTGGAAGTAAGTTTGATAAAGCAATTTTGTTATCACTCCGTTGTCAAGTTTATGCGATGAACTGATTCTTTTTCAGGAAGAGGCTTTTCCAGATGATAAACGAGCTACCAACCATTTTCGAGGTTGTGACCGGCAATGCAAAGCAATCCAAGGATCTATCTGCTCTCAACAATAGCAAAACCAAATCTAGCGGCGTTAAGGTAACTTCCGTTTCTCTCTTTTCTCTCTTTTTGTGTTTCTTTATCTTTGCTCAATTGTAATCTCTTTGGAATCAGTCTCGCCAATCGGAATCTCTCACAAAGGTTTCGAAGATGTCATCATCACCACCGCCAAAAGAAGAAGACGATAGTGAAGACGAGGACGAAGACGATGATGAACAAGGAGCGGTTTGTGGCGCTTGTGGTGACAGTTACGGTACAGACGAGTTTTGGATTTGCTGCGATGCGTGTGAGAAATGGTTCCATGGGAAATGTGTGAAGATAACACCAGCAAAAGCAGAACACATCAAGCAGTACAAATGCCCAAGTTGCAGTAACAAGAGAGCTAGACAATGATAAAAAAGAGTTAGGAGGAAACTGTGAAACAAGGAGAAGAAGTTTATTGAACAAACAAAAATGTCAGAAAATGAGTTTTTAGAAGATGTAAGAAGGTAAAAAAAAAAAAAAAAACGTTTTTTTATTGCTTAGTCTTTTTATTATGGGATTTGAGAGTATTTACAATTCGTGATGGTTTTTTTTTTATTTTGGATTTTTCGGTGTTAATGTCAATGCTACTACTACTACTAATTTGTTTGGTCTGTTTAATTTTTTTTTTAGTTCTGATTAGTAATTTGCGAAAACTCATGAAATTATTATCTGTTTTTAAAATAATGTCAACTTTCATCACGTAATCTACATTCGTTTATTGTTTTTATTCATTGTTAATTATTGATGAAAGTCTCCTCAGATTGTTATTTGATTAGGCCCATTTAAGCCCAATATTAGGACAAGGATTTGTGTTTGAGTTGGTTTTTCTTGTGCCAACTTACACAAAATACAATTTATTTATTTTTGGCTAAATAACAAGTTAATATAATCTTCACTTCATCTGCCAGAATGAGTAATTTTCACTAAGCTCATACATTTTTGATCGGATAACCCGAACCTATATGTATTCGATCTAAATTATCCGAATTGTTTGGGTAAGAATAATTAAAATTATCTGTCTAGATCAAAGATAAATTGGAAGGGTCAGGTAATTATTCAAGGTACTTGAATTACTCATTTGAGTAAGAATTTTTTAAAATTTAACAAATAAAATTTATAAGCTTTTAAATTACTCTGAATAATCAAAACATTATCCCAAAGTTTCTAAATACTATCCAAAATATCTTTTTAAAAATATGTTTCAAGATTATACGCAATTTTCATTTGGAGTTGTGATTTCAAATTACCCGTTTAGCTACTGAATTACTGATTTAAAGTATTCAAATCACCCTTACCCTATCTATTACCCACATTATTTGATTCAGTTTTCTTAAGGATATATATATACTTCGAATAATAATTTTTGAAACCCTTAAAACCGTTACCCGATCCTGCCCGCTATTATCGACCTTTTACCCCGTAATATGCAAGCCTAATTTTGCAGTCCTAATATGCAAGCGTTTACTAGACTAGATTTTCTATAATACAAACTAAAAAACTGGGTTTTCTTTAATATGATTTGCTTGTTCCTTTAGTTGACTAGATTTTCTTTGATAAGGGTTTTATCATGTCACAAAACTGATGAATAGATGTATATAAAAAAAAAAAAACTGATGAATAGATTGGACCATTATCAAAACACATGAAGTTAAGGACTATAATATATATGGTCCCTAGGGATTTATAGGGTCCTTCCAATATCTAACAAAACAATTGCATGTGTTTTTTGGCCTTTTGTTACTATGCAATTATAAATGTATTATTAAAGAATCCAGCCTATAAGGTTATAACTATAACGTTTTTAGCAAAATCACTGGATCGATCAATGTTTGTCGGAAAAAAAGTATTATGCTTTTGAAGTACAATATTTAAGTGGAACTCTCGGATCGATCAATGTTCAACCAATGGTTATCGTCATATACACATCTTATGTGTGTTGTGGATATATGTTTGGTGATACTATTCAAAGCAGGATCATTGGATCGAACAATGTTCAACCAACTCATTCTCTTTTAATGCTTAAGTTA
Organism: Draba incana; assembly: GCA_963576765.1. NCBI lineage: Eukaryota > Viridiplantae > Streptophyta > Magnoliopsida > Brassicales > Brassicaceae > Draba > Draba incana. Next base: position 33,888,076 of record OY755216.1, on the reverse strand, counting down.
AAGCCAATATTAATTCTGTTTTTTTTAGGTTATAATTTGAAAAGACAAGACATATATAGTTGTATAAAATATATTTTAATATTAAATCACCATATTATTTATAATTTTTCCACTTTCAGTTTACTAATTTAAACTCATATTCTATCAAAAAGCTTGGATTCTACGAAAAATAGAGTTTCTTTTTTTTTTAATCGAGCCAAAAAAAAAGTTTAATCTGACTAAATCTTGTTCCAATTTGGTATATAGATAAAACAAAATATAATTAAAAACCATGAGCATTATACTCAAAAACTTATTATGTGTTTTACTCAATGTGTTCCACTATAAGATTTGTCTATTCGAATAGTGAAATTATTATTTTCTATCTTTCGAAATTGTAAGTAAGATGTATCTACTTTATGTGTGGATAGGCAAAAAAAATAATCATACATAGGCTTGATAAGAAAAAGATGACGAGTCTCCATTGTCCAAATCCCATATTTTAGGATAGTCAAAAGTGTGGGATCTATGCTTGGGCAAGTGATTGAGGAGCCACACATTACAGAGCCGATCTTCAAGACTGATAAACCAGCTCAGGTTTGGGTTCATATAGAGTTTGATGTTGATGATGAGATTACTTTAGCACGGAAGGTAGAAATTATGAAAGATGAGGAACCAGTAGAATTAGAATTCAAGTGGCAAGGATTGCAAAAATTCTGTACTACTTGTGGAAGCCTAAAGCATGGATATGAGAAATGTCCAAAAGCAAATAGGCTATCAGAAACTGCAGAAGCTTTAATGGTGATAGGAAACAATCCATATGTGACTGCAAAGGAAAGGCTCATTGCTATTGAGGGAATCAATACGGGTCAAGAGATTGGTGAATCTTCTGGTCTCTCACCATCTTTTCCTCCGATGCTAGCTCCACTCTCATCTTTGCTTACTAGCGCAGAACAAATACCAGTGATTACACAACATCAAGAGCCAGTGGAAGTTGGAGGCCAAGGAACGAAAAGAAAGATGGATGCAGTCCAGGAGCAAGTGGGGAAGAAGTCAAAAGGAATTGAGACTGCAGAAGTAAGTCGGAATCAAGGAGAACAGGAGGACACATCTGCCATACCTACTGATGATGTATCAAAGGGCTTGGTGGTTGCCTTAAAACCACCACAGAACCAATGAGGCTTTTTCACCTGAATTGTCAAGGTATGGGGAACACTTTGACAATTCAGTATCTTATTGATGTTAGGAAGTCTTATAAACCTGACATCATGTTCCTCATAGAGACTAAGAACGATAATAATGTTGTAGAAAACCTATGTAAAGATCTAGGATATGCCCATTCTTTTGTTCTTCCGGCTAATGGGCTTAGCGGCGGTTTAGCTATTTTTTGGGATTCTCACATCCAGCTAAATCTAAGGTCTCCCCTTTCCTTGTATAATAATGACATGTATATTATGGATGGTGATAAATGCTTTTGTTTGACTTATGTCTATGGGAATCCTGTTTTGAAGTTACGGAATGAGCAATGGCAAAAAATGATTGAAAGAGTTTATGAAGGTTACTATGATAATATTCCTCGTTTGGTCCTTGGGGATTTTAATGATATAAAGCATACTTACGAAAAGGAAGGAGGCGCCTGTAGATCAGAGATCTCCTTTGAAAATTTTCGTAGAATGATTCATCTCTCAGGTTTGCAGGATGTAAAGACTTTTGGTGGGCCTTACACTTGGGTAGGGGAAAGACATAAGCACACTTTCAGAACTAGAATCGATCGTATCATGGGAACTCCAGATTGGTTTCATCTTTATCCAAGGGCTTTCGTGCAATCCTTGCCATGGCATTACTCGGATCATAAGGCTTTGCTGCTTTATACTGAGATTGATAATTGGAAAGGGCGTAAGATGTTCAGGTATGATAATAGATGGAAATATAAAGATGGTTTTCAAGATGATGTTAAGAAAATCTGGCTTGAGCAATGTCAACAGGTGCCAAGTAATCATTTTAGCCAAGCTTTGGAACTATGCCGTAAAGGATTAGCTAAATGGAGAAGTCAACATGTTTCAAATTCAAAGAAGGTTATTAACGACCTAAGTAAGGCCATCCAGCAAGTGTATGAGGTAAATCCTATTGATTATAATGCTCTTGGGACTCTCAAATCAAATCTTGTTCAGGCGTACAAACTAAAAGAGGAGTATTGGCGGATTAAAAGTAGACTTTTATGGCTAAAGACAGGAGATAAAAACACGAAATATTTCCATGCTAAAACAATGCAAAGAAGAGCTCATAACAGGATTGTTGCTTTATATACTGCCTCTAGAGATCTCTGCACAACTAAGGAAGGAATAACTAAGATTGTAACTGATTACTTCTCTGAGTTATTCTCATCACATGTTGATGGAGATGTTGAAGCTTTCCTGAATCATATCCAGCCAAGAGTTACAGATTCTATGAATCAAATGCTTACAAAGGCTGTCACTGAATCAGAGATTTCCAAGGCAGTTCAACACATGAATATTGACAAGGCGCCTGGTCCGGATGGTCTTATTGCTGGATTTTTTAAGGATCATTGGTCTACCATTAAGGCAAAGGTGATCAATTTCATTTAAAACTTTCTAGAAAATGAGGAATTTGATATAAATCTGAATCATACCCATATTTGTTTGATTCCTAAAGTTGAATCACCTTTGGAAGTTAAAGATTTCAGACCAATCAGCTTAACCAATGTTGCTTATAAGATTCTCTCAAAGGTTTTAGCTGAAAGATTAAAATCCATTCTTCACAAGATTATTTCTGAAAATCAGAGTGCATTTATTCCAGGTAGGCTTATCACTGACAATGTTCTTATTGCTCATGAAATGATGTACTCTATGCATACGAGGAAGCTAAAAGATTCATACATGGCTCTCAAATTAGATATTGCAAAAGCGTTTGATAAGGTGGAGTGGAGCTACTTGGAATCTATCATGAGGAAATTGGGTTTTGCGGATAAATGGTGTAGGTGGATAATGAAATGTGTTACAACAGTTTCATATTATGTGCTTCTAAATGGAGTTCCAACGGAAAAGATTTATCCAAACCGAGGATTACGTCAAGGTGATCCCATTTCACCTTATCTTTACCTTTTGTGCACTGAAGGTTTATCTTATGTGATTAACCATGCTGCATTAAAAGGAGATATCACGGGTTTTCAGGTGAGTAAAGGAGCTCCAAGGATTACTCATATGTTCTTTGCTGATGATTCGTTGTTGTTTTGCAAAGCGAATATCCAGGAGTGCCAGAATATCTTGGAGATCTTCAGACACTATAAGGCTGTCTCAGGACAGGAAGTTAATTTCCTTAAATCTGATGTCGTCTTTAGCAAAGGTACTGATCACAATCTTAAGGCTCATATTCAAGAATTGACTGGAATTCAGTAAGATTGGAGGATTTGGAAAGTATTTAGGTCTTGCTGAATACATTGGCAGAAATAAGAGTGACACTTTCTCCTATTTAATTCAGAGAGTTGTAAGCAAAATGGAGAATTGGTACTCTAGACTTTTATCTCCGGCAGGAAAGGAGGTGCTTATTAAATCAGTTGTCACAGCCCTGCCAACTTATAGTATGTCTTGTTTCTTACTTCCAAAACAGCTTATTCAGAGAATTACAGCAGCAATTAGACGATTTTGGTGGTCATCGCATCAAGATAAGTCTAAAATTAGCTGGATATCATGGGAGAAAATTACAGAACATAAAGATCATGGGGGTTTGGGAATCAGAGATTTGAAAGATTTTAACATAGCTTTGTTAGCAAAGCAAAGTTGGAGAATGATTCAAGAACCAAACTCACTCTTATCAAGAGTTTATAAGGCTAAGTATTTTCCCAAAGCAACCTTGCTGGAGGCCACTCAAAAATGGGCTTCAAGTTATGCTTGGAGAAGCATACTTCAAGGCAATAAGTTGCTTAAAAAGGGAATTAGATGGAATGTAGGAAATGGCGAGAGGATTCATGTCTGGTCGGATTTTTGGTTACCTAGTACTCACTCAAAACCAGCTACAAGTCATGCAAATTTCATAGATCCCCATCTGGTTGTCAAAGATCTTTTTGTTAAAGGTACTACACAATGGGATGATCAAGCACTAGAGGTTCTTTTCAATCCAATGGATGTTTCTTTGATAAAAAGATTGAGGCCATCCCTTACAGGTGCGCAAGACTGTATTACTTGGCTCCATACAAAACATGGGTAGTATTCTGTCAAATCAGGATACGACTTACTTCAGAGTCTCAAAGGACAGTCTTCCTCAAGTGTATCAGACGTATTTAAGGGTTTATGGAGGCAAGATTTGCCACCAAAAATAAAACATTTTTGGTGGCGAGTGAATCATGATGCTTTGCCTGTTGGAGTTAAACTTAAACAAAGAAAGATTCTCAAAGATGATATCTGTCAGCTGTGTGGGGAAGCAGAAGAAACAATAATGCATATGTTGTTCACATGTCGAATTAGTAGAGAAATTTGGGACATATCACCTGTGCAAGTACATGTGAGGCATGAGCAGTCAGATATAAAAGATTATTACAAAGCTTCAGCAAGTCTTAACCAGGTTTTCCCCAACCAATATCTTCTTTATCATTTTATAGGTTGGCGAATATGAAAGATGAGAAATGATTTTATTTTCAATGCAAGAAAAAGGCACATACCATAGATAGTTCAAAAAGCACTCATGGATTTAGATTTGTGGCAGCAATCAAAATATCATCTTCCTATGAATAGTGATTCAATTCGGAGCAATATGAGGTTAGAAATTCCACAAACGGTGGAGCAGGTTTTACAAAATGAAAGGTTTGGATGTTGTTTTGTTGATGCATCATGGATTTCTGCTTCAAGTGTAGCTGGATTAGGTTGGGCTCTTTATGATGGGAACTAGAAATTGATTTTGACGGGTTCATGCTCAATCCATTCCATTAATTCCTCAAGGGAATCAGAAGTAGAGGCCTTGAGAACAGCGGTAATGGATGTTAGAAGACTTGGCTTTACCAATATTACTTTCTTTGGAGATTTGCAAGAACTTTATGGAATGCTTCACCGTATTTATGCAAGAGAGGTAACAGAAGGAATGATCTCTCATCCTTATGTTATTCAACTATATGACATCCTCTCTACGGCACAAGTTGGAGGTTTTACTTTCAAACAGATTTCTAGGAAGTCGAACTTACTAGCGGATAATTTAGCTAAGTCGGCAAGGTTAACGTCTCAAGGTCATGTTGTAAAATGGATGTTGTAATTGAGTTAAATCATTAATGAAAGATTCAGACGTCAAAAAAAAAAAAAGAGGATGTTATGAAAAAAGTACTCCCTCCGTTTGTTTATAACTGATGTTTTAGGCTTCTACACACATATTAAGAAATCATTAAATTTATCTTGTTTTTTGAAATAAAACAATACTTTTTATCTATCTAATACATTTCAACCAATAAAAAATTAATCTGCAGAATTTAAAGAGTCAAAAACATAAAAAAATCAATTAACGGTGCATTAGAAAGCGAAAACATCACTTATTTGTAAACAAAAAATAAATCATAAAACATCAATTATAAACAAACGGAGGGAGTATATGATATTTAATTTAACGTAAAATTACGGCGCATTATCCTTGTAGAGTTGACAAAAAGGGAAATATTGTTATAATTAGATTGCAATAATTGGAGTTTAAGTGATGGTTTAGGAGTGGTGAAATTGCATTGCGTCCACATGATTTTCCATTCCATCATTTTCTTTTGACTTTCTTATAAGATTGACCAAATCATTGAAATGTTGCTCTAATATTTTTTCGTGAATTGGTCATGTAATTAATTACAGTATATAATTCAAACAGAATTTCTGTTGTAATATACTACTCTCCGTTTTTATTTAGTTGATGTTCCAAAAAAAAAATTTGTTTTTAAAAGATTGATTTTTTACTTTTTAATGAAAGTATAATGGTGAGTTGTAGACTAAGACATATTTATAGATTTTATTGGATTACTATTGGTTTAAAGTTATGGAAAATTGTTTATCAAAAAAAATAAGACATTTATAATTAATCATTAGTGTGTTTTCATAATATTTGTGAAAACTCTAAAAAATCAAACAAATAAAAACGGAGGGAGTAATATATTGGACTATATATTATGGAAGTTTTACGTTTTGAAATTTGTTTTTAAAATAAACCATCACCGTCCATATATGCACGTAGATAGCATGAATTATGAAGCTGGGTACTTGATGATAGCAACAACTGTAATCATAAAAAAATTGAAATCAATAATATATTTATAGCAACAAATAGTCATGTGAACTTTCTTCAGCGTATCTAACGGACACAAACATTAAAACAGCTAACACATTGAGATTTTTACAGTTAAGACATTCGTCACGGAATGTGAACATTAAAATGTGGATTAAAAGTTGTGAACAAATAAAGAAGACATTAGTCACGGCAATTATTTAGGCTTTTATTGTCTCATAAAGTAATTTGGTGAGATTCATAGTTATAGAATTTTCTTTGGTCCATATCGTAATGCAATAAGCGGTACAAAACAAACTAGCCAACAACAAAAACAAGTATAAACAGTATAAAATCAATTGGCAAAAGAAAAAAAAAACTATATATGGAACGTATACAAAAAAACAAATTCGAATCTCCTCAAATGATTTAGAAACAAACTTGTAACCACTCGTCAAACTAACTAATCGCAGCAATTCTTATTTTTTACACTGAGTGAACAATGTTGTTGAGTTCCTAACGTAAATTTTTCTAAGTGTAAGTTTTGTTACGGTTCTATTCATGTCTTACTATCTTTTAAATTTCAAAATGAGAAAATTAGCTTAGAGTCCATCTTTCAGTCATGCATTCTTTAAAATTAGCTTTCAACGTCGGAGAAGTGTTCCCTTCAAAACTTTGAATTTGCCAAAATCTACATTTAGGTGGTTTTGGTGAATATTTCATTCATACATTCAGATTTTCAGTTTTATAATTTGTTTTTTGGTTAACCCGGAGAATCTTAGGCTTCATCCATACTAATGTATATAGAGCATGTGAAAGTTTAGATTTTCTTACTATTTAAAAGCGCTTACTCTACTCAACAATGATTGAAATCGTAGTAGGAAGACTCGACCATTGGTCGCTCGACTAATAAGAGATCATCCTAAATTGATTCTATTTTATACCATTCTATTTCTGTTTTATGAATTCTGAACCCTTTTGTAAAACAAAAATCACAAAAACATATAGACATTGTTTTTTTTTTCGTTTTAAGTTCTTAGAGCTAGTTAAGGGTGGTGACTTGACAACACCAACTATTACAAACCAAAATATCTCTTTATGAAGTTTATCTTATATCCAATTCAGTGGTTAATTGTTGAGAACTTCTGTTTCTCATGATTCAACAATTCAATAACAAATCATCCAAATATTAGCATATAAGTACATAATGATAATCTTGCAAAGAAAAAGAATACAATGAATAAAAAAAATATCTATTTGAAAATCATAATCATCCACAAAAAAAGTAAGTGACATTTTTCTTTTAAAGATGTACTATTTTGTTTGTTATGTAATATGAACCAATAATAATTTTTGAAGTTCAAGGATTTTGACGTGGTGTAAAACACATTAGTTATATAATTCTAACTAACTCGATAGCAAATATTTCTAGATAATTTTAGCAAAAAAAAAAATATTTGTAGATAATATAGATAGAAAATGAAATAGCTCATTTACAGCTTCATTGTACGAGAAATATAAAAGAAGGGAGAAAACTTTAAACCAACACCAAGATTAGTAATACTTTTAATTAAAACATAAAATGGGAAATAAGGAGAAATGCCTAATATGTACAAACGTACTGTATCGGATCTAATATTATTTCGTGAATTGGTCATGTAATTAATTACAGTATATTATTCAAACAGAACTTCTGTTGTAATATACTAAAATATATTGGACGATATATTATGGAAGTTTTGCGTTTTGAAAAATGTTTTTTAAATAAACCATCACCGTCCATGCACGTAGATATCATGAATTATGAAGCTGGGTACCTGATGCTAGCAACAACTGTAATCATAAAAAAAAAATTGAAATCAATAATATACTTATGGCAACAAATAGTCATGTGATTTTATCCATTTAAATCACTTTCTTCAGCGTATCTAACGGACACAAACATTAAAACAGCTGACAAATTGAGAATTTTACAGTTAAGACATTCGTCACGGAATGTGAACATTAAAATGTGGATTAAAAGTTGTGAACAAATAAAGAAGACATTAGTCACGGCAATTATTTAGGCTTTTATTGTCTCATACAGTAATTTGGTGAGATTCATAGTTATAGAATTTTCTTTGGTCCATATCGTAATGAAATAAACGGTACAAAACAAACTAGCCAACAACAAAAACAAGTATAAACAGTATAAAATCAATTGATATGGAACGTATACAAAAAAAATATTCGAATCTCCTCAAACTATTTAGAAACAAACTTGTAACCACTCGTCAAACTAACTGATCGCATCAATTCTTATTTTTTACACTGGGTGAACAATGTTGTTGAGTTCGTAACGTATACTTTCCTAGGTGTAAGTTTTGTTACGGTTCTATTCTATTCATGTCTTACTATCTTTTAAATGTCAAAATGAGAAAATTAGCTTAGAGTCCATCTTTCAGTCATGCATTCTTTAAAATTAGCCTTTCAACGTCGGAGAAGTGTTCCCTTCAAACTTTGAATTTCCCAAAAACTAAATTTATGTGGTTTTTGGTGAATATTTCATTCACACATTCAGATTTTCAGTTTTATAATTTGTTTTTTGGTTAACCCGGAGAATCTTAGGCTTCATCCATACTAATGTATATAGAGCATGTGAAAGTTTAGATTTTCTTACTATTTAAAAGCGTTTACTCTACTCAACAATGGTTCAAATCGTAGTAAGAAGACTCGATCATTGGTCGTTCGACTAATAAGATAAAATTCATTTATCACTAGATCATCCTAAATTGATTCCATTTTATACCATTCTATTTCTGTTTTATGAATTCTGAACCATTTTGTAAAACAAAAATTAAAAAAACATATAGACATTGTTTTTTTCCGTTCTAAGTTCTTAGAGCTAGTTAAGGGTGGTGACTTGACAACACCAAATATAACAAACCAAAATATCTCTTTATGAAGTTTATCTAATATCCAATTCAGTGGTTAATTGTTGAGAACTTCTCTGTTTCTCATGATTCAACAATTCAATAACAAATCATCCAAATATTAGCATATAAGTACATAATAATAATCTTGCAAAGAAAAATAATACAATGGATAAAAATCTATTTGAAAATCATAATCATGAAAAAAAAAAAAAAAATCATAATCATGATTCATGCACAAAAAAGTAAGTGATATTTTTCTTTCAAAGATGTATTATTTTGTTTGTTATGTAATATGAACGAATAATAATTTTTGAAGTTCAAGGGTTTTGACGTGTTGTAAAACACATGAGTTATATAGTTCTAAATTTCTAACTAATTCAATAGCAAATGTATTCTAGATATAATATAGATAGAAAATGAAATAGCTCATTTAAAGCTTCATTGTACGAGAAATATAAAAGGAGGGAGAAAACTTTAAACCAACACCAAGATTAGTAATATTTTAATTAAATCATAAAAATGGGAAAGAAGGAGTCAAGGAGAAATGCCTATTTGAGTAGCTCTATAGATTACTTAATTACAAAGTTCTCGTTACATTCATATTTATACTCATCAACTTATACTGAAACCTTACACACATGAATTTATGAACTTGTTATGGGTCACTAATATCAGGATGCTCTAAAAAATTTTTTTATATAAATGTTTTTGTATTTACGTTACATGGAAAATATTTTACTGTTTCACATCATAACAATTTTTTTAAAAAGAAGAAATATATTTCCCTAGATTTTGTATAAGAAACATAGTTATAATGTAAGAGTTCTTTTTCTTCTGGCTAAATTTATTTTGTAGTATTTCACTATTCATCTAGGTCTCATCTACAAAATTATTTACTGACACCTTTTCTTTAGGAAAATGCACGACGCATGCTTTAGACAGGACAACATTAGACAAGCCTTGACCAGACTCGACCCAAGGTTAAAAAAAAAAATCCACCCTTCCTTTGAGAGTTTATTACAGTTTTACTTTCCCAAAAATAAAAATGACATTTTAAATACTAATTAAAAAATCATTGGAATTTTAAAATTGAAATTTATTCTCTATTTCTCTGTCTTTCTCCTTTCATACTCTCTCTTTGCGCAGTCGCAGGCCAACTCCAGTTTTCAGAACTCGAGATTCATCGTTTTTTTCCCCCAGCTCCGGCGATGTATAAGCCATAGTCGTTGCAGCTCCGGCGAGAATTAAGTAGACTATATACAGGTTTCTTTCGTACTCTTCGTTGATTCTGGATCTATTGTTTTGAATTTTTGTTCACTTTGACCGTTTCCATGGCGATTTTCCGATAGTTTTTTTTGATTATATGCTTGAACATGCGAACAGTTTCCGAAATGCCGTTACGAATTTGAGAGGAGGAAATCGCGAGGAAGCTTTTTGAGTGTGTTTGTTTTTCGAAGATTTAGGAGAAATGTCGAATTCGAGAGTTTCGGATCTGAGGAAATTGCATTTGAAGAGAGAGATGACTCAAATCCGAAAAGCTGGCCGTGTTTTACGCGATCCAGGTACGACTTCCTCTTGGAAATCTCCTCTCGATTCATCTAGATCCGTTACGGCGGTTGTGGAAACTCCGGCGAGCAGAAACGGTGGGAGTTCGGGTCAGATTCGAGGAGAGAGTAGTAGTAATCGAACGATTGGGATTGGGATTGGGAATGGGAAAGAGAAGAAAGTGTTCTTATATAACTGGAAAACTCAGAAATCTTCAAGCGAGAAAAGCGGATTAGCTAAAAATGGTAAGGAAGAAGAAGAAGATGCTTCTTCGTGGACTCAAGCTAGTGTCAATGATAATTACGTTGTTGATGATGATGATGAAGTGAGTGATGCGAGAAAAGGTGGAGATTCGAAGAGTGATTCATATCTTGGGGAAAATCAATCGTCTTCGATGATTTTCCGATGCAGAGATACGAATCACGCGTCGCCGAGTGTGTCGAAGATCAGAAAGAGCAATGTTCGTAGCAAGAAGAAGAGTACTCGTTTGGATTTTTTGTCAAAGTATCAACCTGGAGATGAGATTATCCCTAGAAAATCAGGTTTAGCTTTAAGGAGAGGTGAATTATCAGACGATACCGAGGAATTTAGCAACTCGGAGGATCTAAGGAAGGCGTCGCCTTTGCTTTTGAAGCTTAAGCAGAAGAACTGGTCACGTTCTTCGACTAAATTGTTGAGAAATGTTAGGAAAGAGGATTCGTCGTGTACGTATAATAGTACACCGGCTTTATCGACTAGCTCATATAACATGTATGCTGCTCGTAATCCAAGCACGGTTAGATCTTGGGACGGTACCACGACTTCAGTGAATGACGGTGATGATGAGTTGGATGATAACTTGGATTTACCAGGGAGGCAAGGTTGTGGTATTCCGTGTTATTGGACGAAGAAGACAATGAAACATAGAGGTGGATGTAGAAGTTGTTGCTCTCCTTCGTTTTCGGATACTTTGAGGAGAACCGGAAGTAGCATTTTATGTGGGAGTCAATCGGTGTATCGTAGACATAATCGACATTCTTCTGGAGGGTTTAGTAAACAGAAAATCGCGTTAAGAAGTGCGCAAGGTGTATTACCTTTGCTCACATACGGTGGTGATGGTAGAGGAGGGTCTTCTATAGGAACCGGGATAAGTGATGACGAGCTTTCTACCAATTGCGGAGAGCTTGATTTAGAGGCTCAGAGTCGATTAGACGGGAGGAGATGGTCTACTAGTTATAGGAGTCAAGATGGTTTTGAGGCTGTAACGTTAGACGGAGAAGGAGAAGGAAGTACACCAGAAAGTATCCAAAGCTTCAGCCAAAAATACAAACCAATGTTTTTCGATGAATTGATTGGACAGAGTCTAGTGGTTCAATCGCTAATGAATGCTGTAAAAAGATGTAGGATCGCTCCTGTTTATCTTTTCCAAGGTCCGAGAGGAACTGGGAAAACATCAACCGCGAGAATTTTTTCAGCCGCGTTGAATTGTGTTGTAGCCACTGAAGAAATGAAGCCTTGTGGGTACTGTAAAGACTGCAGTGATTTCACGTCTGGGAAAAGTAAGGATTTTTGGGAATTTGATGGAGCTAACAAGAAAGGAGCTGATAAGGTTCTGTACTTATTAAGAAACCTACCAACGTTACTTCCACGTAATTCCTCAACATACAAAGTTTTTGTGATTGATGAGTGTCATTTGCTGCCATCGAAGACGTGGCTGTCTTTTCTTAAGTTTCTCGAGAGCCCTCTGCAGAAAGTTGTCTTCATATTTATAACGACAGACCTTGACAATGTTCCTCGGACTATTCAGTCAAGGTGCCAGAAGTTCCTCTTCGACAAACTCAAAGACGCTGACATAGTAGTAAGACTAAAGAAAATTGCATCAGACGAAAATCTTGATGTAGAATTGCACGCGTTGGACCTGATTGCTATGAACGCTGATGGGTCACTTCGAGATGCTGAAACAATGTTGGAGCAGCTGAGTTTGCTTGGAAAACGCATCACCACCGCTCTAGTAAACGAGCTAGTAAGTTTTTTCTAGCTCTTCTGTGCATTTTATAAAGTAAATCCCATTAATGTTAACAACGTGGCGCTCGTGTTTGTGTAGGTGGGTGTTGTTTCAGATGAAAAATTGTTGGAACTCTTGGAATTAGCATTGTCATCTGACACGGCAGAGACCGTTAAGCGAGCTAGAGAGTTGTTGGACCTTGGAGCTGACCCTATAGTCTTGATGTCTCAACTGGCTAGTCTTATCATGGATATCATTGCTGGTACATACAAGGTCGTTGATGAAAAATACAGCAACGCTTTCCTTGACGGACGAAACTGTGAGTTCCAAGTAAAAGTAAACAAAATCCATAGTGTCTAAAAAATTCTTGCTTTTTTTGATATTGGTGAAATTCTTGCTTCGTTTTTGTAGTGACTGAAGCGGATATGGAGGGACTAAAGCATGCGTTGAAACTTCTTTCCGAGGCTGAGAAGCAACTTAGAGTTTCTAATGACCGTTCAACATGGTTCACTGCGACTTTACTTCAGCTCGGATCAATGCCTTCTCCTGGCACAACACACACAGGAAGTAGCAGTAGAAGGCAAAGCTCTACGTCAAGCATTTCAAGGGAAGTGACGGCTTACAAACAGAGAATCGGAGGAGGGCTTCACTTTAGTAAATCAGCATCTCCAGCGTCGATGCCCAAAAAGAGCAGAAATCATTCTCATGAACCGAGATCGTTCTCCAGGGTTATCGATAATAACTGCTATAAATCCTCTTCATCTAGCCAAGATCCAGAGAGCGAAGCTTCTATGACCTCACATGACAATAGCACCGCAAGCACCATGAGGCTTACCCAAAGAAGTTCAGAGAAACTAAACGATATATGGAGAAAATGTATCGAAAAATGTCATTCCAAAACATTGAGGCAGCTTCTCTATACTCATGGGAAACTTATATCTATCAGTGAAGTTGAAGGTAAAAAAGCGTAAACTTTCCTCATTTTCTTTTTTGTCTCCATTCTTAAAACGGTGAATATGATTTACAGGTATTCTAGTTGCGTACATAGCATTTGGAGAAAACGATATCAAATCGAGAGCTGAAAGGTTTCTAAGTAGTATCACAAACTCGATCGAAATGGTACTAAGGCGAAGCGTAGAGGTCAGGATAATCCTCTTGCCTGAAACCGAGTTACTCGTCACCCCTCAGCAAACACGGAAACCAGAAACGACCAACACTGGTTTAAACGCTGAACCAGACCTCGGAGTTGGTAGCAGCGTAGACGGAAGACAAAAAGTACCAATGCAAAGGATAGAATCGATAATCCGGGAACAAAGATTAGAAACTGCGTGGTTACAAACCGCTGATAAAGACACATCTGGATCGTTAGTACGGGTGAAACCCGAAAGGAATCAGATTCTACCACAAGAAGACACTTATCGCCATCCTTCTACTATTTCTTCTTCTGGATTAACCTCTCATCATTGGGTAGATGAATTAAACAATGAAGTTAAGCTTTTGAAAATCGGCGAAAACGGTGAGCTTCAAGAGAATCTAGCCGGTAAAAGAGGAGATCATTGTCCTCTTTCCCCAAGCTTACTTCACGATACTAACTTCGGAAACAACAAAGACAATCTGTAAGTTCCTCTGATCCTACTTTTTGATCCAAACCAAAAGAAAAACCGAGTAAGATCTTTATAAATGTATTGTTATAACGATTTTAACGAATCATTTTGGTTTCGGTTGTGTAGAGGAGGATATGAGTCTGGATCAGGAAAAGTTGGTTGTAATATGTTATTTTGTTGGACCGCAAATAAGAAGACTCGAAGAAGTAAGGTTTGTACTAATTAACCGAAACCATTCCTTCTTTTTCGATGTTTTGATTCCGCATTTTTCCTCATGAAAGCAATATTGTTTTTTTTTTTGCGGATTTGATTAGTCGAAACAGGTTAAAGGAACTCCTGTTCGTCCACGGAGAAATCGGAAGAGACAATTCTCTCTGTTTAATGCATGTGCTAAGCCAAGGAAAGCAGAAGGTAACTTTAGAAGATGAAACTAAGTTTCCAAGTCATGAAAACAAAATTGTTCCTTGAAAGCTCTAATTTCTCATTGTTTTTTTTCCACTTCCACATAGTTTTTTTTTCCCTTTAATAAATTCATATGTCTAATTTTAATTTATTATTCACTGTAAAGTTCATGTCCTATGACTATGAGTTTAAAAGGTCCATTTTTGTTTCCTTCTTTATAAAACTTCAAAGATGTTACCATAAATTAAAAAGAGTCGCAGAGTAGTTTAATCTTCAACAATATAATGTTATCATTCTTGCTAAACCCAAGTCGTATAAACAAATTGTTTGGTTGGTTATTTAACCTCCATATCCATACTTACTATTAAAAAGTGTGGTTGGTTATTTAACCTCCATATCCATACAGAATTGATAAAAAGTGTCATTGTTCAAGACTTCAAGTTGATACTGCTTCCCATTCAAGTTAGTTTCTTCTCTTTTAGAATTGAGTTTAGTGCTTAATATTGTGAATATTGATGAACTTGTAGCATTACGATATTTTCTTTATTTTTTACATGTTCAACATTATTTGAGTAACTCTCAAACTATATGACATTTCTGTCATATCCATGTAATTTTTTTTTTTTTTTAATTTTCCTGCATTTAATTTGAAAGCCTTTTATCAAAAAAATAAATACCTAATGAGTATTAATATACGGTGGGTAAAGCCTTAGAAGATTTTCAAGGTCAACTTGTCAAGATTGCCTTGATCTCATCAAGTGTGGTTGAAGAGAGCGAACAATGTGGATAGTGTCTAATGTCTTTAGATAATAATGTAGTACAGAAGGAAGCCATGAGAAGTTCGGCATTTCTCATTGATGGATGTTTTGACAAATTAACACAAGTCAACACATATTCAAGCCAAACCAAAAAAGAAGAAGCAGGCCATGCATTATGGAGTGAAATTGTCAAGATCAAGATGCTGAAAGTCATTGCGACATTAATAGGGCAAGAAAGTGGTGCCTCAAGAGTAAGTTAATTAGCTCAGGGCCTAAAAAAAGTTCATATTAAATAAAAAAAGAGGTAAAGATGCAAACCACAAAACACTAAAGAAAGAAGAGAGTTCTAGATGAGGAGAGTAAAAGAATTACTGAGTTTCTGGATGATCACTTCTGTTCTTGTGGTCTCTTGTCAAGATGGTTATCAGTTTGTGCATTACGACTTCACGGAAGAAGATCTATTCCTTGATGGTATGGCCATCGTTGAAGATGGAAGACTGAAACTTACTAATAATTCAGAGAAAGCAACTGGACATGCCTTCCACAAGACAGCCATAAACTTCAGAAACACTTCCTTTTCTTTTTCGACTCAATTCGCTTTTAGTATCATTCCAGAAAGTGAGCCGAGCAGAAACGGCCAAGGAATGGCTTTTCTTGTATCTCCCACCCTTGATCTAAGGTCTGGTGCAGCATCATCATATCTAGGGATGTTCAATAAAACAAATGATAACAGAAACGATAATCATATCCTAGCCGTGGAGCTCGACACCCATGGGAACCCTGAAGCCCTTGACAAAAGTGATAACCACGTCGGGATAAACATCAACAGTATAGTATCGGTCGAGTATGCAAATGCTAGTTACTTCAATGATAGAGTTAGGAGGAATAGCAGTCTGGAGCTCGCAAGCAAACAAAGAATTCTTATCTGGATAGAGTATGATGGAGAGAAGAGATTGCTAAATGTAACGCTTGCTCCAATAGGAATGAATAAACCAAGCTTGCCCCTTTTGTCAAGATTCATGGACCTCTCCAAAATCTTTAAGGAGCACATGTACTTCGGTTTCTCTGGTTCCACGAGTGGAATCACAAGTCAAGCCTTGACGTTTCAAAAGTTTTGGATATTCCTCAACCACCGCTCTATCAGCCTCCACCGTCGTCACATGCAGTGGATGATCGTCTAGTGATCATACTCTCTACCGTCTTGCCTATACTACTTGTGCTGATACTAGGTGGAATATGGTATCTCTACCTGCAAAAGAAATACTCAGAGGTGTTTGAACAATGGGAAAATGAATATAGCCCACATAGATTCTCCTTTAAGATTCTATACAAAGGAACAAAAGGTTTCATGGAGAACCGGGTAATAGGAAGAGGAGGTTTTGGAAGGTATACAGAGGAGGCTTACCTGATGGTACACAGATTGCGGTTAAGAGAGTCTCACATGGTTTACAACAAGGAATCCGAGAGTATGTATCAGAAATTGCTACAATGGGCAGATTGGGACACAGGAACGTGGTTCAGTTGCTTGGTTACTCTCGAAGAAAAGGTGAATTACTCCTGGTGTACGAGTACATGCCCAATGGCAATGTATCTCATTACTTGTTACAAGGTAACAGTCTGAGTTGGCCTCAGAGAGTACACATAGTGAAGGGAGTAGCTTGTGCTCTTCACTATCTACACGATGGCTGGGGACAAGTTGTACTGCACAGAGACGTCAAAGGAAGCAACGTTCTTTTAGATGCTGATCTGAATGGGAAATTAGGTGATTTCGGTCTTGCTAGATTCCTTGATCGTGGCATGGCTCCCGTAGCCACAAACGTGGTAGGAACCGTTGGTTTCATGGCTCCAGAGCTAAACCAGGGAGTGGCCACTACCAAGACTGATGTTTACGGTTTTGGCGCGTTCCTTCTTGAGGTCGTTTGTGGGAGGCTGCCGTTTGATCCACAAAGACCGCATGATCAGGTTATGCTGATTCAGTGGGTCGAAAATTGCCAGAGAAGGGGCTGTATAACCGATACAATTGATTGTCGTCTAGAAGGCAACTTCAGAGATGAAGAGGCCGTAATGATCTTGAAGGTCAGTTTGATTTGCTCACAAAATAACCCTGAAGATCGACCTAGTATGAGAGAAATACTAGAATACCTGGAAGGGAATGCAACTGCTCCAGAACTTGGTAATGATGTGGAAAAGGTAACTACAGCGACAACCACTTCCGCATCAGCTGATTAGACGACCTTGGACACTGTCACAGTACTAGCCGAGGGTCGATGACAGTGCCTTTATCTATGAATTCTGTGATTCTATTTTGTGATGTGTTTATCGTTTGAAGCATGCTTGATGCAAAAACTAGCCGTTTATGTATGAAATAGATCTCAAAGTTGTAATATTATACTTGTGACAAAGAAACTGGAGGAACAAAAGTTGTAAGACACAAGACTTCTTGTCTCTTTGGCTCACAGTCACAAGTATGTAACATTATATTTGTGGCTTCATGTGACTCACAGGTCGTAAACTTTTCTACTTTCTTGTCTTCTTGGGTTTTAGAAGCTCATACATTTAAGGTGATCAAATGTGTGAACTAATATGAGCTGCCAACTAGAGCATGAGGCTTTCGTCATAATCACTTTCCTTCATTTCTATGAAGGAAGAGAGGCTATTACCGACTTGCTTATCAATGGTAATGGGACACACGTTATAAGGAGAGGGGATGAGCCGGTGTAAGGGAATGTAATGTGGCTTGAAACACATATCAAACTAGAAATATAGGAATTGGAGGAATACTTTTTTTGAGAATTTGCACAGGCTAACATTACTATTTGCCGTATTTAGGTAAACGGTAATTGGATACATATCGCTGCAACAATAATACAAACTAACAAAATAAATTAATATATAAAATGCATATATAGAAAGAAATAATGCAAACATGAGATACATTATTTTTATTTGATGCAACAAACAAGATAAAAAATAAAGTTTCAAAAAAAAAAAAAAAAAAACAAGATAAAAAATAAAGAACTTTTTCACACATGCATTTTTTGGTATTTGCGTTTGGTCTCTATGGTTGGCGGCATGGTCAACATTTGCCACATTTGGGAATAGGAAGCTCACATATATCGACAAGTTCTTGAGCAGCAACCTTTACTGTACCACCCTGACTATAAAAGTAGCACACACAGTTATCGAGTGTAAGTCTCGTATTCGTGCAACATGCTTTCTTATACCAATTCCACTTAAACATATCCCTCGTTTCTTGGCAAACATTAAGTTCTCCTACATTACAGTTACCTGGAGGGACGGCTTTAATCGTAGTTAGAAATGATGTCAAGAATATGACAATGAGAATGGAAGAGATCACTGTAATAAGTTTCATCTTTGATTAGTTAGTAGCCGGTGAAAATGGAAATATATTAGAGGTTTGAACAATTAGTTCTTGAGAAAATGTTGAATGTTTTGTTTTTGGTCGTTTTCTTCTTTTTGATTTGTTTGCTTTTTCTGTTTGTTTTGTTTTAGGATTTAATTATAATGATTCTGAAATCAATGATTGCTACAACTTAGTGAAATTGGAAGGTTACTACAACATTGGGAATTTGGGAGGAGTGAATCGATTCGTATAACCGCAAAATAATGCTCATTCACAAATCTGTAAAACCAACTAATTGATTTTTTCAATAGACCGATTTTTAAATGGAAGTGAGGTGGAGTTATTGACTTGGTCTTTATTGATAAAGTATATATTTGGTCCTTTTAGTAACTTAAAACGGTAAAAAAAATTTAGTGATAAGTTGTTAGAGCATGATTATTGATAGGTGTTATATTTGGGGTGTTAAGTAATTAGAACCCTAAAATAATTGATATTGTTTTTAGTCGAGTATTTGTAGTTGCTAAGAATGAGTTCTTAAAAAAAAATTTATTTAAATTGATAAGAAATTTTTTTAAAATTGATAAGAATTTTTTTTTAAATTGATAAGAAATTAAGGATTGGTAATATTTTCTTTTTTAAAGTAAAATTTATTTAAATTGATAAGTTTTTTTTAGTCAAAAAAATAATATCACAACCAATGAAATGTTGCCATGTGGCCCTTAGCACCGGTGCTACAAGTGCTAAACTTAGCATCGGTCCTGCTTTGAGATGATCGTTTTCATGGAATAATCAAAGGTCTATGTAGACAATCAAATTTCTTACGGATATGAGATGCACAACTCTCAGGCCATGTACATTGCAGACTTTTTAGGTTGTCTAAACATTATAAAATTATTAAAACACACTATATCTTCTTTTTACTCACTTTTATACCTTCTCTTTCATCTTTTTACTCAATTTTTATTAATTTTATATTTAAACACGTTCTTTTCTTTTTCCTAACACTTTCAAAAATATCCAATTTTACACATTTTCTCTCTTCCTTTTCCTAAACACACTCACTATCTACTCTCTTTACTCAAATTTTATTAATTTTATATTTCAATATACCCTACAAAAATACTCTCTTTTTTTCTTTTACAACCATTTTAATAATTTTATATTATAAGAACACCCCAAAGTATCTCCAATACACATGCCCTCAGTGACAGCTCCTAACTCTGACGTTCATGCTGCTTCCACTAAAGAAGCCTCTGCTAGCCTAAAGCTTCCTATAACAGAAATAAGGTTTGGACAAGCCAATGTCATACATATATTCCTCACGCTTTATTCAGGTGTTTTCGTTATGCTAACACATACTCTCTCCGTTCCAATATGTAAATTGTTTTAGCTAAAAGCACGGTATTTAAGAAACTACATTTTCTTATAAAAAATATCATTTAATATACATAATAAATATAATTTAATCAAATCTAAAAAAGACTACAGAATATTATTGGTCACACAATATTCAATAAAAGTGAAAAGTACCTAGGATTCTCAAAACAACTTATATTTTGAAACAAAAGAAAACACCCAAAATAACTTATATTTTGGAACGGAGGGAGTATTATAGTGGTAAAAAAAAAGTAGTGGGCAGTAAATAAAATAAAAAGAAGTTAACGCAACAATGTAAATTGAAGACATATAATGGGCTTTTCAATGTTATTAACTCAAAGCCCAATAGATTGAGAGAAACCCTAGAACAAAAAAAAAATCGACATATATAAATGGTTTCGTCTTCTTCGACGCTACAATCCTAGGGCTTTACTGTGCGTCTTCTTCATAGATTGTGAGTTCTCATCTTTTCTCTCACCTCTCTGTCTCTGTTTGCTCCCTCTGGTTAGAAATTAGGGTTTGTGAATGTCGGTTTTGCATTTATTGTTAAAGAAGTAGCGTTTGTTTCTCTGGTTAGAAACTAGGGTTTGTGAATGTCGATTTTGCATTTTATTGTTAAAGAAGTAGCGTTTGTTTCTGGAGTCGATCTTATGTGTTCTGGAATTTTCTGAGTTTGTTCATTCTGGATTTTACTGTGCTGATACACGCGTTTTTTGTTGTTGTTTGTTCGTGAAACTAGAGTTTCATTGATGATGTTTTTCGTTTGTGTGACTGTTCTGTATATCGATGTTTTGATGCCATGGAATCCTTAGGAAACTCAAGTCTCACATGTAGCAACCCTTTTTAACATAAGGGTGTTGTTGATTGTTGAGATATTACTGAAAGATAGATCTTTAGAGTGAAAGTATCATCATTTTGATTTCCCTTGATGGTTTTAATTGCGTGATTCTCACGTTTCTTGTTGTTATTTTGTAGCTCCGGTGAAGAAATGAAGCACAACAATGTTATCCCGAATACTCATTCCAGGAAGCACTTGCAGAATTATGTCAAGACATGGTTCAACCAGCCTGCCAGGAAAACCACAAGAAGAATTGGTTAGTCTAACCACTTTGCTTATTGTCTTCATTTCTCTGTATCTAATTTACTTTGTGTGATTATGCTTTCTTAGCGAGGCAGAAGAAGGCCGTGGAGATTTTCCCCCGTCCCACTGCTGGACCTCTCCGTCCTGCTGTGCGCTGTCCGACTGTTAAGTACAACATGAAGCGCAGGCTCGGAAAAGGATTCACTCTTGAGGAGCTCAAGGTTTGTCCCATCATCTATCCTTGTATTGTTTTCTTGTTTCATTTCTTTGTGGATATTTGCTGAGATTGTTAGGTTTGTTTCTGATTAATCAGGCAGCTGGTATCCCCAAGAAATTGGCTCCCACAATCGGTATCTCTGTTGACCATCGTCGCAAGAACCGTTCTTTGGAGGGTTTTCAGTCCAGTGTCCAGAGGTTGAAAACCTGCAAGGCTAAGTTGGTCATTTTCCCGCGTTGTGCACGCAAGGTTATGGTAATCTTTTTAATCAAGAGGCTAATAGTTCTGGTTAAATATTAAATTCGTTAAGATAATAACATAATAATATTTTTGAAATTCCTATATAAAATACGGTCACAATAAAAGAATAAGTTAATAATCATGTATAATGTTTGGGTTGGATTTTTATGTGATACTAAGGTTTTTTTTGTGTGTGTCAGGCTGGTGACTCTACACTTGAAGAGTTGGCCAATGCAACACAAGTCCAGGGAGACTACATGCCTATTGATCGTGAGAAGCCAACAATGGAGCTTGTAAAGGTGATACCAGAGATGAAATCGTTCAAGGCTTACCACAAGATCCGTCTAGAGTGCACAAACAAGAGACATGCCGGTGCTAGGGCCAAGGGAGCTGCTGACGCTGAGAAGGAAGAGAAGAAGTGAGAATCCGAGAGCTTCTGACTCTGAGAAATAAGTGAAGTGACGATCCTTCTTCTTAGGTAGAAGAAACTTTTTATCTTAAATCGCCTTTTGGGCCAATGAATTTTTCTGCATCAGACTCTTGTTTTTGTTTTTGTTATGACAGTTTTTTAATCCTCGAGATATTTGTTTTTGCTGCATGTTACTGCTTTGGATTTATGTTTAAAGATCGTATGATTCGTATCACACATCTCTATTTCTTAGAAATTTGGAAATACAATTATCAAAGTTATTGGTGATCCCAGAAGGTAACTTTAGAAGATGAAACTAAGTTTCGAAGTTATGAAAACAAAATTGTTCCTTGAAGCTCTAATTTCTCATTGTTTCTTCCACTTCGACATAGTTTTTTTTTCCCTTTAATTTATTTAATAAAATTCATATGTTAAAGGATAATTTTAATTTATTATTCACTGTGAAGTTCATGTCCTATGGCTATGAGTTTGAAAGACTCCATTTTCTTCTTTATAAAACTTTTAAAATGTTACCATAAAATAAAAAGAGTCACAGAGTAGTTTAATCTTCAACAATATAATGTTATCATTCTTGCTAAACCCTCTTTAAGTTTTATAAACAAATTATTTGGTTGGTTATTTAACCTCCATATCCATACTTACTATTAAAGTTCACAAAACCAAATGTGTGCCATTTGGAGTCTTGGACTAACAATTTTAATTTTCTCAGATTCGATCTTTTAAATAAATAAATGAGATTAAATGTTATTTCTTTGTCATTTATTTTGTGAAGAGGCATGTGGTAGCTACAGATTAACATAAAATTTTGTGTAGATGATGATTCTCTTTTTTCCTTTGACAGATGTAGTTAATTCCTTCTTCAATAAATTGATACTTCTCCAAATAAGAAATGATGAAAATCACTTCTCAAATTTTTACTAACATAATATGTATATTGTTATATACACACACCATATAATTCCAGCTAGCTAGTTAATTTTGCTTTTTTTTTGCCACAACATAAAGAAAATAAAAAAAGAATCCTATTGCTTTCATTTTTGGCCACAACAACAATATAAATAAGCAAACTAAGCGAAACACTTTCAAATTCACAACACAAAGATGAAGAAGATCATGAAGCTCTCTTCAATTATTACCATCATAGTTACTCTACTTCTTATTGTATCTGGTCTTGCCAAAGCTAGGACCGAGCCTCTTCCTCCTCCACCAAAACCAAAGCTCCAAACCAACTCTAAACCGATCAATAAACCACCGATTTTTCGAACCGAGCCAATTCCTCCTCAACCAAACCAGCATGCGAAGAAATCAGTGCAGCAGTTTCCAATTCCAATTATTTGTCCTCCTGGTCTTGGACATTGCATTCCTCCAAAACTCGACTAATGGTTACCATAAACTCTAATGTTTCTTTTGAAAAATCATGTGTTATTGTATAAAATATCGATTTATCGGATAAAATATCACTAATCTTATCAATAAAGTATGTGAGATGTTATCTTTAAATTTTGTTACATAATTAACAGCTCATTAGGTAACCAAATAACGTTACTGAATTGAAAGAAATCAAACGTTAAATATTGTCACGCATGTTATATCAAAATTACTTTGACAAAGTTCAAGAACCAAATTTTTATCAAAGATCAGTAACCATTATTCTCTGTTTTAAATTTACATTTGAAAACAAAACAAAAAAAGTACAATGATTACTAGCTTTGACAAGTGTCAACTTTTTAATTAAAGGTTTAGTTTTCTTCTTCTGTTCATGTAACTATGCAACTGCGAAAGGTCTTGTCAAAGTTACAACGGCTAATTTTTTTCAAACGGTAATTAAATGTTACAACGGCTAAATTTTCCTCTATAAAAATATCGATTGGTTTGCTAACTATGTTTGGCGATAAAAAAAAAAAAAACTGCAAGTTGTATATTTCTCCTGATGTCTCTCTTGTTCTTATCTCTTTTTTCTTCATTCCAACAAGATTCATTACTTGATCGAGTAAGTATCCAAAAAACTAAATCTTTTTCAATCATCAAAACATATTTGTTTACTTGTGATTATTTTGTTTATAGATGTTGTTCAAGATCTTCGGGTAAATCTTTAATCTTGTGGAAGCTTTAGAGACAGTAGCAACAAACCCAACAAAGATATGAGTGATCGATGTAAGTTATGATAAGTATTCTTGCAATTTAAAGTATGATCTATATATATGAACCACAATACTTATAAGACATAAAAAAAAAATTGCAATCAATAATTAAGAAGCATGTGCTTAATTTGATTCTCGGTATTTTTGTTTTGTGAATGTGTAGGAAAGTCTCCACTGGCAAAATCCAGTTCACGAAGAATTACGTACTATAGAGCTTCAACAACAAAGTCTAATCACAGTCATGGACAATTTTTTTTGAAGATTTGGTACAAGTTCTATTTCCCATAACTATATAGCCTCTCACTACATTCAATTTTTTTTATCTTTTCATGCTCTCATGATCTTTTTCTCGGTATTTTTTTTTGTTTTAATGACGTTTTCGAATTTTTAAAACTAATTTTACAAAATAAATTTCGTTGAATACTCTAAATTTTTCGGATTTTAACCAAAGAAGTTTGAGTGATAAATTTACATTATATTGTGAAAAAACTATTCTAACGTGGAATCTTGTCTTTGATTTTTATCTTTGATCGTTAGCGGTGCCAAGTTCGTTTAGTTGACACAAATATAATGTAGAATTTAGTACTCACGTTTCTAATGTTTTTTTTTTTTTGAATGTTTTTGACAATAATTTTTGTTTCCATCGATTATTTTAAATTTTTAATTAAAGAAATTGGAGTGTTATAATTACATAATTGTGAAGATCATTCGGACGTGGAATCCCATCATTGACCATTGTCTTTGTCCGTTAGCGGTGCCAAATTCGTTTCGTCAAATACAATTTAAGTAATTTTAATGCACAAGTTTTTGATAATTTTTTTTTTCACTGAATTTCACATTTATTTGACAATCATTTTATTTGTTTTCAACGAATATTTTACCTTTTAGATTTTTGAATCTTGTCCTTGTTTTTTGAATCGTGAGAGTATCATCATTTTGAGTTGCGTTCAACTGTTCATGAATATAATGTATGTAAATTGAGCACTCTAAGTTTGTAATATTTCAGTTAAATATTTCAGTTAATTGTATGTAGTTTTACATTGTGTAATTAATTAAATAATCTCAAGTGTTAAATAACGTAGTTAAAAGAAATTTTGAATGCTAAATTGGATAATTCTTTATACAATCTGAACAAGTTGCAGATGAATATTATAATCAAACGTTAAAAATCATAATGCTAAATTAAAACATTATGTCAATGCTAGCTTCTAACCAGAAAACATGGATAATATATACACGTGTTATTTGAGAGTTATTTGAGAGTTAAATGAGTTTGAAATTAATATATACACGTGTTATCAGGTTCACCTTAATAAGTACATTCTAGTTTTCAAACATGACTTATTTTAAAATTTATAAAATTTAAGATTTTGTTACAAATGTCCTCTTACTAAAAACCGTTTTAATTTCTTTGGTCAACATTCAACCAATATAATTTACTAAATTTGTATATCCTCTTTATAAAATAAGAAAACAAGATACATATTATATTGTTCTTTTTTTGGTTCAACAATATAAATAATGAAACTAGGTGTAACATTTTCATAACACAAAGCACAAATATGATCAAAATAATGAAGTTCTTTGCAATAACAACAATGGTGGTCACTCTACTTCTCGCAACTGGTCTTGCCCAGGCTAGGACCGAGCCAGAACGGATTTTTCCTCTCCCAACCGAGCCACTTCCTCCTCCTCCACCACACCATGGTCCGAACCAAGTAGTGGAGCAGTTCCCAATCCCACCTATTTGTCTTCCAGGTTTCCCCGGATGCCCACCACAACCAACCAATCCATGAAAACATAAAACATGTTTTGTTAATTGTACTTCTTTGTTTAATCATAAATCTATAATAATAATTTGTGTTTTTTTTTGTTCATATTTTACTTTAACCATGAAGCAAACATTATTGTCTATAACAATCTTAAACGAATCATCCAAACTGAAAATTTGAATCGAAATCTTTCGTATATACCGTTCGACGCACTTTCTTGAAACCAAACCGAAAATTTTCTGTTCCATTTCGCAAAGACTCGTAAAGCTTTATGAACATTTTCATGTCATAAAATTGATATAAGAAAACAATTCCTATGAGTGATGGAAAGTTCGGCTCTAATACCAAATTGATACGAGCTTTCGACGTGGTTAAAAGACTAGAAAAAGTTTAACGTAAACTTTCTCTTAATCCTAGTCTCTCTTGAGATTGGAAGTCCCTACACCAAAACTCTTAGAAACTCCTAAAACCATTGACCGCTTATCATCTTCACAGCTTCTTTCTTCAACGCCTTGTTGACATTCCGATGACTGACGAAAGGACAATATCAAGGGTCTTCCTGCGAATTTCGAGATTCGGGCCAGAGAGTGGTTTCATCACATCCGTGATCATATCAACCATAATCTCCCTATGAGAGGTTTTGAGCTCATTTAACCTATCGAGCACGATAAGCTTCACATTATCGTCACTCTGAGAAAGAAGAAGCTTGCAGTATGAATGTGCTAATAGCAGTGCGAGAAGATGACAGAGAAACAAGCGTCCGAGCACATTCATACGTAACTGCAGATGACGGTGCGTATAACAACGAGATTACGATCTTGACATACTTCCCCTTTTCCGATGGCTCGGTCTTACAAACCGTCCTGATTAATTCCAGAATCACCATCTGAAGCAATTCATTCCATTCGGATACTTTATCACCATTATTAGCTAGAAGATAATTTACCGCTCGGTCTTGATCACAATTGAAGAGCATAAGAAACGCGTTCCGTTTGTCAGAGGGATCATGTTGGGTCGGAAGAACTTTCTCAATCATCTCAGGTGCATCTACCAAGAACTGGTCACCTTGTGGGAGCTTATACATCGACATAATAACAAAAATTGCGTTCTTACGGACAAACGGATGACGATGCTTCAAGTTTTGCAACACTAACGGAATCAGTTGCTCCAGAATTTCAGTCTCTCTCAATCGGCTAAGGAACCGCAAGGTAACTCCACGGATGTACTCGTTCGGATGCTGAAGGTTGTTGTGCCTCAGGTTATGACATATCAGTATCATTTCAGGTATCAGTTTTCCTTTCGCATCGGTTATCTCGATTGCCTCTAGGTAAAGCAGTAGTAGCTTCTGGACGGTGTTGTCCTCAGACGGCAAAACGTATCTGATAATAGTGATGAAGATTTGAGGCAAAGTCTCACCATTAAGCAAAAGCATGATTGCCTTCTTCAAGGCATCGATTATTTCCGGTATATCGTTCCCTCCAAGAGCTGCTTTGATCTCATTCGCAATTGCAGGAGTTCCTTTGTCGTAGTTAATGAGCAACGTACATGATCTCTCCATCGTTTTCCTGTGAAAATGCGCAAAAACATTTCAGGATACAAGCTATATTAAATTTCATCAATACCTCTCAAACTCAGTTTCCAAAGATCTGAGATATAAAATCTTGTCAAGCACGAACAATGTTCAAACTAACAAAACCAACTTTCCGAGAAATCGATCACCAGACTCAGCAAAACCAACAAAACATTGCGGAAACCGGAAAACCAAAATGCCTATTGAGGATTCACGACGGAGGAAGAAGAAACAAAAACATAAGGAGAACATTCACTTACCGGAGATGACGGCAATGAATTGGCCGTCGGTTTCAGGTTACAAAGTTGGATCTTGGGAAAACGATCGTACAAGTGAAGAAATTATATGTACTGTGAATTCATCAATCCTTTATATACTAAAATCACGTCACTTGTGCAATCAAAAGTTGACATGTGGCAAATTTGTTAACAAAAATAAGCAAACCAAATTGGAAAAGTAAAACTCAAAATTATTTTAGAGAACACATGTTCTTTATCAACATTTTCAAGTCATAAAATTGAGACAAGTAAACAAACATATAATGATGCCTCATGAGTCCTCCTCCATACTCAAGATTCTCTCTGCAAGCAGTAAATCATCAGGTGTTGTAACCTGCAGAACAAAAGACCAATTTTAACAATCAAAAGAGCCAATTTTTAGCAATCAAAAGCTAATATAGTTTTTCTTTGTTACCTTGATGTTTGTATAAGATCCTTGAGTCACGTAAACCGGATGCTTCAGGTATTCAACAATCGAAACATCATCTGTTACTTCAAGACCTTCTCTGTTTTAAGATATACATAACATATATGTAAATAATCAGTCTTCTTTAATTTTTAATCAAGGCTTCATTGTTTTTAAACCTTTTCACAAGCTCGAAACCGCTCTTTAATAGCTCGGGTTTGATCACCTAAAGAGAAAGAAGCATCAATCAAAACAAATTATTTCTCAAAATGAAGCATGAAGATAGTATTAAAACCTGCGGTGTCTGCATTTCCCAAAGAGTTTTTCTGTCGAGAGTTTTCACCACGAGCGAATCAGAATTCACCTGCATTTCGCAATGGAACTAGTTTATAACTGAACAAAAAGAAACTAACTTTAACGTTTTTGCGTAAGAAATTGAAGAATTTCGTACCTCTTTGATTGTAGCTTTTGCTGGAACACCAAGTACGGCTGCTCCAACCGCTAAACCGTCTTTAAGTACCTTAAAAAAACAAAACCGAGCAAGAAAACCTTAACGGACTTAGAGAAATTTGTTTCTCTTTCCCTAAGTAGAGAACGAGTAACTAAGAAGTATACCTTCTCGATATCTTCACTGTCCACCAACGGTCTAGCAGAGTCGTGGATGCAAACAAGCTCCGAGTTCACATTAACTTCCTGCGAAAACTCAATTATAAGCTTAAAATGAATTAGACGAAACAATACATTTCATATACATTTCAGAATTAACCTGAAGTCCACTGTGAACAGAATCTTGTCTTTCTTTCCCCGGAAGAGCGAATCTAAGATCAATATCAATTGTATCTTCGTATTCTACACGGAAACAACAAAACAAAATCTCAGTGATCACTCGACCAAAAACATAGATAGTTTAAGAGAGACAGAGACTAAAAACCTTCGAAAATATCTCGGAAAAATGGATCGCAAACAACTACAATTTCCTTCACTTCACGCATACGCGAAAACATGAAAAAGCTGCAAACAACAACAATGCAAAAAAAAAATCAGGCAAGACCAGGCAAAAAAAGTAGTTCTCTTTACAAGAAATCAAAACATTCGTATAATTGTATACGATACAATACTAATCGAGACGCACAAAAATCGCAGTTGAAAACAACCAAATCATTTTACCGACACCGATTCAAACAACATAGAAGAATTTTACAAGATAACTGACTTTAGAGTAAGATTTTGGTTACCTATACAAAGCAATTGGCTGACCAAGGAGTGGTATATACTGCTTTGGCATACTCATCTATTCAAATTAACATATAACAAACCAAACAAAAAATGGTCAGCAAATGAAATGAGGTTCCATAGAAACCTCAATCATAAAGTTTGAAACTTTGAGACACAAAAATCTTACTTTCATTCTCTTCCCTTGACCTCCAGCTAAGAGAATCACTGAAACACTTTTCTCCTTCACAACACTATTTCTCTGAAATAACAAAAAAACGTAACAATATTCAAATTAGAGAAAAAAGCTTCAAAATTGAAATTTGATTCCAAAAATTTGAACTTACATTATCAAACTGAGCTGAAGAAGAACACTTTATTGAGTAAATTCTACTAACCCTTTTCGAAAAATCCAGCTTTTGAACTGAATCAGCATTCGAAAAAGCAATCAAAAAGATTTATTGGTTTCAAACAAAAAATTGAAGTGTATGAGAGATTTACCTGGAGAACGATAACTAAATCCCAGAGAAACTGAGCTCGATTTTACTCCAAGCTTCGAACACGACAACGAAAATGTCGGAGATTTAACAAAACCAAGATTCGCTTGAAGCATCGCCATTTTCTCGCCGGAGTTAATAAATTTAACGACTGAGATATATCTATCTCCGTTCACCGGCGAAATCTATATATGAAGCCCATTAAGGCCCATTAGTAAATTCAAAAGCTTAAGATAATTAGGCCCACTTTATAATTTACCTATTCGGTATTACATTCAAAAACATAAAAACCAAAACCGAAACCGAACCGAACGGGTATCCGAATTACATGAAATATAAAATTAAATATATATATAGATATAATATCGGACATGTTCATATAGTTTAGGCAATTTTCATAGTTTTTTTTTAATGTTTGTTCGGTCAATTCAAGAATTATGGGTATATTTGGCCAAAATAACCAATTTAGTTAGGTATTGAAATTTTCAATTTTGTTAATTATTTTTCAGATAACTTGAGTTAGAAATCAATAAACCGAACAAAATTTGGAAAAAATATAACATAATTATGAATATTTTTGGTAACCGAATCCAAAACTGAAACCGAACCGAAAATTTTAAATACCCAAATTGGTATTATATTTCTACTAAAACCGAATTAACCGAACCGAAATCTGGATGGTTATCCGAACGCCCGCTCCTAACTGAGATATAACTATCCGAAATCAATATATTAAGCTCATATAGGCTCATTAAGGCCCATTAATAAATTCAAAAGCTTAAGATAATTAGGCCCATAAGTGAATCCATCAAAAAAAAAAAAAATACACATCTCGCAGATAATCGTGAGGAGAGAAAAAAAAAATACGTAAGATCGAAGAAGAAATGGCGAAACCGTTGGGTACGACGGGAGAATTTTTCCGGCGAAGAGATGAGTGGAGGAAGCATCCGATGCTATCGAATCAAATGAGACATGCACTTCCAGGTCTCGGAATCGGTGTTGGTGCTTTCTGCGTTTACCTAATCGGTGAACAGATCTACACCAAACTCATCGTTCCTTCTGAATCATCGTCTCACCAGAAACAACCTGCTCCGTCTCACTGAGAAAGAGCGTATAAGGTTCAATTTCTCCGATCTTCTTCTCGATTTTCAATTTTCTAGGGTTTTGTATCCTAATCGATTTGAGTATAGTTTTTTTGCGTTTTTCTCAATCTGATTGTGTTGAATTTTGAGGTTTTCTAGGTTTTTATTCAAATGGATTCCGAATTTTTAGAGATTGTAAGATTTTTTGTAACAACGAAAATTTCGATTGGAGGAATCAAATCTTTGGAAATGTTATGGTTTAAGGTTAAGTTTTGTGCCATATCAATTATTAGGATTTACATGGAAATTGGTTTAGGCGTTTTATAATCTTGAGCTTTTGAGTATTGGGATTAGATCAAGTACATGTTTTTGTCTAATCTCAGTACATTTTCCTCTCAGTGATTCTCTTAATGACAGCTTTAATGTCAGTTATTGGCAATTGCTAAGTTGTTCTTGATTTGAGAAATGGATCGATTCCTTGGACATGTATAAGTATAGCTGAATAAACACTTACAGACCAGTATTAGTAGTTATAAGATGTAGAAAATGGTTATGGTTTTTAGAATCCTGAACTAAAGAATTCGGCTTAAATCGATCATATGTTTTGTCGTACCTTCTTTCAGTGATCATATGCTTTAGTGTCTCTTATTAGCATTGCTAATTAGTACTATTGATCAAGAGAGATATTGATTCTTTGTAGCATTTATCTTCTACATGACTTTTGGTTTTCACTTGTATAAGCAAAAGCAATACAAATCGCTATAATGTGTTTATAGCAATAGGTTTTTTTCCGGTGTATGTGTTCGTTTAAGCCATCGATTACATCTTCACATTGTTGCCTAATCAGTATCATTTGTATCACATCTTCTATGAGACCTTTTGGTTTGGCTCTGAATGTAAACTAAAAAGAAATTACTTGACTTGATGCAGATTGTTGAAACTATGGCAGATAAAGATCTGTGGGAGTTCACAATTTACCCTTTTTTCTTGTATTGTTTCAATAAGATGTTGATGAAAGACACAGACTTTAGTCTCTTTGGTGAGTTTTGATTAAAGTCTTGTATGAAAATTTGCAATATGGTATTGTTATGTGTTGTCTTTGTTTAATAATAATTCTTCTAATAGAAGAAAATTCAAAGATTTGCTTCTTAAACATGTAAAGCTCAAAAGAATGTTCACATTTTTCTTATTTTTAAACTACGTCGTTTTGCTGTCGAAGCTACTATCCTATCTGATTGGCTCATCACATTTGGGCCCATTTAGTTTAATATTGTTAATAGTTTTTTTTTTTGGCCATATTGTTAATAGTTAATACTTAATACCAATATTTGAAACAAAATTAAAAACTGTTGATGAAAGAGACTTGGAGATAATATTTTTGTTATGTGAATTATTTTAAAAAGTATATGAAAATAATATATCAAAATTTAATACTGTCAAAATTCACATGTAAACTGAGGAGTGATGGATTGGATGGATCGTTGCCGTCTGATGAACGATATATATTTGTGTAAAAATATTTTATTTTTGGCTCTTCATATATGTTTTTACAGACGTATTTGGTTTGGCTTACTTTATGAAAATATTAAAATTACGGATTGTATTTTCTTACACGCTACGTCCATCCATCCACTGCCATATTATTATTATTATTTTCCCTTTCCAATACCATATTATTGTACATGGTCATATTATTCACACATCAAATGAATAATATATATATATATATATATTGTGTATAAAATTAGAGGAAAAAGAAACTGTTCTTTGTCAGTAGATAGATTGCACGTAAAACCCCAGTAATGTCGGACAGTCGTGCATTTGCTCGGTGATAAAGTTTTTACGTTGTTTGAAAAAAATATTTTGAAACTGGTAAATTTTAGGTAAGAAGGGAAAAAAAACTCAGAATAATTATCTTTAACAAAAAATCAGAAGATTTATCGAATTTTTTAATGAACCAGAAATAAAAATATGGTAGATGTAATTAAAAAAAAGAATTGGTCAAAAACCTATAAACTTATTGAAATTAAGAATGTGTTTCAAATTTTTAAATATATACTGAAGTTATTATCTTCAAGTTAAAATAAACCTTTAAAACAAATTTTTTTTAATATATACTGAGGGTTTCAGCATCGAAAAAAAAAAAAAAAGTTATAATAAACCTTGCGAGTTTACCTATAATTCAGTATGTTGTTGTAATTTGATAAATCATCCTGTTTAAGCGGAAAGTTGAATTCAAACAATACATCTGATTTTTACCTTGTCAAGGACAAAATTTTGGAAATAAAACATAATTATTAGAAGCAATGACAAAGCATGCATAAAATAGCAAATATTGTATTTTACTTTTATGTTAGTATTTTTTTTTCATAAAACAAATTAAACTTTAAAGAACAATGGACTTTAGCTTAAGCATGCGCCCTTTAGCTTTTATCGTTCATGGGATCACAAAAAAGCAAAACATTCCCTTCACTTGCATTGCATCTTCAAATGTACATTTTTCCCTTGGTTTTCAATTCTTTATTTGGTACTTGCATTTCATTTTTTATCCCACTAACAAGTTTTGAATGGAAAATTGTGTACTACGTACTAACCCACCACAACCATATACAACACAAAACCATAGAATATGCTCCGTATGATTTATGATATACTGTACATAGTAATTATGGTTGATCCGCATATGGTGGAAGATTTTTTTTCTTGGAGAAAAAAATTAAATACAAGAATATTATGTGAAATCATTACATTAATTAAGAGTTGACAAAAAAAAAATTACATCAAGGATTTCGCAAAAAAAAAAAAAAAAACATTACTATAAAACAATGCTTGTATCAATTTGTAAGATTTCAGTTGAACGTAACGAATAACTTTTTGATAATTCTTTTTTAATATCTTATTTATTCTACCAGTGCATTCCACATATTGGTTATTCTACTATATTGCAATACATTTACCATTTTGAGTTGTAGAAAAAAGTTATTTACCAATTTAAGGGGACTTTGTTGACAAAAAAACTATCGTAAATTTTATTTTGATTTAGTTTGACATAATTTTGTTTATTGTGA
Organism: Draba incana; assembly: GCA_963576765.1. Lineage (NCBI taxonomy): Eukaryota > Viridiplantae > Streptophyta > Magnoliopsida > Brassicales > Brassicaceae > Draba > Draba incana. The sequence continues at coordinate 33,853,914 of OY755216.1, read as the reverse complement.
TACGTTCTTGCTTATCTTTGGCTTCACTGGTTTCTTTAATTTACTTTTATAATGCTAATTGCAATCATTTTTCAAAAATAGTTTTATTTTTTTCTCCATGCTGAAACCCTCATTATATACATACATCAAAAGTGTAATAATATATATTCATCAGAAATGTAATGTGCCATACAGTATGGTCCATTTTAGAACTTACCAGTCTTCTAAAGGACAAATTATCCTCGTGTATCAACTGAAGAGAAATGTTTAAATTCTCAAGGAATAAGTTTTTGGCTAAAAAGGGACCTATGCGTTTTCAATGAATTCGTTTTAGTTCGGTCTTATTTAATTTGGTTAGATATTAATGGGAACAGAATAAAGAAGAAAAAACAAATTTACTTTCTGTGTTAGATAACAAAGAAAATATTCCCCACTAGACATATGTATATACAGTGCATATTTGTCAAATTTGTTTTTAATATCAAAGTAGATTATTCCCAAGCAAATGGGTTACGACTTACAAGCTAGTCAATGGTCCCCAATTCCTCTGTCGCACCATTTCTTGTAAAACATAAATATATAAAGATTTATGATTCCATATATTTTTGTTGACAGCATTTATAAATTCTACATAAAGTTGCAAAATCATAATTGTAAGTAGTTTTATGATTAGCAGTAGTAAAATTAGTGTCATGGTGGTCAAAAACTATTTGGTGAACGTTTATGTTTATTAATCACTATGTAGTTCATGTAATCATAGTAATGAAATTAACTACAATTATTTGTTTCTGATGTAATCATTATAAATGTAATCAACTACGTGATCCGCCGATAGATTCTTGATAATATGCGACATGTCTCGATCTCTGCATGTCAACTTCAGTATCTTAATGTCACAAACAAAGAGAAGCAAATGGATCTTTCGAAAAGAAAAGAAAAAGTATGAGAGAATGCTGGTAGAATATTGAATTCAATAGAACATTAAGAAAAGCTACAAAGAATGTGAAGATTCAAACCAAGGTTACTAAGAAACCCAACCCGGTTCAAGTTTATCCCTCCACATATATTGTTATCGATTTTAGCTAGCTACACACATTTTCTCTAACTCAGAATACTGTTTTTCTCTTTTTTATTTGCATAGCGTGTAACATGCGTCACAAAAAAAAAAAAAAAATTTAAAGAATTTTGTCAAATTTTTTTTTTATCACGATATATAAAATATGTCAATTTGTTTCATTGTTTTCCCTCTATTGTTTGAAAGAAAAAATTATCTATAAAACTAGATATTGTTTTCTCTATACATGCATTTATCTGTGTGTCAAATATTTATTTTTGTAATAAATGTTATTTTATTTTAAAAACTAAAATCATTAGAAGATGGATACATGGACTTCATGAAAAGAAAAAAAATTATAAATTTCTTCAATTCTATATTTTGTATATCAAGGACATTTTGATCCACCATTTTTTGTCTTCAAATTGTTGTAGCAAGCACACTCTTCTTTGTGTCCGTACGTTCCCGAAGGTACACACAAACATTTTTTGCAACATAGATTGCAATACTTCAAACATGCACTGTGAGATGTCGATGAACACCGAAAATTACATGCTCTCAGACATTCTTAGCACAAACATATACCATTATATCATTCAATGGTTAAAAGAATTTAGAAAAATATTTTACTCATAAGTTTTGTTAAGGTTTAAATCCATTTTAAACAATATTACCTTCAATATGAAGTGAACCCTCTCCTATTTTCTGCAAAGTTTTGGATGACGCATACGTTTATGATAATTAAAAAGAATATATATATATATATATATATATATATTTATTTTCTGTAATCATTTTAGTTTTATGAATATATTCATAAACCTTGTGACTTGTAGGTGCTTCTGAAGGACTTTCTAATTCTTTGGCCTGTAAAAAAAACAAATACAAAAACATTTAAATCTCATAATTATATTCAACAATTTAGAAGAGAGAAAATCATTGTAACAATTTTACATTGAAAAGTTGAATAGCAAATAAAAAGTTGATAACGATGAAAACCGCAATGAACTTGGCCATTCCGTTTCTTTTTTCTTTTTAACTTTTTTTTTTCTCTTGCTGAAGTATTTGCATGTCAATACTGAATCTATTTATAAGAAATATTATTTGCATATTTTAGAAGGTACATTAGTAGTTCAACGTAAATTTAATGAATTCCCAAAAAAAAAAAAAAAATCAAACCCATTTTCTGTTTATAAGAAGATGTAGTTTATTTGAGACCAGTTTATTTCCTTAGTTTACGCTTTACACCAACAGAATATGACTTTATTTTATAACTCCCTTTCACATTTGAAGTTTTTCTCAATTCAACTTTGGTAGATTTTTAATTTACATTCTTTCTGAAAATGAAAAACAAACAACTATAAGACTAATTCAAAAGATGAACAAAGTTGAAGAGGTTTTCTACTATTTCAACACAATGTTAATTACATTGCTTCCTAATGTTACACGTTAGTACATTATTTTTTTTTGTATATCTCTTTACTTTTCATTCTCCTCATAGTTCGTATGAATTACTTTAAATTAGTAGGTAATCAAATTTTTATAACACCTCTCAACTTTGTTGACAACATATATGAACTCTACATTTTTCTATCTAAAGTTGCAAAATTATAATTTAAGTAGTTTTATGATTAGAAGTAGTCAAATTGTCTTGGTGGTCAAAACCTGTTTGGGGAAAAATTGATCTTTATTACTCACTATGGCTTCATGTAATCACAGTTATGAAATTAACTACAATTAATTTTTTCTGATGTAATAATTATAAATGTAATTAACTATGTGATCTGCCGATAGATTATTGATAATACTCGACATGCTTTGATCCATGCATGTCAACTCTAGTATTTTTTTTTTTTTTTTTGTCTAAATTTCATTGGATTAGGTAAACCTGGAGTTGAACCGGGTTACAATTTCCAATTGATTTTGCTAATTGATCGGCTTCTTCGTTTTGTGAACGACGAAGAAACCTAAATTCGATTTTCATAGTCCGAGCAAAAAGCGCAATATCTTGAACTATCCCGTAGATTCCGATCTGATTTGATCGTGAATTGATGATGTTGATGAGTTGCAAGGAATCTGATAGCATGGTAAATGATCGGATTCCATGGGTAGCAGCTTTCAAAATCGCTTCCCTCATCGCCAAAGCTTCCGCCATTAAAGGCGAGCATACACAGTTTTCCAGTTGATTACCGGATAAGATAGTGGTTCCTGTCGAATTCTTGATGACCCATCCCAAGCCTGTTGTCGACGTTTCTCCTCGCCACGATGCATCAGACATCACTGTGATTCCATTTATCGGAGTTTGAATTATCTGGCTTTGTCTCGGTTGCTTAGGTTCACCCTTCTGAGCAAGGCTCCATTCCCGCGCATCTCGTATCGCCTTGATTGTAGTTTCCTCCGCAGTGAAAGTTCGGGTCTGGAAGATCAAATTATTACGGGCCAACCAAAGACTCCAGAGTACCCATGGAAGGATTGGTGTTGAGCTAACTCCAGTGGGTGGGAGGCATCGAAGTTGTAAGGATTTGATTAGTCCTTCCTGCAAAATTTGCACTGATTCTGGATCCATCGGTGAGTGGAGTGGTAGGAGCTCCCACACCTGTTTGGCATACAACATCTAAAAAAGACATGGTCAATTGATTCTACCTCTCCACATCTACTACACGTAGCCTGGTGAGTGATTCCTCTAGTGGCTAGTTGTGCACCAACTGGAAGTGCTCCATTCATAGCCTTCCAAAGAAATAACTGGATCTTTTTTGGTATTGCCAGGTTCCAGATGTGGGTCTTCCAGTTGAAAGGGGGGATTGTGGTTGGTCTGTTAGCCGGAGATGTTTTCCTGTCTCTTGCAGTATGATAGCCCGATTTTGATGTATATTCTCCAGAGCTAGTTCCAAGCCAAGCCCACTGATCCTCTGTTTCACCCTTACTTGGTTTCAGACTAATAATCATCTTTTCGTACTCAGGTAGGAGCTCCCTTATTTTTTCCTTGTTCCAATCTGATGTCCCTGGGATGATGAGTTCTGATACAGCCATCTCTATTGTATCTTTTGTAGGTGGTCCCATTGGCGTTTTAGGTGCCTCCAGTGATAGCCAAGGGCTACTCCACACCTTGGTAGTGTTACCTCTGCCAATCATTCTTCCAAGTTTGCTTCTGAGAAGGTCCTGCCTATTAATATGCCTCTCCATCCATGGGATGCAGAGTTTGGTGCTGTGCATTCCATCAGGGGCTTGTTCTTGCAGTATCTACCAAGTAGGGTTCTTGCCAATAGATAATTTGGGTTTGTGAGTATCCTCCAGGATAGCTTAGCCAAGAGGGCATCATTAAAGCACTGGATATCACGGAATCCTAAGCCTCCTTCCTTCTTTCCTAAGGTAAGTCTATCCCAAGCTACCCAAGCCATTTTCCTTTGCCCCTTATTGGAATCCCACCAGAATCTAGTTAGTGCGGATTGACTCTCTTTGTTAGGCTAACTGGTAGCTTGAAACATTGCATCGTGTAGGTTGGCATTGCTGATAGCACAACTTGGAGCATTATCATCTTCCCTGCAGTAGATAAATACGTAGAGGACCAGCTAATTGCTTTTTGGCGAATTCTATCCACAATTAGGCTGAATAGGTCCTTCTTGCGCCTACCAAAGTGCTCAGGAAGTCCCAGGTATTTACCACATCCTCCTTCTTGTGTAATACCTAGAATTCCTTTAGCTCTTTCCTTGATCTCACTAGGAGTCTTGGAAGAGAAAGTGATCGCAAATTTTTGGCAGTTTATCTTCTGGCCAGAGGCAGTCTCATACTCCTGTAAGATTTGTTTTAAAGCTTGACAGCTCTTCTTTGTTGTTTTGCAGAAAAACATGGTATCATCAGCGAAAAGCAAGTGGTTGATCTTAGGGCTATTTCTTGCTACATTGATTCCAGGTAAAGTACCTTTTAGCTGAGCATTTTTGCATAGATCTGAAAGTACCTCTCCACATAAAATGAAGATATAGGGGGAGAGGGGGTCTCCTTGCCTTATTCCTCTTGTAGGTAAAACATTAACTTTTGCAGTTCCATCTAGTAGGAATGAGTAGGATACAGTAGTGATACACTGCATGATCCAGTTCACCCATTTTTCATTAAAGCCTAATCTGCTTAGGACCCTTTTGATGAAATTCCATTCCAATCTATCATAGGCTTTAGACATATCTGTCTTAATAGCCATTGCATATCTCTTAGTGGCTGATGATCTTTATAGATAATGCAGGACTTCATGAGTGATGAGCACATTATCAGTGATAGCTCTGCCTTGAACAAAAGCGGATTGGTTCTCTGAGATCACCTCTTTGAGCACTGGCTGAAGTCTCCTGGTAAGTATCTTAGAAAATACTTTGTAATAAACATTACTCAGGGCTATAGGTCTATACTCAGCAACAACTTTAGGGCTTATCACCTTAGGAATTAGTCTAATATGGGTTTTGTTGATAGATCTTGGTAGACAGCCTGATTCAAATATTGATTGAACCTCCTTGACAATTGCAGGTCCTACAGTGCCCCAATTAGCTTGATAAAAGCTCGCAGAAAAACCATCAGGCCCTGGGGCCTTGTCCCCATGTACAGAAAACATGGCATCTCTTATTTCTCTTGGTGTTGGATCCCTACTGAGCTGCTCATTTATTTGTGCAGTGATGAGTGGGTCCAGAGCTTTTTCCACTGTGGTTTCACTTTCTCCTGGCTGGGAGGTAAACATGTTCTGATAGTACTCACAGATGGTAGCTGTAATCTGTTGCTCATTATAGCATGGTTGTCCTAGTGCATCTTCAAGGACAGTAATTTTATTGATAGTTCTTCTGGTTCTTGTGCAGGCGTGGAAGTAGCCTGAATTTTTGTCTCCCAAGCTCAACCACAATTGTCTACTTTTCTGCTTCCAGAATTCCTCTTCCTTTCTGTAAGTGGTAGCTAACTCATAGTTGATTTTTTGTATCTCCTCAGCCACAACTTAAGGGTTACTCATTGTCTCTTCCAGAGCTTCTTTCAAAATGTTGATCATCTTTTGGCTATTTGTATGTTGCTCCTTGTTCCACTGTATAATAGCTCTCCTGCATTGTCCAATTCTGCTTTCCACTGAGGCATTCTCATTTGTATTCCAGGTGGCAGATATCTGCTGCTTGACCTCCTCATTTGCATTGAGGCTCCTGTCAAATCTAAAGAGTCCTCTGCATTTCTTGAAGTTGCTAGAGAAGTAGGTAGCAAGAGGTCTGTGATCTGAGCCTTCATAGTCCATATACTCAGTTCTAGCTCGAGGAAACCATTTGAACCATGCGCAATTTTCCATAGCTCTATCAAGTCTGCACAAAACAGTGTGAATTCCTCTGGTGCCTCTCCATGACAAAAAGTTGCCTGAGTGGGGCAGATCATACAGATTACATGTTGATAGGAAGGATCTGAAGCTAACAAAGGTACTTTCAGCCCTTAGTCTCCCTCCTTGCTTCTTAGTATTATCTATAATTTCATTAAAGTCCCCTGAGAGAAGCCATGGAGCATCTCTAGACTCTGCCATGATGCAGATCTGGTTCCAAATAGCATGTCTTTTTGTATGGTCTGATTCTCCATAGACAAAGGTGATGAACATATGCTTCCCTTCATATTTAACTTTTGTATCAATAAAGTTGTGATTGGATGATAAGATTTCTAACTCTATCTCCTGCTTCCAGAAGAGTGCAAGGCCTCCACCACCATGGCCATGAGGTTCCACCAGATGGTGAGCAGCATAACCTTGCCAATTCATGGTGTTGAGGACAAATTCCTGGGGATTCTTTGTCTCTGAGAGGAAGAGTATATCTGGGAAAATACTGGATCTAATTTTCCTCAGACGGTGAATTGTTGTGGTACTCCCCAAACCACAATAATTCCAGCTGATTATGGCTAAGGAAGAGGAGGAGGTGGAACTTGAAAATCCACCTGGTGACCTGTGTTTTCCCTTCTACCAGGAGGTGAAGGGTTAGTCACTTCATTCTGAGCTGGTCCATTTTGATTTATTGTTGTTGGCTGAGAACCTCTCCCTTGGTTATTATTCATGTTTTGTCCTCTCTGATGTGCCTGCCTCTGACTAGCATTTCATTGTGTGTCAGTTTGTCTTGTGGGAGGCTTTCCATTCTTGACCATAGCTGGGATGATCTGGATTGGGGGAGGCATACTACTTGTAGATGCTCTATTAGAACCCATCTGGATAGGTAAAGTTGTTCCTTTTCTTGGAGAGGAGTGAGTCTTTTGCTGTTTATGTTTTGGGGACTTATGAGCTAAAAGTGCATTTCTCTTCTTGGAACTAGCTCCCTGCAGGCGAGATGGGGATGCAGCTAGCCTTTTTTGGAGTAGAGGTCTACCCCTCCTCTTTTTAGCCACAATCTCATCAGTTTGTAGTTGAGGTAAGTTCTGGTTAGCCTGGTTTGCATCTCCTACCTGAGGGTTGATTTGGATGTTATTGTTCTGTAGCACTGCTGAATATGTAGCAGCCAAGATCCTTTCTGCTGTTTCCTGCATCATATTTCTAGCTTCTCCCTCTAGCACTCTCTTCTATCTTGCCTCATTTTCCTTTGGGTTAGCTACATCACAGTAGCTTATTGTCACATCCATCAAATCTTCCATTATCTTTTCCGCAGGGTCAATGGTAGCAGGGAAATCCTCTTGATTAAGATCTCTTTCTAGTGGGGGCCACCTCTGTCTCTGATGGACAGTCTCAGTTGTTGTTGTATCCTCTATCTCAGGGGCCCTTTCCTTTTGTCTCCATTGCATTTCAGGTTGTTTTCCTCCTTCATATCTGGGATAACCTGGCTGCTGGGTTCTTCTGTCTCCCCATCCTCTGTCATTTATTGTTTTTTCTGAGTTAGAGAGCCCTCTTCTTATAGGTTGGTTCTCTCCAACTCTTTGTTGAGATATATCATGTCTGGAGGATGATGGGGGTCTGTTTCTTCTTGGGGTAATGGTTGAGGGTCTAACATCATATTTGTTCCCATGTCTATCAACCTTTTCTTGGTAAGCTCTTGAAGAACTAGCAAACTTAGTTGAACTAGAGACATTCCCTGTATGATTTGATGATTTGATTTTGTAGTTAGCTGCAGATTGCCTGTGAGGTATCTCCTTCACTCTATCAGGGCATTCTACCTCCTCATGGGTTAGGCAAAAGCAGTTGGAGCAGTAACTCTTGAGCCTTTCATAGGTGAGTGAAACTTTTGCTTCTAGGTCTCCACCAAAATCTATTATGGTCTCCTGGATAAGAGGTGCTAAACCATTAATAGTCACCCTTATTCTAGTTGTGCTCAAGGTGATCTCAGAGGCTTCCCATTTCCTCAGGGCTTCTCCAATGTTTTTTGTCATAGCCTGGTCCCAATAATGAAGTGGGATGCCTTTGAGCTGGATCCAGAATGGTATGTCAGCTGGGAAAGATGGTGATATGATGGGTTCCCATTTCTGCAGGATAACCATCCAGTTGGAAAAATGGTATGGTATGTTATCCAGTACCTTGTTTAGATCATCCTCTCTTGTAAACCTGAGCTGGAACAATCCATTACCCAAGTCTGATCCTTCCTCAACTCTAGTATCTTAATGTCAAAAACAAAGAGAAATAAGTGGATCTTCGAAAAGAAAAGAATAATTATATGAGAGAATTAATGCTGGTGGAAAATTCAACATTAAGAAAATGTAAGATTGTGAAGATTCAAAGCAAATCAGGTTGCTAAACCAATTGGGTTCAAGTTCTTTCTCTCCACATATATTGTTTCTCTTTAAGGTTAAATTAAATATCGATTTTAGCCACACATTTTCTTTAATTTCTATTACTGTTTTTTTTTTCATTTCTTCCATAATTTTTCATTTTTTTTTATTTCCTTAAGCACGTAACATACGCAGAGCCGTGCTTATAGCACATCTAATTAGGCTTTTGCCTAGGGCCCCACAAAAAATTTATATTTTAAAGCCTCTTTTTATGGATTTACACATGATTTAGTGAGTAAAAAATTCTATTTATCTTTTACAAAGATATTTAGGCAATTCATCTCTAATTTTTTTAATGGGCTTTTAAAGTCTAGATACCCCCTTTAACATCCTAATTTTATCTTTTTCCATTTACTTTTAATATTTCTAGTATAATTTTTTTTAACTTGATTTTATATTTTCTGCAGTATTATATATGTAACTTTACAAGTATACTAGAAAATTACCCGCGTTATACGCGGGATAAAATGATCATCGAATAAAATCAATAGTTTTAACTTTTACTTAAAAAAAGATTATGAAGAATATTTTACATTAAACCAACAAATTTCATTAATAATTATATTTTTACTTGTACGAAGGTGCATTTATGAAAAATTAAAAATATCTACTTGTCAAACAAAATAACATATGTAAAAACATATTTTTACATGCTCATATATTTTCAAAAGATAATTAATAGTTTTATTTTATTTTAAATCAATTTTTTTAGTATATATGTTAATTTTTTGTTCACATTTAATTCTATGATTTAAATCTATAATTTCGAAATATTTTAATTTTGGCAAGTTGAAAATTTCAAAATATTTAATTTTGGCAAGTTTAGGAAGATTCAAGGTGTTTGGCAATTAGAGTTATAGTAATCAAAATAAGTATATTTGGAATTAAATGTGTTTGGTAATGAGTATAAGAGAATGAAATAAATAAATAAAATTAAAGAGGAGAAAAATTGTGGTGATAACACCTACGCAAAGTGCTCCCAAAATGCTTCTCAAATAATATATAAGATTTAATCTACAATCAACAAAAAACATATATATTATTTAAAAATATTGACTATAGTTTTATATTGAATATACTTTATTAAAAACCATAAAATTCATATATTTTTTTGTACGTTTTCCAAAAAGAATCTAGCATCAAAACTGCCTTAAGCCCCAAAAAAACTAGGCACGACACTGAACATACGTCATAAAAAATGCAAGACACGCATTTTGTTTAATGTTTTTATTACACTAATTTTAATTTGTGTCAATTTCTATACATCTTTTTCCTCTGTTATTTGAAACTGAATTATGAAACTAAATATTGTTTTTCTCCATATATGTATAGATCCATGTGTGCCATATATTTATTTTTGTAATAAAGTATTATTTTAAAAATAGTAAAATCATCAGACGAATAAATGGACTTCACTAAAAAAAATAGATTATACATTTTTTTATATTTTATATTTTGGCTATCAAAGACATTTTGGTCTACCTTTTTTGGTCCTCCAATTTTTGTAGCAAAGACATTCTTCTTTGTGTCCATACGTTCTAGAGGTACACACAAACATTTTTTGCAATACATCAAACATGCACTCTTGTGAGATGTTGCCCAACATCGGAAATTACATGTTCTCGGACATTCTTTGCAAAAATATACAACATCATATCATTAAATGAATGAAAGAAGTTAGAAAAATATTTTACTCAATCTAATTCATCAATTTTATCAAGCAATCAATAAATCATATTTTAAACAATATTACCTTTCAATACGAAGTGAACCCTCTCTTTTTAGTTTAAAACTCACTGAATTAATGGAGAAAAATGGACAGTATACAATGATTAATTTGTCTTTCAATAAATATAATATTTTGAGAATGCATGAATAACAAACTCAACGATCATTAGAGATGTAATCACATGCTTTTAACTTTAAAAAATGCAAATGATGTTGTTATCATATTTTCCTCTAACATCTGCTAAAACGTTGATTAAATTCTTTTTTGAGCAATTATGATATGAGTCAACAATTTCAATGTTAGTATCAAGGACTGACTTTGATTTTTATTTGCTGATAGAAAACAATTAAATTTTAGAGGTAAGAAACATCTGTGCAGTTTGGTTGTTACAAAGATTAATAAAAGAAAGTCGGCATAATAAATAATTGTGTTTTTGTCGTCATATAAAGCAGTTGTATATGGATAATTTAGCTAGATAAAATAAAATTCGAGCGAAAATTGAAAAGAAAAAAAAAACGAGTTATAAATTTGTTTTTCAGGGGTGATTTTCTCAAAAAATCCTCAATTATATACCATATCATATTAAAGCTGAAGTTTTAAAATAATATATCATGCTAGCGAAATAAATAACATCAAGAAATTTGGAGGAAACAAATCCATAAATTACCATCTACATGTATACCTGTTTTGCAAATGTAGATATCGCATCATATAGTCGGTTTTTAATTAACAGGTATAGTAACGTTAGATACTGTAGTTACACTTTATATAGTCCAATGTCATTTAAAAATTTGTACCTAAAGTAATTTACAAGGGTACACGTTAAACATATCATTCTCACACATTATAGTAAAAGAAGAAGAAGAAAAATATAAAGAGAAATCATATAAATGAATCTTAGAAGGAATATTAAATTATTGAGCATCACCATCTTTTTCCTTTATTCTGTTTCTTGTATAATTTTAAAATATATACTTATCCTTATACATCAAGGAAGTTGAGTATATATGAAATACACGATCATCTTGAAAATTGTGATCTAATTTTTGGACCATCAAACCTAACGTCATTTATTTTTGTGGTCCCTTTTTTTTCTTGCCTAGTATAAAAGTCACTTAACATGTATATAAATATATAGTATGAAGTATGAAGTATGAACAACATAAAAATAAATTATAATTTTGATGATGTTTTCACATAAGGTACAGAGAAAAATAAAGGAGTAAAAACAAAGCTGCCACAATGGAAGGAATTTATCAGAAGAATAGACAACAAATAGAAACAAGAAGGAAACAAAAAAAAAGTTTTAAAAATATAAAAACTCACAGAAATGATAAAAGAAGTTAAAGTGAGCTGCCCAATTTCTTTTAGACTTGAGTGGTCATTGGTCACTAGCTTAAACAACTTCTTTTTACGAGTAATAGTGACATAAAAAGTTAATATTCGAGATCTTAGAACAGTGCTCGTTAAGAAGCCAAGCCAATATTTGTAACAAATCAAATTACTACACACGTAATCACTAATCACTTGAACTTTTCGAATTATTGTGTGAATGTTTATATCCACTGTAAATTTGGGAGATATTATTACCAAATACCTTATTTATTCTCAAATTTGTCGGGTTTGTTTTGGATATCGATGCATGCTAATACAAAAGAGACATTTCTAATTATGAAGTAGACAATAAGTTCTGATGTAAAAGCTCTGAGTATATTAATATTAAAGACATGTAAAAAGGGATTAAAGCGGGGTTTTAAGCGGGTTTTGCATGGTTAGAGATTAGTATTGCTTTTTTTTTTTTTGTCGTGAGATTAGTAATTGCTAAATGACTAAGAACAGTAAGCCTCAAGTGTTAAGCAAGAAATTCCATTTACCAAGACTTACTATTCTTATGCCAAATATTAAAGTCTTGTTTGTACCCTTTGTGTATGGTAGTCAATGACATTACTCACCTTACATACTCACGTAATTACATATATTGCCACCCATGGATTAAACGTGATCGGAATTACAATCAACAGTTATACAACTTATACTATAATAAGCTATATTATGTTTGTATTATCATTTTTGTTACATCATCATCGATCAAAACCAAATTTTAAAAGGAGGAATTTATCATTTATAACATAGAAACAACTTAGCCATATATTAAAAACGTAAGTTTTTTCAAACAACCCAACATGCAATATAATAGAGAGAAAATTTAAAAAGTTTGCGGTATCATAATTTTTTTAAATGGTTTATAATACATAAATTATCAAATTTAGTAGAAATACGTACAAACCAAAATTGGTTGTAAAATAATCATGTTAGTCGAAGAGGTCTCCACATATTCGATGTATTATATATGACACATGAATAATTATTTAGACAAATAAGTTATTTATTAAATACGGTATTTTTTAAAAAGATTCTTATATTTGTAATGGAGAGAGGATCAATCATAATATATACGTTCATTTTTTAACAAAATATCATAAATTCATAATACATAAAATAAGAGCACATATTTTGTAGGACCATAGTAATTAGTAACTGCAAGTGAATAATGTAAATTCACATGCGTAACATGACAACCTCTAGCAGCTAAGTTCATCCGTGACGTATTTAATGCTGAGAGATAATCATCGATGCGTTTTTGCGTAAAGAAACAATATCTGGTTTTACTACTTTAACCATTTTTTTCTTTAACATTAGTATACGTAATTACGTATCACCAATACATACGGATTTAAATCGAGATAATGACATTACGACATCACTGATATACAACTAATTTATATTCAGCTTAACAAATTAAGACGTTCGATTTTGTACTTTATTAAGACTTTCTGTTTGTCTATCTGCTTCAATACTCTTCCCACTAACTACCTGACACGTTTGTACACTGTTGTAAATTTGATGTCTGATAGTGCAAGCCAAGCAATCTCCCATAATCGTTTAATTCTCAATCTTTTTCTTCTTCTCTCTTGATAATTTTGTTGGGTAAATTTGAAAGTATTAAAGTTAGACTATATTGATAGTTAGCTAGTATATTTTTATATTGTAAGTATAACAGTTCAGAAGTGAAAATACAAAAAATGAAGATAAAATGGAGACGATTCCTAATGATTTTTGTTGTTGTTGGTCTTCAACATTCTAAATTATATTTAGGTGATATATAGTCAGTGATTTTAATGAAAATCAGGTCAAAGTGACGTCGTTAACTAATAATGATGTTATACCGATGCACAACAAAAAAAAAATTAATGATGTTTTTTCTCTTTGTCTGTGGAAAAAGAGAGGAAATAATTAGCTCTAGTTTTCATTTCTCTCTCTCTATCGTTTTTTAAGCCCTTAGTTTAAGGAGTGCCTTCACATCCAAAACACACTTGCAAATTCTCTCTCTCTTTTGCTCTTCTTTCTCCAAAGGCTTCACTGTACAAAACCCTAAATCTATAAACTTCTTAATCTCGGCCTTCTATGTCTCTGAACCTTGTGGTAAAATTAATTTTTCTTGACTAATTATCTTCAAGAAAGTTTTGAATTTCTAAAGCATATTAAGAGAAAGCTTGGTTATAAGGCTATGTGTTCTTTCTTCACTCTCTTCTCAATTATCTCAAACTGTCATTAAGATTTGAAGTGAACATTTGTATTTTTGATAAATACAATATTTGTTGGGTTAAGATTGTCTTCTTGAATTATCATTAGCTTCTCACTTGAACTAAGACTTTTTTTTTTCTTTCATAGTGGGTTTGTCAGCTTTTGCTTGAGCAGGCTTGCAATAAGTCTTTTATTTTCTTTAAATTTGTATTTTTTCGTTTTGTTCTCTATCTTTTTGGACCTTCCAAAATTAGGGCTATTATTTTTGTTGTGTGTTTGGAGGAAACTATTTTAAAATGGGTTTAATGAGTAGTGAAGAAAGCTCTTGCCTTTTTATATTGCTTAATCATTTGTTCTTACTCATTAATTATCTTTACTCTTTGGTTTTTTTCTTCCTAACTAGTTTCTTTGTCCCCAAACCAAGAAACACTTTGCATAACCCCAAAAAAGTCTCATATAATTGTGATTAATTACCTTTTTTTTTTTTTGAATTATACACAGTTTTCCCAAAGGCTTAATTACCTTCTTTCTATAGACAGAGATTCAAAGAATGGAAATCGCAAGTCAAGAAGATCATGACATGCCCATCCCAATAAGCACTAGTTATGGTGGTCATGGACACATGATACATCATCTTCATCATCATCATCATGCCAATTCTTCTCCATCACCTGTCAACATTACTACTACAAACCCACTCATTGTCAATAATGGTCATGGGAAAACTCATGAACATCCTCATCATCAGCATGTGGGTTACAACATCATCATCAACAATAAAACCAAGGAGAAGACTATGGTGATCAAATACAAAGAATGTCTCAAGAACCATGCAGCTTCCATGGGAGGCAATGCTCTTGATGGTTGTGGTGAGTTTATGCCAAATGGTGAAGAAGGTTCCATTGAAGCTCTCACTTGCTCAGCTTGTAACTGTCATAGAAACTTCCATAGAAGAGAAATCGAAGGCGAAGAAAACACCTTCTTTCCCATGTTCCAACACAACCACCACAAGATTCAACACAACCACCACAAGATGGTAAAATCACCATTACCACAACAAATGATAATGCCAATTGGTGTTGCATCAAACTCAGAGTCAGAAGATCTCATGGAGGAAGACGGTGGAACATTCCGGCAACCACAACCACCACCGCAACCGTACGGTGGATATAATCAGAAGAAGAGGTTTAGGACAAAGTTTACTCAAGAACAAAAGGAGAAGATGATGAGTTTTGCGGAGAGAGTTGGTTGGAAGATGCAAAGACAAGATGAATCTGTTGTTCAACAGTTTTGTCAAGAGATTGGAGTTAGAAGAAGAGTTCTTAAAGTTTGGATGCATAACAACAAACACAACCTATCCAAAAAGAGCAACAATGTCGAACTTTCTGCTGGTTATGACGAGAACAATAAAGCTAATGATGGAAATCTTGCTTCTAGTCCTTAGTTAAGCTAAGATTATTGTTGTTAATCTTCTTGATTGCTTAAGATTAAGTACTTTATTATCATATATGGTTAGTGTTTTTAACCCTTTATTTGTTGTTAATGATTGTTTAGATATATGTTCTATTAGGGTATAATCTTGGTATAATCTTGGCGATCTTATCAATGTCATTGTTTATTTCGAATCATTAGACTTTGTAGTCTTGACCATTTATCTCATTTAGTAATATAAATATTGTAAGCATACAATGTATGTATATATTATGTAGATACCTACTGATATAGGAATCTGCGGAATTTTAGTTCTTTATACTGATTTAGGATCTGCAGAATTTTAGATCTCATTAATCATGTAACTCTTCTCATACGTAATCATTATTTTTTTATGTCAGATATTATTTTGAAAATATGCTGTATCATATTATAAAAAATGTATTGCACAGAAAACAAAGAAAGCAGTAAATTATTATTTCTATTAATGGAGATTTGAAGATTGTCCTGGCGAGTGCAAGTCAAGTCCTATTATGTGTGACGTATTAGGTTGAGTAAATGCTTGGTTGGTGTCACAAATTTATTAACCTTTTCTATTTTCTTTCCCTACTCATAAAAATATGTATATTAAAAATCATGTGCATTTATTTTATGAGAATTCTTGGCGTAATGTGATATGGGATAATAAATATATATGCATATCATGCATCAAAAGGGATTTAAGATTTTAAGATGTTTTGTTGTTTCTTGTGATATCACATGTTTCATTTATTGTAATATTGAATGTAACACTTTCATTTTGTTGTTTTTAATATCTTACACATACTAGTACTAGTACTTTTATACATGAACTTTTTCTTGTTAATATCGAATGCATTCATTAAAAGGCTAATTTGCCAACTAACCAAAAAAAAAATAATAATTAGTAAACTAACTAAAACTAACCTATGTGGCTCAAATTTGGCCATTAGATTTAGGTTAAATAGTTAGGATTTGAATTATAGTTTTTTTCTTGGTTAGTAGGCCTAATTTCCCTTCATTAAAATGATGAATTATTTGTTACTTTGATTACAAAAAGTTTATGCGCGTTTTGTGTATTGTTACTACTCTACAAAATATCAAATAAATATCTGCGTTACACGTAAAAATATATTTCTACGATCTTAGAATTTATTAAGAAGCAAGATTGGTTGATAAAAACACTTATTGCATAGTACCAACTACAAAATACCATTACATTACTACCCTAAACAAAAAAAACTTGCTTATAGTAACTATAATATTCAACCAAATGATATATTGTAGTGATTATCAGTCTAAATTAGACATAAAATGATAGCTTATACTACTAGCGTGATCAAGCAAGAAAGAAACTCTCAAAGACATTTTGATCAATAAAGAACAAAAAGGTAATTGGGCTAGCCCAACAATGAATAGTGCTTTTACATATTTGTCGCATTGGCGGTTCTATTATAGCCCAGGCCCAATTACTTCAAAACGGCCCATGTCATTATATATCAGTTTCTCTTGTTAAGAAGAGAGAACGGCGAAAAAGCAAAGATTTCTCAAAAGTACGGAAAATTGTTACTTTCGTTAAGAGTTTCCTCTCCGCTACTTCACCACCATAAATCGGACTTTCTCCGGCGTTCCGTTCCCGTCTCCGGCGTTATCTCCGGTCGATTTCTTCTTCTCAGGTTAGGTTTTCCTCACTGCTTTTTGCTTTTTGTGCGGCATCGAGAAGTCTGATGATGTCTAGCATTAACTCTTTCAGTCTTCGTAGTCGTACTCGTAGTGTTAGGGTTTTGGTGCGACGTTACTTCGATTCATCAAAACGAACTTCGTCTCTGTGATCTTCGATTGATTTGCAGGTTTTTTTGTTAGAGCTATGATGAATTAGGTTTTTGTTACTGGTAGCGAATTAGGTTTTTGGCAGCTTGTTAGAGTGACATTGTTCTGCTGATGTGATTTTTGAGTTCAATGAATGTTTGATTCTCTATGTGTAAAGAATTTTGAGATCCTTGTTTTGATTGCAGTTTGAAGAGGTGATTTGATAAGGTCAAGCCAAGATGGCGAACTTACAAGTATCTGCGATTATCGAAAAGGTTTTTTTCCGTCTTCTATTTCGAATTAAGCTCAATTTTGTTTTCGGTTATATTCACTTTCTTAGTTCTGTGTTGGTTTTCGTTCTTTATGTTCAGATGACGGGTAAAGATAAAGATTACAGATATATGGCAACCTCTGATTTGCTCAGTGAGTTGAATAAGGATTCCTTTAAACTCGACCAAGAGATGGAGATGAGGTTGACGAGTATCATATTGCAGCAGCTTGACGATGTTGCTGGTGATGTTTCTGGATTGGCTGTTAAATGGTTAGGTTTCTTCTCTTCGAAAACATTCAAATGTTCTGCGTCTGTCTTGCTATATCTATATTGCAGCTTTGGCTTTCTTGTTATAGAGATTTTCAAAATTAGCTGGACTGTTTTCAACCCTTGGTGTATGTTTTGGTTTGCAGTCTTGCTCCATTGGTGAAAAAGGTTGGTGAAGATCGAATTGTGGAAATGACCAACAAATTATGTGAGAAATTGCTTCATGGGAAAGACCAACATCGTGATACCGCAAGCATTGCTCTCAGGACTGTTGTCGCTCAAGTTGCTCCTTCGTTTGCTCCATCTATTCTTGTTACTCTAACCCCGCAAATGATAGGAGGGATAAGTGGCCAGGTTAGTTGTTGGTAGGCCTTTTTTCCTGATTGCATATGCCACAATGCTTAGGGTCTGATACAACTAAAGTTTGGTTGATTGATATCTATAATTGAGTCGATTTTATGTTAATTTTTTCTCTGGCTTGCTGCTGAAGGGAATGAGCACAGGGATTAAGTGTGAATGTCTCGAGATCATGTGTGATGTTGTTCAAAAATATGGAAGTCTAATGGCAGATGATCACGAGAAGCTACTGAAGACATTGTTATTGCAATTGGGCTGTAACCAAGCCACAGTCAGGAAGAAGACTGTTACATGCATTGGTAAGTTAACAAATTTGACTCAGTAAGATTGCTGGCTAGTTCTGTCAATAGTTTGCTAAGTTGAAAGGCTTATCCTCATGTGGCTTGAGTGAATGCTTTCCTTAGCCTAGTAATAACTTTAGTAACATGGATCTCAGCTTTTGGTGTCAATTATTGTGATACCAACGCAGGTTGCAGTGCTATATTCAGTGATAGTATATATATCCTCGTTTTAAGCTTCATTTTTTTGTTGGGTTTCAGCATCTCTTGCTTCCAGTCTGTCTGATGATTTGCTCGCAAAGGCCGCAGTTGAAGTTTTGAAAAACCTAAGTAACAAGAATGCGAAATCTGAGATTACACGCACCAATATTCAAATGATTGGAGCTCTTAGGTACTTCCTGTCTATCCTTATTTTCAGTGTGGTATTTGTCTCTAACTTCTCACCATGCATAACTGTAGTGTGCAACATGTTTCTGTTAGTTCTTTTTGTCCTACCAATTTATTGTGTGGGATGCATGGTTTACGTTAGACATGTGCTTTTTTTGATGGTATTTAATGCACTTTTTGTTACAGCCGTGCTGCCGGATACCGATTTGGGACTCATCTTGCGAACACTGTTCCAGTTTTGATCAATTACTGCACCAGTGCCTCAGAAAATGATGAGGAGCTTCGCGAATATAGCTTACAGGTCTCATGCAAGATTCCTTATTTTCTCCTTTCTCATTAGCCTGTGTATTTTTTGATCCTCATCCAATTTCTTAGGGTGCTTGTAGTCTCTTTTCTTTTACCCTGTCATATAAGATTGGGCATTTTATCTTTAAGATTCAATGAAAGTGATATGAGAATGTAGGCGATAACATGTCCTCTCTGAAATTTAACTGCAGGCACTTGAAAGTTTCTTGCTACGGTGTCCAAGGGACATCGCACCATATTGTGATAAAATTTTAAATCTCACTTTGGAATATATAAGTTATGACCCGAATTTTACGGACAACATGGAGGAAGATACTGATAATGAGACTCTTGAAGATGAAGATGACGAGTAAGTTCTGATATAAGAATTGGAACCGTAATCTAGGCCCTTGCAGTGCACCATTATCTCAGTGACACATGTCTTTGTTTGCACAGCGAGAGTGCAAATGAGTACACGGATGATGAGGATGCCAGCTGGAAAGTTAGGAGAGCAGCGGCGAAATGCTTAGCAGGATTAATAGTTTCTCGTTCTGAGATGATATCTAAAGTATATCAAGAGGTATGATATTTTTTTTTATTTATGATCAAGAAGATTATATTTAAATAAGTTTTTCATCTTTTACTTGTGTTGATAATGTTAAATTAAAATAAGAATGAAAATTTACTGCAGTCTTTATTGTTGTGAAATTAACAATCTCTTCTTATGCAGGCCTGCCCAAAACTAATTGATAGATTTAAGGAAAGGGAGGAAAATGTGAAGGTATGGAATTTAAACAAATGTTCTATCCTGCATTTTTATATGGGTCATTGATCTGAGGTACTGTTGTTGCAGATGGATGTTTTCAACACATTCATTGATCTGTTACGCCAAACTGGAAATGTGACAAAAGGTCAAACTGACACGGATGAATCAAGGCAAATTTTCTGCATCTTTTCACTCCTTCAGTATGTACAGTCTGTCATATTACTGATTAATCACTGCTAACTACATATATTCCTTTGATTGATGCAGTCCAAAATGGCTATTGAAGCAAGAAGTCTCAAAGATTGTGAAATCCGTAAATAGGCAACTGCGTGAAAAGTCTGTGAAGACAAAGGTATGAAAGTGTTAACTTTTTTTTTTGGTGATTTCTGTTTGATATTTTCTTAACTTCTTACTTATCCGCAGGTTGGTGCATTCTCTGTTTTGAGAGAACTTGTGATTGTCCTGCCTGACTGCCTTGCTGATCATATTGGTTCACTTGTTCCTGGAATTGAGAGGGCGCTAAATGTTAGTGGGATATTCGGTACACTTATATATCTACTAATTGTTCTTTGTTCATTTACTCATATTTCTTCTTTTTTTTCGCTCTCCAGGATAAATCTTCTACTTCAAACTTGAAAATTGAAGCTCTTGTCTTCACAAAATTGGTCTTGGCATCGCATGCGCCTCCTGTTTTTCATCCTTACATTAAGGTAGGAAACTTTCTATGGTTTTAGTCCATAGAGTTCATAACCCAGTTTTTAAAAGTTGATAAACATTAACAGCTGATGAAAGTGATTTGACTGACTCTTGAACTTTTATGTCAATCTAGGCTCTTTCTACTCCTGTTTTAGCTGCTGTTGGTGAACGTTATTACAAGGTGACTGCTGAGGCATTAAGGGTTTGTGGGGAACTTGTCAGAGTGGTACGTCCAAGTACTGAGGTGAGTATCTTATACACAGCTTTTCAGTCTGTTTGATTTAGTGTCAGCGTTCTTTTTTATCGAGAAGTTTGAATCATATATTTAACCACAGACGATCCACAGATTTTTCCATTCACTGATGTATTTTATTGTGTGGTTTAGGGAATGGGATTTGATTTTAAGCCATTTGTTCAACCAATCTACAACGCGATAATGTCGCGCTTGACAAATCAAGATCAAGACCAGGTTTGTGGCGTGGTACCCTTTTTTTTGAAATACCATTGTGGCAAGTGGATCATAATAACTTTCTTTATGAACTATCAATTTGTCATTATGATAAATTACAGAATTAAATAATGCAAGCAGATTGATGTGTGTGTATTTTTACTATTCGAGTTTCTTAATCTCTCTTCGCTTTAACAGGAGGTCAAGGAGTGTGCAATTACCTGCATGGGTCTTGTGATTTCAACATTTGGCGATCAACTGAGAGCAGAGTTGCCTTCATGCCTTCCTGTACTTGTTGACCGAATGGGAAATGAAATAACTCGCCTCACAGCAGTAAAGGTTGTTCTTGTGCTTCTGTTCTGTTGAAGCTTCTATTTTCAAACTTGTTTAGCTCATGTCTGTGATTTTGTGGGTGCATGCCAGGCATTTGCTGTCATTGCCACTTCTCCTCTGCACATTGACCTATCATGTGTCTTGAACCACTTGATTGCTGAACTGACTGGATTCTTACGAAAGGTATATTGTTTGCTTTGTACCCCGATATCTGAATAGGCATCAAAAATGTTATTTCTTCTGTTCACTGAAGACAATGTCGACTCTTTGCGTTAATGTTTTGTCCAGGCTAATCGGGTACTGAGGCAAGCAACACTGATTACTATGAATACCCTGGTGACAGCCTATGGTGATAAAATTGGTTCAGATGCTTATGAAGTTATTCTTGTGGAGCTTTCATCTCTGATAAGGTTTGTTTACTTGTCCATTGAATTTTCTCTGATGTTTTTTTTCCAATCGTTGATGGTTTTACCAAAATGATGATTTTGTCTGTCTTTTTCAGTGTTTCCGACCTGCACATGACAGCTCTTGCACTCGAACTCTGCTGCACTCTGATGACTGGAAAGAGTTGTAGTGAAAATATTAGTTTGGCGGTTCGTAACAAAGTCCTTCCGCAAGCACTAACTTTAGTTAAAAGCCCATTGCTCCAGGGTCAAGCACTTTCGGTAACTTTTTCTTTTACTTTGAATTGTTTTTGTACTTTTCCTAAGATCAAAAGATAAAACAGAAATGATTTCTTGGATGCTTGTCACAGGCTCTGCAAAGTTTCTTTGAAGCTCTGGTGTATCATGCAAATACTAGTTTCTACACCTTGCTGGACTCGCTACTTTCTTGTGCTAAGCCTTCTCCTCAGTCTGGAGGTGTCCCAAAGCAAGCATTATATTCAATTGCACAATGTGTTGCGGTGCTTTGTCTTGCTGCCGGTGATCAGAATTGTTCCTCCACAGTTAAAATGCTTGTGGAAATCCTTAAAGATGACAGTGGCACCAATTCAGTAAGCTCTCTGACCTTGTATCAGATTCTTTGTAGATCTACTGCTATATAAATGCATTTAGTGATGAGAGTTTTCTCGTGCAGGCAAAACAGCATCTTGCTCTGTTGTCTCTTGGTGAGATTGGGAGAAGGAAAGATCTAAGTGCACATACTGGCATTGAAACAATCGTCATTGAGTCTTTCCAATCTCCTTTTGAAGAAATAAAGTCTGCAGCTTCATATGCTCTTGGAAATATTGCTGTTGGCAATTTATCCAATTATCTACCCTTTATCTTGAACCAGATTGATAATCAACAGAAAAAACAATATATTCTCCTTCATTCACTCAAGGAGGTATGTTTTCCTTAACTAAGTATCCATATTACAGTATCAGATTACATGTACTGTTAAATTTCATATCTTGTTCCTCGGTTTTTCAGGTTATCGTGAGGCAATCTGTTGATAAAGCAGACTTTCGGAATTCCAGTGTTAAGAAAATTCTTGCTTTACTGTTTAACCATTGTGAAAGTGAGGAAGAGGGTGTAAGAAATGTTGTTGCTGAATGCTTGGGAAAAATGGCTTTGATAGAACCTGAGAAGCTGGTTCCTGCACTTCAGGTAGAGAACAATCTCACTATCTGCATATACTCGATGGCTATAATGCTTAGCGATGAATAATATTTGTTTTCATTTTGAATTTTATAGGTAAGGACGACGAGTCCAGCTGCTTTTACTCGTGCGACTGTTGTTACTGCTGTGAAATATTCTGTTGTGGAACGGCCTGAGAAACTAGATGAAATCATCTTCCCAGAGATTTCTTCTTTCCTCATGCTTATTAAAGATGGTGATCGGGTAAGTCAAACAAAACTAACCCCATTCAATGATCGCGTTGCGTAAGAAAGATATGTTTGTTTAAATAGTCATAACTCTTACTCTTTTCCATGGTTTATGCAGCATGTTAGGCGTGCAGCTGTCTCAGCTTTGAGTACTTTTGCTCATTATAAACCAAACCTTATTAAAGGACTCCTCCCTGAATTGTTACCGCTCCTTTATGATCAAACCGTTATCAAGGTAATTTCTTTAGAAAGACTCTTAGTGATGTAACACAATTGTTGTCCCGTCCCTATCATAATAATTTGAAAGGTTTCATTGTTCCATTTAGTTGAGACATTTTTTTTTCTTTTGCAGAAAGAATTGATAAGAACGGTTGATCTAGGACCATTCAAGCACGTTGTTGACGATGGGCTTGAACTGAGGAAAGCGGCTTTTGAGTGTGTATTTACTCTGCTCGATAGCTGTCTTGATCAATTGAACCCGTCTTCTTTCATTATTCCTTTCCTCAAATCCGGACTAGAAGGTGAGTGTGTCCGTCTCTCTCTCTTACATTAATTAATCTGCCGTTTTGTAAGTAATCTTATACCATTCTCTGTTTATGCAGATCATTATGATCTTAAGATGCTTTGTCATCTTATACTCTCTCTACTAGCGGATAAATGCCCCTCGGCCGTGCTAGCTGGTATGTTAATAACACCTTTCCAAAATCCATTATTTAAAACTCTAAAAACAATAGAGATAAATTTCTTATTATGAAATGTTTCAGTACTGGATTCTCTTGTGGAACCACTGCAAAAAACCATAAACTTCAAGCCAAAGCAAGATGCGGTGAAACAAGAGCATGATCGTAACGAAGACATGATCAGAAGCGCTCTTCGTGCTATCTCATCGTTGGATCGTATCAGGTTTGATTGATTTGTTTTTCCTTTCTTGCTTTTAAAATCCAAAGCCTCTGATTATTATTATTATTAACTAAATGGTAAATTCATCAAACAGTGGAGTGGATTATAGCCACAAGTTCAAGAGCTTAATGGGTGATATGAAGAGGTCTTCACCATTGTGGGAGAAGTATCAGACAATCCGGAACGAGTAAAGTGATGGTGTATGTTGTCCATATTACTTCCCCAGAAATAAAACCGATCTGCATAGAAAGGGAACTATTTCAAGAGAGGGTACAGGGCAAAAAAAAAAAAAGAATTGAGAACATAATTTTTTTTGGCAATAGTTAAGGCTTTTTTAATCTCTTTTCTTCATTGAACCTTTGTTTCTTTAAAAAAAATGTTTTTTTTTTTTGTGACAATGTGAGGGATTTTATTTTAGGCTTTGTTTTGTTCTTCGATGATTCTTCGTAGTATTATTGTGTTCGAGTAAAAATATCATCACCCTTTCACGTCTCTCAAAATGAACAGATAATTTCTCAAAAGCCTGGACTAATAAGATAACAATGTTATTTGCATTTGTTTTTATACCCTAAATCCTTTTTTGAAATGAGAAATTACTTAAAATACCTCTAATTGACTGTAATAAACTATTTTTTTAAAGATGGTGATAGTAATAATGGTGCCAAATCACGAAACACACATGTTATCGTCATATCGATCCATGTGGTCATAAAAGCATAATTTTATAGGATCCCTTATCAATGTTTAGGAGCAAAAGCATAAAATATGTTGTGGCTCTCACTTCTCACTTCTCCCTTCTCACTTCTCCCTTCTCCCTTCTCCCCTCTCCCCTACAAGTACCTAATCATATCTTTGAGTACTGCTTAATAAGTTATTTCGATGAGTGGCCTTTGTCGAATAATGCATGGTTGAAAGTTAAAACTACACCATGCTTGTATTTTGTTAAATTTAAATGACTATATCCAGAATTTTAAAACTTTGTAGTTAACTTACATACAATTGGTATATATCAAACAGTGACGTTCCCGTGAACTAAAATGTAGCCAAAGGACATTGGACTGTTACGGCAAATACTAAACTTTTTAATTCAACATACAAAAGACCAGAAGAAATCCACAAAAAACTTGTGGGTTTTAAGATCTTTTGTTTTTGTTTTTAGAGGTTACTGGAGGAGATGGAGACTTTAAAAGTAGCTGAATAAAGTCTTAAAAACATAAAATCTCTTTCATTCATCAGTGCCCTCACCATTACCAGACTTTAGATGAAGATGCTTCTCTCGTTTTTGGAAATCTGTCAAACCTTTCCCACTTCCAGTCACACCGACTTTTCCAAACGGATCCTCTGGTGACTTGAAAATACTCTCTTTCTTCCTCCCTGTGAAGAACCCTACCTGCCAAAAACCGAAACCCGTCTCAGAATCCCGAGAGAGCAAGAAAAGCAAACAATCGTAATTGCGACATTTCAACCTTTTTAGTTTTGGCTTTTGTTGTCTGAAACTGTTGCCAAGCATTCTGTTTCTTGTTCTGTACAACCTCGAGTTTCTCCTGCCTCTCCTTTGACTTGAACGCATGTATCTTCTTACGCTTTGCAATTTTCTGTAAAACAGGTGAGCCATCATAAGTTCAGTAACCAAACACAATCAAAAAGAAAAGGGTAATTAATCTAGACTTACCACATCCTCGGGATCATTAGGATCGATTTTAAGCTTCGCTGGTAGAGTTTTAGACTGATAATCAGAACTTGCAGCTTGCTCAATCTTTCTTTTGAGAGCATTTTTGGTAGCTTCAGCTAGCCTCTCAGCTTCCAAGAGAGCATTGTTCTCTATTGGTCTCACATTATCTGGATCAACCTGGATTGTAACAAGGCAACCTCAACATTAGGTTTTATTTGACAAAAACGCACAAATGGGAACATAAGCATTACCTCTTCCTTGTTACCCCACTCATCATAGGCAACATAATAGCCATTTAGAGTATGTGCTTCAACGGTGGCATCATACCTGAACATTTAACTAATCAAAAGAAGAAGAAAAAGGAGGAACAAGACGTAAAGAATACAGTAGATACATCATGAATGCTAGAGATTCGAGAGTTTTTTCGACATACCACTCGCCATCGTCACTAAAGACAGCTTGAACTTTAGTTCCAATGGGGAACTTACCCTCATGAAATGAATCCTGGACAAACAATGGAATACAACCACACGTTAAACACCAATATTTGCAGTGGGCTTTGGAGTTACATGGATCCAGGTTTACATATCACAAAACGTCACATAATTAACTCTGTTCCTGGTTAGACAACTGACTATAGCAGTGTGTCAAGGTAAGATGACAGATGGAGAGAGCCAAAAATGTAAAACGGCAAGGAGAAGAGATAAGAGGACAGAAATAAACCTACCAAATTTCCCCAAGCACCTTCTGCTAAGTTGGGTGATCCAGCACTAACTCCAGCATCTGGTAGAGAAATCTCATTTTGCTTTGCAGTTGCAAGGAGTTCCTCTGTCAATGCAATCACCTACGTGGTGAAGAAGCAGAACAAGTGTCAGATAACTGAGGATTCCAACAGTTTCACACAAAATATATCTATTAAGATTATCAAAAGTAAGAACTTCAGAGAGATCAAACGCGAGAAATCAGGAGATAGAAGCAGGCTTGGCCATCATGACCCATATTAGCACACCTGCACAAACACAACCAAGATAGAAAATGATGAATTCCTCGCCAATTCTCCTACTTTCATGAATACTCCAACTGTCTTTTGGCTGACCCAAAACTCCTCTGCCAGAGTTACATGGTGGCACCCAAAAATATATACTCACCTTTCAAACCCAAGAAACGACCACAAAACTCCGCTAGCTGTTAAACGATGTTGCTATTTCAAGCAACATGATGATTCCTTCAAAAAGAGGTAGGGAATAGAAACATAAAGTGCTAGATCCTCAAGCAACCTAATCTAGTGTAATGGTATATTTCAATCACTCTAAGAGAGACTAGCAGAATGACTTGTCAACAACAAAAATGTAAAAGATTTGATCACACAAAAACAAAATTAAGCCATTCACATGGATATATCACCTCTTTAAGCTCTTTTTCCATGTCTGCATATTCCAAGTTTCTAGGGTCTTCTGACAAAAGCTGCCTAACCTGAAACCAAAGAGTGTAAAAATCTATCAGATAATCGAAACGAGAAGCAAGTGCTATAACCCTAATCATTGAATCCCTAAATAAGCTTCCTTTACGAACCCTAACTCAAGAACACAATTACACAGAAACCTAATCTAATCCAATTCTAGGAACCCTAATCTTCACCAAATTGCAATCACATACAGAATCCTAAAACGACGAGAGAGAGAGAGAAATCGAACGAACCTGTTCGAGCTGTTCTTTGTACGTAGAGAGATTCGAAGCTAGCTCTTTGATACTCACTTCTTCTTCTCCTCCTTCCATTTTTTTCTCCGAACAGAAACTCCGATCTCGATTCTCTCTTCTCACTGATCTTCTTCCTCTTCTTCTCCGATGTTCTTTCTGATGAAGATATTTTTAAGCGAAGAACAAAAAAAAAAGCTTAGTTCTAAAATAACACTGCGTGCCGTTTTGCACCGTCTCGATTGATCTTTAAATTAATTTCATTAATAAACACTATACTTAAGAGAGTTTATATATTTGTCCCAAATATATGTTTTGTTCAATAATACCCCTTTCTCGATTAAAGTCGATTTCAGAGTTCATTGTTTCTCATAAAACCACAGAGTAAAACCTCAATTTCAGGCATCTTGAGTCAACAATGATCAGATGAATAAGCATTAGAGCTGATTTTAAAGAAAATGGCGATTTCTACATTGGTTTCAGTCTCTCCTTTCACTCTAACTTCATCATCTCGAAGAACCCATCTCCTAACTTCAATACCCACTAGGGTTTCTCCATGTTTGAAGCAAAAACCTTTCTTACAGAGTCAAATTTTGAGTCTTTGTTACCCATTAGGTCGTAATTTCACTAGATTGCGTTCTTCTTCAGATGGGTTTCTCAGAAAAACCAAAGAAGAAGAAGAAGAAGAAGAATTTATTCAGCTTCCTTCAATTGGTGTTAACCCTGTGAAATTTGCGATATGCGTTGTGTTTTGGGCTTCTTTGTCTTTGCTTTGGTTTGCTAGGTCTGGAGATGCGAAAGCAGCGACTGATTCGATCAAATCTTCGAGCTTTGGTCTTAGAATCGCCTCCACTCTTCGAAAGTTTGGTTGGCCAGACGAAGCTGTAGTGTTTGCTTTGGCTACACTTCCGGTTATTGAACTCCGTGGTGCTATTCCCGTCGGTTATTGGATGCAGCTTAAACCAGCTGTTCTCACTTTCTTCTCTGTTCTTGGGTTAGTCTATTAAAAATCTTGTTGATTAGTGTCTCATTGGTGGTTATGGTGATAAAAGTGTTAAATTTGAGTCTCTTGTGTTTGAGTTTACACATTTCTGTTGTTTAGTTGAATAAGTTCTCACATTTCTGTTGAATCTTTTGTGAATTGGTGATAATTGTGTGTGAAAATTGCAAACTTTTTTGTTTGAGGTTACACAATTCTGTTGTTTGGTTGAATCTTTGAGGTTAAATGAGATTTGATTCATATAATGATAAGTTATAGCAAACATTTGATTCATATTTGTGAGATTTCATTATTTAAGCGACGAAAAGTGACTGATTTTGGGTTTTTTTGTTGCAGAAATATGGTTCCGGTTCCGTTCATCGTACTATATTTGAAAAAGTTTGCGTCTTTCGTGGCGGGTAAGAGCCAAACCGCTTCGAAACTACTCGATATCTTATTCAAAAGAGCGAAGGAGAAAGCTGGACCAGTGGAAGAGTTCCAATGGTTAGGTC
Source organism: Draba incana (assembly GCA_963576765.1). NCBI lineage: Eukaryota > Viridiplantae > Streptophyta > Magnoliopsida > Brassicales > Brassicaceae > Draba > Draba incana. The sequence continues at coordinate 33,824,919 of OY755216.1, read as the reverse complement.
TAATGCTATTTGTAGCTGTTCCGTTCCCTGGAACCGGTGCTTGGACAGGAGCTATAATAGCATCGATCCTCGACATGCCGTTTTGGTCTGCTGTATCGTCTAATTTCTTCGGCGTAGTGTTGGCTGGCCTGTTGGTGAATATGCTGGTGAATCTTGGTTTGAAACAAGCTATTGTAGCTGGTATTGGTCTCATCTTTGTATCTACATTTATGTGGAGTGTTCTTAGAAACATTAGAAAGTCTATTAGACCAGCTTCACCTTGAATTTGTTTTAGATTTCAAAGAAGAGTTCTTTACATAATGGTTCTTCTGTCTTTAAATTGTTAATAATGTTTAAACGGTTGAGAGTTTGGTCTTCTTCTTTTCCCCAATTATTTGTTCTCATAAGTTACAAATGAGTGTAATTCCCATAGATCACCAAGTTGAAATAGCCATTACACTACAGTTATTAAGATATACTCCCTCCGTTTCATTATATAAGATTTTTAAGAAATTTTTTTTAGTTTCGTTTTATAAGATGTTTTACTAGTTTCTATGCAAATTTTAATGTAATTTGATACTTTTGTCTTTTCAAATTCCATAGTCTTATATATGATTGGTTGAGTTATAATTTTAACTAATTATTAAATGAGATTTTGTTTGTATTTATTGTTTTCTTAATTCTCGCGAAATAAATAAAAAAATCTTATATAACGAAACGGAGGGAGTATAAATTACTCCCCGTTCCTAAAAACATGATGTTCTACTACTTTCACACTTATTAAGAAACAATTAAGATTTAATATTAAATACATTGATTCTCGCACAAAACCATTTTTCCATAACTATGAACCAATAGTATTCAAACCTTTTTATTTAATACATTTTAAAATTTATTAATATTAAATAATAAAAAAAGCTAGAACATATGGAACAACTTTAAAATTTAGAACATCATGTTTTTAGGAACAGAGGTAATATTAAATATACAGACAACAAAGGGGATGTAGCTTAGATGATAGAGCGCTCGCTTAGCATGCGAGAGGTACGGGATCGATACCCCACATCTCCACTTTTTCCTATTGTTTTTGTTCATTATTTTGTTTTTATCGTAGTTTTAATTTCCCTCCTAGTCTTTTATAGTATAGTTTATAGTATAGAGATTTAAATTGTCAAATTAGTTATGGGAACTTAAGTGAATTGCATACTAGTGAAAGCTAACTAGATAATTTCTAAGGTGGGGGTATTGGATATGGGAGTTTAAAGGAATTTGATTGAATTTAACTTTCTCTAAAATTCTAGTGTTATTCAATTAGATGTTTCACTAATTCTCTTAAATGTTTATGTTATTGGATTGTAGGTTTTTTTTATTCCTCTAGAATACTTTAAATTCTTGTGTTATTCAATTTGTTGATTTTGTATTTCCATTAAATGTAGGTGTTATTCAATATTAGATAGATTTTATGGCAATTTGATTTGAATAGAATTTAAAAGATGTTATAAATCATAGTGGATTGTCATAACTAGTTCTGGTCCGTTTACGGCCCATTAACACTTAGTCTTTAGGCCGGTTTAATGAATCCTAGTTGAATTAGGATTTTCCTTTTATGTACTTTCCTTTTCCCATTAGGAAAAAGAATTTTCCTTTTCTCTCTTGTAATAATCCTATATAAAGGATCTTATGATTAATGAATAAACACAATCTTCCCCATTCGTTCTCTTGATTCACAACACGTTATCAGCACGAGTTGCTCCCTAAACCCTAAAAACACAAAAAACGCGATTACTGTTCATCGTTACTATTCATCGTACTGTTCATCGCGTACTGTTCATCGCGCACTATTCATCGCGCACTGTTCATCGACGATTACTGTTCATCGACGATTACTGTTCATCCGGCGTTACTGTTCAAATCATAGTTCATACAGCCTTTAAGGTTACGGCGAACTAGAAGAAAGTTCATACAGCCTATCAACGGTTACGGCGAACTAGAAGACTCACGGAGGTTAAGGTAAACAATAAGAAACCCTAATCTAAAGAACCTAGATTCATGATAATCTTAGAAACCCTAATCTAAATCATGCTTGTTATTGTTATTGCTTGCTTGATTGTGTTTATTGATTCATGATTCGTAATCACTTGAAACCCTAACTTGAAACCCTAACCTAATTCAATTAAAATCCAAACCGATTGCATGATCTGTACCCGTGTCGATCGACACTAGTTTTATGTCGATCGATACGTAAACTTCTGCCTGAATTTGTTGTTTGAATTAAACTGTGTCGATCGACACAAATCACCCGTCGATCGACAGTAAACACTCTGTCCAAATTTGGTTGCATATTTATTTGAACTCGTTTGTTTGTTTGCTTGTTTGGATTGATTCGTTGATTGATAAACATGAAACTGAAACTGATTGCATCATATAGACATAACATGCTTGATTAAAATCCGGTCATATCATCATACGGTTTAGAATTTGAATACTAGGCTTGCATCATGAGCATATAAAAACATTATGTTAGGTTGTTAAACATAAAAATCTGGTTTCATAAGCATCATGCATCCGTACCCGTTTATATAAGCACCCATGACCTATTTTGCATCATATGCATAAACTTTAAAATCTTATAGTTCTTAGAGAATAGGATGAATGTTTTCAGATGTCGAAAATCAACAATTTGGATTATGCTGCCCTCAATCTCTCTGGAGACAATTACTTACAGTGGGCGTTGGATACTAAGATAAATCTAAAGTCTAAAGGACTTGGCGAATGTATCATTGAGGATAATAATGAGAATGAAAGGAATCGATACAGAACGATATCGATCATTCGTCATCATCTTGTTGAGGGTCTCAAGGATCAATACCTAACCATTGAGAACCCTTTGGACCTTTGGAAAGAATTAAAGATAAGATATAACCACCATAGAACGGTGTTGTTACCAAAGGCCAATTATGATTGGAGGAATCTCAGGTTCCAGGACTTCAAGTCCGTGGAAGAATATAACTCGGCTATGTTCAGAATAGTTTCTCAATTGAGACTATGTGGTGAGAAGGTAACTGAGAAAGACATGTTGGAAAAGACCTTCTCCACCTTTCACACTAATAACGTGTTGCTTCAACAACAATACCGTGAAAGAGGTTTTGAGACATACTCAAAGCTTATAGCATGTCTATTACTAGCCGAGGAGAATAATACACTGCTAATGAGAAACAGTGAGATGAGACCTCCTGGATCAGCCCCACTTCCTGAAGCGAATGTGGCCACAGATGAAAAGAAAGAAATTAACCACGTCCAAAGTGATTATAGACATCGTGGTCGTGGACGTGGGGGTAGATGGCAAGGACGTGGCCGTGGCCATTTTAATCCATACGGCCGAGGTCAGGGCCGAGGCCACGGATTCCATAACGATCATTCTAACCGCGGGCGAGGACGAGGACGCGGATACCGAACTGACTATGATCGTAATAACCGTGGTATTACTTCTCAACCACGAGAATCAAACCCAAAATCAGTTTGCCATCGATGTGAAATGAGTAATCATTGGGCTAAGACATGTAGGACTCCCAAGCATCTGGTTGAACTCTATCAAGAGAGCCTTAAAGGGAAGAATCCAGAAACTCATATGATCCAGCATGATAATGAAGGAGATTTCGATCATGAGCAAGATGACTTGATGAATTTTGAAACCTCAGATATACTTAAGTGATTGATTTTGATTTTCTGTTTTGGTGTTTTGTGTTTTGCTTGTTTTACGTTTTACACTTTATACTTTGGTTTTGTGTTATTGCTTTCTATTAAACTTTATGGAATGAAAGAGTGTTATTTAAAAGTATCTATTGTTATCTCTTTTGAAGTATGAACGATATGGATGTGTTCATTGTGGATAGTGGATCAAGCCACTCGATATTAAGAGATAAGAGATACTTCATTGATCTTACACTTAAAAAGGCAAATGTAACCACAATTGCGGGTATAGCAAATTTAATTGAAGACCACGGTCAAGCCCATATTTTATTACCTAAGGGCACGCATCTAGAAATTTCTAATGCGTTATATTCACCTAGTTCAAAGAGAAGTCTATTGAGCTTTAAAGACATTCGAATGAATGGTCTTCATGTTGAAACTAAGGACGAGAATAACAAAGAATTCCTTCAAATCTTTGAAACCGTCCATGGCTATAAGAAAGTCCTAGAGACTATACCTGCCATTTCTGTGGGCCTTTATTGTGCTAAGATCGGAATGATAGAAGCAAATGCTATGGTAAACAAAGAGTTTACTGAGAATTTCACTTTTTGGCATAACCGGCTTGGCCATCCCGGTGCTAACATGATGCGAAAGATATTAGCAAGTACTAATGGGCACACCTTGAAAGAAAGGAGAGTTATCCCAAAGAATCTCACGTGTGAAGCATGTTCACTAGGGAAACTCATTACTAGGCCATCACCAATCAAAGTAACTAAGGAAACGATAAATTTTCTGGAAAGAATTCAAGGAGACATATGCGGACCAATACACCCACCTTGTGGGACGTTTAGATATTTTATGGTCCTTATTGATGCATCCACGAGATGGTCACATGTCTGCCTATTATCAACTAGAAATGTGGCATTTGCAAGATTGCTTGCCCAGCTCATACGTTTAAGAGCACACTTTCCAGATTTTCCTTTAAAGACTATACGTCTTGACAATGCTGGTGAATTTACGTCCCAAGCGTTTAACGATTATTGTATGTCCATGGGGGTAAGTGTTGAATATTCTGTGGCACATGTACATACACAAAACGGTTTGGCTGAATCGTTTATTAAACGCATACAGTTGATTGCTAGACCGTTGCTAATGAGATCAAAACTCCCGGTCTCAGCTTGGGGACATGCAGTTTTACATGCAGCAGAGCTAATTCGTATCAGGCCATCTAGTGAACATAAATATTCCCCATCACAGTTAATAACGGGTCAAGAGCCAGACATATCCCATCTTAAAACATTCGGATGTTCCGTTTATGTGCCTATTGCACCACCACAGAGAACAAAGATGGGACCTCAAAGGAGGATGGGGATATATGTTGGATATGATTCTCCTACTATCATTAAGTACCTTGAGCCAACCACGGGTGATTTGTTTAAGGCCAGGTACGCAGATTGTCATTTTGACGAATCTGTCTATCCAACATTAGGAGGAGATAACAGACTGGTAAAGGAAATTATATGGAATCAAACGTCCTTAAAATGGCAAGATCCTCGGACTCAAGAATGTGAATTAGAAGTCCAAAAGATTATACATTTACAAAAGCTAGCTAATCAATTGCCAGATTCCTTTGCTGACCCGAAAAGAGTAACTAAGTCTTACATACCAGCTGTTAATGCACCGATTAGAATTGATGTTCAAGAGGGACACAATCAAGTTGCTACAGAATCTAAACCACACTCAAAACGTGGCCGGCCAATAGGTTCCAAAGATAAGAATCCTCGGAAAAGAAAGAAAGGTGCTGAAATCGTGGTTGAGGAATCTGATGGAACCCCAGACATAACTGAACCGATAGTTCAAAGCAATGAGACTCGGGACGCCGAGTTTCATGGTTCTGACGTTCCTGAAAATAATGAGATCTCAATGAATTATGTTATGTCTGGAATACAATGGAATAGAAAGTGTGTGGAAATCGATGATATATTTGCTTTTAAGGTAGCACTTGAACTTATGGAGGATCTAGAACCCACGTCGATATATGAGTGCACTCAGAGTGAAAATTGGACTAAATGGAAAGAAGCTATAAACGTGGAGTTGAATTCTTTAAGGAAAAGGGATGTCTTTGGTCCAATAATTCGGACACCCTATGAGATTAAACCAGTTGGACATAAATGGGTCTTTGTGAGGAAAAGAAATGAACATGGTGAAATCGTGAGATATAAAGCACGGCTTGTTGCACAAGGATTCTCACAGAGACCAGGAATAGATTATGAGGAGACATACTCCCCTGTGGTGGATGCTACAACTTTTAGATTTTTGATAAGTCTGGCTATAAGAGAAAAGTTGGATATGCGGTTAATGGACGTTGTAACTGCATACTTATATGGTCCACTGGATAATGAGATTTATATGAGATTACCAGAGGGTATTGAGCTCAAAGATAAGAAAGGTTCTCGAGAACAACACTGCATAAGGCTGAACAAATCCCTTTATGGACTGAAGCAAAGTGGGCGTATGTGGTACAATAGATTGAGTGAGTACTTAGTCAAAGAAGGCTATAAGAATGATCCCATCAGTCCATGTATTTTTATAAAAAAGTTTGCAAACAAAGGGTTTGTTATCATAGCAGTTTACGTGGATGATTTGAACATCCTTGGAACCCCTGGTGAAATCGTCCAAACAGTTGAATGCCTCAAGAAAGAATTTGAGATGAAAGACCTAGGCAAAACTAAGTTCTGTTTGGGATTACAACTTGAGTACATAAATGATGGAATCCTTGTGCATCAAATGGCATATACTGAAAAGGTACTCAAGCGTTTTAATATGGATCAATGTCACCCATTGTCCAGCCCAATGGTGGTGAGATCTCTTGATCTAGAAAAGGATCCGTTTGGTCCTAAGAGAGACTCTGAAGAAGTCCTTGGTCCCGAAGTGCCATATCTCAGTGCCATAGGAGCTTTAATGTATCTGGCAAGCCACACTAGGCCAGATATATGTTTTGCCGTGAATTTATTATCAAGATTTAGCTCATGTCCGACCCAAAGGCACTGGGACGGGATAAAACATATTCTTCGTTACCTACAAGGAACGAAAGACTTGGGTCTATTTTATACTAACCAATCTAAGGACGGTTTAGTTGGTTTTGCTGATGCAGGTTATCTTTCAGATCCTCATAATGCACGGTCCCAGACAGGTTATGTGTTTACTCATGGAGGAACTGCAATATCTTGGCGGTCAATGAAGCAGGCCATTGCAGCTACATCTTCTAATCATTCAGAGATATTGGCAATTCATGAGGCTAGTCGTGAGTGTGTTTGGTTAAGGCTGATGACCCAGCACATAAGAGTGGATTGTGGAATGGCCGAAGGTAAGCAGGAATCGACGGTCTTGTTCGAGGACAATGCAGCGTGTATAGCTCAACTTAAGGATGGATACATCAAAGGTGATAGGACGAAGCACATTCTGCCAAAATTCTTCTTCACATCCGATCTACAGAAAGATGGAGAAATTCAAGTGCAACAAGTACGATCAAGTGAGAATTCAGCAGACCTATTCACCAAGTCACTTCCAACCTCAACGTTCAAGAAACTTACTTATCAGATTGGAATGCGTCGTTTGAAAGACTTGCAGTGAGGTTCAGAACAGGGGGAGTAATACGTGTTGTACCCTTTTTCCTTCACCACGGTTTTGTCCCAAAATGGGTTTTACTTGGTAAGGTTTTAATGAGGCAACATCCAAAGCGTATTACAAGCCCATTAGAGTTATGACATCCAAGGGGGAGTGTTATAAATCATAGTGGATTGTCATAACTAGTTCTGGTCCGTTTACGGCCCATTAATACTTAGTCTTTAGGCCGGTTTAATGAATCCTAGTTGAATTAGGATTTTCCTTTTATGTACTTTCCTTTTCCCATTAGGAAAAAGAATTTTCCTTTTCTCTCTTGTAATAATCCTATATAAAGGATCTTATGATTAATGAATAAACACAATCTTCCCCATTCGTTCTCTTGATTCACAACAAAAGAAACATTCTTTCATAAACCTAAAGAATCAATTCCCATCCTAATAGGTTCTCATTTGGAAAGAATCATTTCCTCAAAATATTATAAAATCATTATGATTTTGAAAAAAAAATCGTTCCACGGCAACAATAATATTTTGATAATGGAGTAGTGCTCTGTTTACGCTCATTTCTTTTCTCATTTCCTCAAAATCATAATCATTCACGGCTATTCACGGCTGATCACGGCAACAATAATATTTTGTCATAGGCTTCACGGCTTCCCTCTGGTCTCACCTTCCAAGTTAATGGAGTAGTGCTCTGTAATTCTGTTTTACTCTGTTTGCCTATTGGCATTATTGCTTTGTTTCACATTCATTTTGTTAGGGCCTCAAAACCCAATTACCAAACTTGAAGTTTTTTTTTAATACAATCCATCTTTAAAAATAATTATTATTAGAATTTAAATAATTCAATAACTTCTGAAAGCTCACATAAATCTTTGACATTTTCTTTCAAAAGATCCCTAGACTTCTATGATCAAAATAAATATGTAAAACTCTAGTATCACAAAATCCCTACAAAGTAGTATTTCAAATAATAAACTCTAGTATTTCAAAGTAGAATATTTCACAAGATTTCCTAAAAAATAGTATTTATCCATGCTAGAATTTTAAAATTTTGCACGTTACATATTATTTTTCCTATAAATTATATATTTATGTGTGTCTTCTCAAAGGAGAAAATCATTCACCTAGAAAAAAAAACCTAACATCAAGCTTCCGCAAGGTTATTTTGTAAGATCAAGCTTTCCTTAGTTTTTTTGTCAAATGATTTGCTATTTTTCATATTTTTAAGGTTTGCATATATAGATCAAGTTTTCGTAAGGTTTTGACTAGTTTTGTGTTTTCGTAAGGTTATGGATAATGAACGAACAGAAGATGATGATTTTGATGCGAGCATATCTCTAATGGTGGTGATGGTGGCGGTAGGATTTCAGTTTCAAAACATGCAACAATGTCTTATGGGTAATGATTATTTCATTGAACGTCCGATTTGTCGACAAATCACAAGGCTCGGAGAACAATACATACAGAAGGTATTAAAAGAAGATCCTCAACATTTTCGGGTATTATACCGTATGTTTCCGGATGTGTTTTTGAAGCTATCTACTATTCTTAGAGAAAAAGCTGATTTAAAAGACACAAGATTTATATCTGTCGAAGAGATGCTTGCTATTTTTATGCTCACCGTTGGGCAAAATTCAAGATATTGTTGTGTTAAAGACACATTTAAAAGGTCCAAGTTTGCAGTAAGCACAAGTTTTAATCGTGTTTTGAGAGCTATACTTGTAATAGCTCCAAGTCAAATGGTGAAACCAGACACTTCGGTGCCTATGAAAATAAGAGAGAGTACACAATTTTATCCATATTTTAAGGTATGTTATATAATCTCTTCTATTTTTTTCCCTCAAAATATGTCTAATTATTTGTTTGAATTATTCTAGAATTGTGTTGGGGCGCTTGATGGTACCCATATACCCGCAAAAGTAGTTGGACGTGAGGTAGCAAGTTATCGTAATCGGAAAGGAGTAATATCGCAAAATGTTTTAGCTGTTTGTAACTTTGATCTAGAGTTCATTTATGTACTTAGTGGATGGGAGGGTTCAGCACATGATTCAAAAGTGTTAAGTGATGCTTTAAGTAGAAGAACAAACATTTTCAAGTGCCCGATGGTAAAAGTTTTACATCTATATTTTTTTTCATTTATATGCCGTATTGTTAGTAACAAGTATAATATCTTAATGTTCAGGAAAATTCTATTTGGTCGATTGTGGATTCGCAAATCGACTCAATTTTTTGGCTCCATTTCGTAGTGTTCGGTATCATCTACAAGAATATGGTGGTCTAGATCGTGCTCCTAGCACTCCACATGAGTTATTCAATCATCGCCACGCTTGTTTGAGAAATGTGATTGAGAGAATATTTGGAATCTTTAAATCTCGATTTGCGATTTTTAAGTCCGCACCTCCTTTTTCTTTCAAAAAACAGGCGGAAATAGTTATAGCATGTGCAACATTGCATAACTTTCTTCGTAAAGAATGTCGATCGGATGTAGGAGAATTTCCCGTTGAAGTAAGCACTAGACAAAATCTAGAGAACGTCCCTACTCAACATAATAGAGAAGAGCCTCATGGAACACAAGAGCAAGATAGAGAAAATGCAAATGCTTGGAGAACGGCTATAGCGGAAGAAATGCGGAAAGATGCTACTGATTTTGAAAATTAGATATTTTTTTAGTTTTCCATTTAATAAAAATTGTTGTACTTTAAATATTATAGCAATCTTTTTTTTTGTTTACAGTTAGTTTCAACTTTTTGACTACATATTTTATTTAAAATTTGAAATAATTTAATATGATTATTTTCTTATCATTTATGATATTTTTAGTTGCAATAATTATATTACAAGATTTCAAAGGATTTTAAAAAAATTTTACAAGATTTGAAAAGATTTCAAAAGAATTCGTAACATTTTAAATTACATTAAATTCTGTTGTATTCTATTAAAAGCTAGAAACATAAAAATGTTGAATTCCTGCTTATTACATTAAAATCCCACACAATACTTGGAAATCTCTTGATTAACTCTGCAATTGAATTCTCGTAGATTCATTTACATTTTCAGATCCAATACCACCCCCTAAACACTACAAGTCCACTAAACTAATCACCCTAACATTAGCATTGACAAGTCAAATTGTAACGCCGTGACCCAAAATGGGTTTTCCGGACGCCTGTCGATCGACAAGAATGAGTGTCCGTCGATCGACACGTGTGTTTGCTTTGCGAAGTTTTGGACAGAGAGGTCCATGTCGATCGACACGAGTTATAAATCAGACTTAGGGTTTCGATTTTCTGATTCGGTTTATTGTGGTTTGGGTTAAGAAAAACCCTAAACTCGTCTTTATAAGGTCTGTTCTCGTGAGCCGTCGGGAGGATTGGGGTTTGTTGGGAATTTCCTGAAATCACACTTGTATTCACTCTAGAGATAGTTGTACCGTCGAGATTAGACATTCATATGATACTAGGTGGTCATGACGTTTTGCTAGAAGCCGCTGATGATCTATGAGTTATGAACTCATTGCTAGTATTATATGATCCTACAGGGTCACACACCTAAGCAAACTGGATTTACTTTATGTGGGAATGATCATTAATGTAATGATCCAAATGATGTGTATTTGATACACATGAGACTTGTGTTTTAGAGGAGGTGTCGATTGACATAACGGAGTGGTGTCGATCGACATGTGTATTTGATACACATTATAATCGTGGTTTAAAGAAGGTGTCGATCGACACCACTTAGTAGTGTCAATCGACACGAGTCAAAGACCAAAATAGGGATTTCGGTTTAATGACTTAATTTGAACTGGTTTATTTCCTGAAAGATTAGGTTTTCTCACATGCCTATATATGGGATATAGGGCACGAAATTGAGAGAAGCCTGAAGTCTACAGCCACCTCTGAAAAGCAGGATTCCCTGAGAGATCCGATTCCAGGCACTAGCATCCCTGCGGATTCCAGTTTGTGTGCGTGTGGACTAACGGTAGAGGCGCAGCAATTGATGCGCTATTGATCTCGAATCCCTGATCTAATTCCGCTGCATAATCTCAAGGTATATTCGAGATCTGATCCGTTCTTGTAGATTCATTGTTTACAAACCCTAGATCCTAGGCATTTGGAATTGTGACTAGGTGGATTAATAGAGATTAATCCGGTTAAAACCTGTGCAAATTCCTTCAGTGGTAGCAGAGCCTTAGGGTTTAACTAATGAATCTAAAAGCATTTAATTGAATTAGAGAATTCAGTTTAAAACATGTGATGTTTAGGATGCTTGATAGATCAATTTTTCATTGAAAATCGTTTTGTTTAGAATCTGGAATCTGTTCCAGAACCGATCGTGTCGATCGACACAATGGTTGTGTCGATCGACACGACCGTGTGATTCGTTTTATTAAAAACGTGATCAACACGATTCCCATAGATGATTGTGTCGATCGACACAATGGTTGTGTCGATCGACACGACCTTGAGAAGTGGTTAACCGGTTCAATTTGATTGAATCGGTTATCTCACTTGGTTACAAATCAATTAAACCGGATAATTTCGGTTTACTGCGAATTGGATCGTGTCGACACAATGGTTGTGTCGATCGACACTGATTGATTATCGACCTGGTTCAATTGGATTGACCGGTTATCGCAAAATTGATTTGGTTTGGCTCGTGTCGATCGACACAAATGTTATGTCGATCGACAGAGGCCAATTATTGACCCGGTTCAATTGGATTGGCCGGTTATTGAAAATTAAAATTGGTTCTGTCGGTTATCGAAACCGGTTCAATTGGATTGATTGGTTATCGAAGAACTATTCCAGAAAGGTGAGTGTCGATCGACACTAATGTAGTGTCGATCGACAGCCTGCACAGATCTAGAGAGAAAAAGTGAGAAAGGAAGAGTTTTCGAGTAGAATCGTTCGTATTTTCGAAGAATCGTCGTTCGTTTGTTCCGGTGATCGCGTGTGGTGATTCGTGGCTCGTTTTCCTTCGGTTGTCAATTCGGGTTCGTTCATAATCAATCTGCTTCAAAACTCAAGGTGAGTGCGTGATTGTTAGGAAAAGCGTAGATTCGGATATTAGGATTGGGTGTTTATTGTGATTCGTTTCTCGTATTGGAACTGTGTTTTCGTGGTTGTTTGTTGTGTGATTTCGTCATGTATTATTGCTGTATCGTTTCTAAGGGAACCGAGACGAGCCGTGTGAGGATTTGGCTTGGGATTGGGTTCTGGCACGACGTGTTGATCGACGCCTGCTGGCAGTGTCGATCGACACCTCGCGGGAAAAGACGATACCCTTTTAATCTCGTGTCGATCGACACCATGGTGGTGTGTTGATCGACACTAGACAGTCTGTTTGGATAATTTATGTTTTTAGTTTAATTAAACCAAGATGTTGATTAATTTAAAAGGAAATGGTAATTTTAATCCAAAAAATTGGTTTAACTGAATTCTTTAAATCGCGTATTTAATTGATATTTGCATTTTTGTTTTTCCTTGCGGGATGACCGCTCCACTGAGTATTTATGATAATAGTCACGCAACTCCTTGTTTTCCTTTTGAGTTGTAGGTAAAGGGAAAGTGTGATCGTGGAATCGAGGCCGGAAGAAGAGGATGATAGGGTCGTTTATTATGCATTTTTTAGTCTAGTGAACCGTTGGTTAGGTTGCTAGATATTTTATTTGCATTCCTGAATTCTGGTATTTGATTGAATTGGTTTAAATTGGTTATTTATTATTGAATTATTTTAATTGGTTTAATTCTTTATGTTAATTTCGCAGTAGTATTGTTAGTAAAAAAAAAAAAAAAGAACTTGATGTTACATTTTGGTATCAGAGCCTAGACGGTTTTAGGACAATTGAATTTGGATGCCTGAGACTATGCGTTTAAATTGATTTGTGTGTTTAATCGATTTGTTAGCAGATTATGAGCTTGATATTGTCTATCATCCTGGTAAGGCGAACCAGGTAGCGGATGCCTTGAGTTGTCATCGGGCAGATTCAGCACGGGAGCAGGATATTGAGTCGCTGGTTAGCAAGATTAGCACATTGCGGTTATGTGCCATGTCAGAGGAGCCTTTGGGTTTAGAGGCGGTTGATCAGGCGGATCTGTTGAGTAGGATTCTGGCGGCTCAGGCGAGTGATTCTGGTTTGGTAGCTGCGTCGACCGCAGCGGGTTCTGAGTATCAGGTCTCATCGAGTGGGGCGATTCTTGTTCGCGGTAGGGTTTGTGTACCCAAGGTGGAGTAGTTGAGGCAGGAGATTCTGCGGGAGGCTCATGCTAGTAAGTTTTCGATTCATCCAGGAGCGACTAAGATGTATCGTGATCTCAAGCGATATTATCATTGGGTCGGGATGAAGAGAGATGTTGCGGCTTATGTCTCTAAGTGCAACACGTGTTCGCTGGTCAAAGCAGAGCATAAGGTTCCGAGTGTTCTTCTGCAGAGTTTACCCATTCCGGAGTGGAAGTGGAATAGGATCACGATGGATTTCGTCATAAGATTACCTGTTTCGCGGACGCATGATGCTATTTGGGTGATTGTTGATCGGTTGACTAAGTCGGCACATTTTTTGGCTATCAAGAAGACAGACGGCGCGGCTGTTTTGGCTAGGAAATTCGTGCAGGAGATTGTGAGGGTGCATGGGGTGCAAGCTAGCATTGTGTCAGATTGAGATCCGAGATTTGCATCTGAGTTCTGGGGAGCGTTTCAGGTAGAGATGGGCACTAAGGTGCATATGAGTACAACTTATCATCCGCAGACTGATGGGCAGTCAGAGAGGACTATTCAGACTATGGAGGATTTGCTGAGGATGTGTGTATTGGATTAGGGTGGCCACTGGGCTGATCATTTGAGCTTGGTAGAGTTTGCTTATAATAACAGTTTCCAGGCGAGTATTGGTATGGCTCCTTTCGAGGCTTTGTATGGGAGGCCATGCAGGACACCCCTATGCTGGACCCAAGTGGGGGAGCAGAGTATTCATGGAGCTACTTATGTTCAGGAAACGACAGAGATGGTCCAGGTTGTGAGACTGAACATGAAGGAAGCTCAGGATCGACAGAGGAGTTATGCGGATAAGAGGCGGCGAGAGCTTGAGTTTGCTGTGGGAGATCGTGTGTATCTCAAGATGGCTATGTTGAGGGGTCCTAACCGAGCCATAGCAGAGAACAAGCTCAGTCCGCGGTTTATGGGTTCGTTCCTGGTAGTGGAGCGAGTCGGGCCGGTGGCATATCGGCTTGAGTTACCACCGATCATGAAGGCATTTCATAAGGTTTTCCATGTGTCGATGTTGAGGAAGTGCCTACATGAGTCGGAGGAGCTAGTGCCTGAGATCCCTGCGGATCTTCAGCCTGATTTGACGGTTCCGGCAATACCTATGAGGATTCTCGAGAGGAGAGTCAAGGTGCTGCGTCGGAAGAAGATTCCTCTGTTGCAGATTTTGTGGGATTGCGCTGGTTTTGAGGAGGAGACTTGGGAGCCCGAGGCAAAGATGAAGTTAAAGTTCAGGAAGTAGTTCGACAAGCAGGTCGTGGAGTGAGCTTTATTTCTCTTTGTGGTTCCAGTATAGTCTGTTTAGCATGTTGATGCTTTGTATGGTTGTATTTCGTTTTGTTGTAATGATTATACCTTTTCAAGATTTATAAGATGGAGTTGTTCTTATTTATCTGTTTTATAAGATTAGTTTTTCTTATACGTGTTGTGGTGATATTCCGGGTTAGGGAGTATCGAGTTTGACCATGAAAGGCAGTTAGTCGATAGATGTTTATAGACGTTTTAGAATTTATTACTCTAGGGGCTGCGGTCTCGAGTAACTCATTCATTTTGTTTTGGGAGGATGCGTTCTCTCTAGGGATTGTGTAGCTTTCCCTATGTACCTGGAGCTCAAAGGATGTGTCCTGAGAGTGGAAGGGTCACGAGGCACCGATAACTCAAAGGATGCGTCCTGAGAGTGAGAGGGGTGAAGGCACCGATAGCTCAAATGATGCGTCCTGCGAGTGAGAGGGGTGCGGGACACCGATAGCTCAAGGGATGCGTCCCGAGAGTGTGACTGGTGTGACACTGATAGCTCAAGGGATGCGTCCTGCGAGTGAGAGTGGTGTGGAATGAGTTAAGAGTAATAGATATATGAAAACAGGCGTATAAACATGAGACTGAACGAGAGCCTCGGAGATCGGGTTTTGATTTCGGGTAGTCGACCGGGTTGGGTCAGATTTGGAGTCTTGGATAGACGGTTTGTCAGGATTCGAGGACGAATCCATTATTAGTGGGGGAGAATTGTAACGCCGTGACCCAAAATGGGTTTTCCGGACGCCTGTCGATCGACAGGAATGAGTGTCCGTCGATCGACACGTGTGTTTGCTTTGCGAAGTTTTGGGCAGAGAGGTCCCTGTCGATCGACACAGGGTTTGTCTGTCGATCGACACGAGTTATAAATCAGACTTAGGGTTTCGATTTTCTGATTCGGTTTATTGTGGTTTGGGTTAAGAAAAACCCTAAATTCGTCTTTATAAGGTCTGTTCTCGTGAGCCGTTGGGAGGATTGGGGTTTTCTAGAGAGAAAAAGTGAGAAAGGAAGAGTTTTCGAGTAGAATCGCTCGTGTTTTCGAAGAATCGCCGTTCGTTTGTTTCGGTGATCGCGTGTGGTGATTCGTGGCTCGTTTTCCTTCGGTTGTCAATTCGGGTTCGTTCATAATCAATCCGCTTCAAAACTCAAGGTGAGTGCGTGATTGTTAGGAAAAGCGTAGATTCGGATATTAGGATTGAGTGTTTATTGTGATTCGTTTCTCGTATTGGAACTGTGTTTTCATGGTTGTTTGTTGTGTGATTTCGTCATGTATTGTTGCTGTATCGTTTCTAAGGGAACCGAGACGAGCCGTGTGAGGATTTGGCTCGAGATCGGGTTCTGGCATCGATCGACGCCTGCGGGCAGTGTCGATCGGCACCTCGCGGGAAAAGACGATACCGTTTTAATCTCGTGTCGATCGACACCATGGTGGTGTGTCGATCGACACTAGACAGTGTGTTTGGATAATTTGTGTTTTTAGTTTAATTAAACCGAGATGTTGATTAATTTAAAAGGAAATGTAATTTTAATCCAAAAAATTGGTTTAACTGAATTCTTTAAATCGCGTATTTAATTGATATTTGCATTTTTGTTTTTCCTTGCGGGATGACCGCTCCACTGAGTATTTATGATAATACTCACGCAACTCTTTGTTTTCGTTTTGAGTTGTAGGTAAAGGGAAAGTGTGATCGTGGAATCGAAGCCGGAAGAAGAGGATGATAGGGTCGTTTATTATGCATTGTTTAGTCTAGTGAACCGTTGGTTAGGTTGCTAGATATTTTATTTGCATTCCTGAATTCTGGTATTTGATTGAATTGGTTTAAATTGGTTATTTATTATTGAATTATTTTAATTGGTTTAATTCTTTATGTTAATTCCGCAGTAGTATTGTTAGTAAAAAAAAAACTTGGTGTTACACAAATCCTAGCTCTAAATGCATCTCATATCTATCTATATAATATGTTAAGGTTTTCTCTAAACTCAAGTCATAAGGGGATGCTATGTGTCATCTATTCTTTTGATATTTGATTTTTTCATTTATTATTAAAGAAAATAAATAAATACCTTTTTAAAACTTCAACAATTAATTCCAACAATTTAATAGTTAATTCCAACAATTAAATGTGTTATTGTGAATTTTTAATTGTTTTTATAATCGTCTAGATTTATGAATTACTACAAATTATGAGAACTATTACACGGACGATTACACAACTGACGATTTAGCCTAAACATGCAGGACTACTCCGAACGACTCTCTTTGCTCTACGCTGAAAATCTCTTTTAAATATTGCCTTTATTAATTTGCATTCCCCTAGACTCGAACTCCATTCATGTAGGTGTAGAAACATTAATAAACCCTATAGTCAAACCACTGGACAAAGAGGGCTTCCACACTTTTAATTGTTTTAAAAATAGATATATTATTAATTAAATCTAACAATGTAATATACAAAAAAATGTTTAAGACTTTGGATTTTATATAAGTAATTGTAATTTGGTTTTTTAAAAAGTCACAAAAGAGAAGCTTCGCTAAAAAACATAAAATGGACAAACAAAATGTTGTATATAATATTTAAGATTTCCTCTAAAATCAAGTCATGAGAGGATGTCATCTGTCATTTATTCTCTTGACATTTGACTTTTTCATTTATTATTAAAGAAAAAAATTAATGTCTTTTTAAAACTTCAACAATTAATTCCAACTATTAAATGTGTTATTGAGAACTTTTAATGGTTTAAAGAACAAATATTTTATTAATTAAATCTAACAATGTAATATACAAAAAGCATTTAAGACTTCGGTTTTTATATACGTAATTGTGATTTGGTTTTTTAAAAAGTCACAAAAGAGAAGCTTCGCTAAAAAACGTAACATGAACAAAAAAGTGTTGTGAAAAAATTAAAAATAATTTTAAGACTAAAGTATGCTAAAGTATAATTAGAGAGAAACATAATGAATATTTTCTTTTTGAAGTCCTCTCATTGTCTAAAACTAGATTTCCAATTACCCCCTAATACGATTAATACAATTTGTAATCGCATAACATCTCTAAGACTCTCGAAAAAGGCTTAGTCTACCACAAATTATGAATCTAAAAAAAAAAGAATCACTTCATAAATAAATCAATGTTAAAGACGAAAATCACATCAAAATGATTAAGATAATGAGACAAAAATATGATAAAGCATCAATTATTCTCTCATTAGGATTCAAGATTCTAATGAAATAAACACAAGATGCATTCTAACATCTTTGTTGAGATGATGTGTAACGCCCGTAGACCAAAGTGTGATTTTGGCTAGTGTCGATCGACACTGTTGTGTCTGTCGATCGACACGTAGTCATGGTTTATCGAGAAATCGCTGATGAGGCTGGGCCTTGGTTGAGTCTCGGTAACCGATGCAGCGATATAAAACCCAAATAGGGGCTGACGGGCGGCTGTACATGTTCTTGTTTGATTGTTTTACAAACGACCACCTGACCTAGTGGATTGAGAATCTGGCATCGTAAGTTCGGGACGAAACAAGGTCGGTTTTGTGCATTTCGTGTTGTGGCGATGCTTTTTGTTTGTTTAATGTTCTTGTGGTAAACACCAGAGGCTGTGTCATGATCGAGGATTACCTGAACGCGTTTGTTCATAGTGGGTATCATGAGGTATCTGAGGGATTCCGAGGAGCATGAGGCTCATTTGCGGTTGGTTCTTGAGAAGCTTCGGGATCAGAAGCTGTATGCTAAGTGAAGCAGGTGCAGTTGTGGCAGCGAGAGATGGGTTTCTGGGCCATTGTTCTGCAGAAGGAGTTCATGTGGATTCGGCTAGGATTGGGGCTATTCGAGATTGGCCTAAACCGAGTGGTGTGACCGAGGCAGGAGTTCTTAGGTTTGGCAGGTTATTATCAGAGATTTGTCAAGAATTTTGCGTGTATAGTGCAGCCGATGACAAAGTTGTCTTGTAAGGATGTTCGGTTTGTCGGGTCGCCGGAGTGCAAGGAGAGTTTTGCGAGACTCAAGGAGATGTTGACTAGTACGCTGGTGTTGGCATTATCCGACCCGGGGAAGCCGTACACCGTGTATACTAATGCTTCAGGAGTTGGCCTGGTTGCGTTTTGATGCAATAGGGTCTAGTCATCGCTTTTGCTTCGAGGCAGTTGCAGGGTAGTGAGCGTAATCAGCCTACGCATGATCTAGAGTTCGGAGCAATAGTGTTCGCTCTGAAGATTTGGAGGTCATACCTTTATGGAAGGAGAGTGCAGATTTTTACGGATCACAACAATCTGCAGCATATCTTCACTCAGCCATTGCTGAATATGAGACAAAGACGTTGGGTTGAGTTGTTGGCGGATTACGATCTGGAGATCATTTATCTTTCGGGCAAGGCTAATCAGGTAGCAGATGCCTTGAGTCGGCAGAGGTTCGATTCAGCCCATGAGCGGGAGATCGAGGTTTTGGTGGGCGAGATCAGCACGTTGCGTCTCTGTGTGATTTTGGAGGAGCCTTTGGGCTTAGAGGTAGTTGATCAGGCAGATCTTCTCAGTAGGATCAGAGTGGCTCAGCAGAGTGATCAGAGTTTGATCGGGTTATCGCGAGCCGTGGATTCTGAGTTATGGTCTCTTCGAATGGGACGATTTTGATTCGTGGTTGAGTATGTGTTCCTCGAGATGAGGCACTACAACACGAGATTCTGAGCGAGGCTCATGCGAGAAAGTTCTCGATTCATCCGGGTGCGACCAAGATGTACCGGGATCTCAAACGGTATTATCACTGGGTCGGGATGAAGAGAGATGTGGCTGCTTTTGTTTCCAAGTGTAACACGTGTTCGTTGGTCAAAGCAGAGCACAAGGTTCCGAGCGGTTTATTGCAGAGTCTACCCATTCTGGAGTGGAAGTGGGATATGATTACGATGGATTTCGTGGTTTGATTGCCTACCTCGCGGTCGTATGATGCTATTTGGGTTATTGTAGACTGGCTGACTAAGTCTGCACACTTTTTGGCTATAAGGAAGACCGATAGAGCGGTTAAGTTAGCTAAGAAGTTTGTGCAGCAGATTGTGAGATTGCATGGGGTGCCAACCAGTATTGTTTTGGATTGAGATCCCCGGTTTGCATCTGAGTTCTGGGGTGCGTTTCAGGCAGAGATGGGCACTAAGGTGCATATGAGTACGGCTTATCATCCGCAGACTGATGGGCAGTCAGAGAGGACTATTCAGACTATGGAGGATTTACTAAGGATATGTATGCTGGATTGGGGTGGTCATTGCGCAGATCATCTAAGTCTGGTTGAGTTTGCGTATAATAACAGCTTCCAGGCGAGTATTGGTATGGCTCCTTTCGAGGCTCTGTATGGGAGGCCAGGTAGGACGCCTTTATGCTGGACCCAAGTGGGGGAGCGCAATATTCATGGAGCTACCTATGTTCAGGAAATGACGGAGAAGATCCGAGTCGTGAGATTGAACATGAAGGAAGCTCAGGATAGACAGAGGAGTTATGCGGATAAGCGGAGACGTGAGCTTGAGTTCTCAGTGGGAGATCGTGTGTATCTGAAGATGGCTATGTTGAGGGGTCCTAACAGATCTATAGCAGAGAACAAGCTTATTCCGAGATTTATGGGTCCGTTCCCGGTGGTGGAGCGTGTAGGACCAGTGGCTTATCGGCTTGAGTTACCTCCGATCATGAAGGCATTTCATAAGGTGTTCCATGTGTCGATGTTGAGAAAGTGCCTGCATGAGTCGGAGGAGTTGGTGCATGAGATCCCTGCAGATCTGCAGCCTAATTTGTCGGTTCCGACGGTTCCGGTGAGGATTCTCGAGAGGAGGGTCAAGGAGTTGCGTCGGAAGAAGATTCTGTTGTTGCGTATTTGTGGGATTGTGGCGGTTGCCAGGAGGAGACTTGGGTGCCAGAGACAAAGATGAAACTGAAGTTCAGGGAGTGGTTCAACAAGCAGGTCGCCGTGTGAGCTTAGTTTTCTTTGTGGTTCCAGTGTCGTGTAGGCCTTTGGGCTTGTGTTGTTGTTTTGATTCATGTATTTTTTGTTTCGTTGTAACGATGTACATGTTGGAGATTTATAAGATGAGATGGTTTCTTATAAATCAATTAGTATCGGATTGTGTTCCTGATATGTTTGATTATGTTGACCAGTGTGGGTCGTGTTGTGTGGATATTCTGAGTGGGAGTATCGAGTTTTAAACCACGTGAGGTAATCTAGTCGTTGATGTTTATAAGCGTTTTAGAATTTATTACGGATTACTCATGATCTGGAGACGGTGGTTTTCCAGAGTATGTATCGGGGACGGTAGTTTCTATATACATGCTGAGAGATGGTGGTTCTCTCCAGGAGACAGTGGTTTCCTGAGTACTTATACCGAGACAGTGGTCTCCATTATAGTACAGAGTGCCTATATTGGGACAGTGGTTCCTCTATAGTGCGGGGAGACGGTGGTTTCCCGAGGGAACGGTGGTTCCCTAGAGGGTATGGATGAGTAAAACGTAATGAATGTCTGAAAAGCGTGTGTATAAACATAGGATTAGTTGAGGGCCTCTGAGATTTATGTGCGAATCTCTTGTGGTATTGGTCGGTGCAGGCCAGAGAGTAGTCCTTGGGGACGTGTTTTTGCGGGATTCAAGGACGAATCCAGTTTAGTGGGGGAGAATTGTAATGCCCGTAGACTAAAGTGTGATTTTGGCTAGTGTCGATCGATACTGTTGTGTCTGTCGATCGATACGTAGTCATGGTTTATCGAGAAATCGGACAGTGAGGTCTGTGTCGATCGACAGGTGGAGAGTGTCGATCGACATGAGGCAATAAATTCTATCGAAAATTTGGGCAGAGAGGTCCCTGTCGATCGACAGGTGGAGAGTGTCGATCGACATGCGGCTTTAAAGAGCAAAAATTAGGGCTTCCTATAAAAGCTGGGTGTTGTGGTCTTTTTAGGTTTGGCCGTTTTTGGAGAAGTTTTAAAGAGTTGAGAGAGAATTTTGGTGTTCTTGAGAGTTTGAGAGTTTGATCAAGGAATTCTTGTGGATCTCCCTTGTAATCTCATTTCTAGTCTCTTGTGTGTTCTTGAAGAGAAGATAAGAGCGTTTGATTTCGATTTCCGGGGCGAATCAGAGATTGGAGATCGTGTTCTTCGTGTTCTTTGCGTTTTATCCTCCTTTCCCCTTCAGATCTAAGGTGAGTTCGCGACCATAGGTCATTGGATTGAGGAATAGATGTTGTACGATTGTTTGCTGCGTGTCTTGGGGATTTTTGTGAATGGAAATCGCAGGTGATCGTTTGTGACGGAGAGATTCGGCCATGAGAGGATGGGCCAATCTCCATTGATCTGCAGGTTCCTGCTGATCGACAGGATTGCTTTCTGTCGATCGACACGGGGTCGTGTGAGCCTGTCGATCGACATGACTGATCCCTGTCGATCGACATGAGACCTGCTGGTCCTGTTTTGTTGTTTTGTTGGTTGCTTGTTTCGTGCATGGTTTGATAATTCTGGTATTTCATGTATTTCTTTATTCAAGTGATTGGCCTGTAGATAGGACGACCGTCTCACTAAGTATTTGTTAAATACTTACGCAACTCGTTTTTCCTAATTGTGTTGCAGGTAAAGGAAAAGGGAAAGTTTGACCGCGGGATCACGGCCTGAGGATGAGGATGATTAGGATTGCGGTTGTTTTTCTGGTTGTTTATTCTAGTAAACCCGGTTAGGTTGCTAGTTTTCTTTACGGTTATTTGAATGTGAATTATGGCTGTTTGGTTCTTGATGTTTAATATGAGAATTCTGTAAATTAAAAAAAAAAAAAAAACCGGGTGTTACATGATGCATATGTCTTGATAGAATAAATATTTTTTTAGAAATGTGTTTGATTGAAGAAAAGACTATTAATCATATCTTTAAGGAATCATAGTGAATATTGATAAAGACATATAAGTTAGAGATTTGTGCCAAAGACGATATCTTCTACATGTTATAAATTTACGAACAGGCTATTCCTTTTTTAATATAATATCAAATATGTCTTATAGTTTGCTTAAAATGTTTAGTCTTGTAACGTAGATAATTATTTACTATAAGCATCATATATGTATATAATATTAAATCCACAATAAATCAATAAATTAGAAATTATTGTATATTTTACCATGTTAGTTTTTAAACTCACGCAACGGGTGAGCAATCTCTAGTTAAAAAAATATAGAATAGTGTTTTCTAAGTCTTAACATTCAATAATCTTCCACTAAATACCTTGTGTAACGCCCCGACCACCGTCGTAAGGGAAATCCTCATCCCCTCGAGAGATATCTTCATCTCCCAATGGGCCCCACGTCCACTCTCGGTCCATGGGCCCACCCATGTCAGACGGTCGGTGCGTTAGTTCGGGTGGCTCGAAAGTCATGTTTACTGACCCTGCAAATCACCACGCGATATTTTCTCGTATTTTGGCCTCACTCACACGATACTGAAAATCACTTCCCAGTAGGTCACCCATCCTGAAACTACTCCAGCTTAAGCACGCTTAACTCTGGAGTTCTCTCAAGACGTGTGACCGAAAAGATAAGTGCACTTCGGTGATATAGGTAGCCAAATCAATTCCTTTAAGCCTCTCCGCATATACCGAATATACCATATATGCTCTGAAACCGGGGTATCACAATCACCCCCACTAACAGATCGCAACGTCCTCGTTGCGCATACCAAGATCGTTACCCCGACAATCTGACTCTTCACATATGTCAGGGTTTGCTCTGATACCACTTGTAACACTCCAACCGCCGTCGTAGGGGAAATCCTCATCACCTCGAGAGAAATCCTCATCTCCCAATGGGCCCCACGTCCACTTTCGGCCCATGTGTCCACCATGTCAGACGGTCGGTGTGTTAGTCCGGGAGGCTCGAAAGTTATGTTTACTGACTCTGCAAATCACCACGCGATCTTTTCTCGTGTTTTGACCTCACCCACACGATACTGAAAATCACTTTCCAGTACGTCACCCATCTTGAAACAACTCCAGCTTAAGCACACAGAGTTTTGACCGAAAAAATAAGTGCACTTCGGTGATATAGGTAGCCAAATCAATTCCTTTAAGCCTCTCCGCATATACCGCATATATCATATATGCTCTGAAACCCCTTGAATCTACTAAAAAGTACAATCCAAAGGTAATATTCACTACGATTACTAAAATTGTTGTAAAGACGAAAAGAGAATAACTAAGCATAACAAAATAAACATGATTAGGAAAAAAGATTTAGATAAGGGTTCCAATTGGTAACCTTTAGCGGTAATTAACTGAAATATGTCGACTAATATTAGCTGTAGTTAATTAATTAAAATTTAAAATACATCGACTAATCTTAGCTGTAATTTACTAAAATCTCCTTTCTATTAAATGGAAAGTTGTTTTAGTGAAAGATGATCAGGTGTTTTAATGTTTTAATTTCATTGGTCAATTCTTCAAAATATGATGACTTGGAATGGTGACATGGAATGGTGAAAAAGATGACATGACTTTTAAACTATTTAAATCATTTGTTTAACTTGAAAAAATTAATTATATTTCTTTATATTATTAATTTTAAATCTTCCTTTTATAATTTTGCTAAACAAGAATTTAAATCCTGCAGAAAAATATACCTCAAGATTTTATAACAAACTTATTTTTTAACCAAATGTACAACATTATCCCAACTATTTGTTTGGTTTAGCTCTCCCGGTATGAAAATTTTCAAATATCTTTAAAATCTTAGGTTTCGAATATATAAACATTTAGAATATATAAACATTTAGAAATATCTAACTATACATTTAAATCCCTTTTAAAAAATATATACTTTGAGAAATTCCCAAACACATTTATCAATAATTATTTAAACCTAAACACATTTAAATCCATTTTTTTGGTGGTATTTTTAAGAATTGCCCATATACTTTTATCGATAGATAAAAAATATTTAAACCTAGAAAATTTTAAATATCTTTTAAATCTTGGTGCCGAAAATATGCCGAAATTATCTCTTAAATTTAAAGATTTTATGTTTAAGAAAAAAACTTTAAATTGATATATATATATATATATATATATATATATATATATAGGGAAATAATCAATAATGAAGGAATAAATTTATATTCTATTATATATCTCAATGTTTTAAAAATCAGCTATTATTTAGAATCGTATTAAGTACTCCTTCCTCCATGCACAATATAAAGAAACACTTCAACATCCGAACATAAGAACGTCTTTGTGCTTTCTTTTCTTTACTAAATCGCTTATATTTATTTTATACGTTTAAATGTACTAATTTGATTTGTTTCTATTTTTCTTTATGATTGAATGTAGTAATTCGATTTTGGTTTGGATTTTGATTTTGGTTTACGTAGACAATTAAATGAGACGAGGGAGAGTCAAAGTATCTCAAAGCCGTTAGATGTTGTAAATACAAAACATCCACAAAATTTCAAAACTTGAGTTCTTTTTATCTTAATCCTTACATCAAAAACACAGTTCTATCTAAAATTTGGCTAATCAAAACTAAAATTGTATATAATAATTTGGCTAATTAAACAGTAGCAAATGAGACCAACGTCAATAGCCAAAACTAAAAAAATATACACATCAAAAGTAATAAACATCGTAAAAAGAAATTAATTGATCAATATTTTTCTTGATTACTTTTACTTTAGAATCATATATAGGGGTATCCAAAATATTAGCTTTCACATCAAGAGCCGCTTGCAACAACTTTTTTACAAATAAAATCTTATAAGAAGATCTATGAAATTGTTTTGGAATCATAAACATTTTACAAGGTCACAATATTAACAAGAAGATCGATGATGCTTATAAGTCTTGATAAATCGGCCCGAGCCGTTAGTCGTTGGTTTTATATTTCACTTCGTGTTTAGAATCAATTTTAATTATATTTTCTTGAGATTTCTCTTTTTTCTCAACATCTTTAAAATTTTATAAATTTAAAAATAATAATTATAATAATTCTTATTAGTATATTGTTTCTAAATATAATAAATAATAAAATTATGTTATTAATACTAAAATATATTTCATATCTGCACATGGTGTGGGCCAATCATCTAGTATGAACTTATCTTAGCTGCATTTAATTTTATGACTTCAGCTTAGCTGTAATTGGTTTTGTCGACCAACTTAGCTGTATATAAGTTAATATAATGATTTTCTGCATAAGTATTTTGCATTACGTTATTTTACTCAACTTTATACATTCTCTTTCATTTTTTTACTCAAATTTTATTAATTTTATATTTAAACACTCTCTCTTCCTTTTAAGAACACTCTCCAAAATATCTAATTTTAGACACTCTCTCTTCCTTTTACTCAACTTTTATTAATTTTATATTTAAGCACACTCACTATCTACTCTCTTTACTCAATTTTATTAATTTTATATTTCAATATACCCACAAAAACACTCTCTTTCTTCTTTTTACAACCATTTTAATAATTTTATATTATAAGAACACCACATAAGACATTAGAAGATTACCATTGAACATGCCCTTACGGTACTTATAAATACTGTGGAAATAGACAGTAGCCATTGTTTATTGCCACCGAAATTATACGACTCAGTAAACAATCACGACTAGATCATATCATACCATATATATTAAAGAAATTGCAAATTGAAGTTGTTTAAGCCGAAAAAAAAACGGGCAAGAAAAGCATGTCATGCCTGTCTGTGTAATGTGTATATGTATGTACGGCCAAGAAGGAGAGGAACCATATTCAAAAACCCAAAAGAAGAAAAAAAAACTCTCTCCTATGGATTTAGTTGGAGAATTTCAAAAGATGGAAATCGATGGGAAACCATTTCTCGTATACCACAACGTTATGAAACCATTGCCACAAATATACAGCCCAAAATCTTCCTCTAAAATAACCATTGATTCCAACGATGATCTCCCTTTTCAACCTCTTTTCTTATGCCCTAGATTCCGAGTCGTAGCACTATTGGATCTTCTTGATGAAAACAGGGACGTATTTTCCAAGTACAATACTTCCCCTCTCTTTGATGACACCAGCAACGGTCATCATGTACTCCCTCTATTTTGGTGCAACAATAAAGAAGCTGATCCAGAAGGTAAGTGCTCTGTTTGTCACGTCCCAAAATTCGGTACAAGCTATTATTTCTGTGTCGAGTGTGATGAAAGGTACCACAAAGAATGCGTTGAGTTACCACTTGAGATTAGTTATCCTTCCCATCCCAAACATTCTCTCCAACTCTACCATTCTAAATATAGATCTGACTATTGCCCCTTATGTAGAGAAAGAGCATCTTGTTTGGTTTATTATTGTTCTCTTTGCGCCACATATATACAAAGTTTGTGCTAAGGCGACCATACCCTTTTTTATAGACCAACCAAAAAGGCATGAACATATCCTCACCCTTTTCCCTAGCTAGGCAAGCTTGTTTAACTTGCAATGTTTGTGGTTTGGTAGATAAAGTTCATCTCACCTATGTTTGTTCTCTATGTGATTTTGTTGTCCATAGCGATTGTATTTATATACCACAAACCATAAGAATATCCTGTCACCCCCACCGTATCTCTTTCATTTCTTCTCTTAAATCAAAGAAATGGCTTTGTGGAGTTTGCCGCCGAGAAGTGGACAATGATAATGGTGCATACACTTGCAATATGTGTAGTGGCTATGCAGTTCACACAAGATGTGCGTTGCGCCGCCGAGATATATGGGATGGCACTGAACTCGAAGGAATACCAGAAGAAGAGGAAGAAGTTGTTGAGTCGTTTGAGAGGATAGATGATGGAGTAATACTCCATTTTTCTCATCCCCATCCACTGAGATATGAAACAAGTGGGATATATGATGCAAGCAAATTTTGTCAAGCGTGTGTCTTTCCAATATACGAAGGAAATTTTTATGTATGTGTGGAATGTGACTTCATCCTACACGAAACATGTGCAGGGGCTCCCCGTAAGAAGTTTCATC
The DNA here is from genome assembly GCA_963576765.1 of Draba incana. Lineage (NCBI taxonomy): Eukaryota > Viridiplantae > Streptophyta > Magnoliopsida > Brassicales > Brassicaceae > Draba > Draba incana. The sequence goes on along the minus strand of OY755216.1, from coordinate 33,797,089 downwards.
CGTTACATCCCCATCCACTTCAACTAGATGATGTATTTTTTTTATCTACTGGATCTGAAACTAATCTATTCCCATGTTCTGTATGTGCTCGCTTGAGTACTGGCTTTGTCTATTGGTGTCCCAACAAGGATTGTTGGTTCCAACTAGATATACGTTGTGCCTTGGCTTCCGAACCGTTTACGTATCAAGGCCATCTTCACCCTTTATTTCTTGCGCTACATCCGAAGGAGAAGCTAATGTGCCACGTTTGCAAGTCAACAAATGATCATCAAAATTTATTTAATCGTCAAAAGTTATTTAACTGCATTGAATGCGACTTTATACTATGTTTCGAGTGTGCTACATTACCGTACATGGCAAGGTATAAACATGATGAACATTACCTCACATTTTGTCTCGGAGATGAGGCAAATAACTCTGATTGGTGCGAGTTATGCGAAGGGAAATTAGCAATTGGAGGAGAAAAAGGGTTCTATAAGTGCAACTATTGCTGCACCACGCTTCATATTAATTGCTTACTTGGGATTGATCCATATTTTAAGTGTGGTCAGCCTATTCCAGTTGCAAACGAGAGTGAGGTGCACATCCTACGCAACAATTCTTCTTCTCGACCAGTTTGCAGGTTTTGTGATAGACGTTGTATGTATCCAACATTTCTATCCCTCAAAGGACCCCTCAAAGAAACAAGGTTTTGTTCTAGGCAGTGTTCATAAATCATAAAAAAATGTACTCTTTAAATAGTTTTTTAAAAATATTGGACCTGTTTCTAAAGAAGTTCTCTCTTACACAACTCACTTTTCCCTTTCTTTTTTGGGAGAAGGGTGAGAACAATTGATTTACCTTGCCTGAAGCATTACGAACTGGTGATATGTGAAGAAGATTCCAAAATGAGCTCCTATCTTTTCTGTTACAGATAAAACATCAATGTTCAAACAAACAAAAAAACATAGAAACAAAGATTCTCTTGCAAAAATGTTTGATAGAAATAAATCTTCAACCTGTAATTTAGTATCTGCACTGTGCATGATTGTCCCTTCAAAATGCATTCCTTCATCTGAACCAGAACAACATTCGAACTTTTCAATCCCACGAAACTAAATACGCGCGTCACTACATTAAAGTTACAAACGAAATCACTACCTCGTATAGAACCGAAGAATCGGTATCAACTCCACTCAAAAATCTACAGTTTTGGCCCAACACTTCTTGTCTCTTGTAACGTACACAAACATTAGAATAAATGAGAACACCACGCAAACAATACCGCTTCCCACAGACTAATCTGCCGCTCATCTCGCTGTAACGCGTCAAAACAGATAACACGTTGTTCATCGCTTCCGCAGCTTTCAGCTTCTCGGACTCACTCGCTTCACAGTGTTCCCAATCCTCTAATCCTGCATTGCAACAAATGATTCAGAACCCTTAAATCAATAGTTAAAACTATATAATCATTTTTTTACTAAATTTAAAGCTCTCAGAGGAATTCATCAAACAAGTAATAGGCAAAAGCAACTCCCGATTCAAGACAAATCGATAAGTGAGTGTAAAGCATTTGACTCGAACTATAGAATGTAAAGCTCTCTGAAGAATTTCATCAAACAAGTCATGTGCATAACTAAAAAGCGAACCTTGTTCATCGAATTCCACTGGTAAATCTCGATCCTGATGCTCGAAATCACCAAAACAAACCTCTCTTGGACAAGACCCAAACACCGAAGATGTGGGATTGCCACTTATGGTCTCTTTCACTTCTTCTCTACCTATTGAAGCAGGGACTTGCGGGGTATGTCGTCGAGAAATTGATCGTGATTATGGTGCATACACTTGCAATGTGTACTGTGTAGTGACTACACTGTTCACACAAGATGTGCACTGCGTAACGATATATCAGATGGCATTGAACTCGAGGGAGTACCAGAAGAAGACGAAGGTACCGAGTTGGAGCCGTTTGAGAGGATATCAGATGGAGTAATACTCCATTTTACTCATGAACCATCATCTGAAATTTGGGATAAGTGGAGTTTACGATGGAAACAAGTCGTGTCAAGCGTATGTGCGGCGGAATGTGATTTTATACTACATGAAACATGTGCTGAGGCTCCCCGTAAGAAGTTCCATCCTTTACATCCCCATCCACTTCAACTAGAGACCGTTCATGACGAAGACAATTTCACAATTTGTGGTGTTCTTAGCATGTCACCATGAATGAGCTCTTAACCGCAACTCTAACCGCACCAACCACACTCAATTGCCTTGTCTCTGGTCTCAGCTCTTTACTTTCAGTATTTCTGCAACTTGCGTCTACCTGAACACCTACAAAATATGCTGTCTAAAACCAAATATATATAAAAAAATCAGAGCAATCACTACACTGGAATTTTCAAACTCAAATGTCATTGAAAAATATTTTGCTTAAAAATTGAAATCTGAATTGAAACCATGCTTATTATTTTCGATAATACATGTTTTGTATATACGCAATGAAATGAAATGCACAGCAGTTTATTTACCTTGATTAACTGGTGATATGTGAAGAAGATTCCAAAATGAGCTCTTATCTTTTCTGTTACTGATAAAACATAAATGATCAAACGCAAAAAAAAACATTGAAACAAGATTCTCTTGCGAAATGTTCTAAAGAAATAAATCTTCAACCTGTAAATTAATAGCTGCACTGTGCATGATTGTCCCTTTAAAATGCATTCCTTCATCTGAACCAAAACAAACATTTGCACTAATCAGTCCCATGAAACTCGCATTACTACACTACAGTTAGAAAAGAAATCACTACCTCATATAGAACCGAGGAATCGGTATCAACTCCACTCAAAAAAATCTACAGTTTTGTCCCAACACTTCTTGTCTCTTGTAACCTACACAAACATTGAAACAAATAAGAATTGTGCTAAAGACCTAATAAAGGTTGCTAACGAAACCAAAACAAATACTCACCAGTCAATGTCAAAAAGGCATCACTAGCATAAACGATAGGCATATCGGGTAAGCACGGATAGGTTCGGCAAAGTCACCAGAACAATCTTATGAGAAAAACCTATCGTATGAAACTTGTAACTCGATAATAAAAACCAAGAACAAAAAAGAAACTCACAATACGAAACTTTGTTTGATTCTACCAAAAGAATTAACTAAAGACGAGCTTAAACCGTCTGCACCACGCAAGCAATACGAACATGAATCTAACAATTCTAAGACGACTCTCATAAAAAAAGGCTTAGTCCACCACAAATTATGAATTAAAAAAAAAATTACTTCATCAATGAATCGATGTTACAGACGAAAATCACATCAAAATTATTAAGAGAATGAGACAAAAATATGAGAAAACATCAATTATTCTCTCATTAAGTTTCAAGATTCTAATGAAATAAATACAAGATCCATTCTAACATCTTTGTTGAGATGATGCAGATGTCTTGATAGAATAGAAAGTATATTACAACTTCTCTCATCATTATTTTTTTAGAAATGTTTTTGATGCAAAAAAGACTATTAATCATATTTTTCAAGAATCGTAGTGAATATTGATAAATGCATATAAGTTAGAGATTTGTGCCAAAGACGATATCTTCTACATGTTGTAAATTTACGAACAGACTATTCCTTTTTAAATATAATATCAAATATGTCCAATAGTTTACTTAAAATGTTTAGTCTTGTAACCTAGATAATTATTTACTATAAGCATCATACGTATATAATATTAAATACATAATAAATCAATAAATTAGAAATTATTGTATATTTTACCATGTTAGTTTTTAAACCTACGCAACGCGTGGGCAATCTCTAGTTAAAAATATAGAATGTCTTAACATCAGTAATCTTCCACTAAATACCTTGAAACTACTAAAAAGTACAATCCAAAGGTGTAAGTATTACTAAAATTGTTGTAAATACAAAAAGAGAATAACTAAGCATAACAAAATAAAGATGATTAGGAAAAAAAAATTTAGATAAGGGTTTCAATTGGTAACCTTTAGCGGTAATTAATTAAAATATGTCAACTAATCTTAGCTGTAATTAATTAATTAAAATATGTCGACTAATCTTAGCTGCATTAATTTTCTGACTTCAGCTTGGATGTAATTGGTGTTGTCGACCAACTTAGCTGTATATAAGTTAATATAATGATTTTCTGCATAAGTGTTTTGTCTTACGTTACTTATAAATACTGTGGAAATAGACAGTAGCCATTGTTTATTGCCACCGAAATTATACGACTCAGTAAACAATCACGACTAGATCATATATATTAAAGAAATTGCAAATTGAAGTTGTTTAAGCTTGGAAAGCCGAAAAAAAGGGACGAGAAAAGCATGTCATGCCTGTCTGTGTAATGTGTATATGTATGTACGGCCAAGAAGGAGAGGAACCATATTCAAAAACCCAAAAGAAGAAAAAAAACTCTCTCCTATGGATTTAGTTGGAGAATTTCAAAAGATGGAAATCGATGGGAAACCATTTCTCGTATACCACAACGTTATGAAACCATTACCACAAATACACAGCCCAAATTCTTCCTCTAAAATAACCATTGATTCCAACGATGATCTCCCTTTTCAACCTCTTTTCTTATGCCCTAGATTCCGAGTCGTAGCACTATTGTTCTCTTTGCGCCACATATATACATCCCCTTTGTGCTAAGGCGACCATACCCTTTTTTATAGACCAACCAAAAAGGCATGACCATATCCTCACCCTTTTCCCTAGGCAAGCTTGTTTAACTTGCAATGTTTGTGGTTTGGTAGATAAACTTCATCTCACCTATGTTTGTGCTCTATGTGATTTTGTTGTCCATAGCGATTGTATCTATATACCACAAACCATAAGAATATCCAGTCACCCCCACCGTATCTCTTTCATTTCTTCTCTTTCATTAAAGAAATGGTTTTGTGGAGTTTGCCGCCGAGAAGTGGACAATGATAATGGTGCATACACTTGCAATATCTGTAGTGGCTATGCAGTTCACACAAGATGTGCGTTGCGCCAAGATATATGTGATGGCACTGAACTCGAAGGAGTACCAGAAGAAGAAGAAGAAGTTGTTGAGTCGTTTGAGAGGATAGATGATGGAGTAATACTCCATTTTTCTCATCACCATCCACTGAGATTTGAGACAAGTGGGATGTATGATGCAAACAAATTTTGTCAAGCGTGTGTCCTTCCAATATACGAAGGAAATTTTTATGTATGTGTGGAATGTGACTTCATCCTACACGAAACATGTGCAGAGGCTCCCCGTAAGATGTTTCATCCGTTACATCCCCACCCACTTCAACTAGAGGCTGGATTTTCATCTACTCGACATGCATCATATACTGCCTTCGAATGTTCTGTATGTACTCGCGTGAGTACTGGCTTTGTCTATTGGTGTCCCAACAAGTATTGTGAGTTCCAACTAGATATACGCTGTGCTTTTGCTTCCGAACCGTTTACATATCAAGGCCATCTTCACCCCTTATTTCTTGCGCTAGACCCAAAGGAGAAGCCAATGTGCCACGTTTGCAAGTCAACGAATGATCGACAAAAGTTATTTAACTGCATTGAATGCGACTTTATACTATGTTTCGAGTGTGCTACTTTACCATACATGGCAAGGTATAAACATGATGAACATTACCTCACATTTTGTCTTGGAGATGAGGCAAATGACTCTGATTGGTGCGAGTTATGCGAAGCGAAATTAGCAATTGGAGGAGAAAAAGGGTTCTATAAGTGCAACGATTGCTGCACCACGCTTCATATTAATTGCTTACTAGGGACTGATCCTCTGTGTGTCTAGTTTCCAGAACTGTGTTCAGATTAAATATCCGAGGTAAACTCCGTCCTCAGTGTCGTTTTTAGTAAAACGCGTCGACTCTGTTTTGTTCAGAATATCCGATTTTGGTTAAGAAGAGTCTTGAAATGATTTCTAGAGATCCATATGGAATTAGGAAATGATCTATAGGTCATTGGAAAGATCTTTTTCTCTAGTTTCTAGATCATTTTTTCGATCGAAGTTTGGAGGTCGGAGCTGTTAGAATTTTGATCGGTAAATTCACTAAAATTCGAGATTGTTGTCTCAATTGGATTTTTATCCAACCGGTTCTTAAGGGTTTGAGACCGGTTTTGGGTTCCTGAGACAGTTTTTAACGATCATGTAAAATCCGTTTGTGATTTGGGCATATTTTACCTTTGATCCGTGTATAAATTGGACCGGTTCAGTAAGTTTTAAACCGGTTTTGAAAAAAACCGATTCCATTTTTAGATCGGTCTAGTTAAGATATTTCTGATGGTATGCTAATCATATTTTTGTGACCAACGGATTAATTTAGGTGAATTATTTGGTATTTGGGAACGCGTGTGGGGATTCGTCGGTACGCGAATTTCTTAGGCTAAGGTGAGTTCACGACCGTAGGCTCATTTAAGCCAACATCGAGTGTTAACGAACGATTTATAGTGGTTCCTGTGATTAAATTGTGTGATTGTTTGTGTTTAATTATTTAATTATTTAATTATTTAATTATTTGTGTCGATCGACAGTGTGTGATGATTTGTGCGTGATGAGATTGTGTGGTTGTTTGTGTATAATTATTTAATTATATAATTATTATTTAATTATTTGTGATATTCAAAAAATGTTGTTTGAATCGTGTGAGCATTTTAATCGTATTGGGTTGCTTGCGTGTGGGTTAAAATACACTTAGCCTGTAGGCGGGATAAATGACTCACTAAGTATTTATGATAATACTTACGCAACTCATTTGTTTTATGCGTTGCAGGAAAAAGAAAGTGTAATCGCGGAATCATGGCGTAGGAGGAGGATGATTAGGAATGTTTGTGTGTTTGTATTTTAGTAGGTTGCTAGAATATTTAAATAATATTATTTGTGGATTTATTATTTAATAATTAAGTTGTGTGAATTCCGCTGTTTGTTGCTTGTTGTTAAAATTAATCTTTGAGAATTAATAATTATTGAGTTATTAATTCGGATTAATTAATTAATTAATTAATTAAAAAAAAAAAATCGGGTCTGGTTGTCACATTCTCTCTCACACAACTCACTTTTTACCTTTTTTTGTTTTGTTTAAAGATATTACCATACATAGAGGACTCACCTAAACCAAGGTTTAAAGATAACAATGAAGACTTTATTCATGTAGAATGATGATTATATGTAGTAAAGAGGTATGTCGAATTCACTTCTACTTCTTTCCAATAAGAGGCATTTTTCTCCTTTTTTTGTGGGATATATTAGCATGTCACCATCAATGAGCTCCTAACCGCACCTACCACACTCAGTTGCCTTGTCTCTGGTCTCAGCTCTTTACTTTCACTATTTCTGCAACTTGCTTCTACCTGAACACCTACAAAATATGCTGTCTGAAACCAAATATATATAAAAAATCAGAGCAATCACTACACTGGAATTTTCAAACTCATAGCCATTGAAACCTCAATGTCATTGAAAAATATTTTGCTTAAAAATTGAAATCTGAATTGAAACCATGCTTATTATTTTCGAGAACACATGTTTTGTATATACGCAATGAAATGAAATGCACAGCAGTTTTTTTTTTTTTTTTTTTTTTTTGAAATGAATGTTAAATTTTTATTCAAGCAAAAAAAAAAACCGTTTTTACAATGATTGTATCTTCGAGATAAAAGGAAATCAAAAGATTAGGTAGAGAAGAGACTGAAATTTTTTAGTTTGCAACCTTGCTGAGTCAATCCGGTCGAGTAGCAAACCATTCTGATAATCCATCGGCATACACTCGATCTCCCAAGGATCGAATAGTGCTCAACCTGTTTCGAACCGTTTTGTCAATTATCTTGGTGAGCTTGGTGTGCGGCATTGGTTGTTCCCCATGCCTCCTGTTGTTCTGTTCTCTCCATAGATGGTACACCGTTGCTTGAAAGGTGTATCGAATGAGAAAGATTTTGATGCGGCTGAAACTTTTTTCCTTGATTAAAACGATCAAGTTGTTCCAAAGTGTTGTATATCGAGGACCTAGGAGCTTTATAGCAAGCCCTTTCCAAATTGTTGATGTGTAAGAACACTCAAAGAACAAGTGATTTCGGGTCTCGTCCATAGCGTTGCAGAGTATACATGTCCTTTGTCCCGCCCATATTCGTGTTCTATCTCCTGTAGATAATCGATTAAGCACAGCAGTTTATTTACCTTGCCTGAACCATTACGAACTGGCGATATGTGAAGAAGATTCCAAAATGAGCTCTTATCTTTTATGTTACTGATAAAACATCAATGATCAAACAAATAAAAAAACATAGAGACAAAGATTCTCTTGCAAAAATGTTTTACAGAAATAAATCTTGAACCTGTAATTTAGTATCTGCACTGTGCATGATTGTCCCTTTAAAATACACTCCTTCATCTGAACCAAAACAACATTCGAACTTTTCAATCCCACAAAACGAAATACGCGCATCACTACATTTATGTTACAAACGAAATCACTACCTCGTATAGAACAGAGGAATCGGTATCAACTCCACTCAAAAATCTACAGTTTTGTCCCAACACTTCTTGTCTCTTGTAACCTACACAAACATTGAAACAAATAAGAACAGTGCCAAGACCTAATAAAGGTTGCTTATTTCAAATACCCACCAGTCAATGTCAAAAAGGCATCGCTCGCATAAACGATAGGCATATCGGGTAAACACGGATTCGTTCTGCAAAGTCACCAGAAGAATCTCATGAGAACAATCTATAGTAGCAAACTTGTAACTCCATAATAATACTAAAAAACAGCAAAAACTCACAATACGAAACTTTGTTTGATTCTACCAAGAGAAATAACTAAAGACGAGCTTAAACCGTCTGCACCACGCAAACAATACGGCTTCCCACATACTAATCTGCCGCTCATCTCGCTGTAACGCGTCAAAACAGATAACACGTTAATGATATTTACAAACACTAACAAACAAGTGAATTGCACACTAGTGAAATCTAACTAGATAATTTCTAAACACTAACAAACAAGTCCACTAAGTTTACTAATCACCCTAACATTAGCAGTGACCAAGTCAAATCCTAGCTCTAAGCCTCTAAGTGCATTTCATATTAAAGATATAGAATAGTGTTTTCTAAGTCTTAACGTCAATAATCTTCCACTAAATACCTTGAATCTACTAAAAAGTACAATCCAAAGGTGTAAATATTCACTACGATTACTAAAATTGTTTAGTGGACAAAAAGAGAATAACTAAGCATAACAAAATAAAGATGATTAGGCAAAACAAATTTGATAAGGGGTCCAATTGGTAACCTTTAGCGGTAATTAATTAAAACATATCAATTAATCTTAGCTGTAATTAGTTAAAATATGTACTAATCTTAGCTGCATTTCATTTTATGGCTTCAGCTTAGCTGTAATTGGTTTTGTTGACCAACTTAGTTGTATATAAGTTAATATAATGATTTTCTCCATAAGTGTTTTAAGGCCATGTACAACCATTGTTCTTAAGATGTTTTTAAGTAAAAAAAAATTTTTAAAAAATTAATTTTGGTAAGATATGCTGAAGAACTGTTCTTATTTAAAGACTTTTGGAGCTGTTCTTAGAGATATTCTCAAAAGATTTAATATAAAATATTGTTAAGAACTAAAAATAAGTTTTGACTAAAAAAAAAAAAAAAAAAACTAAAAGTTAAGAACAATGGTTGAATATGTTCTTACGTTACTTATAAATATTGTGGAAATAGACTGTAGCCATTTTATATTGCCACCGATATTATATGACTCCGTAAACAATCACGACTAGATCATATCATACCATATATATTAAAATATGTCGAGTAATCTTTGCTGTAATTAATTAATTAAAATATATCGACTAATCTTAGCTGTAATTAATTAAAATATGAACTTATCTTAGCTGTATTTAATTTTATGACTTCAACTTAGCTGTAATTGGTTTTGTCAACCAACTTAGCTGTATATAAGTTAAGATAAGCTCAGATTGGTAAACACTTTTTATAATCTTTATTCCACTTTTTAATTTGTACCGCTTTAGATTGTACCAATCACGAAAACTTTATCAAAAGCTTTACCAACACTATAACACTAATCTTTATTTATATAGCTTTATCTCAAATCTTTATAAAAAATCTAGGTTACCAATCGGACCCATAATAATTTCTGCAAAAGTGTTTTTTTTTATAACCGTGGGGATCCCAAAAGCTATCTAGGCCCAAAGACTAATCCCACGAGGCCTTGCATCCGGTTGAACGTAAATCCCAACTTATGGCAAAGTGGCCAACCCGAATCGAATCCAGGTGGGGGAACTCACTGCCGTGATTCCTTTTACATACCGGACCATTGGTTTACGTTACTTATAAATACTGTGGAAATAGACTGTAGCCATTGTTTATGGCCACCGAAATTATACGACTCAGTAAACAATCACGACTAGATCATATCATACCATATATATTAAAGAAATTGCAAATTGAAGTTAATATAAAGTTAATATGATGATTTTTAAGCCTGGAAAGCCGGAAAAAACGGACGATGAAAGCATGCCTGTCTGTGTAATGTGTATATGTATGTACGGCCAAGAAGGAGAGGAACCATATTCAAAAACCCAAAAGAAGAAAAAAAACTCTCTCCTATGGATTTAGTTGGAGAATTTCAAAAGATGGAAATCGACGGGAAACCATTTCTCGTATACCACAACGTTATGAAACCATTACCACAAATACACAGCCCAAATTCTTCCTCTAAAATAACCATTGATTCCAACGATGATCTCCCTTTTCAACCTCTTTTCTTATGCCCTTACTTCCGAACCCGAGTACTATTGGATCTTGGAAAAAGAGGGGAACTATTTTTGAAGTACAATACTTCCCCTCTCTTTGATGACACCAGCAACGGTCATCATGTACTCCCTCTATTTTGGTGCAACAATAAAGAAGCTGATCCAGAAGGTGAGTGCTATGCTTGTTATGTCCCAAAATTCGGTACAAGCTATTATTTCTGTGTCGAGTGTGATGAACGGTTCCACAAAGAATGTGTTGAGTCACCACTTGAGATTAGTTATCCTTCCCACCCCAAACATTCTCTCCAACTCTACTTTTCTCGATATAGATCTGACTATTGCTCCTTATGTAGAGAAATAGCAAATTATATTGTTTATTATTGTTCTCTTTGCGCCACATATATACATCCCCTTTGTGCTAAGGCGACCATACCCTTTTTTATAGACCAACCAAAAAGGCATGACCATATCCTCACCCTTTTCCCTAGGCAAGCTTGTTTAACTTGCAATGTTTGTGGTTTGGTAGATAAACTTCATCTCACCTATGTTTGTTCTCTATGTGATTTTGTTGTCCATAGCGATTGTATCTATATACCACAAACCATAAGAATATCCCGTCACCCCCACCGTATCTCTTTCATTTCTTCTCTTTCATTAAAGAAATGGTTTTGTGGAGTTTGCCGCCGAGAAGTGGACAATGATAATGGTGCATACACTAGCAATACGTGTAGTGGCTATGCAGTTCACACACGATGTGCGTTGCGCCGTGATATATGGTGCATACACTAGCAATACGTGTACTGGCTTCCCATGTTCTGTATGTACTTGCTTGAGTACTGGCTTTGTCTATTGGTGTCCCAACAAGGATTGTTGTTTCCAACTAGATATACGTTGTGCCTTTGCTTCCGAACCGTTTACATATCAAGGCCATCTTCACCCCTTATTCCTTGCGCTAGACCCGAAGGAGAAGCCACGGTGTCATATTTGCAAGTCAACGGATGATCATAAAAAGGTATTGAATGCGACTTTATAATATGTTTCGAGTGTGCTACTTTACCATACACGGCAAGGTATAAACATGATGAACATTACCTCACATTTTGTCTTGGAGATGAGGCAAATAACTCTGATTGGTGCGAGTTATGCGAAGCGAAATTAGCAATTGGTGGAGAAAAAGGGTTCTATAAGTGCAACGATTGCTGCACCACGTACGCTTCATATTAATTGCTTACTTGGGACTGATCTATATTTCAAGTGTGGTCAGCCTATTCCACTTGGAAACGATTATGAGCTGCACATCCTACGCAACAATTCTTCTTCTCGACCAGTTTGCTGGCGTTGTGATAGACGTTGTATGCATCCAACATTTCTATCCCTCGAAGAAAGAAGGGGAATTTGCTAAAATAGACCACATTTAAGCATAAAATGTCCCAATAGACCTTTCTTGTTGTTTTCCGATAATACCCCTAAGTGGTGGAAAAAAAAACAAATAATAAGTTTTAAAATTTTTTAAAAATATATAAAATATAAACATATCATGAGTTTTTTGTGAAAACATTTTTTTTTAAAAGTAAAATGCATATTCTATAATCATTTTAGTTTTTTTTTCTACCGGTAGTAGAATTCAGTAGATTTTAGATTCTGCCGTTTTATAGAAATCTACCATGTGTAGAACATATATTCTACTAAATATCAAATTTCTACCATTTCCAAGAATATCGTAGAATATCGATTCTGCGAAATATCAAATTTCTACCACTGGTAGAATTTAAAATCTACCATTTTCCAAAATTCTACCATATGTAGAAAGCCATTTCTACCAACTGTTCTACCATTCTTCACGTATCTACCATATGGTAGAATCTGTTTTCTACGAAATTAGTTATTATTTCCTAAAATTTAGGAAAAAATATTTTGTTGCCAAAAATGTAAAGATTTACTAATTTAAATATAATTAAGAAAAATTCTGAAAATATTATTTGTATTTATTATTACGAAATATAATTTAAATATTCCTATTTATTATTACGAAATATAATTTAAATATAATTAAGAAAAAATCCGAAAATATTATTTGTATTTATTATGCGAAATATAATTTAAAAATTATGAATAATTCTATTTATTACGAAATTAGTTATTATTATTTCCATTTAGTGTTTTATGTGGTTAAAAAAAAGTTGAAAAAACAATCACCCTTTGATGCTCGAACCCGTGTCATCAACAAAGGAAGAGCATGAGTTGTAACCACTAAGGCAAGATGTTATTACTTGTTCTTAATGAAAGTACAAACAATAAATACGTTTATCCATCCAAATTATGTAGAAATAAGTTACACTTTCCTAAAAATGTGGGAGTAAATATTCTTGTTACCTAAACTAATTATTTGCGGACGACCAAAAAAATACTAATTATTTTGCAAGTCACGTTCGCATCTTCTTCTTCGTTTCTCTGTTGAACATAAGGTGAATTTTGTGAATAAATTTTTACAAATATGTTGCACATGTATGCGATTTGTGGCGAATGGAATTCCAATGATGGATGGAGCTTTGCTATTGACGAGCAAAAAGGTGCTCGATTACTAGCTTTAGAATTGACAACCTCTTATGAAGAGTTAAGGACTATGGTGGCAGAGGATTACGGAATCGACCAAAGTCATGTTATGATTGAGTGCAGCTTTCTACCTGAGGATTTGATTAGCAAGTTAGGGTCTCCTCCAGTTATCATATCCAATGATCGACAAGTAAGAAATTTTGTTGCGTACGTTCAGAATAATGCATCGATACAGCTATGTGTGACGTTTAAACCTAGAGTTGAAAACATGGTCGAGAAATTAACGGACTTTGGTACTGGTTTTGTGGCTAAAGAAACCGAATCACTTGTTCATCATGATGGTAATGATGATGAGTTAGCGTTTGAAGACACAGAAAAAGATAGTGAGAAAGCAGTTCAATTAGCTTTGGACAATGTTGTGAAGAAGGGCGAGTGTTTCGATACAAAAAGGATTTTGAAGGCCAGAATGGAAATGAGTGCTGTACGACATAACTTCGACTACAAAGTTATTAAATCAAATAACACATGGTGGAGTATACGGTGCTCTGATAATTTGTGCAATTGGCGTCTTCGTGCAGTGTCTGTGCCAGGCTCTGAGGTTTTCAAAATCACCAAGTATGTCTCTCAACATACATGTGCTCCTTCGAGCAAAACAAAGGGTGGTAAAACACCGTCAGCAAAAACCATCGCTGAGTTGATAATGCCTAAATATCATCATGTGAAAGTAGGACCGTCACCGAGTGAAGTGGTTCAGACTATGCTCTTGGAGGAAGGCGTTAATATAAGTTATTCTTTAGCTTTTGATGCTCGTGAGTATGCAGTTAATGCAGTAAGAGGTATACCCGAGAAGAGTTATGAAAAACTACCCAAGTACTTGTACATGCTAAAAGCAGCAAATCCGGGTACGCATTACAATATCGAAATCGATGACCATGGTAGATTTAAGTACATGTTTCTTGCTTTTGGTCAGTCTATAAGAGGGTTTGACAAAACAATGCGGAGAGTGATTGTTGTTGATGGTACATTTCTGAAAAATAAGTACAGAGGCGTACTTCTTGTTTCTACGGCTTTAGATGGTAATAATAACTTATATCCACTTGCTTTCGAGGTTGCTGATTCAGAGAACGACCTTTCCTGGGATTGGTTTATGAGGGAGCTAAATGTTGTTATTCCAGATGGTAATGGTTTGGCTTTTGTGTCTGATAGAAATTCTTCAATTGGGAAGGCGATTCAAACAGTTTATCCGGAATCTAAGCATGGTATTTGCATTCACCACTTGATGAATAACGTTGTGACAACCTATCACGGCAAGAGTCTGATCGATTTGGTTGCAGATGCTTCGAAATATTATAGGCCTGTTGATTTCGAAGCAAAGATGGAGACTATTTGCAATATGAATCCAAAAATTGGACAGTATCTTATTGAAGCTGACGTGAGAAAATGGGCTCGTTGTCATCGCCCATGTAGGATGCTTTCATCATCAAGCAAAGAATAGTCCATACCAAGCATGTGACATTCAATATATTTGAGCGCGTAAGGACCGCAATGACTTTGCTTCTTATTAAGTCCATTAGGCATTTTTTGATGCTTGATTGAATAGGCTTACAGCTTCAATTCTTTGATGTGTGAGTCTGGTTGAACAGCTTTGACAATGCGCGGTGTCATGTGTAGAAATGAGTTCAAACCCGAGTAACGTGTCCCGTTGTCACAATCAAACACTGTAACTTCCATCGCTTTGAAGTCGATGCACAATGATATCCAATGATGATTACGGACATTGAAGGGCACGTATATTCGATCGAGATCCATACCCCACACTTTTCCGGTACTTCCATGAGCTGGTAATTCTCCTCTACCATAAGATAAGAGCACATGACTCAATTCGTAATTCTGCTTCTCCACCTGAAACCGTTTGTATTCACTGAGGATATGGCAACTCAAATTGCAGGACATGAAACCAAAACGATCTACACCATCTACGTTCAAAAGTCCCATAGATGCCTTCTCCCGTAACAAATACATGGCTGCATCCATATCCTGGAAAGATTAATAGAAGCTAAATTAATGTGCACATTTCAAAATTTGGTTATGTAATTGTAAGATATATGTAACAAACCATGGTTAGCAGCCATTTATCCCTTTAAATAAATCTGGAAGCTAGGTCCCAGCTAAATTCCGATGGACCAATATGGAGTACAGACCGGCTGCAAATTTATGATAAAAGTAATTTTTAATTACGGATG
This sequence comes from Draba incana, assembly GCA_963576765.1. Lineage (NCBI taxonomy): Eukaryota > Viridiplantae > Streptophyta > Magnoliopsida > Brassicales > Brassicaceae > Draba > Draba incana. The sequence goes on along the minus strand of OY755216.1, from coordinate 33,781,508 downwards.
AGAGATACTTTATTATAAACAAATAAAAAAATTTATTACACTTACTTGTAAGACGTTCCCCACTTTGTTAATGCCTCAGTATCTGCATCTCTACAAAATACCAATGGCTTGTCAGGAAGACCATACAAATCTTCTTCATTAAAGGGTCTGAGAGTTAGCTTTTCCCATGCTTCTACAGCCTTTGTTGAAACTGGTGTTTGCTCCTCACATTTAACTTTGGATTTCTCTGTTGGATTCGCCTTGGTTTTACGGATAAAGTCTTGTGAACTTAATTGAAGATCAATATCTGAGGTCTGACTTACACCCACATCATGTAGATTTTCCAACATGTCATTAAGATTTGCCTCCACATAAGGTTTCCTAGCCTGCTAATGAAATGAGAAAGAAGATATTATAAAATGATAGCAAAACTAAGTACATTAGAAAGTAAAATTACATAGTTATGCACTTAAGTGATTTTACAAAAAGAAAACAAACAACATATAATTTAACAGGTTTCACACAGATTTAAAACATATTTTACAAAAGCCTTACAACACACATTTAGACACTTAACAAAAGGGAGAGTTAAAGGGTTTTCTTCCGAGTTACCTTCTTCTGCTGTGACTGAGATTGGTTCCTTGTTGTTGGAGGATTAGTTTTTGCGGTTTTAGATGTGTCTCCTCTGGTTGCAGACATGGTAGTAGTAGTGTAAAGGTCTTTGAGTTCTCTGATTTCTGCGTGTACTACATCAAATCTAGCAGCAATCTCTACCTCAATGGCGCTCTTTATAGAAGTCATAGAAGCTTCCATCAGTTCTTTCATGAAGCGCTTCATGTCTTCATTATTGGTTACTTCTTTTCCTGCTGATCTGTCGCACAAAACCTTCTGCTTCCTTTCCATCACACTATAATCACGCACCTTGCTCTTACCCTTCCTTGAAGTAGAAGCAGAGGCAGAGGTAACCTCTGCCTTAGGTGTAGAAACGTTGCGAACTGTATCGCCTATCTCATCATCTGTCTCTTCCTCATTATCTTTCTCTCCCTCATCCTCTGTCTCTCCCTCATCCTCTCTCTTATCTTCATCTACCACAGCCTGACGCACACAAGTCGCATCAGGCACCATAACTTCCCATATGTGGTCAGTCCACACTTTTGTCCGTGTGATGAGGTCATGCATACAATCAACCCGTTCGTCTCTCACATCAGGAGGACTCCTCATATACTCAATAGCATGAACAATGTCGTTATTTCCAGTGGAAGAAATGAATTGATACAAGACAGCCTGCATAGCAGAGAAAGCAAACATTCTTAAAAAAATAATCTTTGTCTAAAAATGATTAATGAAACATAAAAAAATTATTTAACTCACCTCTTTTCCAAATAATGCCTCAAGCCTCCTGATTTCAGGATAAGAAAGGGCAGAAACATTTTTCCAGTTTGAACATCTAGGAAAAACATTGCTATTGTCACTTATTTTTTCACCCATCATTTGGCCAATATCTGGAATAGCCTCCATAATCCAGATTTGAAATGCGTACGAGAAACCATGCAAAGAATAACCTTTAGTCTTCGTCAGGTTCTCCTACATAGAAATTTATTTCTAATTAGTATAATCCAAATACATATTGAAATCAACGAAATTATAAGTTAGAAATACAATTTCTTACTTTAGCAGCATCCATTTCTTTTAGTAGATGGTCAAATGAGTCAATACCCCAATAATATGCTCGTATATTATCAAGATTCATCACCAGCTTGATGTACCTGTCTGGGATTGCAGTTTTCTCATCCAGTGCCATTAGCAAACCACCTATGATAGACACATACACCAACCGCAGCCTATCAACTCGCTTCCACTGGTTACAATCTTTGATGTACTTCCTTATCTTTTGCATGCAGATTGATGTGCCTTTGCTCAGCAGATTACTCCAGAAACCATTATCCTCAACCCAATTCTCAAAACCTGGATCCTCTACTTTCTCGTGCTTCAAACCAGTCACCGCGTAAAACTCTTGCATCGAAAATCGAAGAGGCCTTCTACCAAAGACAAACCAGAGCTCATGTTTTTTGCTAGTATGAAGCTGCCTACACATGAAACTATGTATGAGTCTCGCTGAGTATCTTACTTTATTCTCATTGAGCGCCATAATATCTCGAAACACCGGATCTCTTCCAACTTCCCTGTACTCACTTGGTAAATTCTTATTCAACATCTTCAGAATTGAAGTCCTACAGCTATTGTTGATCTTATCAGTTTCTGGTTCATTTCCTTCAGGAAAAATCCTTTTGGGTAAGTCTACTTCCATATCTGTTTATACAAACAGAGAGAAGAAACACATCAAATATATGAATCAGAAATTAGAATACAACAAAACTAATTACGAAACAGGATTAAGCATATGCAAACACCAAGGAAACAAATTTAAACCAGGATTAAGCATATGCAAACACCAACATATCTGTTTATACAAACAGAGAGAAGAAACACATCAAATATATGAATCAGAAATTAGAATACAACAAAACTAATTACGAAACAGGATTAAGCATATGCAAACACCAAGGAAACAAATTTAAACCAGGATTAAGCATATGCAAACACCAACATTATATCTCAACATTATATTCGTTTTATGAAGCAATTTCAAACAATCGATCCATGAGTCAATTCATAGACAACAAAATAGAGAAAAGGGCTTCCCCAAAAAATCGACATTTCGAGATACAAGTTCCCCAAAAAATCGAATCTAGATACAATTTTGAGATAAAATTTCAAAATCGAAGAAAACCCCCAAATTCAGAAGTAGGAGGATAAGAAATTTGTTTTACCTGAAACGAGACGGAGAGGATTTCAAAGAAACGAGTAAGTAGACGAAACTTCGAGACGGATTCACCCAGAAACAAGAAGGAGAGGATTTCAAGAACCCTAATTTAATTTCCGAATTCAAAATCAAAGTAAACCCGAAAATTCAAAAGTAGGAGCTCACGAAATTTGTTTTACCCTAAACGATACGGAGAGGGTTTCATAGAAACAAGAAAGTAGACGAAGAAACGAGATGGATTAACCCAGAAACGAGATGGATTAACCCAGAAACGAGAAGGAGATGATTGTGAAGAACCCTAATTTTTTTTTTGGGGGGGAAGAGTGCAGATATGATCGGGAGGAATAAAGATTTTAAAACATATTATTATTATTATATTTTATTTCCTTTTTCTTTTTTATAATACTACTTTTTATTATTTTTTTTTTCTGATTTATAAAACTATATTACTAATTAACAATTTTAATTAGTAATTTTAATTGAAGGTTATAATTGGGATTTGAATTTCAAAAAGCCTATTGGAACTTTTTGATTACAAAAAAAACCTATTAGGACATTTTATGCTTAAATGTAGCATAATTTAGCAATTTTCTCAAGAAAGAACGTTTTGTTCTGAGAACTGTTTCAATCATAGATGATTGAGTTATTTTCTTTTTTTGTGGGAATTTTTTTTATAAAAAAATGTACTCTCTTTAAATAGTTTTTAAAATATTGGACCTGTTTGGCTGTTTCTAAAGAAGTTTTCTCTCTTACACAACAATTCTTCTTCTCGACCAGTTTGCAGGCGTTGCGATAGACGTTGTATGTATCCAACATTTGTATCGCACGAAGATATAACGTTTTGTTCTAGGAAGTGTTACGATGATTAATTTATAAATCACTGAGTTATTTTCTTTTTTTGTGGGAATTTTTTTTTCTAAAAAAAAATGTTCTCTTAGTTTTTTAAATATTGGACCTGTTTCTAAAGAAGTTCTCTCTTACACAACTCACTTTTCCCTTTCTTTTTTTGGGAGAAGGATGAGAACATGTATCAATGTTTGTATAAGACTTTCTTTCCCTATTACCATTTTTTTTTGTTTAAGAAATTACCATACATAGAGGACTCAGCTTAACGAAGGTTTAAAGATAACAATGAAGACTTTATTCATGTACAATGATCATATGTAGTAAAGAGGTATGTCGAAACTTTCCAATATGAGGCATTTTTCTCCTTTTTTGGTGGGATATATTAGCATGTCACCATGAATGAGCTCCTAACCGCAACTCTAACCGCACCGACCACACTCAGTTGCCTTGTCTCTGGTCTCAGCTCTTTGCTTTCAGTATTCCTGCAACTTGCTTCTACCTGAACACCTACAAAATATGCTGTCTAAAACCAAATATATACAAATATCAGAGCAATCACTACACTGGAATTTTCAAACTCATAGCCATTGAAACCTCAATGTCATTGAAAAATATTTTGCTGAAAAATTGAAATCTGAATTGAAACCATGCTTATTATTTTCGAGAATACATGTTTTGTATATACGCAATGAAATGAAATGCACAGCAGTTTATTTACCTTGCCTGAAGCATTACGAACTGGTGCTATGTGAAGAAGATTCCAAAATGAGCTCTTATCTTATCTGTTACTGATAAAACATCAATGATCAAACAACCTGTAATTTAGTATCTGCACTGTGCATGATTATCCCTTCAAAATGCATTCCTTCACCTGAACCAAAACAACATTCGCACTTTTCAATCCCACGAATCTAAATACGTGCATTACTACATTAAAGTTATACACGAAATCACTACCTCGTATAGAACCGAGGAATCGGTATCAACTCCACTCAAAAATCTACAGTTTTGTCCCAACAGTTCTCGTCTCTTGTAACCTACACAAACATTGAAACAAATAAGAATTGTGCTAAAGGCCTAATAAAGGTTGCTAACGAAACAAAAACATATACTCACCAGTCAACGTCAAAAAGGCATTGCTTGCATAAACGATAGGCATATATGGTAAACACGGATTCGTTCTGCAAATTCACCAGAAGAATCTTATGAGAACAATCTATAGTAGCAAACTTGTAACTCCATAATAATACTAAAGAACAACAAAAACTCACAATACGAAACTTTGTTTGATTCTACCAAGAGATATAACTAAAGACGAGCTTAAACCGCCTGCACGCAAACAATACCGCTTCCCACATACTAATCTACCACTCATCTCGCTGTAACGTTTCAAAATAGATAACACATTGTGAATCGCTTCCGCAGCTTTCAGCTTCTCGGACTCACTCGCTTCACAGTGTTCCCAATCCTCTAATCCTGCATTGCAACAAATGATTCAGAACCTCAACAAGTTGATTTGACAATTAAAATTTCTCATTGTCTTGCACCTCAACAAGAACCATTATATATAGTTTTAGGAGGGAGATTAAAATTCCCAGATTACTTAAATAATTTAACGAAATTGCATAATACTAGTCTTTTATAGTATAGTTTATAGTATAGGTTTAAATTGTTTTTTGCCCAAAAAATATTAACACGCCTAATTGTTCATCATCCTCTTCTCGATGTCTGCCGTTCGCTTCAGCTTTCCCCTAGATCGTCGAGACCGAGTCACGGAGGTTAAGGCGGTCTCATCCACCTCCAGCTTGGTTGATGTATCCTTCACCACACCGCAATGTGTTCGCGGCCACAAATCCCACTTGTACGGTTAATCTCTCGAGTTATATATTAATATTGCTCTCTCTCAGGGTACTTGTGAGTAACTTTTGTCTTTCTTTTCAGTTTTCCATCCTTTTTTTCTCTGCCAAATTTCTATGTGTAGAATTAGTGAGCTCAAATTAAAGTTTGATATTTCTATGGTTTGCATAGTAACCATGCTTAGGACTTTGGTTTTGATAGTTAGATTTACAAAATGATCACAGCTTCCTAAGACTCTTACATGTGAAGAAATAAGATTGCTATAAGGATGAATTGTTTGGTTGCTTATATGAAGTGCTGCATGCTCTCTGATTATTTTATGCCTATGCTTCTTCCTTGGTTATGTTAATTGTTCGATTTCTGACTTTTTGTGCTTGGCAAAGTAGTTGCATGATATGTGTTGATAGATATAATGTTTCACAGGGAAACACACAAGGGAATTTAATCTCCACCTCAGCATTCTGATTCAAGGTAAATAGACACTATTTGCTTCCTTCGCTCTCAAATTGAATTCTCAAACGAAAGCTAAGGTGTGCTACTACCGACTCACATTAAATTTTGGGTATGATTTTGTCTATATAACATCTTCTCATTGTGGTTTATTTTAAAGTTCACAATTGTGGGACTGATTAATGATGACCTGTTGTCTTCTCTTAGATTTCTTACATTACTCAGGATACGACATCCACATTCTTCCTCTCTTCAAGCTAAAGGTGATTTAGTCTTAGGTATGGTTTTCTAAAGTGTGGGCAACGGGCCATGAAATTATCTTACTTTACAGCAGTAATCACAACTCACAAGTACTAAATCCGATTTCAAAATTCTTAAGAAACATTTAATACATGGAACTCGAATATTTCCAAGTTCTTTGGTTTATGATTTATAATTATGCCAATCATGATTAGCTCAAATTTCTCATATTTGGGCGTAATATGATTCAATATGCCAGTCATAATTGTTTTTAGTTTAGTTGTGAATCAGATTTTTTTGTAAAACTAATATTCATCAATTTATAAATTTAAATATCATATATAATTACGACGCAAACTTTTTTTGCAGTCTACATAACATAAAAGTAGACGTCATGTGTATGTCTACATAGTAGACTTCTCATTTATCGTTGTAGACTTCGTGAGGCTAAATAGTCATTCCACCTTCAGTTTTATTGGTTGTTCATTAACGTTATAATTGTAATTTCACTACCCATTTAAGTTATATTTGCAAAGAATCACATAAGGGTTCTAGTTTTGCATTTAAAATAAAAAGTTAGGTCATTTTTAACAAATTCCCGATTTTTATCAATTAAATATAATGAAATTTTGAATATAATTAGATGAATTTTAAGGGAATGTCATTACACCACTATCCAATACTTATAGGCTTATGACATTTTTTTTTTTTTGATCTACTAAAGATTTTGTCATGTCACATTTTATAGCATGTCATGTCATATTAGTTTTGTGAGAATGAATATGCGAATGACACAAACTTTTTAGAAAAAAATCACCTCCCAAATAATGTATAAGAAATGTTTAATGATGTAAACGTCTAAAATCACCTAGGCACCAATTAGACGTTCCTGACGTTGAACTATGAGTTACCGCATGCTTACCGCCTAACGCCTTATTGAACATTGCTAACTCATCTAATTCCTCCCCTCACAACCAAGTCACAATTCATGATATTAAACCAAATGGGCCTAAATATTGAACGGCCCTTAAAATGTTTAATGAGATACTATGAGCGTCCATTATTTTTTTTATATATATATATATATACCCTATCGGTTGACCGGTCAGTCCTGGGAGGAACACACCGAAGTGATACAGAGTGAACTACTCCCCGAAAGACCACCACACTGTCTGACCCGAGTTTGGAATGCTTTCCGACTAATGCCAGAGAATAGTCAGGCCGCCTGCATTTCTGACTACCAGGTAAACCAATTGGACCGAGACCCAATTGACAGACTTCCCACAAAATAATGTTTATTAGCTAGGGAGAAGGATCGAACCTGGGTTTGGGAGTTTCACCCTTCACCCTTGTCCGCCCTACCACTAGCCCACCACCTTGCGGGCAGCGTCCATAATCTTGTTTAGATATTATAAGAGAACTTTAATATTTTTTTCTTCTACTTTTGTATAGTTTTTAAAAAAAAAAATTCTTATAGAATCTTTCTTGTTCGATTTTGGTTATCATTCCTTTGGTTTAGTTAATAAATTTCTGTTTGGTGGTACTTTGAACCCAACCTGATTATACACTTATAAACGCTACCATCAAAATCATAATAAGTGTTTAAAGTAATGCGAATGCGAATTGTCCCGACTATGTTTTCACATGGATGAGCCAAACCGTTATTAATTAGCTGAATGAGAGATGTGATGCATATTCATAGAGTTTGTTGGTGGGGCAAACTCTATTAAGTATGGAGGTCTTTAATTTAAAGTAAATGGAAATAAATAGGACAGTGAAGCACAACCAAAGATATTCACCAGAATTTAATCTCTTTTGTTGTAAATAAATGCTAAATTTGTGAGGAGGACGTACTAATTTTACGTGTAGACGTTTTCACTAAAAAGACAAGAATATTAAATATGTCGCACATTTGTGATGTAGTTTACCATCACAAATAAGTCACTAATTTATGACGAACATATCCGTTACATTATAGTCACAAATTTATGACGTTTATTTATCGTTGCAAAACCATCGCATATTTGTGACGCTTTTTATTTGTCACCATAGCGTCGCTAATTTGTGACGGATGGGATTTGCGACGATTTTTTTGCGACACCCAAAATCCGTCACAAAAGAGTCGCAAATACCCATTTTGCGACGCTTTTGTGACGCGTTTGGTCGTCGCAAAATGCATGTTTTCTTGTAGTGTTTTGTAAAACTAATATTCATCAATTTATAAATTTAAATATCATATATAATTACGACGCATACTTCTTTTGCAGTCTACATAACATAAAAGTGGACTTTATGTGTATGTCTACATAGTAGATTTCTTATTTGTCGTTGTAGACTTCGTGAGGCTAAAACAGTCATTTCACTTTCAGTTTAATTGTTTGTTCATTAACGTTCTATGTAATTTCACTACCCTTTTAGGTTATATTTGCAAAGAATCATATAAGGGGTCTAGTTTTGCATTAAAAACAAAATGTTAGGTCATTTTTAACAAATTCCCCGATTTTATTATGATTTATATATAATGAAATTTTGAATATAATCAGATGAATTTTAAGGGAATGTCATTAGCCCACTATCCAATACTTATAGGCTTATGAATTTTTTTTTTTTTTTGGCCTTCTAAAGATTTTGCCATGTCACATTTTATAGTTTGTCATGTCATATTAGTTTTGTGAGAGTGAATATGAGAATGACACATAAGCTTTTTGGAAAAAAAGCACCTCCCAAATAATATATAAGAGATGTTTAATGATGTAAACTTCTATAATCACCTAGGCTCCGATTAGACGTTCTATACGTTGAACTATAGGTTACTGTCTGCTTACCGCCTAGCGCTTTATTGAAAATTGCTAACTCATCTAATTCCTCCCCTCACAACCAACCAAGTTACAATTCATGATATTAAACCAAATGGGCCCAAATATTGAACGGCCCTTCAAATATTTAATGAGATACTACGAGCGTCCATAATCTTGTTTTGATATTATAAGAGATCTTTAATATTTTTTTTCTTCTAGTTTTGTATAGTTTTTTTTTTTTTTAATTCTTATAGAATCTTTCTTGTTCGATTTTGGTTATCATTCCTTTGGTTTAGTTAATAAATTTCTGTTTGGTGGTACTTTGAACCCAACCTGATTATACACTTATAAACGCTACCATCAAAATCATAATAAGTGTTTAAAGTAATGCGAATGCGAATTGTCTCGACTATGTTTTCACATGGATGAGCCAAACCGTTATTAATTAGCATAATGAGATGTGATGCATACTCATAGAGTTTGTTGGTGGGGCAAACTCTATTAAGTATGGAGGTCATATTGTTAGGTACTTGGTCTTTAATTTAAAGTAAATGGAAATAAATAGGACAGTGAAGCACAACCAAAGACATTCACCAGAATTTAATCCCTTTTGTTGTAAATAAATGCTAAATTTGTGAGGAGGACGTACTGATTTTACGTGTCGATGTTTTCACTAAAAAGACAATAAATATTTAAAATATGCTTTGAATATGCTTTTTTATCCTCTCCTTCAAACAAAGAACTTTTATAACGTTTATAAATATGTCTTTGTACGGCCAAGAAGGAGAGGAACCATATTCAAAGACCCAAAAGAAGAAAAAAAACTCTCTCCTATGGATTTAGTTGGAGAATTTCAAAAGATGGAAATCGATGGGAAACCATTTCTCGTATACCACAACGTTATGAAACCATTACCACAAATACACAGCCTAAAATCTTCCTCTAAAATAACCATTGATTCCAACGATGAACTCCCTTTTCAACCTCTTTTCTTATGCCCAAGATTCCGAACCGGAGAATTATTGGATCTTGTTTATATAAACAGGGCAGAAAGGGAAGTATTTTCCAAGTACAGTACTTCCCCTCTCTTTGATGACACCAGCAACGGTCATCATGTACTCCCTCTATTTTGGTGCAACAATAAAGAAGCTGATCCAGAAGGTGAGTGCTATACTTGTAAAGTCCCAAAATTCGGTACAAGCTATTATTTCTGTGTCGAGTGTGATAAAAGGTTCCACAAAGAATGCGTTGAGTCACCACTTGAGATTAGTTATCCTTCCCACCCCAAACATTCTCTCCAACTCTACTATGCTCGAATTAGATCTGACTATTGCTCCTTATGTAGAGAAAGAGCAACTTATTTGGTTTATTATTGTTCTCTTTGCGCCACATATATACATGCCCTTTGTGCTAAGGCGACCATACCCTTTTTTATAGACCAACCAAAAAGGCATGACCATATCCTCACCCTTTTCCCTAGGCAAGCTTGTTTAACTTGCAATGTTTGTGGTTTGGTAAGTAAACTTCATCTCACATATGTTTGCCGTTCTATATGTGATTTCGTAGCCCATGTAGATTGTATCTATATCCCACAAACCATAAGAACATCCCGTCACCCCCACCGTATCTCTTTCATTTCTTCTCTTTCATTAAAGAAATTGTTTTGTGGAGTTTGCCGCCGAGAAGTGGACAATGATAATGGTGCATACACTTGCAATATGTGTAGTGGCTATGCAGTTCACACAAGATGTGCGTTGCGCCGCGGAGATATATGGGATGGCACTGAACTCGAAGGAGTACCAGAAGAAGAAGAAGAAGTTGTTGAGTCGTTTAAGAGGATAGATGATGGAGTAATACTCCATTTTTCTCATCCTCATCCACCGAGATTTGAGACAAGTGGGATATATGATGCAAACAAATTTTGTCAAGCGTGTGTCCTTCCAATATACGAAGGAAATTTTTATGTATGTGTGGAATGTGACTTCATCCAACACGAAACATGTGCAGAGGCTCCCCGTAAGATGTTTCATCCGTTACATCCCCACCCACTCCAACTAGAGGCTGCATTTTCATCTACTGGATCTGCATTAACTGGCTTCCCATGTTCTGTATGTACTTGCTTGAGTACTGGCTTTGTCTATTGGTGTCCCAACAAGGATTGTTGTTTCCAACTAGATATACGTTGTGCCTTTGCTTCCGAACCGTTTACATATCAAGGCCATCTTCACCCCTTATTCCTTGCGCTAGACCCGAAGGAGAAGCCACGGTGTCATATTTGCAAGTCAACGGATGATCATAAAAAGGTATTAAACTGCATTGAATGCGACTTTATAATATGTTTCGAGTGTGCTACTTTACCATACATGGCAAGGTATAAACATGATGAACATTACCTCACATTTTGTCTCGGAGATGAGGCAAATGACTCTGATTGGTGCGAGTTATGCGAAGCGAAATTAGCAATTGGAGGAGAAAAAGGGTTCTATAAGTGCAACTATTGCTGCACCACGCTTCATATTAATTGCTTACTTGGGATTGAACCATATTTGAAATGTGGTCGGCTTTTTCCAACTACAAACGGGGGTGAGGTGCACGTCCTACGCAACAATTCTTCTTCTCGACCAGTTTGCAGGCGTTGTGATAGACGTTGTATGTATCCAACAATATTTGTATCGCACGAAGATATAACGTTTTGTTCTTTGAAGTGTTACGATGATCAATTTATAAATCATTGAGTTATTTTCTTTTTTTGTGGGAATCATTGAGCTCCTATCTTTTCTGTTACTGATAAAACATAAATGATCAAACACAAAATCTGAATTGAAACCATGCTTATTATTTCTTGTCCTTCAATATCCACCACACATACGGCTATAAAAACGGTGGTTAATGGTGTTAGTGACGGTGGATGGGATGGTGGATATCGGAAGACAATAAATACCAGACCCAGAATAATAAATACAAAATAAACTCAAAATATAAGACAAAAGACAAACAATACAAGACATAGGACAAAAAAATACAAGACAGGACAACAAAAACAAAACAGACGTCCATCTTCCCGGAGAGAGAAAGATAGAAAGAAAGAGAGAGAGAGAGGGAGAGATATAAAGTTGCTCTCTTTTTCTTACTCAGAGACGGACGTCCTCAGTTACATAGTTGTCCTCAGAGACGGACGTCTAGTTTGGTAACATCATGTCTTTCGATGTCCACCACACATATGGTTATAGAAACAGTGGTCAACGGTGTCAGTGACGGTGGTGGACATAGCCGGAGACGGTGACCATCGAAGGACAAGAAATACAAGACCGAGAACAACAAATACAAACGAGGACAAAAATATATAAGATAGAGGACAAAAAATATAAGACAGAGGACGTCTATTTTGTGGTAGATTAAGGGAGAGGACGTCTATTTTGTGGTAAATTAAGACAGAGGACGTCTATTTTTTGTGGACGTCCATTGGACGTCTAGTTTGGCGACATCTTGTCCTTCGATATCCACCACACATACGGTTACAAAAACGGTGGTTAATGGTGTTAGCGATGGTGGATGGGATGTGGCTATCAGAACACAATAAATACCAGACCAAGATTAATAAATACAAAATAAAGTAAAAAATATAAGACGAAGGACAAACAATACTAGACATAGGACCAAAAATACAAGACGAGGACAAGAAAAACAAAACAGACGTCCATCTTCCCGGAGAGAGAAAGATAGAAAGAAAGAGAGAGCAAAGCGGGAGATATGAGAGAGTAAGAGAGAGAGAGAGAGAGACACAAGACGAGGACAAGAAATAAAAAAGAGAAGGAGACACAGTACACATTAGACGTCTTATACGATAGAAAAAATATAAGACGAGGACAAGAAATACAAAACAGACGTCCCTCGTCCCGGAGAGAGAGAGAGAGAGAGAGAGAGAGAGAGAGAGAGAGAGAGAGAGAGAGAGAGAGAGAGAGAGAGAGAGAGAGAAAGAGAGAGAGAGAGAGGACAAGAAATACGAAACATACATCAATCGTCTCCGAGAAAGAAGGAAAGAAAGAGAGAAAGATAGAGCAAGGAGGGAGAAAGGAGAGAGAGTACGAAAGAAAGAGAGAGAGGATAGAGAGATGTTTCATAAAAAAAAAAGAACAAAAAGTGGAGAAGATGATGAATAGTGGATAGTGGCATTTTTCGTAAATACCCAAATTTATTAATGGTCCATCAGTCTTTTCCGTACGAAATTGAATTGCCAAATCTGCAATTGAAATTATGGCAGATTCTATAAACACTATTCAAAAATTATGGCAGATTTTGTAATTTACGCTATCTATTTCTCGTGTCGTCGTGTGGCTTCGTTTGAGTATCGCATCAAGGCAATCTCGCTTACGTATCAAATAAGTAACATTTTCCGATGTTAACACGTGTCATACTATGGACTGGGCTAACAGCTTAATTCGGCCCATTGGGCTACGATGTCTCTTCAATGAAACAAAATGTTTAGAAAAAAAAATTGAATTCATTCTTATTTTTCTAGGAAATTAATTTTACTTAAATTCATCCGAATTTAGCATTAATAATACTCATTACACCAATAATTAAGTATCTAACATAACCTAAATTATAATTAGGTAAATAACATTGAGCATATCTAAAATAATCATTTTAGCCTTATTTTCGGTTACAATATAAATAGTCAACTATATTTAGATCCCTGATAGTTGGCTATTCGCAAATAAATATTGGAAAAAAAAATTGGATAGCTGACTATGCATGCATAAGTAACTAACTATAAGCATAGTGAATTAATTACAAAGTGAACTATATTATAATTAGAATATCAAACACTCTTACATAAACAATGTTTTACATAGTCATCTATGTTTTGAAATGATAGTTGACTATTTGTAGATAAAATGTTATAAAGAACCGAATAGCTGACTATACATGCATAAATAGTCAATTATAAACATAGTGAATTAATCACAAAGTGAACTATATTATAATTAAAATAGCAAACACACGTTTACTTAGACAATGTTTTACATAGTCAACTATTTTAATTAACATATAGTCAACTATTTTAAACAACATAATAGCCAACTATTTATAACTAATTAGATCATTAAGGGTATTTTAGTTAATTTTATTTAAGTGGGTGTTAGTTACCTAAATTCTATTTAGGTCATGTTATACACCTAATTATGATCTCTAAAACTATTATACAACTAATTAACCCTAAATTCATTTCAGCTAAACAAAAATAAAGAACCAACCTACAAGACTACAAGTAATGTAATATTAGGATTAAAGACAAAAATAACAGGAAATATTCCACAAAAGAAGGATAAAACAAAGAAAGAAACAATAAAAACCAGCCAAACAATAATTGGTTTTTTTTACAAGAAAACAAACAAAGAGTTTTAAAAAAATCAATGGTTACCTAATAATTACTCTGTTAAATCGCTAATCCTCCATTACTGTCTTTCAACTTCCCCCTCTCTCTTTCAAAGTTCCTTGTTATTTAAGCAACCTATGAATCCGATCTTCTATTTCTAACCCTGGGCCGACCAGAAAATCTTTTGGACGACCCAAGTTTCAAGGGTTCTTATTCTTCACCGGAATAAAACTAAAAAATAAAAATCTCACCTAAGATTTCAAAAATGGCAGTTGCTTATTTGAATCTTGGGCGTTACGTTTTTGCCTTTGTCTCGTTGGCCCTGGCCGTCGTTACTGTATCGGTTCAAGCCCACATTGCGGTTTTCGACGAATATTGGACGCAGCGTCAAACCGAGGCGTTACGACGAGCTTTGGAAGCTTATGAACCGGACCCATTTAATGTCACGGACCAAATCAACTACCATAATGCATTGTGAGTTCTCTAAATAATTAGGGTTCTTAATTTGTTTCTTCAAAACCTAACTTCTTCCACAAGTAAACTAATGTTTTCTGCTTTCTCAGAGCAATGGAGACGATAGAGGCAGTCAACGGAACAAGGAGGGAGCTCCGACAAATCGGGAGCGGTCGGAAAACGCTAAAACGTGGCGGGAGGTTCCAATCGCTTAACGCGATCGATAAATGCTGGCGTGGGGACAAAAACTGGGATAAAAACCGGAAAAAGCTAGCGGATTGCGTCCTCGGATTTGGCCGAAAAACAACCGGAGGCAAAGATGGACCAATCTACGAAGTTACAGACGCATCCGACAACGATGTCAAGAACCCGAAACCAGGAACCCTAAGGTACGCCGTGACACGAAACCGACCCCTCTGGATCATTTTCGCGAGGAGCATGGTCATAAACTTGCAACAAGAACTGATCATAAATAACGATAAAACGATTGATGGTCGCGGAGTGAGTGTACATATAACAGGAGGTGCAGGATTAACGTTACAGTTTGTGAAGAATGTGATCATACACAATATTCATATGAAATTTATCAAAAAGAAATCTGGTGGGTTGATTATAGACTCCGAAAATCATTTTGGGCTTCGGACAGAGAGTGACGGTGATGGGATAAATATCTTCGGAGCCACAAATGTTTGGATCGATCATGTCTCCATGAGGAATTGTTCCGATGGTATGATCGACGCAATCATGGGATCCACCGCGATTACCATCTCCAATTCCCATTTCACCGACCACGAAGAGGTAAATAAATATGACTAACGCATAAAAACCGAACCAAACAAATCCGAAAACCGAAACTTTGTTTTAGACACTAGCACTAACATTTGACGATTATGCAGGTGATGCTATTTGGGGCGAAAAACGGGGATGTGATCGACAAGAAAATGCAGATAACAGTTGCGTTTAACCATTTTGGTAAGAGATTGGACCAAAGAATGCCTAGGGTAAGATATGGAATGGTCCACGTAGTGAACAATGACTACACTCACTGGCAAATGTATGCAATTGGTGGAAACATGAACCCTACCATTATAAGTCAAGGAAATCGTTTCATTGCTCCTCCTGATGAACAAAAGAAGCAGGTAAAAAAGTTTTTTACTACTACTCTCTAAATCAACAAACTACTATACGGCGCTTATTTTTATTTTTTTTAATCTAAATGCAGGTTACAAAGAGAGAGTACACACCTTATCCAGAATGGAGATCATGGAACTGGCAATCAGAAAGAGATTACTTCTTGAACGGAGCGTACTTTGTTCAATCGGGAAAATCAAACGCGTGGAGCTCTGCACCGAAAAATCCAATCCCTAGAAAGTTTACGATCCGGCCTCAGCCAGGAACAAAGGTAAGAAGACTCACGAAAGATGCTGGTACGCTTGGCTGCAAACCGGGCAAGTCCTGCTGAGAAAAAACTCCCTGTTCGCGTGTGTTTGTTCTTGTGATGTTATGGTAATCAAAAAGAAAAAATGGCTGAAAAAAAGAATTGTGTTTTTGTTGTGGATGGTGTATGTAACAAATTGTGTATAATGCAGTACGGGTAATTATTAGATAAAACAAACTAGGTATCATTTTTTGGTTAACCGCGGAAAAAATCGAAAAAAAAGCACATTCTTTTTGTTTTTTCAATCTTCTTTTCTTCACCAATACATAATAATCACTCCTATTTGCAATAACCTATCCTATAACCTCTATTATATCACCAAACCTTGATGATAATTCGGTACAATATGAATCATTCAGTCGTCTAGTAGCTCAATCTTATCGCTTTCGTTTAAAACCTGAAGAAATGCAAGAGAAAGATCTTATGAAATAGCTCTAAATTATCCGTTGCTGTATTTTGTTATCGTATATTGATAAGAAAATTACCTCTGAGCTTGAAGTTTCTTCGTTTGTAATTACTATACATGTGTTTGAATTCCCCGAAAGCCGAAGCTTCTCCTGCAATACCACATGGACAAGAAGAAAAAAGTCAAGAGCAATGCTTCAATTCATATGTGATTTTCTCGACATGGACATGTATAATTACCTGAATCAGAATATCCGGCATCTTGTGATTTTCTCCACCCATAGAGTCGCATAGATACATTAAACCCAAATTAGCAATATTCTGCTTGTACTCAATGCTATCTAATTTTCCACCCTGATAACAAAATTGGAATAATATGGAATCAGTAAGAAAATGCTTTTTTTTTGTTTGTTCCCTATCTATATTCAGGAGTTTAAAGCGGTACACGCACCATACCACCAAACATAGCCTGCATTGCCTCAAAACTATCTCCCATGTTAGCAAGATCCTCAAGAGCCAAACCAACCTGTTTCCATAAATCTAAAACTTATAAATACAACCACTCAAAAGAACAACTCTATGAAACTTGTTAACACTTAAATACCATATTCGTACATTATCCTTGACTCCATTTAAGAGATCCTTCTGCAAATCCAACTTATCGTCCACCTTCTGAAGCCGCTGAGATAAGTGCTTCTTAGCAGTCTGACCAACAACAACATAAGCACAAGCACAAGCACCATACAATTAAGTAGCGTAACAATTTATCGAACAAATCACTGACCAAAATAGCTTCTGAAACGGTATCCAAATGCTTTGTTAAGTTTGCCACTGCATTTTCCATGTTCCTCTTTGTTACACACATGATGTCAGAGAATGAAATCCCCTGCAAAGAGAAACAAACATCAGAAATCATCCCGAACACCAATTCAAGACGCGTCAACAAAAGGGTTTACTAATAAGAACTATAGAAGATACCTTAACCACATGTAGCCATAACCTATAGCTCCCAATGTCGCTGCCGGGAGTATTAACGGCGTAAAGTCAGCTGGAAAAACAAAAGCACCCCTCAGATATTACATTAAAAATACACACATTCTTATCAAAACTAGCAGGAGACAGACCTCCCTGAGCTCCATTCATAACAGTTATCTGTCGGTTCGAGGCTAAATGTCGAACTTCCATAGCTAAACGTTGCATCTACAAACAAAATTCACTTTCTATTCACACAAATTCTTCAACTCAATGATCAAGATACACAATAATTTACCTCAGTAGTCATAATATCAGAATCATCACCTGCATGATCTCCAGATTTCTCAAATCTCTTAACGAAAGCCTTCAAATTTTCAAAAAACCCTTTTTCACAACCAAAAATTCAGAAGCTTTTTACTGAAATTTCGAAATCGTTACCTGTAATTCTCCCAAAATATCCGCCATTTTTCCATTCTTGATAAGAATCGTACTTGTATAACCTTCAGATACGAAAACAACACCGATAAAGCAAAAACCAGAAATTTCAGAAATCGAGAAAACCCTAAGTTACCTGCTCCAGCTAAAACCAAAATCTTCGATAACCCAATTCCGGATTGCATCGCCATGGCTAAAAAACAAAGTTGTCTTCTTCGTCGAGGTCGTCGAAATTCTCTCGCCGGCGTAAGAAGAAACTGTCCGATAATAGTCGGTTTGTATTAAACGGTGTCGTTTTAGACGTTTTCTGTTGTTATAAGATACTTTGACCTTTGCATTAAACTAATCTGGGCCGTTGTTGATGAATAGAAGCGTAATAAGTCAATCCGAACCGTGCATTTAATTGACTAGTCCATCTTGTGTTATCAGTTTAGTTTTGAGGGATTATTATTAAACATTTACAAATGTTTGAGGGTTTGTTTGTAAATTTTGTTTTTGCAAAAGTTGGAGAGTCATCTGAAACGATTGGTAATATTTGGTGAAAAAGAAAAGAAAAAGAATGATAAAAGAGGATGGTTTTAGGGAAGAAAAGCCAGATTTTAGTGGTTCTTGATTAGGGTCATTGGATTTTGGCTTTAGGAGAATCGGAGATCATGGAGTTTAAACAGGTGAATTCTAAGGAGAAAAGAAGAAAAATCTAAAAATTTCGGAATTCATGGCGAATCCAAGGCACGGCGATGATCGGAGACTGAAATTGTCGGTGGATTGGCTTTGATCTTATCTTGAAGCAGGGGATTAAGTGATGGCACGTGGCAAAGCTTAAGCATAGAAATTTTTTCAAAAAGCACGTGTAATTAGGATAAGATTTTACTGTAAACTCAATGTTCTCTGTACTTCTTTCTTCCCTTCTATAAAAAGTACAAAAAAAAAAAAAAAAAAAAAAAAAAAAAAAAAGAAAAAAAGCAAAAAAGAAAAAAATTAAAAAAGAAAAAGAGAAAAAAAAACCCATTGATTATGCTTTGAATATGCTTTTTTATCCTCTCCTTCAAACAAAGAACTTTTATAACGTTTATAAATATGTCTTTGTACGGCCAAGAAGGAGAGGAACCATATTCAAAGACCCAAAAGAAGAAAAAAAACTCTCTCCTATGGATTTAGTTGGAGAATTTCAAAAGATGGAAATCGACGGGAAACCATTTCTCGTATACCACAACGTTATGAAACCATTACCACAAATACACAGCCCAAATTCTTCCTCTAAAATAACCATTGATTCCAACGATGAACTCCCTTTTCAACCTCTTTTCTTATGCCCTAGATTCCGAGTCGAAGCACTATTGGATCTTCTTGATGAAAACAGGGAAGAATGGGCGGAAGTATTTTCCAAGTACAATACTTCCCCTCTCTTTGATGACACCAGCAACGGTCATCATGTACTCCCTCTATTTTGGTGCAACAATAAAGAAGCTGATCCAGAAGGTGAGTGCTCTGTTTGTCACGTCCCAAAATTCGGTACAAGCTATTATTTCTGTGTCGAGTGTGATGAAAGGTACCACAAAGAATGCGTTGAGTTACCACTTGAGATTAGTTATCCTTCCCATCCCAAACATTCTCTCCAACTCTACCTTTCTCAATATAGATTTGACTATTGCTCCTTATGTAGAGAAATAGCAACTTATTTGGTTTATTATTGTTCTCTTTGCGCCACATATATACATCCCGTTTGTGCTAAGGCGACCATACCCTTTTTTATAGACCAACCAAAAAGGCATGACCATATCCTCACCCTTTTCCCTAGGCAAGCTTGTTTAACTTGCAATGTTTGTGGTTTGGTAGATAAACTTCATCTCACCTATGTTTGTTCTCTATGTGATTTTGTTGTCCATAGCGATTGTATCTATATACCACAAACCATAAGAATATCCCGTCACCCCCACCATATCTCTTTCATTTCTTCTCTTTCATTAAAGAAACGGTTTTGTGGAGTTTGCCGCCGAGAAGAGGACAATGATAATGGTGCATACACTTGCAATACGTGTAGTGGCTATGCAGTTCACACAAGATGTGCGTTGCGCCCAGATATATGGGATGGCATTGAACTCGAAGGAGTACCAGAAGAAGAAGAAGAAGTTGTTGAGTCGTTTGAGAGGATATCTGATGGAGTAATACTCCATTTTTCTCATCCCCATCCACTGAGATTTGAGACAAGTGGGATATATGATGCAAACAAATTTTGTCAAGCGTGTGTCCTTCCAATATACGAAGGAAATTTTTATGTATGTGTGGAATGTGACTTCATCCTACACGAAACATGTGCAGAGGCTCCCCGTAAGAAGTTTCATCCGTTACATCCCCACCCACTTCAACTAGAGGTTGTATTTTCATCTCCTGGATATGCAACAGATACTGTCTTCCAATGTTCTGTATGTACTCGCAAGAGTACTGGCTTTGTCTATTGGTGTCCCAACAAGTATTGTGACTTCCAAATAGATATACGTTGTGCCTTTGCTTCCGAACCGTTTACATATCAAGGCCATCTTCACCCCTTATTCCTTGCGCTAGATCCGAAGGAGAAGCCAATGTGCCACATTTGCAAGTCAACGAATGATCGTCAAAAGGTATTAAACTGCATTGAATGCGACTTTATAATATGTTTCGAGTGTGCTACTTTACCATACATGGCAAGGTATAAACATGATGAACATTACCTCACATTTTGTCTTGGAGATGAGGCAAATGACTCTGATTGGTGCGAGTTATGCGAAGCAAAATTAGCAATTGGAGGAGAAAAAGGGTTCTATAAGTGCAACGATTGCTGCACCATGCTTCATATTAATTGCTTACTTGGGAGTGATCCATATTTGAAGTGTGGTCAGCCTATTCCATATGAAAACGAGGGTGAGGTGCAAATCCTACGCAACAATTCTTCTTCTCGACCAGTTTGCAGGCTTTGTGATAGACGTTGTATGTATCCAACATTTCTATCCCTAAAAAAAAAAAGGTTTTGTTCTAGGAAGTGTTTGAAGAGTTTCACTTTTATAAAAAAAATGTACTCTCTTTAAATAGTTTTTTAAAATATTGGACCTGTTTCTAAAGAAGTTCTCTCTTACACAACTCACTTTTCCCTTTCTTTTTTGGGAGAAGGATGAGAATGTATCAATGTTTGTATAAGACTTTCTTTCCCTATTACCATTTTTTTTTTTTTGTTTAAGAAATTACCATACATAGAGGACTCAGCTTAACCAAGGTTTAAAGATAACAATGAAGACTTTATTCATGTACAATGATTATATGTAGTAAAGATGTATGTCGAATTCACTTCTACTTCTTTCTAATATATAAGAGGCATTTTTCTTCTTTTTTTGTGGGATATATTAGCATGTCACCATGAATGAGCTCCTAACCGCAACTTTAACCGCACCGACCACACTCAGTTGCCTTGTCTCTGGTCTCAGCTCTTTACTTTCACTATTTCTGCAACTTGTTTCTACGTGAACACCTACAAAATATGCTGTCTGAAACCAAATATATTTAAAAATCAGAGCAATCAGTACACTTGAATTCTCAAACTCATCACTGCAAGGTGTTTTATGTAACTATTCCACAATCACAATATTTCTTAGCCAATCCGGTTTGACTCATCCGAAACCTCAATGTCTTTGAAAAATATTTTGCTTAAGAAATTGAAATGTAATTGAAAACCATATGTATTATTTCCGATAATACGTGTTTTTAATACATGCAATGTAATATGATGCACAACAATTGATTTACCTTGCCTGAAGCATTACGAACTGGCGATATGTGAAGAAGATTCCAAAATGAGCTCTTATCTTTTCTGTTACTGATAAAACATCAATGATCGAACAAACAAAAAACATAGAGACAAAAATATTCTCTTGCAAAATGTTTTATAGAAATAAATGTTCAACCTGTAATTTAGTATCTGCACTGTGCATGATTGTCCCTTCAAAATGCATTCCTTCATCTAAACCAAAACAACATTCGCACTTTTCAATCACGAATCTAAATACGTGCATTACTACATTACAGTTACAAACTAAATCACTACCTCGTATAGAACCGAGGAATCGGTATCAACTCCACTCAAAAATCTACAGTTTTGTCCCAACACTTCTTGTCTCTTGTAACCTACACAAACATTGAAACAAATAAGAATTGTGCTAAAGACCTAATAAAGGTTGCTAACGAAACGAAAACAAATACTCACCAGTCAATGTCAAAAATGCATCACTCGCATAAACGATAGGCATGTCGGGTAAGCACGGATTGGTTCTGCAAAGTTACCAGAAGAATCTCATGAGAAAAATCCATAGTGTAGCAAACTTGTTACTCAATAATAAAAACTAAGAAGAAAAAACTCACATTACGAAACTGGAATGTCGCATGTACATTACCAGCTGCACTCAAAATGTTTTGAAGAAGTAATTGTTCAACCTATAATTTAGTATGTGCATTGTGCATGATTGTCCCTTTAAAATGCACTCCTTCACCTGAACTGAAACAAACATTCGCAGTTTTCATTCCCATGAAACTCACGGCGTAATACTAAATGAAAGTTTAAAACGAAATCACTACCTCGAAGAACTGAGGAATCGGTATCAACTCCACTCAAAATCTACAGTTTTGTCCAAACACTTCTTGTCTCTTGTAACTTATATAAGTGGCAATTGGCAAATAAACGATATAAGATCTAGTCGTGACTGTTATCGAGATATAAGATTTTTCATTGTTTATTTGCCACTGAAATTATATGACTCGGTAAACTGTCACGACTCATGGCTAGATCATATCATTGCATATATATTAAATAAATTGCAAATTGAAGTTGTTTAAGCCTGGAAAGCCGAAAAAAACAGACGAGAAAAATTCAATGAACAAAAAGTAAAGAGGTCATGTGCCTTGTATTCATTAAAATCTTGGGTTTCCAATCTCATTAAAGATGTAAGATTCTATAACAACATAAGAAATCAACTTAAAAATCCCAACTAGGCCAGCCAATTCGGTAACGCTAGCACTACTTTTCATTGTTTATTTCAAAAATAAAATCGGGGTACAGCAAGCACTACTTTCATTGTTTCAAGTCAAATTGTTTACAATTTGTTGGAGTCCTTTTTATATTGCTTTTTGTCTGACCATATTAACTGCAACGTTTTTGTTTGACAATCTTTTTTTTTTTGTCATCTGAAAATTTTATTAATATGAAACGGGTTATTTACACCTAAAGGTACTTTCTAAGACTTTTCTTACAAAAAAAGTACTTAAATGTTTGTGGTGTACTTTTTGGTGGTTATTTACCAAGAGGACCTCCTTCTAATAACAATAAACAATAATAAATAAAGGTACTTTTATGTTTCTTACACAATAATGGGTCCTGCAATAATAAATAACAATAATAACAATAAAAAAAGTTCTTCTTTTTCTTTTCCCAACAAAATTCCATTGTGAAGCTAACTAATTTTAACACAATTTTTTTTTGACTAGTAGACAATACCATTATTTTTCCAGTTCTTTTGAAATCCACTTTTCCACATTTCATTGATTTTTTTTTTTTATAGGAGAGTAATGCTTAACGTAATTATTGGTAGTCATAGTTTTGTGGTTACGGTTTAGTGGTTAAAGTTTGTGGTTATACAAGATATAAACTGAAATTGTTTCATAGATTAATGAAAATGGTTTTGAACTTTTTTATACAAACACGATTTGAAGTTTACATGTGTTCACAAAAAGAACTTAGTCTTTATAAGATAGAAATTGATGAGATCAAAGTCAACAAAATTGAGAGAGTTAATATACATTTTACATACACATTGGCAATAGCCAAAAACTACTAACCATAAAACATTAACCACGAATTACACCATACAAACACACACTGATAACCATAAAATACTAACCATAAAAGAGTGACCATGAAAAAACGTGGTTTTGGGAATTTGGGGGTTAGTGTTTTATGGTTATCAGTGTGTGTTTGTATTGTGTAATTCGTGGTTAATGTTTTATGGTTAGTAGTTTTTGGCTATTGCCAATGTGTATGTAAAATGTATATTAATTCTCTCAATTTTGTTGACTTTGATCTCATCAATTTCTATCTTATAAAGACTAAGTTCTTTTTGTGAACACATGTAAACTTCAAATCGAGTTTGTATACAAAAGTTCAAAACCATTTTCATTAATCTATGAAACAATTTCAGTTTATATCTTGTATAACCACAAACTTTAATCTTCTATAACCACAAACTTTAACCACTAAACCGTAACCACAAAACTATGACCACCAATAATTACGTTAAGCATTACTCTCCTATAAAAAAAAAAAAATCAATGAAATGTGGAAAAGTGGATTTCAAAAGAACTGGAAAAATAATGGTATTGTCTACTAGTCAAAAAAAAATTGTGTTAAAATTAGTCTAGCTTCACAATGAACTTTTAATTTTGTTGGGAAAAAAAAAGAAGAACAATAGTTATTTAAACAAAAAAAATAATAATTCGGTTTAGGAGAGAGAGAGACTTTAAAGGGATAAAAGTCTTGAAAATAAGACTTTAATGATTTAAGGGACCCATGATTTAAGTCTTGAAAAGAAGGATAGATTTAAGAAGGGTAATATAGGTATTAAAAAATTTAAAAGTATCTTAAATGTTAGCAAAACAACAAAGTACCTTTACCCATTATAAGTCTTATAAAAAGTACCTTTAAGTGTAATAAATCCATATGAAACCGAGAGGAATACAAAACCGGTTCAAAAACCGGATACAAAACCGGTCCAAAGCCGGAGAACTACTTTTCATTGTTTATTTCAAAAATAAAATCGTGGTACAGCAAGCACTACTTTCATTGTTTCAAGTCAAATTGTTTACAATTTGTTGGAGTCCTTTTTTTTATTGCTTTTTGTCTGACCATATTAACTGCAACGTTTTTGTTTGGCAATTTTTTTTTTGTCATCTGAAAATTTTATTAATATGAAACCGAGAGGAATACAAAACCGGTTCAAAAACCGGATACAAAACCGGTCCAAAGCCGGAGACAAAGCCGGTGTGAAACCAGAACCTAAGCCGGAGCCAAAATACTCACAGAGATAAACAAGAGATATGAAACTAAATTAGAACAAAGAGAAATAGAACAATAAAAGAGGATATAGAGTTCTCGACGTTAAAACTAAACCACAGAAATCAAAAACAGCCAACAAACTTTCCAAAGGACGAGGAGAGAAGTAATGTTTTTGTTTGACAATCTGTAAACATATTTATAGACTACTAATGTTTTCTCATTGATATGGTGGCCACAATAAATCTTGTGATTGGATCGATAGCCGGATTAGACGCTCATTAGGTAACGCTACACACAAAGACAAAACACATTTAAAGACCATTACGTTTTCGATGACCAATCTTGATAGCTGCCTGCATTTAATAATTTATAACAAGCTATATTTGTTTTTGTCAGCCAGATTAGCAGTATGACTCAGTAAAAATAATTTTATAAAGTTAGTAAAAATACTGTAACATTATAGTATGACTCAGTAAACAGTCACACGACTAGATCATATCATTACATTAATATTAAAAAAATGCAAACTGGAATTGTTTAATTAAGCCTTTTAATGTGGTAAATTAAATGAAGACAGCATGTCATGTCTGTGTATATATGTATGTGCAAAAAAGAGAGGAACAAAACCCCAAACCAAAGAAAACAATCTCCGATTGAGCAGCCATGGACTTGGTCGGAGAATTTCATAAGATGGAAATCGATGGGAAATTATCTCTCGTTTACCGCAACATTTTAAAACCATTGCCACAAATACACAGTCCAAACTCCTCCAATGAAAAAATCGTTGATTCCTACGAGTATTTTCCTCTTTTCTTGTGTCCTAATTTCCGAGGCCAAACAGAACTGCGCCTTTACCATGATAAAGAAGGGGATTCCCTCTCCGAAGTGTTTTGCAAGTATAACACTTCTCCTCTCTTTGATGACAGCAACATCGGTCATCATGTACTCCCTCTGTTTTGGTGCAACAACAAAGAAGACCATTCAGAAGAGGGTTGTGTTGTTTGCTCTGTCCAAACAATCGGAGCAGATTATTATTTTTGTGGCGAGTGTGATGAAAGGTTTCACAAAGAATGCGTCGAGTCTCCACTTGAGATTAGTTATCCTTCCCATCTCAAACATTCTTTCCAACTCTACTTTTCTCAATTTAGATCTGACCATTGCATATGTTGTGGAGAAAGTGCAACTTATTTGGTTTATTGTTGTGTTCTTTGCGATATTTATATGCATGTCTATTGTGCTCAGGTGACCATACCCTTTTTTATAGACCAACCAAAAAGGCATGACCACACCCTCACCCTTTTCCCTAGACAAGCTTTATTGACCTGCAATATTTGTGCTTTGGTAAATGAATTTTATCTCACATATATTTGTGCTGTATGTGATTTCGTCTTTCATAGTGATTGTCTAAAAATCCCACAAACCATAAAAATATCTCGTCACCACCACCGTATATCTTTCAAATCTTCTCATCCTTTTCAAGAAAGCTCTTGCGGAGTCTGCCGCCGAAAGGTTGTCAGTCATTACGGTGCATACAGTTGCCATGTTTGCAGTGGCTACGCTGTTCACACAAGATGTGCATTGCGCAGAGATATATGGGATCGCATTGACCTAGAAGGAGTACCCGAAGAAGAAGAAGAAGATCTTGAGATGTTTGAGAGGATAGCTGATGGAATAATACTCCATTTTACTCATGACCATCATCTGAAATTGGAGATAAGTGGAGTTTATGAT
The DNA here is from genome assembly GCA_963576765.1 of Draba incana. Lineage (NCBI taxonomy): Eukaryota > Viridiplantae > Streptophyta > Magnoliopsida > Brassicales > Brassicaceae > Draba > Draba incana. The sequence goes on along the minus strand of OY755216.1, from coordinate 33,754,628 downwards.
AGTGACAAGGCTTGTCAAGCGTGTGTCCTGCCAATCTACGATGGGAATTTTTATGAATGCGTGGAATGTGACTTCATCCTACACGAAACATGTGCCAATGCTCCCTTTCTGATGTTCCATCCATTACATCCCCACCCACTTCAGCATGTGGTCGTACCTGAATGTCATTCTGTCAAATGTGGTGTATGTACTCGCTTGAGTAATGGCTTCGTTTATGTGTGTCCCAAGAAGGGCTGTGAGTACCAACTAGATCTACGTTGTGCCTTGGCTTCGGAACCGTTTACATATCAAGGCCATCAACACCCCTTATTCCTAGCGTTAGACCCGAAAGAAAAGCCCATCTGCAATGTTTGCAAGTCACCGGGTGATCATCAGAAGGTATTAAACTGCATTGAATGTGAATTCATCATATGTTTCGAGTGTGCTACCTTGCCATACATGGCAAGGTATAAACATGATGAACACTACCTCACATTTTGTCGTGGAGATGAGGCAAGTGGCTCAGATTGGTGTGAGTTATGCGAAGGCAAATTAGCAATTGGAGGAGAAAAAGGATTCTATAGCTGCAACGTCTGCTGCACCACGCTTCATATCAATTGCTTACTTGGGATTGAACCATATTTGATGCGTGGTCAAACTATGACCTTCGGAGAAGGAAATGAGGCGCATATCGTACACAACAACTCTTCTTGTCGACCAATTTGCATGCACTGCCATAGACGTTGTCCGTATCCAATATATTTGGCCTATGACGAGGGAATTTCATGTTCTTATAAATGTTCCCTTGATCACATAAAAACAAGGCAAAAGCTATTGAATTTTAATTTGACATTGTAACACGTAATTGTAATTAGGTGTATAATTATTAACATTGTTTTAGAAATTAGTCAAATTACAATACATAAAGGACTCAGTTGAACCAAGTTTTAATGATGACAATATAAAGACTTTATTCATGTACAATGACTGTATGTAGTAAAGATGTAATGTCGAATTCACTTCATATACTCTTCTACTTCTTTCTAATAAGAGGGCATTTTCCTTTTCTGTGTAAAATATTTTAGCATGTCACCATGAATGAGCTCCTAACCGCAACTCTAACCGCGCCAACCACACTCAGTTGCCTTGTCTCTGGTCTAAGCTCTTTTCTTTCACTATTTCTGCAACTTGCTTCTACCTGAACACCTACAAAATATGCTGTCTGAAACCAAATATATTTAAAAATCAGAGCAATCACTACACTTGAATTCTCAAACTCATCAGTGCAAGCCGTTTTATGTAACTATTCCACAATCAAAATGTTTCTTAACCAATCCGATTTGACTCATCCGAAACCAAAATAATCAATTTGAAACCAAACCAAAGACGAAATCAACATGTTTATCATAAACTTCACTGTCTTTGAAAACTATTTTGCATAAGAATTTGAGTTCTGAAATGAAACCACACTTATCATTTTGGATCATACATGTTTTGCATATACATGTTTTACCTTGCCTGAAGCATTACGAACGGGTGATATGTGAAGATGATTCCAAAATGAGCTCTTGTTTTTTCTGTTACTGATAAAACATCAATGATCAAACAAACAAAAACATAGAAACAAAGATTCTCTTGCAAAAATGTTTATAGAAATAAATGTTCAACCTGTAATTTAGTATCTGCACTGTGCATGATTGTCCCTTTAAAATACATTCCTTCATCTGCAACAAAGAAAACATTCGCACTTTTCAATCCCACAAAACTACATACACGGATTAGTAAATTTTAGTTGCACGAAATCACTACCTCGTATAGAACCGAGGAATCGGTATCAACTCCACTCAAAAATCTACAGTTTTGTCCCAACACTTCTTGTCTCTTGTAACCTACACAAACATTGAAACATATAAGAATTGTGCTAAAGACCTAATAAAGGTTTCTAACAAAACCGAAATTAATACTCACCAGTCAATGTTAAAAAGGCATCACTCGCATAAACGATAGGCATATCGGGTAAACACGGATTCGTTCTGCAAAGTCACCAGAATAATTTCATGAGAACATTCTATAGTAGCAAACTTATAACTCCATAATAATACTAAAGAACAAACAAAAACTCACAATACGAAACTTTGTTTGATTCTACCAAGAGAAATAACTAAAGACGAGCTTAAACCGTCTGCACCACGCAAACAATACCGCTTCCCACATACTAATCTGCCATTCATCTCGCTGTAACGCGTCAAAATAGATAACACATTGTTCATCGCTTCCGCAGCTTTCAGCTTCTCGAACTCACTCGCTTCACATTGTTCCCAATCCTCTAATCCTGCATTGCAACAAATGATTCAGAACCCTTAAATCAATAGTTAAAACTACAGAATCAAGTTTTGACTGAATTTAAAGCTCTCTGAGGAATTTCATCAAACAAGTAATAGGCAATACTTAACAAAAGCATTTGACTCGAACTATAAAATGTAAAGCTCTCTGAGGAATTTCATCAAACAAGTTATGTGCAAAACTAAAAACCGAACCTTGTTCATCGAATTCCACTGGTAAATCTCGATCCTGATGCACGAAATCACCAAAACAAACCTCTCGTCGACAAGACCCAAACATGGAGTTTGGCTCTTACCAGGCTTAATCTTACCTCAATCCCTGCTCCCACCATTTTCAAGATAATAGGAGAAAGTTTAGAGATTTAATGTCTCTTTGGTTTAGATAAGTAACACCCAAACCGAAATTATGTGATATATAACATCATTAATAATTTGAAATTATGATTAATACTGGCGGTTTCCCAAACCGAAAAATGTAAAAATGTATAGCCTTGTGTTTCTACCTTATTTTGCCAAGGCCTTACAATCTTTAGATTCTGCTTCTTGTAAAATCTTCTTTCATGTGTTAATGATATTTACAATTTAGCAAAACAAAATGACGTCTAGTGTTTTGATCGTTAGCGATGCCGTGTTCAACATGTCTTAACATTGTTATGTAATCACTCGGTTTCTAGTTGATTTGACAATTAAAATTTCTCATTGTCTTGCACCTCAACAAGAACCATTATATATAGTTTAAGGAGGGAGATTAAATGTAGCGTCCGCGAACCTGAAATGGAAATTATGGTGTTCGTGTCGAGCGACACAGGGGGCTGTGTCGATCGACACAGGCTTATGGTGTCGCTCGACACTAGATTCTGCAGAACCGGGTTAATTAGTTTTAATCGCGGTTTGTGGCTCGGTTTAAGGGTTTTACCCTAGGGTTCGAGTATTTAAGCTTTAGGGCGTTCGTGACCGTGTAGAGGGGAGAAAAATCAGAGAGTTTGAGAGTGATTCGATTGTCCTTGAGGATTGTTGCAAAGAAATCCTCGAGACATCGTTATTTGAGTGTTTAGGGTCCGTAGGATCGTTGTTCTTCGTTGTTTCTCGTGGAATTCCGTGTGATCAGAGAGTTTCCGTGGATTTGAGGCTATGTTTGTGCTCTTTCATCGCTGTTTTCGTGTTCATTCATTCGTCTTTAGGCTAAGGTGAGTTGTGACCGCGGTTTCTAGGCTATGACGATAAATTGACGTGTTTCGTGTATGATCGTGTGTGTTTTCTTGTGATTATGTTATTGGTGATTGATGTGGATGTTATTGTTGTTATTATTGTGTTTCCGTGCAGGTTGTGCGACTCGTGTGATTCGGAATCGAGTCTCGAGAGGAGAAGGACTCGGTTCTGCGTTACAGTGAGGGGTGTCGATCGACACCAGGAGGGTGTCGCTCGACACCAAGTTTGGTCGTGTGTCGATCGACGCCTCTGTGGCGTCGCTCGACACCGGATTTGAAGTCGTGTCGATCGACACCTCTGTGGTGTCGCTCGACACGCAGTTCTGTTTTCCCGAAATCATTTGTTATGTATTGCTGAGTTGTGATATTGTGCTGTGTGGTGATTTATTGGTGGTTGTGTATTGATATCTGAGCCTGCTTGTTACGCCAGTGGGCGGGATGAGCAACTCACTAAGTATTTATGAAATACTTACACAACTCTTTTATCCATGTGTTGCAGGTAAAAGAAAATGTGATCGCGGAATCATGGCAGAGGAAGAGGATGATTAGGGATTGTGAATTGTGATTAGATTGTTAGAATGGTTGAATGGTTTGGAATTGAATAGAGTTATTGTTGTTAGGTTGTTAGTTTCTAATTCCTGAATGTGTTACAGTATTACGTTATTCTATTCTGGATTGGATGTGTTAATTATAAAATGATTGTTTATTTCTTAAGAACTTCCACATAGTAATTGTTAGGGAATAATCTTTGAGGATTAATGCTTATGGGAGTATTAATCTGGACTATTTAATTAAATGTTAAAAAAAAAAAAAGTTTGGGTGTTACATTTTGGTATCAGAGCCCTTACGGTTCTAGGGCTAGTGGTATTGTGGATGAACTGGGACTATGTGTTTAACTGATTATGTGAGCTTAGTCAATTTTTAGTCTTAGAATCATCCTCTTCAGCCTTTAAAGAGATTTCGCGGTAAGTTATTGTTTGTGTTTTTTATTGTGACTTCTAGTGTGCTTATTTGCTGTTCTGTGGAAGTGCAGCGAGATGGCTCCAGGCGCTAGAGGTCGTGGTAGAATTGGTGGCCGTGGTGGCAGAGTTGGTGGCCGTGGTGGTTGGGGTCGTGGTCGTGGACCAGCAGTTGAGTCTTCAGGTAGCGTGGCTTCGAGTGGTTTGCATCTGTCAGAGTCCCAGACGCATCAGACAGGATCCTTGAGTGTGAGTGCCAGTGAGAGCATAGTGGGTGCCGGGAGGGGTGCCGGAGGTGGTGTGGCAGGCCCAGGTGTGGGTGTTGTTCCACCGCAGGATCGTCTGGATCGTCTGGAGGGCTTGTTGACGCAGTTGATGGAGCGGCTTCCGGCAGTAGCACCGGTTCAGGCTCCAGTGGTGCCTCCTGTGGCAGAGGCGCAGCCAGGGGCTGCAGAGGTTGCACATCATCCGCCCTATCTTGAGATGATGGGACCGATGCAGAGGATTGGTACGCCGTTCTTCGATGGCAGAGTGGGTCTGGAGCAGGCTGATGAGTGGCGCTTGAGGATAGAGCGTAACTTCAGATCTATTAGATGTCCGGCAGAGTATCGAGTGGAGCTGGTTATCCACTATCTGGGTCAGGAGAAGAGATGGGATGAGGCTTCTAGGACAGGTTCAGGTAGTCACGGCACTCATAGGTGTTTCGGGTGCGGGAGTTCAGAGCATCGTGTTGCGAACTGTCCTAAGTTTCCCGGGGAGGCTAAGGTTTGCTTCCACTGTAGAGAACCGGGACATATCAGACCAATGTGTCCCAAGTTGCAGCCGTTGGTACTTGCAGTGGTTCATCCGATAGCAGCACAACCTTTAGCTCAGGTAGCGGCAGAGCAACCATTAGGGCAGATAGGAGGAGCGCAGCGTGGGCATGAGTAGTCGTGGAGCAGGTCAAGGGTTGAGCTGGTTTTCGTTCTCTTCGGTTTTGGTTTTCCGTTTTCAGTGTTTTGAGTTTTGTAGTTGTTGTTTCAGGATTTTATTGTATTTCGTTGGTGTTGAAACGATTTGCATTTTGAAAATTTATAAGATGGTGTTCCTTCTTTATTTTCTTATGGTTTTGAGGTGTATGGTTGGTGATGTGTTTTAATTGTGCGGATTAGTGTTGGTTGTGTTTTCGAGGATATACTAGTCAGTGAATATCGAGGTTATACCACGTGAGGCGGCTCTAATCAGAGGAGATGTGTGTTCTCCTGTATACTTATTGGGAAGTGAGTTCCTGGAATAAGTAGCGAGGGATGTGAGATCTCTTGCGGGGAAGTGAGTCCCCAGATACCGTTGGCTCGAGGGATGCGTCCTGAGAGTGCGAGCGGTATATGTGTTGTTTGGATTAGACGGAGCCTCGGAGATCATGGGAGGATCTCGTGTGGTTTAGGCCAAGGGAGGTCAGGATTTTAGTCCATGTTGGACGGTTATGAGGATCGGGTGAGGATCTCAAGTAGTGTGGACTGGATAGGTCAAGAGTATGGTCTGTGATAGACGGTTCAGGAGGCTCGAGCAGTGAGCCGAGATGTCACTGGTCCGGCTAGGCCCGGGACTGAGTTTTGGTAACAGATGTAGCATTGTAAGATCCAAAACTGGACTGACGAGTGGTTGTACATGTTCTTGTTTGATTGTTGTACAATCGACCGCCAGACCTAGTGAGGATTAAGAATGTTGCATAGTCGGGACTGACGGGCGATTGTACATGTTCTTGTTTGAGTGTTGTACGATCGGCCGCCAGACCTGTTTGGACTAAAGGTGTTGCTCAGAATGTTCCGGGTGATGCTAGACAAGTAATGGGCATTTCAAGTTGTGGTTGTGCGTTTGGTGTGGCAGATATGCATGTGGTATGCATGTGATTATTGCGACGTGATCAGGGGAGTTGCGGAGAGTATTCGTTCACCTTCAGCGTTTATATCTTGGATTATTCGGGAAGTTTGAGGAGCATGAAGATCTTGTGTTTGGTTCTGGAGAGGCTCGGGAGCAGAAGCTGCATGCGGAGTCGAGCTATACTATTATGAGGAGCACCGGTTCTGGTTACAAGAAGACAGATGAGAGTATCAGGAGGTTTAAGGTTCGTCAGGGTCGGCATTTCAGTATCTTGAGGGAGTTGGTTAGTCGGATACGGCGCGTTGAGGAATCTAATTATGGGTTTACGATTGATCGTGCATGTTCTTGTTTGATTGTTGTGCGATTAATCCGTTAGACCTAGTCTGGGTTATGAGAAGCGTCAAGGGTTTTGCGTGTGCGTCGCAGGTTGGTAAGTTAACAGAGAAGATGTTCTTTAGTGGGTCACGTAATGCTGCAGAAGAAGTTTCAGAGGATCGGTCTAAGTTGGGAGCTATCAAAGATTAGCGTTGGTTGCGTAGCGGCACGCGTTCAGTAGTGCATAAAATGTTTGTGTGACTTTGGAGAGGAATGAGTAGTTTTGAGGCAGACGGTTCAGTTTCAGGTCCCTTCGAACGGGACAAGCAGTTGTATAGGCAGGTGTATCGGCCGATGATTGAGTACGCTGAGGCGTCAGGAGTGGTTTTGGACCTTGTGGTCAGTGCAGGGTCGTTGTTTTTGTGCTCAGTATTTATTGCTCTAGGGACTGCGGTTTCGATTAACTCATGTGTTTGAGGAGAGGTGAGCTCTCCTGTGTGTGACTTGGAATGTGAGATTCCAGATAATGTTGACTCAAAGGATGTGTCCTGAGAGTGCGAGTGGTATGTGTCTTGATGGGCCACAGGATGCGTCCTATGGGTATCAGGTATATACCGAGTTAAGAGCAATAGATATCCGAGCGCGTGCGAGGAGTTGGTTTGGTGATGTGCTTCGAGGTTGAGGTGTGGATCTTCAGTGGAATCTGTGGTGTTGCCAAGTGTTCGGTAGGAGTAGATTTATTTGCTAGAATAGGTTTTTGCGTGTTGCGTGCGTCATTAAGGATAATATTCCTAGTTTCGGGTGCGTGTTCATGTATGTGTTGGTTACTCTAAGGAAATATCTTCCTATATGGAGCTAGAGCTTGAGGGAGATGTCCTGAGAGTGGAGTGGCATCGGCATCGTTACCTCGAGGGAGACGTTCTGAGAGCGTGACGATGACGGTAATTATGAGTAATCAATATATGATCGTGGCATGGATATGGAACGGGATACGGACCGCGATGATATTCTTGTGCGTTCGGTTTCAACGACCGGGATATCGGATGTAGTGTCTTGGTTGTGCATGTTCTTGTTTGATTGTTGCACAATCGATCGATCCAATTCCGGGTCTACAGCTGGTTGTACATGTTCTTGTTTGATTGTTGTGCGAACGATTGGACAGACCTGGTCAGGATTTAGGAAACATTGCATCTTGGTATTTCGGGCTAGGAGCCTTGTGTGTTCTTTTAGATAGTTTTGTTGTTGTTGTGGGTAGGCGTTTTAGAGTTTATTACGGATAACTCATGATCTGGAGACGGTGGTTTCCAGAGTTGGTATCGGGGACGGAGGTTCCTGTCCCTTAAATTTCGTCTAGATTTTCCTATAACATTATGAAATATATAGTTTCTAAACTATAAACATTTACAACAAAAATGTCTATAGAATGTAATGAATATTGTGTTTAATTAATTAAACAAAATATTTAATTTTCCTATTAATTCTATAAACATGAGAATTATTTTTTTTATTTGTCGATCAAAGAGAGATAGATAATAATAGGTTTTAAAGTTATTTCATAAAATTATTTTTTCAATTTATATGTTGGTCGTATGTATTTTATGCTAATATATATATATATATATTAATTAATTAACTACAAATTAAAATCTCGCGTTTAACGCGGATCCAAATCTAGTAAAGATAATTAGGCAAAAAATTTAAATAAGGGGTCTAATTAATTAATTAAAATATATCGACTAATCTTAGCTGTAATTAATTAAAATAAGTACTAATCTTAGCTGCATTTAATTTTATGACTTCAGCTTAGAGCATCATTATAGGAGGTAAATAGGGGGTAAATAGGTGAGCTGTTAAGAAAAAAAACATTAAAATAATTTTAAATGGGTAGATTGTTATATTACCGGTTCTACATTTGGAACTTATAGTTACGGTAAATATAGGACACGTGGTTTGATTTGATTGGTCAAAATTATAAAAAAAAAAAAAAAAACTTCCGGCGCATGATCGGAATCCTCCTCCTCCTCCACTTGGTAAAAATACAGTAAAAAATGGAACTATTTATATCTGGAAGATTTTATTTTTAACAACGGAAGCAAATTCAGAAAAACAGTTTGGACATGATCAAGATTACAACTGACTGTTCCTTTCCGTTTATGAATACGAAATCTATGTTGTTGACAAAAAAAAAAATACGAAATCTATGTTTTAATTGTTTTTGATTTTTGAAATTTTATATTTTATTGAAAGTACTATGTTTCAATTTGAAGAAAATAAACTTTACTTACAAAAAATACAAATTCATCAAATATTTTTTTTAATTAGAACTCTTCTATATTTACCACTTATAATCACCAAAAAAAATACCAAATTAAATTTAAGTAAATATACAATTTCCCATATACTAAATAATATAAAATTCCTATCTTATCTCGTCATATTAACTACCTATAATGATGCTCTAAGCTGTAATTGGTTTTGTCGACCAACTTAGTTGTATACTGTATAAGTTAATATAATGATTTCCTGCATAAGTGTTTTGTCTTATGTTACTTATAAATACTGTGGAAATAGACTGTAGCCATTTTTTATTGCCACGGAAATTATATGACTCAGTAAACAATCACGACTAGATTATATTATACCATAAATATTAAACTAATCGCAAATTGGAGTCGTTTAAGCCTTAAAAGGCGGAAAAATAAAACGGTCATGTCATGTTTGTGGGTGTGCATATATATATATACGTATGGGAGAAGGAGAAGAACAATATCATAAAACCCTCAAAACAATCTCCGATTGAGCGAGCAGTTCTCATGGACTTGATCAGAGAATTTCATAAGGTGGAGTCTCGAGCGAACCAGCGCAACAAACTCAAACAAAGAAAAAGAAAGAAAAAATTATACTACACAAAGATAAAAAACATACCGAAAGATGTTTTGAACAGAATAAATTAAAAAATATATATATATATATATATCGAGCAATCTTGGCTGCATGTAATTTTATGATTTCAGCTTAGTTGTATACTTGTATTCTTTAGCTCTATAAAGTTAATATAATGACTTTTTTTACCTTAGTGCCTTTATCTTACGTTAGTTATCGTAAAAAATACCGTGAAAATGACATTTAGCCCATAGTTTATTTGCCACTGAAATTATATGACTCGATAAACAGTCACGACTAGATCATATCATAACATATAATTAAAGAAATTGCAAATTGAAGTTGTTTAAGCCTGCCTGGAAAGCCGGAAAAAAAAACGGACGAGAAAAGCATGTCATGCCTGTCTGTGTAATGTATATTTATGTACGGCCAAGAAGGAGAGGAACCATATTCAAAAACCCAAAAGAAGAAAAAAAAAAAAACTCTCTCCTATGGATTTAGTTGGAGAATTTCAAAAGATGGAAATCGATGGGAAACCATTTCTCGTATACCACAACGTTATGAAACCATTATCACAAATACACAGCCCAAAATCTTCCTCTAAAATATTAACCATTGATTCCAACGATGATCTCCCTTTTCAACCTCTTTTCTTATGCCCTGCATTCCGAATCCGAGTACTAGTGGATCTTCTTGGTGAAAGCAGGAAAAATTGGGAGGAAGTATTTTCCAAGTTCAATACATCTCCTCTCTTTGATGACACCAGCAACGGTCATCATGTACTCCCTCTATTTTGGTGCAACAATAAAGAAGCTGATCCAAGAGGTGATTGCTATACTTGTGGAGCCCCAAAATACGATACAAGCTATTATTTCTGTGTCGAGTGTGATAAAAAGTTCCACAAAGAATGCGTTGAGTTACCACTTGAGATTAGCTATCCTTCCCACCCCAAACATTCTCTCCAACTCTACTATTCTTATTATAGATCTGACTATTGCTCCTTATGTAGAGAAATAGCAACTGGTTTGGTTTATTATTGTTCTCTTTGCGCCACATATATACATGCCCTTTGTGCTAAGGCGACCATACCCTTTTTTATAGACCAACCAAAAAGGCATGACCATATCCTCACCCTTTTCCCTAGGCAAGCTACTTTAACTTGCAATGTTTGTGGTTTGGTAGATAAACTTCATCTCACCTATGTTTGTGCTCTATGTGATTTTGTTGTCCATAGCGATTGTATCTATATACCACAAACCATAAGAATATCCCGTCACCCCCACCGTATCTCTTTCATTTCTTCTCTTTCATTAAAGAAATGGTTTTGTGGAGTTTGCCGCCGAGAAGTGGACAATGATAATGGTGCATACACTTGCAATACGTGTAGTGGCTATGCAGTTCACACAAGATGTGCGTTGCGCCGTGATATATGGGATGGCACTGAACTCGAAGGAGTACCAGAAGAAGAAGAAGAAGTTGTTGAGTCGTTTGAGAGGATAGATGATGGAGTAATACTCCATTTTTCTCATCGCCATCCGCTGAGATTTGAGACAAGTGAGATATATGATGCAAACAAATTTTGTCAAGCGTGTGTCCTTCCAATATACGAAGGAAATTTTTATGTATGTGTGGAATGTGACTTCATCATACACGAAATATGTGCAGAGACTCCGCGTAAGAAGTTTCATCCGTTACATCCCCATCCACTTCAACTAGAGGCTGTATTTTCATCTACTGGTTATGCAGCTACTATCTTCGAATGTTCTGTATGTACTCGCGTGAGTACTGGCTTTGTCTATTGCTGTCCCAACAAGTATTGTGAGTTCCAACTAGATATACTTTGTGCCTTTGCTTCCGAACCGTTTACTTATGAAGGCCATCGTCACCCCTTATTTCTTGCGCTAGACCCGAAGGAGAAGCCACGGTGTCATATTTGCAAGGCAACGGATGATCATAAAAAGGTATTAAACTGCATTGAATGCGACTTTATAATATGTTTCGAGTGTGCTACTTTACCATACATGGCAAGGTATAAACATGATGAACATTACCTCACATTTTGTCTTGGAGATGAGGCAAATGAGTCTGATTGGTGCGAGTTATGCGAAGGGAAATTAGCAATTGGAGGAGAAAAAGGGTTCTATAAGTGCAACGATTGCTGCACCACGCTTCATATTAATTGCTTACTTGGGATTGAACCATATTTGAAGTGTGGTCAGCCTATTCCAGTTGAAAACGTGGGTGAGGTGCAAATCCTACGCAACAATTCTTCTTCTCGACCAGTTTGCAGCTTTTGTGATAGACGTTGTATGTATCCAACATTTCAATCCCTCAAAGAACCCCTCAAAGAAACAAGGTTTTGTTCTAGGCAGTGTTCCTATGATTACTCATAAATCATTTGGGTTATTTTCTTTTTTTGTGGGAATTTTTTTTATAAAAAAAATGTACTCTCTTTAAATAGTTTTTTAAAATATTGGACCTGTTTCTAAAGAAGTTCTCTATTACACAACTCACTTTTCCCTTTCTTTTTTGGGAGAAGGATGAGAACATGTATCAATGTTTGTATAAGACTTTTGTTTCCCTATTACCATTTTTTGTTGTTTAAGAAATTACCATACATAGAGGACTCAGCTTAACCAAGGTTAAAGATAACAATGAAGACTTTATTCATGTACATGTTATATGTAGTAAAGATGTATGTCGAATTCACTTCTACTTCTTTCTAATAAGAGACATTTTTCTCCTTTTTTTGTGGGATATATTAGCATGTCACCATGAATGAGCTCCTAACCGCAACTCTAACCGCACCAACCACACTCAGTTGCCTTGTCTCTGGTCTCAGCTCTTTGCTTTCACTATTTCTGCAACTTGCTTCTACCTGAACACCTACAAAATATGCTGTCTAAAACCAAATATATATAAAAAATCAGAGCAATCACTACACTGGAATTTTCAAACTCATAGCCATTGAAACCTCAATGTCATTGAAAAATATTTTGCCTAAAAATTGAAATCTGAATTGAAACCATGCTTATTATTTTCGATAATACATGTTTCATATATACGCAATGAAATGAAATGCACAGCAGTTTATTTACCTTGCCTGAAGCATTACGAACTGGCGATATGTGAAGAAGATTCCAAAATGAGCTTTTATCTTTTCTGTTACTGATAAAACATAAATGATCAAACAAACAAAAAACATAGAGACAAAGATTCTCTTGCAAAAATGTTTTATAGAAATAAATCTTCAACCTGTAATTTAGTATCTGCACTGTGCATGATTGTCCCTTTAAAATACACTCCTTCATCTGAACCAAAACAATATTCGAACTTTTCAATCCCCCGAAACTAGATACGCGCGTCACTACATTTAAGTTACAAATGAAATCACTACCTCGTATAGAACCGAGGAATCGGTATCAACTCCACTCAAAAATCTACAGTTTTGTCCCAACACTTCTTGTCTCTTGTAACCTACACAAACATTGAAACATATAAGAATTGTGCTAAAGACCTAATAAGGTTGCTAACGAAACCAAAACAAATACTCACCAGTCAATGTTAAAAAGGCATCACTCGCGTAAACGATAGGCATATCGGGTAAACACGGATTGGTTCTGCAAAGTCACCAGAAAAATCTCATGAGAACAATCTATAATAGCAAACTTGTAACTCAATAATAATACTAAAGAACAGCAAAAACTCACAATACGAAACTTTGTTTGATTCTACCAAGAGAAATAACTAAAGACGAGCTTAAACCGTCAGCACCACGCAAACAATACCGCTTCCCACATACTAATCTTCCACTCAACTCGCTGTAACGCGTCAAAATTGATAACACATTGTTCATCGCTTCCGCAGCTTTTAACTTCTCGGACTCACTCGCTTCACAGTGTTCCCAATCCTCTAATCCTGCATTGGCACAAATGATTCAGAACACTTAAATCAATAGTTAAAACTACAGAATCAAGTTTTAACTGAATTTAAACCTCTCTGAGGAATTTCATCAAACAAGTTATATGCATAACTAAAAAACCGAACCTTGTTCATCGAACTCCAGCGCTAAATCTCGATCCGATTCCACGAAATCACCAAAACAAACCTCTCTTCGACAAGAAGCAAACACCGATTCAGAACGATCCGACGTATTCCGATGAATCGATATAATCGGAACCTGAACCGCCACAAAGTTGATGACTTTACCATCATCTTTCCCAAAAACAGGAATCATATGAAACAGAATCCAAAACGCAGAACCAGATTTCCGATAATTCAACAAACTCAATTGAATCGATCTCTCTTGACGAATCGCTTCACGAATCTCCATAATCGATCTCCGATTCGTCTTAGGTCCCTGAAAAGCCCTCCCATTTCTTCCGATCACTTCTTCTCGAGAGTACCCAGTCATTTTCAAAAACCCTAAACTCGCGAAAACAATCGGGTGACCCGAGAGAAACGGGTCGGTTATTGTGAAATTGTGTGGAAGCTCGTCTAATGCTTCTTTGATCCATAACGAGTAACGAACGTTGAAAGATTCTTCTTCTTCTTCCTCGGTTTTCAAAACTGAAGAAGATTCGGTTAAGGACATAATCGTAATAAACACACTGTTACTAATCTTCTTCTTCTTCTCGGTTTACTGTTCAGTGCCAATCCCATGTGGGTTTTAGAGTGAAAATTTGAAACTTTTTTCCTTCGAGTGATTCTAAAACACGAAACCCAGATTATAAAATTGAATCGGATTCAAGAAAACTTTGATGTTTTCATTAAAAAAAAAAAAATCGAAACTTTTTTAACGACCACAGATTTTTTCGAATTTGGACAAAGAAGAAGAAAATGAGATACGAAATCGAGCTTTATTTATTCTTTGTTCTTCTTCTTCCTTTGTTCTCTTTTGTCTGATTTGTTTATTATTATGTGGCTAGTGGAGGAAGAGGACGATTGATTTTGTCGTATCTCTCTGTTCTTTGAGTTTGTGTTTTAAAAAAAAAAGAAGATATTTTTTTCTGCAAATTTTGTATTTTAATTTATTATAGGTCAATTTGCAAACTAACCAACAAAAAATTAATAATTAAAAAACTAACAAAAACTAGCATAGGTGGCTTAATATAAACCATTGGATTTAGGTTAAATGGTTAGAGATTGTATTATAGTTTTTTTTATGTTATTTTTGCCAATTTTCCATTTATTTATTAATATGTTTACTTTTTTGATAAAATTATTAACAATTATCCACAAGGATTTAGGATAAGTACGTGTAGGGTAATGTACTGATATGATAAGTGTACTTAAATTACGCATTTTGTGATTCGAATATCTCATATATCTTCATTTCCAGTTTTTCAACGTATATTTTTGTTTCTTTAAATAATACATTTATCATCTAAAAAAACACGTATGATCTAAAAAATGGAAACTAATATCGTATTGAATGAAAAAAAATTATGGAAAATTAAAGTAATTTCTCAAATATTTTTTTTTACATTTGACGTGAAATCGAAATTCAACAGATTAGGATTTAAATTAAAATATTGCGGCTAATTTACTCACCTCTTATTTTAAGGAGTGTGGGTCCTACAAACCGAAATTCCACATAAACAAAGGCAAGAAAACGACAAAAATATCTGTCTGTCCATGCTTATCTATTTCTCGTGTCGTGTGGCTTCGTTTGAGTATCGCATCAAGGCAATCTCGCTTACGTAGCAAATAACATTTCCCGATGTTAACATGTGTCACACTCACACCACTTATTATGAACTGGGCTAACAGCTTAATTCGGCCCATTGGGCTACGATGTCTCTTCGATGAAACCAAAACTGTTTAGAAAAAGAAAAAAAACTGAATTCATTCTCATTTTTCTAAGAAATTAATTTTGCTTAAATTCATTTCAGCTAAACAAAAATAAAGAACCAACCTACAAATGATGTAATATTAGGTTTGAAGACAAAAATAACAGGAAATATTCCACAAAAGAAGGATAAAACAAAGAAAGAAACAATAAAAACCAGCCAAACAATAATTGGTTTTTTTACAAGAAAACAAACAAAGAGTTTTTAAAAAAAAAATCAATGGTTACCTAATAATTACTCTGTTAAATCGTTAATCCTCTATTACTGTCTTTCAACTTCCCCCTCTCTTTCAAAGTTCCTTGTTATTTAAGCAACCTATGAATCCGATCATCTATTTCTAACCCTGGGCCGACCAGAAAATCTTTTGGACGACCCAAGTTTCAAGGGTTCTTATTCTTCACCGGAATAAAACTTTAAAAAACAAAAATAAACCTAAGATTTCAAAAATGGCAGTTGTTTATTTGAATCTTGGGCGTTACGTTTTCGCCTTCGTCTCGTTGGCCCTAGCCGTCGTTGCTCCATCGGTTCAAGCCCACATTGTGGTTTTCGACGAATACTGGACGCAGCGTCAAACCGAGGCGTTACGACGAACTTTGGAAGCTTATGAACCGGACCCATTTAATGTCACGGACCACTTCAATTACCATAACGCATTGTGAGTTCTCTAAATAATTAGGGTTTTTAATTTGTTTTTTTTCAAAACCTAACTTCTTCCAAAAGTAAACTAATGTTTTCTGCTTTATCAGAGCAATGGAGACGATAGAGGTAGTCAACGGAACAAGGAGAGAGCTCCGACAAATCGGGAGCGGTCGGAAAACACTAAAACGTGGCGGGAGGTTCCAATCGCTTAACGCGATCGATAAATGCTGGCGTGGGGACAAAAACTGGGATAAAAACCGGAAAAAGCTAGCGGATTGCGTCCTCGGATTTGGCCGAAAAACAACCGGAGGCAAAGATGGACCAATCTACGAAGTTACAGATGCATCCGACAACGATGTCAAGAACCCGAAACCAGGAACCCTAAGGTACGCCGTGACACGAAACCGACCCCTCTGGATCATCTTCGCAAGGAGCATGGTCATAAACTTGCAACAAGAACTGATCATAAATAACGATAAAACAATCGATGGTCGCGGAGTGAGTGTACATATAACAGGAGGTGCAGGATTAACGTTACAGTTTGTGAAGAATGTGATCATACACAATATTCATATGAAATTTATCAAAAAGAAATCCGGTGGGTTGATTATAGACTCCGAAAATCATTTCGGGCTTCGGACAGAGAGTGACGGTGATGGGATTAATATCTTTGGAGCCACAAATGTTTGGATCGATCACGTCTCCATGAAGAATTGTTCCGATGGTATGATCGACGCAATTATGGGATCCACAGCGATTACCATCTCCAATTGCCATTTCACCGACCACGAAGAGGTAAATAAATATGACTAACGCATTAAAACCGCCGAACACCGAAATTTTGTTTAGACATTAGCACTAATGTTTGGTGATATTGCAGGTGATGCTATTTGGGGCGAAAAACGGGGATGTGATCGACAAGAAAATGCAGATAACGGTTGCGTTTAACCATTTTGGTAAAAGATTGGACCAAAGAATGCCTAGGGTAAGATATGGAATGGTCCATGTAGTGAACAATGACTACACTCACTGGCAAATGTATGCAATTGGTGGAAACATGAACCCTACCATTATAAGTCAAGGAAATCGTTTCATTGCTCCTTCTGATGAACAAAAGAAGCAGGTAAATTTTTTTTTTACTACTACTCTCTAATCAACAAATTACTACACGGTGCTTACTTTTTTTGTAATCTAAATGCAGGTTACAAAGAGAGAGTACACACCTTATCCAGAATGGAAATCATGGAACTGGCAATCAGAAAGAGATTACTTCTTGAACGGAGCTTACTTTGTACAATCGGGAAAACCAAACGCGTGGAGCACTGCACCGAAAAATCCAATCCCTAGAAAGTTTACGATCCGACCTCAGCCAGGAACAAAGGTAAGAAGACTCACGAAAGATGCTGGTACGCTTGGCTGCAAACCGGGCAAGTCCTGCTGAGGAAAAACCCCCTGTTCGCGTTTGTTTGTTCCCGTGATGTAATGGTAAACAAAAAGAAAAAATGGCTGAAAAAAAGAATTGTGTTTTTGTTGTGGATGGTGTATGTAACAAACTGTGTATAATGCAGTACGGATAATTATTAGATAAAACAAAGTAGGTTTCATTTTTTTGTTAACCGCGGAAAAAATCTAAAAAAGCACATTCTTTTTGTTTTTTTCAATCTTCTTTCTTCACCAATACATAGTAATCACTCCTATTTGCAATAACCTATCCTATAATCTGTTATAACATCATCGAGGTTTGAATCATTACGATATGAATCATTCAGCCGTCTAGTAGCTCTATCTTATCGCTTTCTTTTAAAACCTGAAGAAATGCAAGAGAAAATCTTATGAAGTAGCTCTACCTTATCCGTTGCTGTATTTTGTTATCGTATATTGATAATAAAATTACCTCTGAGCTCGAAGTTTCTTCGTTTGTAATTACTATACATGCGCTTGACTTCCCCGAAAGCCGAAGCTTCTCCTGCAATACCAAATGGACAAGAAGATGAAAAAAGTCAAGAGCAAAGCTTCATTCATATGTGATTTTCTCGAAATGGACATGAATACGTTACCTGAATCAGAATATCCGGCATCTTGTGATTTTCTCCACCCATAGAGTCACATAGATACATTAAACCCAAATTCGCAATATTCTGCTTGTACTCAATGCTATCTAATTTTCCACCCTGAAAACAAAATTGGAATAATATGGAATCAGTAAGAAACTGTATTTTTTGTTCCCTATCTATATTCAGGAGTTAAAAGCGGTACACGCACCATACCACCAAACATAGCCTGCATTGCTTCAAAACTATCTCCCATGTTAGCAAGATCCTCAAGAGCCAAACCAACCTGTTTCCATAAATCTAAAACTTATTAATATCACCAACTCTTTGAAACTTGTTAACACTTAAATACCACATTCGTACATTATCCTGGACTCCCTTTAAGAGATCCTTCTGCAAATCCAACTTATCGTCCACCTTCTGAAGCCGCTGGGACAAGTGCTTCTTAGCAGTCTGACCAACAACATTACCACAATCAGAATCCCTTTTCAAACATCATATCCAAGTACCGTAACAATTGAACAAACAAATCACCGACCAAAATAGCTTCTGAAACGGTATCCAAATGCTTTGTCAAGTTCGCCACTGCATTTTCCATGTTCCTCTTTGTTACACACATGATATCAGAGAATGAAATCCCCTGCAAACAGTATCAATCATCACCGAACACCAATTCAAGACGCGTCAACAAAAGGGTTTACTAATAAGAACTATATAAGATACCTTGAACCACATGTAGCCATAACCGATAGCTCCCAATGTCGCTGCCGGGAGTATTAACGGCGTAAAGTCAGCTGAAAAAAACAAAAGCACAAGAGAAACTCAGAGATTACATTAAAATTACACACATTCTTATCAAAAACTAGCCGGAGACAAACCTCCCTGAGCTCCATTCATAACAGTTATCTGTCGGTTCGAGGCTAAATGTCGAACTTCCATAGCTAAGCGTTGCATCTACAACAAAATTCACACATAATTCACTTTCTATTCACATATCAAAAGATCAAAATACACAATAATTTACCTCAGTAGTCATAACATCAGAATCATCACCTACATGATCTCCAGATTTCTCAAATCTCTTAACGAAAGCCTTCAAATTTCAAAAAACCCCTTTTTCACAAACTCAATTCACAACCAAAAATTCAGAAGCTTTTACTGAAATTTCGAAATCGTTTACCTGAAACTCTCCCAATATATCCGCCATTTTTCCATTCTTGATAAGAATCGTACTTGTATAACCTTCAGATACGAAAACAACACCGATAAAGCAAAAATCAGTAATTTCGGAAATCGAGAAAACCCTAAGTTACCTGCTCCAGCTAAAACTAAAATCTTCGATAACCCAATTCCGGATTGCATCGCCATGGCCAAACAAAATTCTCTCGCCGATCGGTGTCGTTTTTAGACGTTTTCTGTAGTTTCAAGCTTGTGTTATAGGAATTACATGCTTCCGGTTTAATCATATCCTTTGGTTTACGTTCTTCAATTGATTTACTTAATTAAATGAAATTTGAGTTATGGGAAAATTAGGAAATGTATCACTTTTAGAAAATGTCTTATGAAATGTACCACTTTTCAATACATATTCATGGTCTGAACCAAAAATGTAAAAAAATATTGGTGGCAATTCTATTTGATTGGTTAATAACAATCAAATAGAAATCAAAGTTTGATATTTTGCGGTTGTGATGTTTGTAGACAATTTTGTGTTGTTAAAATCTCAACACCTTATTATCCCATAAAGTTTGCTTAAATGCAAAGTTGTAAACATGAGACCTAGGAGAGATTCAGAGAGGTCATACAGAGAATCAGAAAAGAAAGTGATAGGTCAGAGTTGTGTTTCTTACACTCCCCCACACAAACGTAAAAGAGAAACTAAAACCTTGTGGCAGAATATGTAACATGATCAAACAAGTTCAAGTTTTGATCTTGCGTATAATCATGTGATAATAATAAACATAGAAAACAGAAATTGAAGGTGTTGCACTCAATCGTAAAACAAAGTCATCAAATACTCAAACCATGCATAGTCTCAAGTCATGAAATAGAAACATAAACAACAAGAAACATTTATTCCTGGGTTCAACACACAAAAACCACAAACTATGCCAAAGAAACAAGACCCTTCTCCTCCTGACCTTTGCCTTCTCCTGACTTTGCCTTCTCCTGACCTGCATTTGAAATAATGGTTTCAATTACATACTTAGCCTTCCAATCATTTGAAATAATGGTTTCATAGACAAACCTCTCTTAGAACTTGTCCAATAAAGCTTTCACCATAATTTGTAGTTCATTTGAAAAGGACATGAGATCTTCTTTGGTTGGACCATGCATACCTTCAGCTTCAACACCAACAGTAGTGGCAACACCAACACCAGTGGCAGCAGTGTTGATGGCAGCTTCAACAAGGAAAACCAGTCATTAAATACTCAATAGTCAAATAAATACACAAGTCTACTCATAGTCTAATCATTAAATAAACATACCTTCAGCACTATCTTCAATATCTTCAAGACCTTTAACCGTATAATGAACACTCAAATCTAATGATGACTGCAGAGATTCTTCAACGCGCTGACAAAAAGCTTTCGACTCCCTCAATTGAGTTTGAGAATCCTTGAGTTTGTCTTGCAATTCTGTTATGTCTTTCCTCAAAACATTTATAATGGCCGTTGAGTTCCTTTGACAGGAACTTTCCTTTTTCTCAAGAAGACTTATGTCGTGCTTCAGCTTCTGGATGAACTTTCCTGATCCAGCTTTCTCGGTGTCAAGTAGACTTTTGCCTCGGCTCACTTCTTGTCTTAAAGTCCAAACCTCGTCTTTTAAAGAATTCATCTCAGCATCAGCAATCTTGATAGACCAATCTCTCTGCTCAAAATCTTGAATCCGCGCCGCAGCTTCGTTAACCTTCTTTTGTAAAGACAAGCGTTTCTTCTCGGACTCAGCAAGTTGTTTTTGCAAGCCTTCATGTATCTGAGCAACCTTGTCAGACTCTTGAATCCGCGCCGCAGCTTCGTTAACCTTCTTTTGTAAAGACAAGCGTTTCTTCTCGGACTCAGCAAGTTGTTTTTGCAAGCCTTCATGTATCTGAGCAACCTTGTCAGACTCCTCTTGCAGTCTCTCTTGTAGTCTCTGTTCATTTTTCGAAGTCAGATGTTCACCTGTTTGTTGAGCATCACTTAGCTCGAGAAACAATACAGCTACTGCCGAACTTAAAGCTTCCCTAGCTTCCCTATCTGAGTTGTGAATGACTGATCTAAGGTTTGATGGCTGCTTGAACACTTGCAGTACCATGACATCAGTTGGAGTTGGTGATGGTGTCATCAGCTGTTCAATCATTTGAGAAAATGACTGAACTAAGAGATTTGCTGTAGAAAAAAGAGGTTAAAATTTGTAAATCACAACCCAATGAAATCACAAATGCTTGTAATCTCAATGAAATCACAAATTAAACGACTTACGATTTGCGTGTACATGTTCTGCCTCTGCATGGTTTCCTTCACACAGTTCCTGTACTTTTTTAGCAAATTCGAGTGCTCCCGGAATTTGTTGAAGGATTTTAGGGACTAAGGCAGTCACGAATTCGTCAACATGATTTGGAGCTTCCATTTCAATATTGTTCAGAAAATTCAATGCATCTTGAGCTTGTAAAACATTTCGTTCTTCAAGGAGTGTCATAAAGGCTCTCCTGAAGACAAAAGCTTCATAGGACAGAGAAGATATGATTACTTGGTTCATTCATAATGCAAGTAAAACACAACTCAAGAAGATATGCTTACTTGATTCATTAGAGTCCATTTCTTCAGAAGAGTCACTCTCTAAAAGGAAAAAAAAAAAACAAATTCAGATACAAATTCAGGAACAGGTACAAATTTGTAAAACGAGAATAAGAGTTTGGAGATGAAACATTACTTGGAGCGACTGTGATCCCAACAATTTTTTCCCTATATTCATAAGACAAGCAAAATGTTGGATCAGGTGCTTTGGTTTCTTTGGTATTCGAGTTAGAGATATAATAACTTCAGGTGGTACTATTCAAAAATTGTCAAAAACTACCCAAAAATTTATAATTACTTCACATTCTTTTTTATTTGCTTCATTTTAATTATTTGTTGTAATACATTATCCGGATTGATAAAAAAACAATGACAAACATATAAAAAATTACATAAACTACATGAACCTTAACTATAAATATATTTTGGTTTGCCAAGTAGACTATGGAATAGTGTTAAAGAGTGATTTTTTTAGTTTAAAGGTTTACTCCTAATCTAAAGTAAATTTTGCTTCAAAGTGTTTATATCCATTGACAAATATTTATCTTTCTATTAATTAATAACTTACTAAATTAATAAAATTTTAGAGTCTTACGACTTTATTCAATAAAATCCAATATATACCCCAAAAAAAAAGTAGTTTAGTCACAAATTTTTCAGATTACCTAAGGTATTTGACTTTCAATTGCCATGTTAATATCCAATATACTTTTTCAATTGTTAAAAAAAAAAAAGGTAAAGGTAAGATTGTAATCCTAATAGTAAACCCAATAGTACCTATAACCCTAATAATACACACAAACCTAAGGACTAATTTGACTAATTTGATTTGACTTTACGTTAATATCCAATATATTTTTTCAAATGTCAACAAAAAATCGAATCAAATTCACAGAGCAAAAAAACATAACAAGAAGAAAAGTGAAGATACCTTAATATGGCCACACCGATGCTAATAGGGAGAAAATCTAATACATCTCTAATGTTGAGCAAATCCAATTATATGCCACAATTGATAATTTTTATTTTTAAAAATTATATGATTGTTTGGATAACATGGTTTACGATACAAACAATAAAGAGAGAGTCTGTGGCATATAATTAGATGTCGTTTTTTTAGAATTCCTTTTACACAGTTTTCTATTGGAACAATAATTACACATAGACCCTTTATCTTAAAGTTTTAACAATTTCTTACCCATACTTTGTAAAATAAGCATTCCAACACACAATAAGATTGTTCCAACGTTTTTACGCAATTTCACTAGGCTAGTTTTTGGTTTCTCAAAAAGATGTCGCTTACTAAATCTATTAGCCAATAGATGTTGCAATGCAACACAAGTTTCCCAAAGAAAGAGTAAGTCTATAGTAGTGTGTGAAGGTAATAACACAAACTAACCGTTTGCAAAGTAGTCTCCATGAATAAACCCGAGTGAAAAGATCGAATTTAATAAGCGCATAGATAACCCAAATGACACCGTTGAGGAAGTTGCCAACTGGTGGTCTTGATCATTTTGCTCTGTTTCATTCACAACAAATTAAAGTGTTCTTTTAGCCAAAAAAAAAAGAAAACAAACTAAAGTGTTGTAGGTTTTTGTTTTTTCATATAAATAAAAGAATGTTAAAATAAAGAAAAGAGGACAATGATACTGACTGGGGCAATATACATGAGGCTAACAAAAATGATCCAGAAAATTCCAACAAAAGAAGATCTGGTTATAAGTGTGGAACAATAGCAAATAAAATTGTATACCCTTATGTTTTGCCTGTCCCTTTCCTAAAACAGAATAATCATTGTCTACGTTTGCTTATAACTATAATCTTTAATCTTTCTTTTTAAGCCAAAATCGAATCGAGTTAAGTTTGGCTTGGTTCATCTTCGATTCATTACCATTAAGAACAAAACTCAAATTTATCTTCATACACAATATAAATCTTGGTAGCCTATTGTTGATGAATCACTCTTAAGAAAAACATATGATCTAAGCCACCGATTAATTTACATTGGCAAATTAACCAAACCACAACCACAACCAATAGTTTGATATGTTTTATAAAATTTTAGTTTATCCAAAATCATTAAAAAAAATTAGAAAAATATTAGTTAAATTATACATTATACCTTGAGAAGAAAAAATCATCAAATTAGAGATCCTTTATTCTAATGTCTTTGATAACTTATTTAAGTGAAGACTTTTTTCGAAAGAAAAATAATATGTAATCCTAATAAATATTTAATCAAAAAATACAAACCTGACATATGCGATGGGTGTTGTTAGGAATTCCATCTGTAAAAAAAAATATATATTTAATTGAATTGTGTCAAAGGTATCAAATATCACACACCCACACCCTATTAGACATCCAAAGTTTTTTCAAAAAGAAAAAAGAAATGTTTAGTCATATGAAATATTAAATTGGGTCAATATGGATAGGGTCGTGCAGAGTAAACAAGTTACAAATCTGCACAACCTCTAACTCACATATGTGACAAATCTTTCAACAATTAATGCTTTTTTCAAAAAGATCTAATGATAATACTAATAAATATTTAATCCAAAAATCCAAACCTGACATATACGATGGGTGTTGTTAGGAATTACATTTGTAAGAAAAAGAAATATTTATTCGAATTGTGTTTCACAATATGCTTACAAAAAAAAAAAAAAAAATCAGATTAGCAAAACAAATCACAAATCCATCTAGAGATCAATAACTTTACTTACACCTTGTTGGGTTCGTACGCAAAAAGAGAGAGAGTGTGATTTGAGTAGAAATGGTTTTCGAGAATTTAGGGTTCCCTTTCAGGTCAATTCCTTAAATATGCTGCTACAAACAAGAATATGATAATTGTTAATAAGTCATTGGTCATAAAATATTTTTAGATTTAATTTTGTTACATAGGGTAATAATTCTTGAACTATATTCATGTGTAACAAAGCGATAGACATGTATCAAATTTCATAATTTTATGGGAGTCATAAGATAATTAATGTATGTTAATATAGTTACTTAAGCTTATTTTAACCCAAAAAAAAACGAAATTACCTTAATTTAGCCATCACTGGAGCTAACAACGATAAAATCTAAGGCACGAATGAAGTCAATACCAAATCCAATCTATGTGCCCTGAAATTGTTTCAAACAAAAGTCAACATTATTACAATTTATTGTTTCAATCTTACCAAATGTTTATAGGATATTCAATAAAAATCCAATGTAATAGTTTAGTCACATTTTTTATCATAATTTGATAAAATAGTAACCGTTAATCTAGGTTCATCACCAAGGGAACATGAACCACCATAATCACATCTAAAGCCTCTTGATTTTTTGGTTGGTGGTAATAAACTAAGAGAAACAAAAGTTGGCATCAAAAGTTAATCGTAGTAATCTTCATTTTGTCTATGGATTCTTTAAAGTAGCATTGAGTATTTTTGTTGTGATGGTTTTTTAAAGAAAATAGCTAGTATGAAATAGTTATGATGGTTTTTTAAATATCTATATTTTCAATTATATATGTAAGAGCAGGAACAATAGATCATGTGAGTTTTATAAATAATTTCTCAGTTTACAAAAGGTCAAGCATTTTATATAATGATTGATACAATTACAAATTTTCAAGATCTACATTCCATTTCGATAGTTTGGTGGGTGAGATTATTTTAATTGTTAAACCAACAATAAAGAGAAATGAAGAAAATTAAGGAATGAGGAAGGACTCTAACCTGATAACGGAATATGCAAATATTCAAAGCCTCATCTCCCACACACATAAGGGAATATTGATGAATGTGCATGTGTAATCTGTTTTTCTCAAAAAAAAAAAAAGTTTTAATCCAAATGATTATATTGTAATTGTGTCCAACTTTCAAATATTAGAAACCATTATTAGTAAACCATTATTTATTTAGTAAACAGTTTTTTGAAAAAGAAAAAGAAATATTAATCAAGGTTATGTAGAGCTCGTTGATCAACTGTGTCAAACGTTCAAACACACCTCTAACACATACAAGAAACAAGAAATAGTGAATAGTAATGATTATATTGAGAAATCTAGAATGTGAGTAAGCTAAATTGTGAATAGTACTAATGATTATTATTAAGAACACACCTTTTTCAAAAAGAAAAAGAAATACTTCTAGCTTACAAACCTTTGGTAAACCCAACTATCAAAAAGAAAAACCCATGAGAATTATTGAAAAAAAGAAATCTTCAATACTAGTGAAAAATCAAACACCAAAGTTAATTGTTTCCGCCAAGGGAAGATAAACCACAATGTAACCATGAACATATTTAGATCTAAAGCCCAAACTTAAAATCCAATATATATTTTCAATATCAAAAAAAAAAGAGCAAACAAAGATCTCTGGTGATAACCTAACTTGATGATATTCACCAATTCAACCCTAGAGAGACAAAAAAAAACTAACCATGGATCTGTCAACTAGACCGGGTTGTTGCGATCTTTGCGATGGATACGGATCGGAGGACGTGACCACCGGAAAGGATGGGTCGCCGGGAGAGATTGGAAGTTGATAGCCATCGGCTCGGCTGGAAAAGGTGTTACACAAACGTATGCGTTTTTGTAATTTGATGACGGCCATTCGGAGCCTAAGCGAAACGAAAGAGAGAAGAAAAATATGATATGAAACTTATCAAGAGGAGAGGAGGAGGTTGTTTGACAAAAGAATATCTCATAATTAGGTTAGAGGTGTGAGAATCACGCGTATATCAAAATCATATAAATTTTATTTAACTAATGATTATCGATTGGGTCAACAAATTATACCTAAAAAGAGGAGACTAATTTTATTCCTTTTTTTACCCGCATAAAACGTCAGTACACCCTGTCAAACTCAATTACAATTATACTACTTTACTTAAAAAGAGGAGAAAAATTTGATTTAATTTTATTTTTTGCCGCATATAACGCCAGTGGACCAATACAATTATATATTTGCCGACAACTAAAGCCAGTGGGTAAGTGGCGCGTGACTTGACCACAGACCACATGCACAGCACTGTCAAATCTTAAAGAGACGTAACTGTATGATTTGTATTTTATTAGTTTGATTATGGTGTGAATATAGGTGCTCATGGATACTTATGTTATATCGTGAATTGTGATGATAGACTCAAGATGCTTAAAGGAATTGAGATGAAAACGACAATGAAGCTTGTATTTATCCAATTTGAGGGAACAATAATGCATTCCTTTGCGACTCTTTCTCTCGTTGGCTTATTGATTTTGGAGTTGATTATAACTATGCCTACCTACCTTTATATAATAAGATTACATATATGTGCATGTAAGTTAAATGTAAAAAGGTTCTGGCCAATTTAATTTACAAAAATAAGACTATTCAAATTTTAAAGTGACAAACGTGAGTGTGCCAGGTTAATATCCAATATATATTTTCAAATGTGATTGTAATGAAAAAATTACCATCTGATTGTTGCAATTTGAGCAAAAAAAACATAAAAAGAAGAAAAGTGAAGATACCTTAATATGGCCATCACATGAATAGCGAGACAAATTTTATTCCTAGAGCAATACATCTCTATCGAATCCAATCTATCTCCCCTGAAATTGTTTCAAGCAAACAATCAACTAAATGAAAATCCCCTGATCATTAATTCATTCCTCTCTTACCAAATCCTAAGGACTAAGAAAGAATTATAGTAGAGAGAGAGAAAAACTAACCAGACCGGATTGTTGCGACCTTTACGGATCGCAGGACGCGACCAACGGAAAGGATGGGTCGGAAGAGATCGGAAGATGATAGCCATTCCGGAAACGAAAGAGCAATATGAAAGAGGAGAGAAGGATGAGGTTGATTGATCAAAAAAAAAAAAAAGAGAGGAGGATGAGGTTGTTTCACAAAAGAATATTAGGTTAGGGGTGAGATTAACGCGTTTTTGTTTTCTTGTTTAGATATTACTAGAATAGGACCCGTGCTATGCACGGGTTACAGTATAACTGTCAATTTTTTTATTATTGGTCAATGAAATAATTTAAATATATGTTAGAATTATTATACATTAAAAATCGGATTGGAGAAAGTTGTTAAGATCTATTTTATTATTTTCATTTCTCAGACAAATTTTTCAAAAAAAAAGTTCAAGAACTATGGTTAAATACTTTTACATGTTCACATATTTCAAAAAAAAATAAAAAATAATTTCTTTAATTTTTGTCGAAATTATGTAGTTTTGTGTCAAAATGGAGACTTTTCACTTTCTTGCTATAGCATTCCATATTAATGAAGATAGCACCAACTTTTTACTCACCTATTTGACCACAACCGATAAAGCAAATATATGATAAAAAGAAACAAATAATATGTTGAGATAGATAGATAGATAATCAAATTCAATTATGACTTACATTTAGAATGGTGGCAAAATCTTTTTGGATTTATTCTGAAGAAATATTACTAAGAGAGAAAGACTGATTCATGAGATTCATCTATAAACACAACAAAATTTAATTGAGAACCTTAAATAACAAATGCAGAAAAATGTGAGAATGAGATTGACATTGGTAAAATAAATATTTATAAGCAATGAAATGTATTAGTGAAAAACATGTTTTACGTATTTGAAAAATAAACCATATAAATCCGAATCTTAATTGATTGATTACAATCATATCTAGATATTATTGACTTGTTACCAAACATGAGGGTAACAAAGATATGTATTAGTTTTCACCAATGGAATTTTTTTGCCATGTATAACTGGTTGCCAAGTATAAAACAATAAATATACTTTAAAGAAATATTTTATAATTGTTAAGTTTCTTGCGAAATTTGTGAGCTTAATTTTTAAACCAAAATCTTATTTAGTAAGTCGATAATATGAGAGTAAATAAATGTTTTTGAAATAAAAAGAAAGTAAGATTCAATTTGTGGAAATATAATTTTAATGTTCTATTACATGTTCTTCATGATGTTAGGTAATTGGATTTTTATTAATCAAGTTACGTTCATTTTGATTTTGATAAAAATGAATTTATAAAGCAAAATTACCAATTAAAATGGGATGCCTAAAAAATTATAAATGTTTGACCTAAAAAAAGAAAGAAAAAAATTCAGAAATTTATAGGATTGTAATTTGTTAGGTAATTGGATTTTTATTAATGAAGTTACCTAATTTGTTAAATTAGAGTTGTTTGGAAGTTAGCATGGTAGATTAATGGAGTGTTTGAATAGTAGGATATGAGACATTAAATTATTTAATAAAAAATGAGAAAAATTGTGAGAGTGACACATCATCAAAGTTCTCCCAAAATGCTTCTCAAATAATATATAGGATTAACGATTGGGTCATCAAAAATTTATATAAAAGGAGGAGACAAATTTTATTCCTCTTTTTACAACCTTACCAAAACAAAGATTTGACTGTACCAACTACCAAACTTATTTTTATCACTATTTAATATATCTTCTTGCCGACAAATAACGTAAAGGAAAATTAGCATGAATAACCAACAAAAAAATTATAATTATAAATCTAACCAATTGACCTAAATTTAATGGCTATTCTCTTGATTATAATTTTTTTTTTGGTTATTTTACAAATTAACCCTAACGTAAATGGGTAAAATGGCTTGTAACTTTGACCACATGTACTTCATTATCAAAATTTTAAC
This sequence comes from Draba incana, assembly GCA_963576765.1. NCBI lineage: Eukaryota > Viridiplantae > Streptophyta > Magnoliopsida > Brassicales > Brassicaceae > Draba > Draba incana. Next base: position 33,725,104 of record OY755216.1, on the reverse strand, counting down.
ATATGTCTATGGCATCTCCAACCCACTTTAAATCCTAGTTTAAAAGTGAGTTTAGAGTAAAATCATTTCCAACCCTATTCTAAATCATATACTAAACTAGAGCAACCATTTTTTTTACTCTACATTTAGAGTAAACTCAAATCTCACTCTATTTTAGAGTTGTACTTTTTTTATTTATAAAAAATCTTTTAACTTTCTACTCATTCTACTTTTATACCTAAAATATAATATTAAAATATGTTTTTGTTATTAATTCTTTATTTTTGATTAAATGATTAATGGTCATTTAACAAATTATAAAATACTAATCAAAATTTATATTAAAAAAAATCTTTAACCAACATAATAAAAATGCAACAATTTTTTTATCAAATATGAAGAAATTTGTTTATGAAAAATAATGAAATAAGATAAATAATATAAAATCAAGAGAAATTTCAAGATTTAATAATTTAAATCATCAAAATATTGTCTTTTTCTATTGTGTAATGTTATTTTATTTCTATATTAAAATATTATTGTGATTTAGTGAATTATTGCTAATTATAAAATAATTGGATAAATTGTATAATAAGTTAAGAACTAAATTGAAAAATGATATATTTAGAATATTTTTTTAGAGTGAAAAATAGAGTAATGGATTGGAAAAAACTTCTACTCTAAAATAGAGTAAGTAAAAAAATAGAGTTATAGATTGGAGATGGTCGAAGAACGGCAACCGACATCTAAGAACAGCTCTAGATGAGTAATCCATTTACGAGTCCACTAAAAGACGCAATCTTTATAGGTGAAAACCACGTGAATTTAGACTTATTGTAGACTAAGGTAAATATTTTTTAATAATGGTTTTAAAATTTTAAATGCAGTAAGATAGGAATATAAAACTTATTTAATTACATTTTAGTGTTTTAAATGTTATATATTCTCAATGTGAATTATATTAAACAACATTGTATTGCTTTTTTCTCTAAAAACTATTCTTCATTGATTTTCTTAAATTATTATTATCATCTTCTATATATATATGCATAATATATATATATAAGTTGAATAGCATCATTGTGGAGGAAATGATTGGAATACATCCTACAAATTTTTGAAGCAGGTTAGTTATCAAATTAAGTTATTCACGCTAAAAGTAAGGGTTGAACAAAACATAAATAATATTTAAATAATTTAGTGACGTTTATTCCCTGAGTGAATGGATGGATGTTCCGCTTTTTACCTATTTATGAAGTTACAGACGGTAGAGATAGGCGGTATCTCTATTCTCTTTTTGAGACTCTTTGTTACCATGGAAAGAAGGAGAATGTGGACAAGATTGTGCAACACCAATAAGAGTTAGAGATAAAGAGAGGTTAAATAAATTGAAAAATTGTGTGTCTGCTATGAATTGAAAATAATTTGTACTTTATCCGGTACGAATTTTTATAGCTTTGTTAATGTTAAGTACGGTCATAAGATTACAACAATAATTATGTCAACCATGTTTATTTTTTATAGCTTCGTTAATGTTAAGTACGGTCATAAGATTACAACAATAATTATGTCAACCATGTTTATTACAAAGCTTTTCGAAATTAGGATTACAAAGTTCAGTTAAAAACATAATGTCCTATACTAGTTTCTAGAAGAGACCTCATTTTCTTTGAAAAGACCAACAAAACCATTGTTAGCTATTTTGTTGTTTTCAAAGATTGGACATGAAACTGTTGTGGTTTAATGTTTTTCTTCTCCTAAGCTCTCATTACCCAGAGGTATGAGATTGATAAAAGAGGTAAAGACGTCCTCTTCAAATTCGTTTTTTAAAACATGAGGCCCACGTATCATAAACTTTAGATCAAATTATTTACTTACATGTTAAGAATTCGAGGACTCACACAATGGAAAGAACAAATCAAAATCTTAGAAAAATAAGAAATGTCTTTGCTTAAAATTAGTCTTGGGGGAATAGAAGCATATGATGATCAGTTCGTTCATGCGCTTGCAAATAGGTGGGAAGAGTGACTAAATCTTCGTGTTGGTTAGTTGTATACTATATGCAAACGAAAAAACATAAAAAGTTTATACAAAGTACAACAATAAAACAACGAAAATATGAGGACTAAACATGACACTACTATTATCGTATGAAAAAATATATGATACTTAATGAGAAACATAAATTATAAATTTTGTCGGAATACTAACAGAAGGACAATCAATAATTTTTATTTTATCAAAATAATAAATAATATCTCTAACAATACTATATAAATTAAAATAATAAATTCTAAAAAATAACACAAAAACATCTATACAAACATATCCTAAACAAATATAAAAACAAAACACATAAATTATTATGAAATCTTGACAAGGCAAAAATAAACATTCAACATATATATGGATATAAATTAGTCAAATATCAATAAAAAAAATTAACAAACACACCGATCCTACAAAAAAAAAACACTTCATAGAAACTGAATTCAAACATATTACAACAATTCATTACAAATTAGAAATGACATTTTAAAACAAAAATATCTATAATGAAAATAATAACATAAAGAACCGTTGAAACTTAACCAATAGGAATAAACCAAAGAAGATGGTGGTTATGAAATTTATGATCTTATACAGTCCATGCTTCTGTTTTACTCTTCGTTAGAAAGGACAGTTGTCGAAACACTAACTCACTTCACGTCTTCTTTCTACTAATCTACGGGCCAAATCGATATGTTTACTTATACTATCTTTTAAAAATAGCATTTTCTATGCGAATACCAAACTGCTATTTAACCATCTAATGCATGGATCGTCCAATGTATAAAAGCAATACGTTTAAATCAAATTTTGACTGATTTGTTTACAATCTAATCAAATAGTATAATCTGATATAAGCCACATCATTTAACTTGTTACTGCAATCAATTATGAAATATATACTAAACATTATGAAATATTATACACCCATGTTCAGGTATTAATTTGATCGTTTGTAATGATAAATAACCATCGACGTTTTTTCGTTCAATACACAACGGAAGTGGTTGTTGTTTAAATAATACAGAAGTGGATCATAACAAAAAAGAAAATTTTATCTTAATTGCCATAATTTTTTAGATTCTTTTAATTTATACCATAACCTTAATTCTTTGCGATTGATACTACAACCCGTGTTAAAATGACCAAACTACCCATTTTCACTTTTACGTATTTTGCGAGCGCGTGGCTTCACTCACACCTCTTCTGATTGACTATTTGCTTGACATAGATTTGACTAATGATAAATTTTATATGTTTAATTAAATACAATGAACACATCAGAGAGTGTGAATTAACTTTTATACTCAATATACCAAAGATCACTTCTCCTATCAGTTTCAGAAACCTTTCATCTTTTACTTATGTTCTCTCTCCATCACCACCATATAAGACCGTCATCTTCAATATCTCCGTCTTCTAGTACAGGCCAGAGACTTTGTTGTCAAGAAAACTTCCGATTGATTAAGGTTTGTTGATTTTGTTTTTTTCGTGTGATTTTCTGTACCATATTCATCGTTTCGGTTTGTAAACTGATTTTTTTCCACCGATTCATAAATTTACAATTTTAGAATTGAATTTTTATTTCTTATTTTTATTTTTGTAATGATCTTTATCGCCTTTCCCCCTAAAAATTTGTCAGAAATCTTTTGTTTACTCTTTTATTATGTTGTCCACAAACATGAAATCAATTTGTCCATCGATTTATGTATATGCTGAACTGTATTTGTCCACGTACATGCAACAAATTTGTCCACCGATATATCAAATTACAAGTTTTGATTTTTTTTTGTTTTTTAATTTTTGATTTCTTTCTGTTTCTGTTTTAGTCTACGTACATGCATATTGTCCACTAATTTAAATATATACATTTATAATTGTATTTTTGTTTGTTTGCAACCAGTTGTTTTAAGATGTCTGATAGAAGCAACAAGACAAAATCTTCCGACAGAGCTATCGTGACTTTTTGTTGTTGTGTAAACACTGTCTCCTCAACCTCGCACCAGAACTAAGAAATACATCCTCTTCTTTTAAGGTTACACCATAAGCATGGACAATTTTTGACTTTACGTCTTTAGACAGATCATCTTCAAATATGTCCACGCATTGCAAATATTCGTTTTGTGCAACACTAAAATGCCATTTTCCATTCCGCAAGCAATCCCACACTCCAACGATTAGAGTCACTGATTCACCATTATATCTTTGTCCGTGGACGTGGATGAATACTGTTCAGCATATACATAAATCGATGGACAAAACGATTTCATGTTTGTGGACAAAACATAATAAAAGAGTAAAAAAAAAATTTCAGACAAATTTTTAGGGGGAAATACGATCAAGATCATTACAAAAATGAAAATAAGAAAAAAAAATTCAATCCCAAAATTTTAAATTTATGAATCGGTGGACAAAAATCAGATCATCCTCAAATATGTCCACACATTGCAAATATTCGTTTTGTGTAACACTAAAATGCCATTTTCCATTCCGCAAGCAATCCCACACTCCAACGATTAGAGTCACTGGATTCACCATTATATTTTTGTCCACCAAACAGTTGTCGCAGTTTTTTTCCCACCTGCATTTACTCTATCATGTTATGTAATCACATAAAGAACGGAAAACCAACACCAACAACATGGTCGACGATAATAAATGAAGATAAAAAATGGACGAATTCAATTTTTTCTCCCATAACATTGAATGAATATCATAAATACAATGGCTCATCAGTACATTTGTAGTGCACGTGAACAATGATATCACCATCTTCAAGCCATAAAAAGTTTTTCTTCAACCTCTTTCTTGTAAAAAGAGTCAGATTAACAATAAGATAACTGAGATTATAGATTTATGATTTTATTCTCCTTCTAAATAAATTATTTATTAAATTCGTTTATGTTCAATCACCATTAATACTCCTCCTCAAGAAAGTCCTGGCAAACCAAAAAGCATCATTGAAATTCTCCACGTATCCATATGTCCATCACGTACACTGACACAAATGGCTTTTCGCTTAAACGTAATTGAGGGATAAATTCGTCATAAATGTGGTTAAATGGCATGGATTTGAAAGGCCCATCTGGTTATGGTAGATTTGGAAACTTTTTAAGAGAATTATGGTAATTGAGATAAAATTGAAATTTATCAAATTTACCATAATTTTGATAATCCTTTCTTAAATTACCACACCCCTCCAATCTTGCCAATTTACTACCACAAGAGAGATAAAATGACAAAATTACTCTTCTTCTTCAAATCTTCATCTTCATCTTCTTCCTTCCTTCTTCATCCTCTCTCTCTCTCTCTCTCTCTTTCTCTCTCTCTCTCAACCGGAGATGGTGGTTGGCGGAGATAGAGTCATAGACGAGACATTGACGGAGACGAGACAGTGGACCAAATTTGATCGGAATAGAAATCTAAATTGGAAACAACAATAGAAATAGTGGACAACATACGCTACGCAGATATAGATCGTATCAATAGACAAAAACATGAATATGGGGGACAACAACCATAAAGACAGTGGACAACAGCCACGAAGACGGTGGATGACATTTTTTCCGACTGTATAGATATAACCAGAGTCGGGAGACAAATTGTGGTCGTTGACAAAAAACAATACAATATAATATCAACGGATTTCTTTTGGACATCATCAAGTTAGTGGACTTCTTTTTAACAAAATCAATAGATTACAAAGAAGAAAAAACTGTGAACGGTCCTAATGGACAAAAAATGGCGAGATAGTGGACAATAGCCACGAAGACGGTGGTTGACATTTTTTCTGTATGTACGGTCATAACCAGAACCGGAGGACAAGTTGTGGTCGTGAACAAAAGACATATACAATATAAAATCTCCTACGAGTTAACAAAGGCAAATTTGTCTTTTTATTGTTGTCGTGGTATAAAATTGAAAGGTTTTTTAAATTATGGTAATTGAGGAAAATGTCCATAAGATTTATGATAATTTTAGAAAATTTCCCTTATTTATAGGTTCCATCGGTCTAGAGAACCTATTTTCTCACTTATATCTAGCAAAAATGGCATTTCGATGCGAATAATACCGTGAAAATTATTTAGCCATCTAATGGATATATAGACCAATTAAAACAATGTGTAATTTGTATTAACTAACTTTTGAATGATTTGTTAGCAACTGACCTGATGATCAAATAAAGACTTTACTCTTTAATCCCATATAGTAATTGGATTTAAGCAACATTTTATTTCGAACAAATCCGATATATACTAAAAATCATGATATATCATAATCCATGTTTAGATATTTCATCATTTGTAATGATCAAAAACAACGATAGTTTTTTTTGCTGTGGACTCTTAATTAGTTGTGTGCTCACTTTCATCTTAACTAATGTTGACAACATTTTGTGTTGTAATTTAGATTTTATTGCTGGAAGCACATGCATCTACTGATCTACGGTCTTCTAGATGTTGTAGTATGCATGAATGAATTAGTAACTAAAAAAAGAATTGACCACTACAAGAAATTGCTCTGTTTCCGACAACCATATTTGTTGGAAGATGGTCGGAAATACCCTTTTCCAACCTGTTTCCGACCACTCAAATTGGTCGGAAAAGCTCCGTCAGGAAATTAATTTGGTTAGAATATGGTCGGAATATTCTGACCTTTTTAGTGGTCGGAATGTTCGTCAGAAATAGTCGTCACAAATTGGTCGGAAACTCTCATACCACTTTCCGAAGAATTTCTGACCATTCAACATTTAATATTTATAAAATTATATATTTAATTAAATGGTTACTATTTTATTTATATAAAAAGATATAGAAAATTATATTAAAATCAAATAAATTAAAAATTAATTGGTATATAAAACTTGAATCTGGAAACATAAGAATAAAAAATTTCTTAAAATAAAATTGAAAATGAAATTACACAGCACTAATCTTGGGTGTATTATGTTGTCGTATGGCAATAAAAAGTCTAGAAATTTGTCGACCATCAACTTCGTCATGTCTATCAATACTACTTTCTTGTTCTTCTCTACCTTGTATTTTTCAACTTCTCAATCTTCATGATTATCATCCGCAAAGAAGCTCACGAAACTGTTTCAACAATTATACTACAAGAGAACACAAACATTAACAACCAAATTAAACATTTTAACAATAACCAATCGTATGAACACAAACAATTGTCATATTAGTCATACACATTACAAAACAAGATCATAAAAATGAAATTTCTAACCACATAGTTCAATCATCAGTTATAATAATCCAATCAAGACTAAGTGTTGTTAAACACTTCCAGTTCATACACAAAAATAAAGAAACGAAAACATTTCCTAAGGCAGATTCATATCTCACACACTCAAAAATCCATTTTCTTCAAAACTGAAGCAAAACCATAAGCAATATCATATCTATACATAAAATCAAACAAATACTTTTACACCCAAACGAAAAACTCAAATCTACCTTTGTGAAAAGTAGAGAAAAAGCGGCGGCAACGAAGCTAAGATGGATAGTGGCAATGCTAGCCAGGCTTCTCAACGTGACCTGCAGTGAAGGAAAGAGAAGTCATGAAGTAGTAACCGAGAAGAAAAAAATAATGTAAAGGAGCTAGATTTTCATTTGTCCCTGTTTTACTCTTCTTCCGATGAGCAATGGAGGAGATGAACGGTGGTTGGGGGAGATTGTTTGATCGAGTAGAAGAAGAAAAGGAGGCATAGCGTTGTGGTGGAGACGAACGGTGGTCAATTGGTCGGAGGGTGATAAGTTGCGCCGCTTGAGAAGGAGGAAGAAGATTTAGTGATAATGAAAAGAGATGATTTTAGATATAGGTTAAATTAAAGATATGGTCAGAAAATGGTCGGAATTTTTTGACACTCTCCCAACTCTATTTAATTTACATTTAGTATTTTCTTAACTAGAATGTTTTTATTATATTAACTATATTTTTATCTAATTTTATTAAGTCAGATTTTATGAAGATATAAGTGGTGTTTATAGTGCAATTGAATTAATATATACTAGAAAATTACCCGCGTTATACGCGGGATTAAATAATTGTAGAACAAAATCAATAATTTTAGTTGAAAAACAGTTATGATGAATTATTATTATTATACATAATCTAAAACTCATTTTATATTTGAATTTTGCGATTATTTTGTATACAAATGTGTTTCATCCGTAAAATAATTAAACCAACAAATTTCATTAATAATTAGTTTAATTGTAGGAAGGTGTATTTATGAAAAAATTAAAACATCTACTTGTAAAACAAAACAACAGATTTAAACATATATATGAAAAATTGTTTTACATGCTCATATATTTTCAAAAGATAATAAATAGTTTTTTTCTATTTTAAATCAATTTTTTGGTATATATGCTAAATTTTTTGTTCACATTTAATTCTATGATTTAAATTTATAATTTTTGAAATATTTTTATTTTGGCAAGTTTAAGATTTTCAAATATTTTAATTTTGGTAAGTAGGAAGATTTAAATGTGTTTGGCAATTAGAGTTATAGTAATCCAAAATAAATATATTTGGAAATAAATGTGTTTGGTAATGAGCATAAGAGAATTATATAAATAAATAAAATAGAGCTCAAAAAATTGTGGTGATGACACCTAAGAAAAGTACTCCTAAAATGCTCCTCAAATAATATATAGGATGTCATAATTATTCAATATGAAAAGATTGAATTCTAATTGTAGCCCAACCAAAAAAAGTGGTTAAAAATTGGTCGGGAATTGCTTAGGATTTTCCGATCACTTTCTTACTATTTTTCCGATGACGATAATATGGTCAAAAAATGATCAAAATATTTTGATCACTTTCCAATCACATTTTTTGTTGGAAATTTCCAACCACTTTCCGGTCAATTTTTATAGTGGTCGAAATAAGATTGGAATATGGTCGGAAAAGTTTCCAACCAATTTTGTTGGTCAGGAATTTGGTCGGAAAGTGACATGTTTTCTTGTAGTGGACTAGCAAGCAAATAGCATATCTATGTATCATTTGATCATTTTCTTAGTGGTTCAACAACCATATTTAAATCTCAGATTCTCAATCTACTTAATTTGCCTCTCTATGTGCTCATATGCTCGAAGCCAAACAACATTTACCACTGATAGCGACATCAATCTTTCGTACGTCGTATTGCATGTGGTATAAATGTTTTTCAAAGAATTATATGTGTGTAATAAGATGCATTTAATCATCATCTCCGCATTCATTTCTCTCTCCTTATGCATAAATATGCTTACATTTGCATACATGAACTAAATTGATATTTTATTTCTCAAAGCATGTATATATATCACATAAATTAAGGTGGTACTTTACATACAGTAAAAGTGTAAAACCGATTAAACCGATTAAAGTAATTTATACGATCTCCATTAAACCAAATTTTATTCGATTATGAATTTAGGGCTTCCTAATTTCCAAATTTTATTCGATTATGATCTTAGGACTTCCTAATTTCTGAATTAGGAATTTTAAAAGTTAAATTTAGCAAAAACGAAATAGGGAGAATCGGAAAATGAGAAAAAGAATATGAAAAATTAGATTTAAAATGAGAAATTTAAATATATTATAGAGATTCAAAATTATTTTATTATATATATGTGTGTAAATGTATATATGGTCGAATATTCGGTTTTGCTATTTGGTTTTCGGATATAACCGAACCGAAATCCATGGACTTTCAATATATTATCCATCGGGTATTTTTGGAGGAACCGAAACCTAACCAAACCGGTATTTCGGTTCGGTCCCAATTCGATTATTCGGTTACAGTTTTTTTATCCCATGTCTAATTAGAACTCAAAATCAACAAAATGTGAATAAGCGAAAGAAAGAGAAGAGATGAAATTGATTAATGGTCTGAGTTAATTACAACAAACCAATATTACAAACTTATATACTAATCCGGTTAGCATAGTAATAACCGGCAATAAGCTTATGATGAGTTAACCACAATTGATTTCCGGTTAACTCTAATAAGAGAGATAGTACAGTGCTAGTAATTGTAGAAGAAGAAAAAGGAGGATTTACAGGGAGGGGATTTTTGTCTAGGATTATGTTGCATGGAATCGGAATCGGGTGCATGGAAGCGAAACGCTCGGAAATATAGAAACGATTTTTTTGAAAAAATTAGGAATCGAATACGTTTTGGAAGCGTATAATTATATGTACGTATATATACATATATACATATATGTATTTAGTATCAATTATCAAATATTCAAAATTAAGCCTTATTTTAAAAACATTCAAGATTAAACCGAAAAATATCGTTTGAAATTTAGAACACAAATCCAATTCATGAAGTATCAAGTAACTTAATTAGAAAAGAAAAACAAACCACAATGTTAAAAATCAAGGATTTGAATCATCATTTTCATATCTTTTTTTTTCAATGATTCCTATTTCTTTTGGGTTTTTATTCTTTTTAAGTTATAAATTAAAATTTCAAAATAATTGTTAAGCTTTCTAATACTTATTATACACGTTTCCAAAACAAAATATATGCTTCCGTCGCGATTCCAAAATGAAATCGGACGCTTTCAAACCGCTTCCAAATCGGTAATTTTTGGAATCGCAATTCCACAATGTTTTCAAGAGATTCTAAGAGATTCCGATTCTGGAGCGTGAAGCGTCAACAAATAGAGTTTCCAAGCAACGTAGGTCTAGGACAGTGCAGTGTCATCACTCATCAGCACACGATTACGTTAATTATTTAATTAAGTGAGGATTAAAAAGGTATTTTGAGTGGGACACGTGGCAATACGGATGGGGAAGTTTTTCTGGAGAGACGTGGACAGTTTCTGAAGCTATGACTTCTGTTTTGCTTAAACAGATTATTACAAAAGTGGTCAAGCTTTTTTAAAAGTTGCGAAAATTTTGGCCCATTTTTTTTTATCACGAATAACCCTGTTACTGTATTTGTAATTGTTTTTCTTGTAATTTTTCAACTTGGATCCCATTTGAATAGAATAGTGTTTTCTTTGATGTGGTACTGAGAAAAGCAGCGAAAAATTACAAGAAGAACAATGTCATTATTTTTCTTCTTCATTTTTTTATAATCCAGGTATTTGGATCCTACATATGAAACTTAACTAGCGTCATAGACATTGTCTTAGAAGCCTGCAACCGCCATGTTAAATCCGCAGTGACCACGGATTGAACCTGGGTGGCGGTACCCATAGTTGTAGGCCCATTACCACCATACCACAACCATATGATTAACAATGTCATTATTGGTTAGGTCGAAGCACTGGTGAAACGTTGAATTAACAACACTCACCTTTATTTTCTTTTCAACATTTCACTTGCAATTACTACTATGGATACATTATGAAACTTAAATTATATAATCCGAGTTATTTAAACGGTTGTCAAATGATTATATTCCTTAAAATATGTTTAGCGTTATTGTAACAATGATTATTGCTTTGTAACCAAATTTTTCGTATGAATATCTTTCACAATTTTTACTTTGTATCACAATCTACTCGTGATAATGACATTGAAGCAGTCTTAGTTAGCTATCTACCAGAACCTGTGAATTAGATAATCTTGCTCAAATTCAAAGGATCGCATTTATTAACTACTTGATAATAGTATATATCATTTTCCGTCAAAGATCAAAGTATTATTATGCATTCCACATAAGACACCTCAATTATGTCCAACTCAATCACATAGATACAATATCTTATCGTTATATTTTCTAGATAAATAGAGTTTGACCTAATACTACTCGATACGACCCATCAATAATCATGGGATGCTGCAAATTGTTTAATTAAGGATGCATATTTTCTAACACACGTACCTAATCACATGTCGATGCATGATAACCGAAGGAACGAGAGCACGAGTCACATCAACTGATCAACAGAATCAATCATTTTTGTTCTTCACATTAACTACAAATCATAATATCACGAATATTATTATTATATAAATGCATTTTAAAGCGTTGGATATTTAACGTATCGAGTTTGGCGTACCTACAAGATCAATGCCGCTTTCGTTTACGATGTTCATATGCTTAAGTATAAAAATATATACATGTTCGTTATAGAAGATCTCTCAAAAATTGATCAATCATAATTATGGTTAGCTGTTTTATGATTTTTTTTTTTGGGCCTATCGAGAAAAAGATCACAGCTGTGATTTTTCTCAAAAGAGCTAATGCGTCGTTATTTATTCCTTAAGCAGCTGCTGATGGAGTGTTGTGAAACCAATGAAAGGGGTCCACGTGTCTTGATCGAAATAAAGATACCATGATAGTGTCACGTGAAACGCAGATGGTCCATTCCCATGCATGCCTTTCTCTACCTCGCGCGCCGGGTCGTCCCCGTCGCTACCAAACCAAGGGGTCAAAAAAATCCCAACTTTTTATACGATTTATGATTTGTAGATTTCGTGTGAACTCTATCCTACTTCATGGGACCTAGCGTTGCAGCGTCCAAATTTGCCAGTAAAAATACTTTGGCGTGAAACTTTTAATTGCCCTCTTGATACTGATATATATCCGTCTACTTTCCGGAAAAAAATTGATCCATTTTTCTACAAAATCTACAGTCATGAGTATAAATCTCTTCCTCTAGGTTTTCCTCTAAAAACACAATCTCATCATCCATTCGTTCCAACTCAATTAGTAAAAAAAACCAAATAAAACATGATTTTCATTGAAACACGTTTCACTACGGGATTACAAAATTCTGAAAATCTATACTTTTGGAGAAACTTTTGATTCATCAAATTCAAGACCTAGCTAGAATCCCTAGCTAGTTTCCATCTATCATCTATGAATACCCAATTATTTCCAAGGCTTTATAAGAGCAACCTTAATTCACAATCTATCTTTAAGATCTTTTACCAGTCGTTTTGCACAACCATCAGACTACCAGTTTCAATGTTTTATGATACGAATTTGCAGGCCGCTACATTTCCTTAAAACAAAAGAAAAAGAAAAAATGTGAGGACCCAAAATATCATGGGCCATAAAGCTTCGCGTTTTTGTGATTTTAATCCGAGAATTTGTGCATGCAAATATGTAGGGATATTAGAATTGAGGTATTTCATCAATGGCCCAATAAAATTCTAAATGAGCCTCTTTGGTTTTTTTTTTTTTTTTTTTTTATATAAGATCAGGTGAAATTTAGATAGTTAAAATTTTAACATAATTTAAAAACCTACAGTTTCATAAATTCTTAACGTGAATTACTTCCGACAAAAAAAAAACGTGAATTACTAATGATATTTTTCTAGTTGGATGATATTATGGTTAGTCAGTACTAAAGACTGAGAATGTTGATTATCTTAAAACATAAACTCATAGAGTATGTTATTTATATTTTCAACCAAATTAAGTAGAACGGATTCTGATTGAAATAATAATATTTACAAAGACATGTGCCACGCGCATAGAATTTCTACAGTACTATTTACAAGAAATATCATCTGATCATATACTTTTGTCTTGGCTCATGAGTTGACCTTAGTTGACGTCTAAATCATATCCAACAATTAAAATACATAAATCAATGCTCGTTCTTGCGGCGAAAGCGTTTTTTTGGCCCGAACCATCCTGGTAGTGCTGGCAGAAGTCACCGTGGTTGGACCAACCTTCATGGCTCTAAGCTCTTCTACTTCTCTATGGAGTCTGTGGGTTTGTTCGGTTAATGAACCAAATTAAACCACCTTTTAAGATACTCGCATTCCATCTCAGTTTGCTCCTAAACCAAACAAATCCAAAAACGGTTAATACGATTATTATTCAATACTTATACGATGTAACTAAACATCTTAAACTCATACAAGTTGTTTGTTAGCTTATGACATGCAAGCTAGGATGTAAAATGCTTGTCGACGATGCAAGCAATCAATTGTTAAAGATATAAATAAATCATGCATAATAAAAACGCATGAACGGCCTAATGAATTATGATTTATGAGTGAAGGGGCATTCATGAGAAAGTAAGTACACGAGGCAGAAGAAAGAAAACACATTGATTGATTTACATGGAATTATATGATGAATATAATACTAATAATTACAATATTCGAAAGAAAACAGGTTAGAAAATATTATAAAAAAGTTTGTGGCAGCATGCACATCCATAAACCATTATGGGTATCAACAAACATATTTAATAATTAAGTTTAATATTTGTTTATTTTCCTTTTTTCTCTTTTCACAAAAAAAATAAAGATCTGACGAATCATAGACAAACACATGTAGTGATACGGTATCAATTGTGTCACCACGGTGATACGTATCAAACATAAAAGTGCATTGTTTTGTGTTTTTTAATATTAAATGAGCTTTTGATACCCAGTAAATATCATGGCTGAAAGTGCTTTTGGGAAACCGTCATAATAGTAATTAGATAGTAACCCGTGCTATGCACGGATAAGTTAATTCATAAGTTTATTTTTGAAACTAAAAATGTATTATTGTATGGTAGAACAAATTATGATACTATACAATAAATTACATATTATTAGTAGATATATGATATATTAGAGATCAAACAAGAACCTAGTTTTTGATCTACTCACAGACTAATATCGCCAACTTTGTAACATCTTAAAAATGAACAAAGAGAAAAATAATACAAAAAGATTTCGTTATGCTCATGTAAATGAGTGTAAAACAATAAATCAATCCGCTAAAATCAATTCAAATGTATCATCAGATTTGGCAGTGTAGGGCTTCCTAACTTCAACAGATCAAAATTCTGATAAGGAAACAAAACAAAAAATTTATGCGATGCAATAAAAAAATTATACACTACAAAACAATATGATTATGTATAGCATGTTAGTTATAAAAAATTTGATGAGAACTTACAATTTATTCTGCTAAAGTTATTCCGACCGTTACATCGGAATTCACATTGTAAAGCTTCATCTATTTAAACATCTGATGAACAAAAAAACAAAAAGTTTAGTTAAACATATAACTGCAATTTGTGTCCATAAAGAAAAAAAAATATTCATGAAAGATTATAGATGAAAAATAATGTGATAACTGTTATTATATAAGAAGTTTATGTAAATGATAGGTGAATATTAAATATGATATTTTCAAAATTAGATTTTTGGTAATTATAATGTTGTTTAGTGAGTTATTGTATGCTATATTTTTGGAAACAATAATATATATTAAAGATTTAGTAGATTATTGTAATTTGTAGTAAATCTCGCAAAATTTATGTTGAATTATTAGGATTTAATCCTATTGCCATTAATAATTCAAATAATGCGTATTCATCAAAAAAAAGAATTTTATCTTTATTTATAAAAAGGTAAATTGCGGGACTAAATTAATGAATAATGCGTATTCATAAAAAAAGAAGAAGAATGCGTAAAATATAATAATATAATATAGCTCATAATAAGTTTAATTACTAATTAATTTGTGTGGTAAATAATCATTTGAGTGTATTAAACTAATGCTTAGTTTGATATGTAAATGATTTATTTCGTTGTTAAACTATTACTATTATTTAGTTGTATTTGTATATAAATTATATATTTTACCATCTTTCTCTTTTTCATATTTTAAATAAATTAAATCTTAAGATATAAAAAGAAATTTATCAATGTAAAATAAAAGTAAAGAAAATTATAAACGTTAGTTGTAAATGTCATGACTAAATTTTATATTTAGTAGTGTTTGCAGTGTGTTTGACAATTGGCTTTAAGTTACCTAATTGATTGGATTGAAGTTGTTTGGGAATGAGAGTAACTAAGGTTAATTAATTGATTTAATCAAATTTAAAAGGATGAGAAAAATTCTAATGATGACACCTAAGCAAAGTACTCCCAAAATGTTTATCAAATAATATATAGGATATGACCAATGTTGAAACTCTTATTTATTGCACCATACCTTTCAAATCTGTTCACAATAATTGTGGGATCTCTGAATTTAACTTTTTTTTATTTGTAAAATGAGTTACAATTTTTCCATTTCAAGAATGACTAACATTTAATAGAGTGGTCAATATTTTTGGTTTTTTTCGTCACACACACTTCAATATTAACTAAGCAAATACATTGTTTGTATCAGCAAACCAATATGGAACAGAAGTGCTAATATAGAGAAAATCTTATTCTGCTTACGTGCATTTCTTGCTAACAAATCCGCTCTCGTTATATTCTTCCGTTACCGGTAGATGAGGTCGAACTCGAAGAAGGACCCCCAAAAAATGCCAATTCACGCAATTCCGGTTCAAACCCAGGCCACTCATGTGGCGCATCTACCATCTTCACTAGGTCCCTTGAGTCCGTGATAAAAGTAGAGCAAAATCGTTGTTTCTGTAGTAAAGAATTCATAGCCCATAGGAGGTCGTGGACCTCTGAATGCAGAGGGGAAAGACTCCGATGGTCACCCCGTAAACCTAGCAAATCTGTCGTCCCATCCTGTAGTTGCAAGATCCAACCTACTCCACTCGTCTTATCCTCCTTCTTCCATGATTCATCGACAAAACACGTGAATGTAGAGGGAGAAATAACAACTGTGGGAGGGGGTTGACATGTTACTCCTTGTTCCGAGGTGGTTGCCTCCGACCAATCTCGCGCCTTTTTGATGGTTACCGCTAGTGTCGCAGTAGTTTCGCGACTCACCGCATTTAAAACTTTGTCATTTCTCGCCTTTTATATATACCATATGATCCAAGGAAATGCATGAGATACCTCTTCTGTGGCTCTGGTCCGAGGAAACCGCCAGAAGAGGAAGTTTAGGTTGGTACTAAGACTCTCCGACGGGAAGGTGAGGTCATAATTTGGGGTGCCAGCTAGGCGCCAAACCTCCCTCGCCTCAAGGCCCGTAAAAAACGCATGGTTGATAGACTCAACTGGATGGTTACATCTAGGACATGTAGCAAGTTCTCGGATATGTCTAAACTTGAGCCTCTCATTTACCGCCACCGCTCTCACTAGACATTACCAGAGGAAATGCCGTAATTTATTTGGAGCAAGTAATTTCCAAACGTAGGTCTTGAGCAGGTTATCGGATGGTCAGGTTATCGGATGGTAGTTGGAGCAAAAACTGGGTATCCGCATCTTTATGTATCCTGACAAGCTCATAACCGGACATGACCGAGTATAACCCAAATTTGGTATAATGCCAGCAAAGTTGTCCTCCGCCACTCGTGGGGAAGCCGTATGCTTAGGATTCTTAGGACATCTTGGGGGTGCACATTGGCCCATATGGCCTTGTATTCCATTTTTGACACCCGTGATGAATGAGTTTAGATACACGAAGCTAGGGATTAACGATGGTTCCCCTGCTAACCGCTGGTCGTGGGATTATATCTGGTATCCAATTATCTGTCCAAACTACCATCCCATACCTATTTCCTATAAGTTTGCGGGTTTCCTGAAGCATTAACACCCTTGAAGACCATATTTTTTGCCGATTTGGAATAGAAATAAAAACTATACTTCTCCACCCGTAAGAAAGGCGATTAGATTTAGGCGTAGAAGTACCGGTCCCTTAGGACCCTGGCTGCCAGAGAGTTTGGCTATTGGTGTAGACGCCATAACTATTTTACCAAGAAGGCCTGATTAAAGTCTTTAAAGGACTTAAATCCGATACCACCCTGTTTTTTGGGTAAACAGATTTTCTTCCACGTAATTTAGTATAGGCCCCCTTGACTGGGGTTTAGATCGCCACCAAAATTGGGAGATTACACTGGCTAACTTCATGCATAGTCCTTTAAAGGGGAGAAAGCTCGACATCACATATATTGGAATGGCTTGGGCCATCGATTTGATCAAAACTTCTTTACCTCCCTTTGATAGGAATTTTGTGGACTATCCATTAACTCGGCTATTGAAACGATCATGAACATAAGCAAATATTTGAGATTTGGAGCCCTGTAACTATTCCGGGATAATAAAGTACATTCCAGAGACTCCTTCATTCATGATCCCTAGCCATTGGTGTATAGCCAACCGAGACTCAGTGGGGACATCCTTACCAAACGTAATGGTCGACT
The DNA here is from genome assembly GCA_963576765.1 of Draba incana. NCBI lineage: Eukaryota > Viridiplantae > Streptophyta > Magnoliopsida > Brassicales > Brassicaceae > Draba > Draba incana. The sequence continues at coordinate 33,707,042 of OY755216.1, read as the reverse complement.
TATCAAAATTAATCCATTGTCTCGAGGCATTCCCGTACTGTGTAAGAATTTGAAGAATCTTATCACTTTGTGCAACATCTGCCTTACAGAAGAACAAGCTATCATCTGCAAACAGCGATGAGACATTGGCGGACTGGCATATGCCACTTTGAGCCATGTGAGCACTCTCGCGGATTCTGCTACGTTGAGATTGGATATTAAAACTTTCGTACAGAGAATGAATAAGTACGGTGATAGGAGGTCCCCCTGCCGTAAACCCTTTGAAAGGGTAATGTACCCTGGGGATCTCCATTAAGCAGTAAGTGGTAGGTAACCGAGTTTACACATGACATAATCCATGATATCCATTTCTCTGAGAAACCCATCTTCCGTAGGATACCCTCCAAAAAACCCCACTCAATACGATCATAGGCTTTACTCATATCTGTCTTGACAACCATGAATTCCTTATGACATTTTGCTTTGGTAACAAAAGCATGAAAGGCCTCTTGAGCTACTAAGATATTGTCAGATATCACTCGCCCTGCTATGAATGCGGACTGCGTCTCTGAGACCAGCTTCGACTGTAGTCACTAAGTCATTGGCATAAGACTTTTGAAAAAATCTTATAACTAACATTACAGAGGCTAATAGGACAAAACTTCTTCATTGCCCGTGGTCCTTTGGTTTTGGGAATAAGACATATGTTAACTTCATTCATGGTAGGTTCAATATTCCCAGATGCCATAAACTCTTGTACCATGGAGACCACTTGTGGCCCCAGGAGAGCCGTTATCCCATCGGGTCCCGGCGCTTTCTTAGGATGAATTGAGAAAACTGTTGTTTTGACCTATGCGCTGAGACTGGACTTGTAAGACTGTCGTTCATCTCCGGAGTAACCGTGCATGGGATATGTCGTAAGGATGTTTCTAAATCAGAGGTCCCTGCAGTAGAGAAAATCTCGTCGAAATAGGCTATGGCTATCTGCTCAATTTTCGCTTCTTGTTGGTCCATGTCCCGCTAGAGTTCAAGATTCCTATAATCTGATTCCGCGCCCGTCTATGTTTTGTGGAGGTGTGGAAAAATTGGGTATTCTGATCCCCCGCGACCAGCCATATCACGCAACTTTTCTGTTGTCAGAATACTTCCTTGTCCGTCAGAGCGACTCGTAGTTTCTCTTGTGCTTCCACCACCTCTTCCAGAGATGCCGAGTCGTCACATTGGATTCTATGTAGTTCCTCCTTAAGGTTCTCGATAACTTCGCCAGTGTTTTACTAGTCAATCTTTCGCCATCGAGAGATAAGCTTACGGCATAACAAAATACAATCGCTGCTGTCCTTATTAGAATCCGCATCCTCCGGGGCTCACCCTTCCTTAATAATATTCTCAAAGTTGGATTTGGTTAACCATCGTTTGTCAAACCTGGACTTTTTTGTTCCTTGGAAGTCTCTTGAGGTAATCCGAGTAAGAACTGGTCTATGTTCTGACCCCATAAATCTCAGATATTCTGCTCGTGTATGAGAAAATTTATCGTGCCAATCCTCGTTACCCATTGATCTGTCTAGACGATAGCGAATGACGTTTTGTCCCCTTCTGCCCACCCGTGAAAGCGGGTTCCCCGAGTACATCATTATAAAATCCGCTACACAATTATACCCATCATTTTTAAATCCCATTTAATAAGATAATAATATTTTTTATGAGCATATGTTTGATTGTTGTTTCTTGCGACTATAGTGCAAACTATATTACAACAAATCAAACCAAATAGTATACAATACATCTAAATCAAAACGTTAAACTGAATATTTGATTATTACAAAAGACAGATTTTTTTTTTTTTTTTTGGTCACATACAAAAGACAAATATTATCTATGAATATTAGATATAGTATATTAACAATCATGGGAGAATTTGTTTTAAAAAAAAAACAATTATGATAGAATTTATATACTCAATAGACCAAGAAAAATATAACATTATAAATTCTCAACTATACCTCATTTCATTCAACTCTTACACTATTAAAGATTTATAATATTTAAGATCTTATATATTTCAATTTTATGCATTTTTTAAAACCAAATTTCAGTAAAATAAGAATTACATATATTCTTCTTGTATCCAAACAAAAAAATAAATATGACTAATGATAGAAAATATCTATAACAAAACGAAAATAAATAACCAAATAAAATTATAAAAAATAAGAAGCAAAAAATAATTATAAAAAAAAAAAACACGTCTCGTGTCAATTATCACGGACACCATCTTATTTATAATCACCACCCTTATTATAACACGTATAATTGTCATCATCACCAACATACAAACTCACAGAATCCAAACCTTTTCTAATATATTTGAAAAGATACTTTATTGAACGGGATCAGATACACCACTCCACATTGACATTAGACCATCCATCGACATAATCAACGTTACTAAGAGCAATTCCATCGGTGTGTTTTTGGTGGGTCTCAAATCCCAAATAATAATAAAAAAACAAAGTTGAGATGAAATTGTGCATGATCCGTCTCAGTGAGCTGAGACTCGTTCTACGGTATCATAAAACACGTGAAGGGCTGTCATTCGTTGAAAAAAATTCATTTGTTAAGAATTAAAAAACATAAATCTTCTTCTCTCTCCAACATTTTGTGATACCCATATGGGTTTGTTGGTGTACATGCTCGACCTTCTTCACAATGACCATCATCATGGTCATCATCACCATCACTCTCATCACTACAGTAACCTCCCCCAAAAAAACTTGATCGTCGACAGTAACATAACGGCCATGCAAACGACGATAAACAGGAAAACATCGATCAACTATTAAATAATTAAATCAAAACAAATATACTGAACAAATAAAAAATTTAACATAAATAAAACTAATTAAAAAAACATACCTCGATAGAAACTCCTCCATAACGTAGTATCTCGTTCGAATGAATAACAAACCGAACAACATGTTAAAAAAGTTTAAAGTGTATAAATAAAACCACACATATAAACAAAAAAATATTAAAAAAATAATAAGATATAAACTTAAATATTAATAGTGAAAATAAAAATTAATGCACCGAACTATTCGGTAAAAACAACATTTTCAGAACTCCCTCTTTTGGGCTTAGCACCTTCTTTTTCTATTAGAGGCTTTGACTCTTCTAAAATTAAAAGAAAAACGTGATTCCTCTTTGTATTCTTCTGAGTGATTCCTCACTGTTCACCAAATAAGGGTTTATTTTGTTGTTATCGAGAGGTTTGGATAAGGGTTCTTAGAAAATTCACTGTTGGTTGACGATTTTCGAATTTCGATTCGATTGATACGCAGAGAGAAGACCTACGTGTTTTGGTCGGATCTAGAAGAGATGAGTTCTACTATTGACAAAGTTCTTATGGCGCTACGAATTCAAGATGTAGAAGAACCATACGACTTACCGGCTGACCCGGAGTATAGTTCGGTCCAGGAAAACAAACTCAGCTTGGTGGGTCGGTCGAGCTCTAAATCCATCGAAGCAGAATATCTCAGATCTGATTTTAGATCTACCAAGGAAATGGCAACTCTACGAGAAGGTTCACGGAATCGCTCTCTCAGCTGAGAAATTCCAGTTTTTCTTTAAACATGAGGAGGATTTAGAGGAAATTCTTAACAAAGGTGTACATACTTACAATCAGTGGGCTTTGGTGATAGAGAGATGGATGGAAACACCGCCACCCGATTATCTTCAGACGATTCCGGTTTGGGTTCAGCTCAGAAATATTCCGAGTAATCACAGAAGGGAAAAAGCAATTAAAGACTTGGGTGGTTTTGCTGGGAAAGTTATTGAAGTGGCTTTTGATCCCCTAAAGGCTCAAAGCAGAGAATATGTGAGAGTAAGGGTCAAACTGGATGTATCCAACCCGGTGAGAAGATCAAAGGTGGTTAACTTACCAGGAGGAGGCCAAACTACGGTTATATATGATTTTGAAAGGCTTCAAAAACGTTGTTATACATGTCAAAGATTGACACATGAAGAGGAGCAATGTCCTATCTTTTTGCAGAAAAGAAAGAAAGGAAAAGAAGGAGGAAAGGGTACTAAAGAATCTGATTCTGTTTCTAAGGTTCCCTTTCTCTCTTCAACTGATCCTTTGTATGGAGTCCTGAGAGAGGATCAGGTTGGGACAAATCCAGCGACGGGAAGACCTAGGATACATCCTGAGGTGTTGGAAGGTATGAGGATTTATCTGCTTATGGAATCAGGTCCAGAAAAGTAGTGAAAGAAGACAGAGTTAGGAGCTCATTGGCAGCTTTGGCCAAAGATCCTAATGGACATTACTCCCTTACTATGGACCCCATTCCAATCATCTCAAGGGATGTGGATAAAGGTAAGGGGATAGTGTTCAGCTATGCAGAGCAGAATGATCAGGAGCAAATACCAGAAGAATCAGGAAATAAAGGCAATGCGACTTCTCCTTTTAACTGCGATTCAACGGGTTATAGAACTGGCTCCTTGGTAGCTGGTTCTTCCGGGATTGTAGTGAAAAGGAAGAAGGCTCGAAAGAGACCACATATGAAGAATAGAAAGCTCAAAGTAGGTCAAAAAGAACCTGGTTCAGGGGAGATCATTGATGTGAAGAAGAAAGGGTTACTGGTTGGGACACAAGAAAAGAGAAAGGCTGTAGAGGAGACAGGAATTCTGGAGCCAGAGGGACATAAACAAAAACAGAGACGAAATGTTAAGGAGGGAGAAGAAATCAAAGAAGCTGTAAACATCAACAACGAGGTAGTCCCAAATGAGGGACTGTCCCTTATCTAATGAGCCTCCTAAGCTGGAATTGCCAAGGATTGGGGCGGCCTCAAGACTTGGTCTTTCCAAGACTCAAGGATTTACGTAAAAAACATTTCCCTGAGGTTATATTTATTATGGAAACCAAGAATAGTAGGAATATAGTAGTAGACCTGCAAGAATGGTTAGGTTATGAAAGAGTTTATACAGTGGAGCCAAGAGGAATGAGTGGAGGATTGGCTTTGTTCTGTAAGAAATCAGTCACTTTGGACCTGCTATATGCTGACAAAAACATCATGGATTATCACATAAAGTTCGGTTCCTTTTCTTTTTTTGCGACTTGGGTGTATGGTGATCCAATCCAGAAGCTGAGACATAAAGTTTGAGAAAGGATCACTAGGATAGGAGTGACTAGGATGAAAAGTTGGTGTATGATGGGAGATTTCAACGACTTGCTTCACAATGGAGAAAAGATTGGAGGTCCAGCAAGAAATTATGAGTCTTTTGAGAATTTTGTGAATGCTATCAATGGCTGTGGGATGACTGAGCTTCCTAGTCGTGGAAATGGATTCACTTGGGGAGGTTGGAGAAATGAATTATACATTCAGTCCAAGCTGGATCGCTGTTTTGGAAACAAGGAATGAAGTCTCATGTTTCCCATGGCTAACCAAGCATTTCTGGAAAAAAGAGGACCAGATCACAGACCTGTCTTGGTTAATCTCCTTGCCTCTCAAGATACTTACAAAGGACAGTTTCGATTTGATAAGAGGATGCTACACAAGCCAATGGTCAAGGAGGCAGTGGAGAGAGCATGGAAAGCTCAAGGGTTCAGAGAGAATCCCACAGTCTCAGATAGAATAAGAAGATGCAGAAAAGCCCTGAGTAAATGGAAGAAGGAAAACAACAACAATGCCAAGGAGAAGATACATCAGATAGAGGAAGAAGCTTTGGAAACAGAACAGTCCAGTGATAAACCAAGAACATCTCAGATTCTAAGGATCAAATATGACTTGACTATGGCTTATAGAGAAGAAGAAAGTTTCTGGAGCCAAAAGAGTGAGCAGAAATGGCTTAGAGAAGGGGATGGGAATACGAAATATTTCCATGCCTCAGTTAAGGAAGCTAGGGCTAAGAATTCCTTGGAGTGTCTCATGGATGTGAATGGGTTTGCTCAGAGGGGTGAGGCTTCAAAAGGGGAAGTGGCGGCTGAGTATTTCTCCTCTCTGTTTACTTCCACTAATCCAGATGATTTCCAGGAAATCTTTGCAGGGTTTACGCCAAAGGTTACAACTCAGATGAATGACTGCCTTATACAGAAAGTTACCAAAGAAGAGATCAAAGAGGCCATCTTCTCTGTGAATTCAACCAAAGCTCCAGGGCTGGATGGGATGACTTCCATCAATACTGGGACATCATTGGGGACCAAGTTAGTAAAGAGATCCAAGAATTCTTTGAATCAGGTACGTTTCCCTCAGAATGGAATTATACCCATATTTGCCTGATTCCTAAGATAGTTGGAGCCACTAGGATGAAGGATCTTAGACCGATTAGTCTGTGCTCAGTAATCTACAAAGCTATCTCAAAAGTTTTAGTGCAGAGATTGAAACCATTTCTTTCTGAGATAGTTTCTCCTTGCCAGTCAGCTTTTGTTGCTGAGAGACAGATTTCAGACAATATATTAGTAGCTCATGAGGTCATTCACGGGTTGAGAACTCACAGAACACTCTCCACGGAGTTTATGGCAGTTAAGTCTGATTTGTCTAAAGCTTTTGACAGGGTAGAATGGAAGTATCTGAAGGCTTTGATGGAAGCACTAGGGTTTCATGCTAAGTGGGTCAACTGGATCATGTTCTGCGTTTCTACAGTGACATATTCAGTTCTGATCAATAACCAACCCTATGGAGCAATGGTGCCTCAAAGGGGATTAAGGCAAGGGGATCTTTTATCCCCTTTCCTTTTTGTTCTTTGCACTGAAGGCCTCTCACATATGTTGAACAAGGCTGAGAGAATGGGAAAGATATCAGGACTCAAGTTCTCAGATACGGGCCCTTCCATACACCATTTATTATTTGCAGATGACAGTCTGTTTGTCTGTAAAGCTAATCAAGGAGAGTCTTTGGAATTCAAGAGAATCATGGGAGTTTATGAGAAGGCAACATGGCAAACTATTAATCTGGACAAATCTGCCATTACATTTGGGGAAAATGTAGACATATGCTCAAGGAAAACGGTCCAAGATATTCTAGGCATAGAGAAGGAAGGGGGCACTGGAAATTACTTGGGTTTGCCTGAATGTTTCAGCGGCTCCAAAATCAAGCTGCTGGAATATATTAGAGAAAGGATGAAAGCTAGATTGACTGGTTGGTATGCAAGAACTCTTTCTCTGGGAGGTAAGCAGATTCTTCTAAAAACAGTGGCCATGGCTTTGCCGGTTTATGCGATGTCTTGTTTTAAGCTACCAAAAACAACATGTACTTCCCTGGCTAGTGCTATGGCTGACTTTTGGTGGCATTCAACAGTGGATCAGAGGAAATGTCATTGGCTCAGTTGGGACAAATTGTGCTTGGCCAAAACAGAAGGCGGATTAGGGTTCAGAGATATTGAATGTTTCAACCAAGCTCTCCTGGGGAAACAAGCTTGGAGAATCCTTCCGAATCCAAACAGCTTGCTATCAAAAATGCTCCAGAGTAGATACTATGAGGAGGACGAGTTTCTAACAGCCATAGAAGGAAAAAGACCATCCTTTGGTTGGAAGAGCATTCTTCATGGGAGAGCTCTTCTATGCAAAGGACTCAATAAACTAGTTGGAAATGGTGAATCCATCCATGTTTGGTCAGATCCTTGGATTGGAGAAGATAAACCAAGGATCCCTCTCATGAAGAATATCTTTGTTGACCTTGAGCTGAAGGTGAGTGATCTGATACGGCCTACCAATGGAGATTGGGATATTGATAAGTTACAGGAACTCTTTTATCAACAGGATATTGATCTGATCAGGAGGAAGAAACCAGTTATATCTCAACAAGATTTTTGGATGTGGAAGTTCAACAGAGGAGGAAATTATACGGTAAAATCTGGGAATTGGATTGCAAACAGAGAGAAACACAAGTCTTTGATCAGAGAAGCAGAGGTTCTTCCTTCACTAAATGGTATAAAAGAAAGGGTGTGGAAGATAAAAGCTCCTTTGAAAATACAAACTCTCATATGGAAAGCTTTAAGTGGAGCAGTTCCAGTAGTGGATAAAATTCTCACCAAAGGCATCAAGATGGATGAAAGATGCCAGACATGTGGTATGGAAGGTGAATGCATAGGCCATGTTCTCTTTTATTGCCCAGCTGCTAGACAAATTTGGGCCATGTCTGGAGTCCCAGGACCTCTACAAGGATTTGAGTCTGGAAGCATCTTCTCAAACATAGACTATCTTCTGAATCTGCAACAGGTTAGCTCTATTTCAATCTCCATAAGTAGATCAATTCCCTGGATCTTGTGGAATATTTGGAAAAACAGGAACAAGCTATTCTTTGAAGGGTTAAGAGCTTGGCCTTTAGAGACTAAGAGGAAATTTACAAAGGAAACAGAGAGGTGGTTCTTGGCTCAGCAGGTGGATCGGGATATTCAGCAACAACAATCAGTGGAGAGACTCAAGAAAAAGAGATGGAAACCTCCTCCACCAAGCTGGATTAAGTGCAATGTAGGAGTATCATGGTCAAAGAGTCTTTCAAGATGTGGTGGAGCTTGGGTCACTAGAAATCACGAAGGCAAGGTACTCTTACACAGTAGAAGGTTGTTTTCTGGCACAAACAACAAGATGGATGCTACAAGAAGATGTTTAGCACACTACAAGAAAACAGCGAGAATCCGACGGATATGTCCGTCGTTTCTATCTTGTCGGAAATGGTAATACCGTCGGAAATCCGTCGGAAATTTCCGACGGATTTCCGACAGACCTATTTCCGACGGAATTCCGACAGCCGGCCGGAGTCGGCCGGAGTCCGGCTAGCCGTCGGAAATCCGTCGGAAATAGGACTGTCGGAAATCCGTCGGTATTTTTATCGACGGATTTCCGACAACTTCCGGCGGATGAATTTCCGACAGTTTTCCGACGGTATATTTCTGACAGTTTTCCGACAGACAAATTTCCGACGGATTTCCGACGGATTCGTAAAAATTATTAAAAATAAAATTTTTTAATAATAATGATTAATTTTTATTTTAAAATTTAAATTATTTAAATTTAAATAATTAATTTAATATAAAAATAATTATTTAAAATTTGAAATTATTTAAATTAAAATAAAAAGTAAAATTGTTTTACAAAAACAGTAAAAACTAAAATCTAATCGGTGCGCGGCATCGGAAAATCCGGGTTGCGCCCCAAGTACTCCATCATCGTCTGCATCGTCTGCCTGTCCTTCTCCCGCTCGGCTTCTAGGGTCTTTTGTTGGTCTTGGATCTTTTGGACCGTCGTCTTCAATTCTGTAATTTCGACGTCCTTTTCCTTCAACTGGGCTCTCAGGTCGGATGTCTCGCTGTAGTAATGAGAAGACCCCGATGATCCTGCATCGTCCGGAAGACCATAAAACCGCCCTTTGCTCTGCGGAGCAACCTGCGGAACAAATTATATTGTAAATGAAAAAAACTTGAAAACTATTTTAAATTTTACATACCTTTAAGACGAATTGGTTGATGATGTCGTCCGGGGCTTGGGTGATGGGAGGGGTGCCTTTCGTCACTGGCTGAGACAGAATGTATTCTTCTTCCATAGACTGGACACTCTCCTGAATCTCCCGAGCTACCGGATCCTGGACGACACCAGCCTTGTCGGTGTGTGCTGCTAGCAGAAGTTCCAAGTGGTTGGGTTCCCGACCCAACTTCTTAGCCTGCATTGTTATATATTTATTTGATATTATAAATGTATAAAACTAAAACAAAATTTAATAAAAATCAAAACGAATTTAAATAACTTATCATATCCATAGCCTTTGTCTTCTTGCTGGTAGCTCCAAGGTTGTGTGTGGCTAAACCCTTGCCGCCGCGGTTGCTGTTCCGGTTGCTGGAGTGATATGTGGAGCTCTGTTTGGTCTCCTCTAGTTGCCAATAGACGATGAACGCGTTCTGGCTTGTCAACCATCTCCTTTGGCACCTGCTCGTGTAGCCACTTATCCTTCCACTCGTTCAGCTTATGCGAGTAGTGCCGTCCCGCATACTCGTCGAATTCCCTCTTGACCAAAGCGGTCAACTGTGGTTCCCACCTAAATTCTTGCTGAAAAAAAAAAAAATTAAATTAGAAAAACTAAAGTAAATAAATAATACTTTAAATGAAAGTAAAAATTGTTAAAACAGATGACTTACCGCAAATTGGCGAAACCACAAATCTTGCTCTTCGAGTGGCATCTTGGTATACGTCGGATACGCCTCTTTGAGCAAAGAGTTTTCCATCTTGTTGAGGGACTTTGAAATCCCGTTTCGAGAATCACCAAACCTACAAAAAAAGAAATGTAACAATATAATTACATTTTGTCTTAATTTAAATTAAATTAGTTAAAAAAAAAACTTAAAACAATGTAACAACACACTTACCATCGGTCTCTACCGCGTTGGTCTGGATGAAGTTTAGTCAACCTCTCTCGTCCAGGAAGAGCCTGTAAGTCCTCGATGCTAAGCTGGGACGGTGCTGTGTTGGCTCGTGGTATCTCCGGCGGTGGTGAAGGTATAGACGTCGTCTCTAGAGGTGTAGACGTCGTACTGGAAGTCTGTCTACCTGTACGACGACGACGTTGGCCGCTTGCAGATGCAGCGTAAATACTATAATCCCTACATTGACATTAATATATTATAAAGTTATAAAACAATCATAAATATTTCATATCATTGTAAAATAATTAAGAAATCTTAAAATTTTTAGTAATTATTACATAATTTACAATTATAAAATATTAAAATTCTAAAATTCTAAATTAATCCTTAAAATTGTTTAAAAATTAGTAGAAAATGCTAACATGTTTTTTCCAAAATATATAAAATATAATTTCCCTAAATCTAATTAATTAAATTTTTTAAAAATATGGATATAAAATCAAAAATTATGTGATTATCTCCAAATTTCGAAATAATTGTAAAATTATTTCGACATTGTAAAATTGTTAAGTAATTGTTACATAATTTAAAATTCTAACATATTAAAATTATAAAATTCTAAATAAATCCTTATACTTGTTTAAAAATTAGTAGAAAATGCTAACAATTTTTTCCAAAATATATAAAATATAATTTCTCTAAATCTAATTTCATCATTTTTCCTAATCATAAATCCTAATTTTTCCTAACTAGTAAAAATTAGTAAAAATACTAACAATTTAGTAAAAATTTCATAAAATTAGTAACAATTTCCAAATTTCATTTTATAAAATACTAACAATTTCCAAACCCTAATCCTAATCCTAAATCTAGCAAAAATCAATTCACAAACTCATTTATATAACCAAAATCCTAAATCTAACCAAAATCAACATGAAATCCTAAATCTAACCAAAATAAACATCAAATTTGAGGACTTACAAATGAGAAGGAGGAAGATCCGCCATGGGAGGAGGAGATTCACGGCGAGGAGGAGGAGATTCACGGTGGAGAAGAAGAAGAAGAAGAAGAGTCTCGTGGAGGAGAGGCTCGGAGGAGGAGAGGCTCGGCGAATCCGGCGAGGAGGAGGAGATTCCGGCGAGGAGGAGGAGATTACGGCGAGGAGGAGGAGGAGATTCCGGCGATTGAAGAAGAAAGTCTCGTGGAGAAGAAGAAGAAGAAAAGTCTCGGCGATTTAATAACCCAGAATTTCCGACGGATTTATATCTGTCGGAAATCCGTCGGAAATTCTAATTTAATAATTTTCATTTCGCGGTTTTTATTTTTCATTTCGCGGGTAAAATTTGGTGAATCCGTCGGAAATCCGTCGGAAATATATATATATTTCCGACGGAAAATCATATTTTTTTTAAAAAAAATAGAAATGTTTAAGGTAAAAATAAGTTTAAGAAATGTTTTTTTGTTGTTTTAAGGTTAAGGAATTGAAGAAATTTAAGAAATGTTTATTAAATTTATGAAATTTAAGAAATGTTTATTAAATTTAAGAAATTTAAGCAATGTTTAAGAAATTTAAGAAATGTTTTGTTTTGGAAATTAATGAATTAGCATTTAGGAAAAAATTGTATATTTTTAAACAATATATAGCAAAATAAGAATTATAAAACAAAATGCTTATTTTGGAAAAATTGTTAGCATTTTGTACTCATTTTTACTTTAAAACCACATTCCGTCGGAAATCCGTCGGAAATATATATATATTTTCGACGGATTTCCGACGGAAAATCATATTTTTTTAAAAAAAAATAGAAATGTTTAAGGTAAAAATAAGTTTAAGAAATGTTTTTTTGTTGTTTTAAGGTTAAGGAATTGAAGAAATTTAAGAAATGTTTATTAAATTTATGAAATTTAAGAAATGTTTATTAAATTTAAGAAATTTAAGCAATGTTTAAGAAATTTAATAAATGTTTTTTTTTGGAAATTAATGAATTAGCATTCAGGAAAAAATTGTATATTTTTAAACAATATATAGCAAAATAAGAATTATAAAACAAAATGCTTATTTTGGAAAAATTGTTAGCATTTTGTACTCATTTTTACTTTAAAACCACATTTCCGACGGATTTCCGACGGAAAATCATATTTTTTTTTAAAAAAATAGAAATGTTTAAGGTAAAAATAAGTTTAAGAAATGTTTTTTTGTTGTTTTAAGGTTAAGGAATTGAAGAAATTTAAGAAATGTTTAAGAAATTTAAGAAATGTTTTGTTTTGGAAATTAATGAATTAGCATTCAGGAAAAAATTGTATATTTTTAAACAATATATAGCAAAATAAGAATTATAAAACAAAATGCTTATTTTGGAAAAATTGTTAGCATTTTGTACTCATTTTTACTTTAAAACCACATTTCCGACGGAAAATCATATTTTTTTTTTAAAACAAATAGAAATGTTTAAGGTAAAAATAAGTTTAAGAAATGTTTTTTTGTTGTTTTAAGGTTAAGGAATTGAAGAAATTTAAGAAATGTTTATTAAATTTATGAAATTTAAGAAATGTTTATTAAATTTAAGAAATTTAAGCAATGTTTAAGAAATTTAAGAAATGTTTTGTTTTGGAAATTAATGAATTAGCATTCAGGAAAAAATTGTATATTTTTAAACAATATATAGCAAAATAAGAATTATAAAACAAAATGCTTATTTTGGAAAAATTGTTAGCATTTTGTACTCATTTTTACTTTAAAACCACATTTCCGACGGAAAATCATATTTTTTAAAAAAAAATAGAAATGTTTAAGGTAAAAATAAGTTTAAGAAATGTTTTTTTTGTTGTTTTAAGGTTAAAGAATTGAAGAAATTTAAGAAATGTTTATTAAATTTATGAAATTTAAGAAATGTTTATTAAATTTAAGAAATTTAAGCAATGTTTAAGAAATTTAAGAAATGTTTTGTTTTGGAAATTAATGAATTAGCATTTAGGAAAAAATTGTATATTTTTAAACAATATATAGCAAAATAAGAATTATAAAACAAAATGCTTATTTTGGAAAATTAGCATTTTGTACTCATTTTTACTTTAAAACCACATTTCCGTCGGAAATCCGTCGGAAATATATATATATATTTCCGACGGATTTCCGACGGAAAATCATATTTTTTTTAAAAAAAATAGAAATGTTTAAGGTAAAAATAAGTTTAAGAAATGTTTTTTTGTTGTTTTAAGGTTAAGGAATTGAAGAAATTTAAGAAATGTTTAAGAAATTTAAGAAATGTTTTGTTTTGGAAATTAATGAATTAGCATTCAGGAAAAAATTGTATATTTTTAAACAATATATAGCAAAATAAGAATTATAAAACAAAATGCTTATTTTGGAAAAATTGTTAGCATTTTGTACTCATTTTTACTTTAAAACCACATTTCCGACGGAAAATCATATTTTTTTTTAAAAAAATAGAAATGTTTAAGGTAAAAATAAGTTTAAGAAATGTTTTTTTTGTTGTTTTAAGGTTAAGGAATTGAAGAAATTTAAGAAATGTTTATTAAATTTATGAAATTTAAGAAATGTTTATTAATTTAAGAAATTTAAGCAATGTTTAAGAAATTTAAGAAATGTTTTGTTTTGGAAATTAATGAATTAGCATTTAGGAAAAAATTGTATATTTTTAAACAATATATAGCAAAATAAGAATTATAAAACAAAATGCTTATTTTGTAAAAATTGTTAGCATTTTGTACTCATTTTTACTTTAAAACCACATTTCCGTCGGAAATCCGTCGGAAATATATATATATTTCCGACGGATTTCCGACGGAAAATCATATTTTTTTAAAACAAAATAGAAATGTTTAAGGTAAAAATAAGTTTAAGAAATGTTTTTTTGTTGTTTTAAGGTTAAGGAATTGAAGAAATTTAAGAAATGTTTATTAAATTTATGAAATTTAAGAAATGTTTATTAAATTTAAGAAATTTAAGCAATGTTTAAGAAATTTAAGAAATGTTTTGTTTTGGAAATTAATGAATTAGCATTCAGGAAAAAATTGTATATTTTTAAACAATATATAGCAAAATAAGAATTATAAAACAAAATGCTTATTTTGGAAAAATTGTTAGCATTTTGTACTCATTTTTACTTTAAAACCACATTTCCGACGGAAAATCATATTTTTAAAAAAAAAAATAGAAATGTTTAAGGTAAAAATAAGTTTAAGAAATGTTTTTTTTGTTGTTTTAAGGTTAAGGAATTGAAGAAATTTAAGAAATGTTTATTAAATTTATGAAATTTAAGAAATGTTTATTAAATTTAAGAAATTTAAGCAATGTTTAAGAAATTTAATAAATGTTTTTTTTGGAAATTAATGAATTAGCATTTAGGAAAAAATTGTATATTTTTAAACAAAATATAGCAAAATAAGAATTATAAAACAAAATGCTTATTTTGGAAAAATTGTTAACATTTTGTACTCATTTTTACTTTAAAACCACATTTCCGTCGGAAATGTGGTTTTAAACTTGCGAATGATCCGTTTTCGTAGTTACAAGTTAATAGCATGCTTGGAGCAATATTTGGAAGATAAAATACTTGATAATGGTCATTTTTACTTTCAAATTCTAAACATTTAGTATTTTCCATAAACATCTATTGTTTGTATATGTAACTATATGAAACGCTTTCGGTTGAAACATGACAAAATCGCAAATCATGTTCTGTATAACATCGAGAAGGTTATTTACTCACTTATCTTTCACTATAGTTGTCAGAATTGTATGCCGAGACTTTGTCTTCTCGAAATTCAGGAATTTGACCTCAAAACCCTAAATCTGTCGGAAAAATAGATCAATTTCCGACAGATTTCCGACAGATAAAAGGGTAACACGTGTCGTCTTTTAAGGTTAGCATGATATGAATATTTCATCGGAAATCTGTCGGAAATATATCAATATTTCCGACAGATTTCCGACGGATAGTTTAAAATAACAAAAACAATAAAAATTAAAAAAAAATGATTTGTTGTCGGAAATCCGTCGGAAAT
This sequence comes from Draba incana, assembly GCA_963576765.1. Taxonomy (NCBI): domain Eukaryota; kingdom Viridiplantae; phylum Streptophyta; class Magnoliopsida; order Brassicales; family Brassicaceae; genus Draba; species Draba incana. Next base: position 33,691,685 of record OY755216.1, on the reverse strand, counting down.
ATATATATATTTCCGACGGAAAATCATATTTTTTTAAAAAAAAATAGAAAAATATAAATTATCTAAAATTCTTGTTTATGTTAACAAAATACAAACATATCAAAACCCTAAATCTGAGTCTGATTCTGATCCTTCCGAAGGAATTGTGTCTTCGTCTTCATCAAATTCTCCAACTTCTTCTTCTGATTCCGAATGTACTATATTATCACCAAATTCTGTGAAGTCAACAAAAAGGTCCACCGCAGAAGAATGGGCAACTGGATGCATCGGAGTAATTCTAGTTGGTTGCATAACATCTTGCTCAGGAACTCCATATAGTTTCCCTCTTGGATTAATTGGAGTCACTGTAATCCAAGGATCTCCTCGATGGGTTACCCTAGGGTAAGAAGTGTAGCATACCTGAAACAAACATATTTAATTAATTTTAGCAATTACAATATCATTATTTATCAATAACGGACGTATTATAAAATTTTAAAATCAAACCTGGTCTGCCTGTGATGCTAGGATGAATGGGTCATACTTTTGCAGTCTCCTAGAAGAATTTAATGATGTGACGCCAAATTTGCTGACCTGAACACCTTCTGGATCATACCACTCACACAAGAAAACAATGCACCTCATGCCCAACATTCCTGGATAGCGCACTTGCAATATTTCTTTGAGAATTCCATAGTAGACTACATCACCACTAGTAGCTGAAATACCATAATCTGCAGTTGGCCTTCGCCTTTCATCATGAATCCTAAATGCAAATCCCCTAGTGCAATACCGAAGGTATGAAGTTGCTTCGAAGCTTGGGCCAGAAACTATTTTTTGTAACCATGTCAGAAACCTTTCTCCATTCTTCATTCCTTCAGAAACCTGAGATAATAATTTATACAAAATTACTAATCAACCATTTAATTAAGTATTACGTACTTAATTGACTAATTGTAAGATATATAAGCGTTCTTAAAAACTTACGTAATATTGCAGCCAATTTACAAAGTCGGTTTCCTTAGACTCTCCAAGTTCGTCTTCTGTCATTTCCGGATAATAGCGACGTATACACTCAGTGTAAATCCTGAAAGCAAACAACAATATATAACATATGAAACCTATATATTATACTTAGGTATTTTAAAAAAAAAAGTATTTAATTAAGTTCTGTTTTTACCTTTCGTACTCCGCCATCTCCTCACAATTCGTTAGGATGTACATATGTAAGTGTCTCCACTCATCTTCTGATAAGAAGCGTTTCTTTCCTCTCCCAATCACTCGCCCAACTTGCGAAAACATCTCAGGGACCAGCGCGTGATAAATGACTCTCTCACCCATATCATCATGACGAGGAGGACGTCTACTCTTCGTACGAACTTCCCGTGGAAAGTAAATTTCCGCAAACTGTCCAACTTCTTCATTGATACTCTGTGCGACTATAGAACCTTCAACTCGAGCCAAATTTTTGACCTTCTTCTTTAGATGAAACATGTACCGCTCAAAAGGATACATCCAACGAAATTGAACGGGACCACCTAGTTCGGCTTCGCGGGGGAGGTGTAGGGGAAGATGTTCCATAACATCAAAAAAAGACGGCGGAAAGATCTTCTCAAGATTGCAAAGGATCACTGGTATATTGGCCTCTAAATTGCGGATCCCCTCAACTGTAAGTGTCCTCGTGCATAAATCCCTAAAGAAAGCACCAACTGCTGCAATAGCTTCGTGGACAGTTTGAGGAAGGAGATGGGTAAAAGCAAATGGAAGAAGCCTCTGCATCAGTACATGACAATCATGACTCTTTAATCCCATAAAATTTAGGTATCGCGAGTCTACGCAGTTACCCAGATTAGCTGCATATCCATCAGTGAATTTAACTTCTTCTTTAATCCACCGGAAAAATTCTCTTATCTTTTCTATTTGCAATCGGTACGGAGGAAAAGGATATGTACCATCAGGAAGACGTTGAAGATAATCACGGTTGCAAATCACGGAAACATCCATCCTAGACTTTACATTGTCTTTGGTCTTTCCCGGGATGTTTAACACCGTATTCATGATGTTTTCAAAGAAGTTTTTTTCAACATGCATCACATCGAGATTGTGCCTTAATAAATGATCCTTCCAATACGGCAAATCCCAAAATATACTCTTCTTGTGCCAGTTATGAGCTTCACCTACACCAAAAACCGGTTCATGCCCATTACCCCCACAATCCGGAGTCCTCTCAGCACCAAAATCTCTCAACAACTCCAATATAGTACGACCGTCTACCTCATCAATTGGAGCATCAAACACTTGTATATTTTTCTTAAATAATCTTTTAGACCGACGATAGGGATGGCCGTCCGGTAGAAACCTTCTATGGCAATCAAACCAACATGGCTTTCCTCCATTCCTCAATTGGAAAGCGTCAGTGTTGTGTTGACAAAACGGGCACGATAATTTTCCATGAGTAGTCCATCCAGATAGCATACCGTATGCTGGGAAATCGCTAATAGTCCACATAAGGACCGCACGCATATGAAAATTCTGTTTCTGTGAAACATCAAACGCTTCGACACCGTGACTCCATAGCATTTGTAACTCATAAATCAAAGGCTGGAGGAATACATCAAGTGATCTCTTCGGATGCTCAGGGCCGGGAATAAGAACGGAGAGGAATAAAAACTCTCGACGCATGCACATACCAGGGGGCAAATTGTATGGTGTTACTATTACGGGCCACAAGGAATATTGCCTTCCATGCTTCCCAAATGGGTTGAAACCATCCGTACATAACCCGAGGTACACATTTCTTGACTCGTATGCAAAATCCGGATACAACATTTGAAAATGTTTCCACGCTTTTGCATCTGAAGGATGTGTAATCTCTCCATCTTGACGATGCTCGGCATGCCATCTCATTTCTTCTGCCGTTCGCGCAGATTGATATAACCTCTTTAACCTCGCTGTCAATGGTAAGTACCACATACGTTTATATGGAATTGGAACTCTGCCACCAGTATCCTGATACCGTGGTTTACGACAAAATTTACATCTTCTCCGGTCTTCGTCTTCTCTCCAATATATCATACAGTTGTCGATGCATACATCTATCACCTCATACGGTAAACCAAGACCAGCTACAAGTTTCTCTATCTCGTAGTATGATGCAGGTGCCTGATTATCTTCAGGCAAAATATCTTTCACTAAATCTGCTATCGCATCAACACACTCTTCCGCCAAATTGAAGTTCGTCTTAATGGTCATCAGTCTAGTAGCAGTTGATAAAGGTGAATGTTCGTCTCTACACCCATGATATAATGGCTGCTTCCCTGCGTCTAACATATCAAAAAATCTTCTAGCTTCTTCATTTGGTTCTTCTACTCTATCCTCCCCTATTACGACCGATGGCAAATTCTCTCTAAACGCATCATGAACCATCTCAGCGGTACCTACACCAAAATCTACTTCCGTTCTATGTTCGCCTAAGCTATCCGTTCTATATTCACCTAAGCTATCCGTTCTATGTTCGCCTAAGCTATCCGCAACATATGGTGCACTGCTACTACTACCAGCATCATAATTAGTTTCTCCATGAAAATACCAAATTTTGTATCCTGGCATAAAACCATCCTTATACAAGTGATGCCAAACATGTTCTACATCTACAGTTCGCGCATTGCAACAAAGTAAACATGGACATTTTATTACCTTCCGATTCCCGACAACCGCCATGAACTCGCATATACCTCGTGCATAACGTTTATTTAATGTCTTCGCCACCGGATCATCATACATCTCTTCATCCATCCACGATCTATAATATGAAGAGGATGACATCTCCCTTTCTTAACAATTTTTTTTTAACAAATGTTTGGTTGGAAGTTGGAAGTTGTTGTTGTTGTTGTGAGTGAATGAAGAAGTGTGGAATTATATATATAAATACGCTGACCGTCGGAAATCTGTCGGAAAAACGTCGGAAAACCAACGGATATAACAACGGTTATATAACGGCTATATTTTCCGACAGATTTCCGACAGACACACACTGTCTGTCGGAAATCTGTCGGAAATTATTAACGGTTTGATTTTTTCCGACGAATTTCCGACAACTGACCGGAATCTCCTCCGGCGTCGGCACCGACTAGTTACACCGGCCAAGAATCCGACAGATTTCCGACGGTTTTATATCTGTCGGAAATTTTTTCCGACAGATTTTCGACGGTATGAAAAAAATCCAATTCCGTCGGAAATCAGTCGGTTTATCGTCGGAAAATTTCCGACGGAATCATTTCCGTCGGAAATTCTGTCGGATTTGCGGCTGTTTTCTTGTAGTGGCATGGGCTATGGCCAGCATGTCAGAGCTTGGAATAGATAGAGTTATCTTTGCAGGAGAGTCAATGGAGCTCTTTGGTGCAATACTCAGACCAAGTGCTTGGCCCTATTTTATACCGCATGCAAACCTTTTAGTGCGGCTTTTACAGAGGTTTACTAACTGGAGAATTCAGGAGGAGGAAGAATCAACGAATAGAGGTACACTTCTCATTGCTCATAGTGCCATTAGGGACAACCGATATCACTCTTATGTGGCTATAGGGTTTCCTTTTTGGCTGAGAGGAGTTTTTGAGGATGAGAGTGTTCCAACCTCTACTTAGTGATTCTCGTAGTGTAACCATTTTTGATCCCTTTGTGGCTATGAACAGAATTTTAGGATTCTTTCCCTCTAGCTTACAATTTGTATTTATGGGATGGGTTTTGGCCTTGGATTTTATCCTTGGATGTAACAAACGTTGGCTCAAGTTAGCTTCTAATTAAATTCACCAGTTGGAAAAAAAAAAAAAAAATTAATGCACAAAGTGATATTACCTATGATAAAATGGAGATGAAAGCTTCCAAATAAATATTTATAGACATGTTTATTTGTTTTACTGATTTATAATAATGGAAACCATTGAATTAATGAAAAGAAGAATATCAAACCCACTATAACATAATGTTTATAATCAACACATTAATATACGCAAACAAAAAAATATATTAAAAAAGAGACTTACATGAATCATAAATCTTGTCAGGAAAAACTCTATTGCTTCCTCTGCTTCTTCGACCCGACCTACTTTCGTCTTCTCTTTCTCCCATGTTTCGACTTTGTTTTTCAAACCTTCGACTGTAAACTCAAAATTCTCCAACTTTTGTAAGTCCGAATCAAAATTTTCAAAAAATTTCATATTGATTACTTCAATGTTCAAATCCATGAATCTGTAATTTATGGAAACCGTATATAACTAATAATTTAAAAATTGAAAACATATATAACTAATGATTAAAAAATTGAAAACAACTAAGAGAGATCCTATCCAAATTGTACATACACAAAAGAAAAAGAATATTTATATTATAATGTGCATAAGACACGGTGAAGAACATATCCTATTGAGTGGAATAGGAATAAACAAAACCTATTAAAGAAAACAAAACGTATGAATATGGGAGGAAACAGAAAGTATATTTTAAAATTATATTACTAAAACTCACGAACAACAATGGGAAATTATTAGTTTTGAGAGATTTTTTTTTTTTATAAAAGAAACAAATGATGATCTGCTTGTAATTCCAACTCAAAGAAAGGTATATATAAAAAATAATATACGGATAGATAAGAATGAGAATAGATTTAGTTGCATCTAAATCTTATTTGCATAATACATATGAACAATAATAGATACAAAATCTAAGGCTATATCTATTTAATAAAGTTATAAAAAATAACGTATCCAAAATCTTAGGCTATATCTATTTATTAAAAAACTTTAAGACAATGAATCCATTTAAAAAAAAAAATTAAAGACAACGTAAAATTATATTGTAATAAAAAAAACTCAACTTTCATTCTGGTGCATAGTTATTTTTCTAATAATATACTCCCTCTGTTCCTAAAAAAATGATGTTTTGGGTTTTTTTCTTGTTCCACAATATATGATGTTTTACTTTCTGATTAATGCATTTCTTATTTAACTGTTTTGATTAAAACAAAATTTTATTGATTAAAGTGTTAAAAAGGTAGAGCACAAATGTTGGGGTCGGTATTCACCCCCTCAACATTAACGTCTAAGGACAAGCCAGTTAAAGAAATGTCCCCCGGACTCTTAATGAAGAAGGCGTTACAAAACCTAAGTCTTCCTGCGAAGCGAAGCATGTGGCAGCAGAACGAGCCTAGGTGAAGCCGGAATGGATTGGGACCAGACAGTGCCGACCACGGCTTCACCCTCAGGAGCCGACCACATCTTCGGTGAACAGTGCTCGGTGAACAGTACTCTGTGAACAGTGCTCGGTGAACAGTGCTCAGTGAACAGTAGGATCACGGCTTCGGTGAACAGTGCGACCACGGCTTCGGTGAACAGTGCGACCACGGCTTCGGTGAACAGTGCTCGGTGAACATTACCTCGGTGAACAGTGCTCGGTGAACAGTGCCGAGGTGAACAGTGTCCGCCCTCAGCCTCACCACCATGGACCGACCACAGGCTCTCCGCCTTGGGATCGACCACGTGCTCGCTCTCCGCAGGCCGATCATACGCTCACCTTAGTCAAAGCTCCTATCCTCAGCCCAATGCAGTTTCCAGCCCAGCAGAAGCCCGAAGCCTGGTCCAGACACGAAGCCCACATAGCACAACCGACTCAAGCAATTCCGCGAAGACTTAGGAGGCCTGGCCGACTTAGAAAGCTATATATACTTCTTTGTACAAACCCTAAAGGGGATCTAGAGAATTTCACATACAAAACTCTGTACTCGACTTTACACAGCAATAACAACAACTCTTTCTCAATCTCTTGTGATCCTAGCTAACCTAGAATTCTCTATCTCCTCAAAACCCTTACAAATCTAATTGTGTTGGTTTCGACCCCCACAATTTGGCGCCGACTAAGGGGAACTGGAGAGTTCTGACACACGAGAGCTAGGGTTTCGCGACACCATCACCATGTCAGGAAGCAACAGCAGAAGCAGCGAAGGATCCTCGTCTCACAGGAACAACGGGGAAAGAGAGAACTCCACAAAGAACACCGCTCTTTACGCCGCCAACAGCCCGGCGGATATCACGGAGATCGAGCAGATGCTTGAGACGCTCATGAAGAAAGTAGAGGATCAGGAGAAGCATCTCGAGACTACAACGAACGAGCTACAGGCGCTCAAGAAACAGAAGCGCAAGAGGTCTCGAGTTCGCCCAACACGCCTCAGCTTTACCACGCCTCGAGCTTATCGAAGGAATCGGCACGGGGAGCTGCCACCTCAGACCGATCGCACAGGAGCGGGGGACTTGCCTCCACCACCGCCTCTTCGAGAATCTGACGAAACTCTCGAGCGTGTGGTAGAAGAATCGGACGAAGATCAACCCCCTCGATGACAAGCCCAAATCGACATAGCTGCTGACGATGCTAGGGCTCATGGAGATCAACCTCTTCCTCAGAAACGTGTCCAAACAAACGCTGCTGACAACGTTATGGCTGATGGAGAAGGAGCTCCAACCATAGCGGAGCTTTACAGGAGGGAGCAGGAGCGCAGGGCTCCACAAGGCTCCCAAAACTAAGAGGTCGCCGCGCTGAAGGCCCAACTAGACCAGGCCGTCTCCGATCTGCGGACTACCAAGCTGCCCTCACGACCTCAGCAGTCCTCGCGCCCTTGCGCCCTAGCGCTCTCGCGCCCTCGCGCCCTCGCGCCCTCGCGCTCTCGCGCCCTCGCGCCCTCGTGTCCTCGCATCCTCGCCGCACCAAGCCATGCCTGTACTCACGGCGTTCACCCGAACCAAGCCCGTGCTCGTGCGTCCTCATCTATGTGAGCATGCGCTCGCGTGTCCTCATCCATCCGAGCATGCGTTCGCATCGCCCGATCCATCTGAACCCGTGCTCACATCCTCGGATCGATCCGAGCCCATGCTCGAGTCATCCAACCGGACCGAAGTCGCACTCGCTTTGCTCGTCCGACCCGAAGCTAGCCTTGCGTTGTGGAGGTCGAAACCAACACAATTAGAATTTGTAAGAGTTCGTGAGGGAATTCGGAGATTTCTATGGTAAGCTAGGATTGCAAAGGATTTGAGAAAGAGATGTTGTTTATTGCTCTGGAAAGTTGAGTACAAGTTTTTTGTGTAAAAGAATTCGGCTCTCCCCTTAGGGTTGATACAAAGAAGTATTTATAGTGTGTCTAAGGCGGCTACATCTCCTAAGCTTCTGCGGAGTCGGCTACAGCAACATGGGCTTCAGGCTTCCTTCAGCTCAATGGGCTTGAAACTGCATCGGGTTATTGGTAAGACTAATGATCGAGGTGAACTCGCGAGTGACACCATCCGGCGAGCCCGGGGTCGGCACGACGCTGCGAGCCCGTGGTCGTCGTGTCGCAGCGAGCACGTGGTCGGTCCCAAGACGGTGAGGCTGAGGTCGGATACTGTTCACCTCGGTACTGTTCATCGAGGTACTGTTCACCGAGCACTGTTCACCGAGGTACTGTTCACCGAGTACTGTTCACCGAAGCTGCGGTCGCACTGTTCACCGACCACGTGGTCGCACTGTTCACCGAGCATTGTTCACCGAGCACTGTTCACAGAGTACTGTTCACAGAGTACTGTTCACCGAAGCTGTGGTCGGCTCCTGAGGGTGAAGCCGCGGTCGACACTGTCTGGTCCCAATCCATTCCGGCTTCACCTAGGCTCTTCTTCCTGCCACATGCTTCGCTTCGCAGGAAGACTTAGGTTCTGTAACGCCTTCTTCATTAAGAGTCCGGGGGACATTTCTTCAACTGGCTTGTCTTTAGACGTTAATGTTGAGGGGGTGAATACCGACCCCAACAGTTAGCCCCCCAGATCGGTAGTGTTAGAGCTAACATTGCCGAGTTTGAAGATGTGTTAGATATTAGCATTACCGTCTGAAGTCAAGGTGTCTGCCTATCTTGTCTGCAGTACGCTTAAGTACTCATCTTGTTCAATACTCCCCCTCAAGTTCATACAGCAATGTGGAGCATGAACTTGGAAGACACTAGATGGTGGCCTCATTAAAACCTTAGTAGAGAAAACCCTTTGGGACAAAACCTCTACTTAAGGGAAAAGAGTGCCACGCATAGTGATGAGGGGATTTGAACAAGGAACCTGGTTCATTGTGGATCCCTTGCCATTGCTTGGCCTTGGTCCATCTTCTTCGGGTTTAGCTAAAGCTTCTCCTCGGGCTTGCTCCGTCTCGAGCCGATCCCGTGATTGTGGTTGAGACGGACCCCGTGGTCGCGGTTGGGACCGATCGCACGGTCGCGACCCCAAACCAAACCGACCGCGGGATCGCAATTGAGACCGATCATGTGGTCGTGATCCCGAGCCAAACCGATCACTCGGTCGCGATTAGAGCCGATCGTGCGGTCGCGATCGGGACCGATAGCATGGTCGCGATCCCGAGACAAATCGATCACTCGGTCGCGATGGGGACCGATCGTGCGGTCGCGATCGGGACCGATGGCATGGTCGCGACTCCGAGCCCGACCGATCGCACGGTCGCTTCTCCGAGTGTGATCACGAGGCCGAGCCAAAACGATGACAAGGTTGCGGCGTCATTGAGCGCGTCTCACGAGAATGCCGAAATCGGTGTTTGTCTCCGTAGCAAAATCACCGTTCTACGAGCTTGCCTTGGCGGATCCAATGAGGATGCTTTTGATGACTTAGCGGAGGTCGAGGAGGAGAGGAGGCTTAGTGGTGATGAGGACTCGATGGATCGTGGAGGTGGAATTGGACTCTCGTTCCCCCTTAATGATGAGGACGAGGAGGCTGATGAGTGATCATTCCCCTCTTGCTTGTGACTTAGTTTATTTGTAGTCTTTTATGACTTTATCTCTAATAAGAGTGGCTTTATGCAGGAGGATTTAAGACTTCGTAAGCGTTTTGAAGATTTTTAGACTTCTCGCTTTATCTGCTGAAGCTGCTGCAACTTCATGCAGGAAGGATTTTTCTTTTTCCTCTCGAAGATTTTAAGACTTCGTATTCCTTATGGAGGTTTTAAGACTCCGTGATGCGATTGCTAACGTCAATGACGTTTCCGGGTAATAGCCATATGATGAGAATCTCCTTTGAAGCTTATTTAGGAATTAAGCTTGTTCTTGATGGAAAAGTACCAAAAATTACTTTTTGACCTTTGTTTTGGGCTAATGTAGATTTGGTCCCGTTATAGATAAGACAAAACTCGGTTCGGTTGATCGTGGTGGATCGGCGGTGTCGTGCTCCCAACTCGGACCGACCCCGTGATCGCAGTGTGGAGTGAAACTGATCGCGTGTCCGCGGTTTTGTGTAAGAGCGAGCGTGTGGTCGCAGACCCGAGTGTGAGCGAGCGCGTGGTCACAGCTTTGAGCGTGAGCGCGCGTGGTCGCGGCCCGGGTGTGAGTGAGCGCGTGGTCGCAGACCCGAGTGGGAGCGAGCGCGTGATCGCAGACCCGAGTGGGAGCGAGCGCGTGGTCGCGGACCCGAGTGGGAGCGTGCACGTGGTCGCTTGGTACTTAGCTACTTTTGATCTAATACCTTTCCCTTTCCTTTCCTCTACGTGCAACCCTCTGCTCAGCTAGACCAACTGGCCTTTTACTTCGAAGAGGACTCTCGCTCTCGCGACAAGGAGCCCAGCAAGGCCGAGAAGGCCAACATCGAGCTTGCTGAGAGGAACCGAGCTCTTGAGGATGACGCTGTTTCTGTGAAGAAGAAGGAGGAAGAGTCGAGCGGCAAGCTCTTGAGGGCGTCTTGAAGGACAAGGAGGGGATTGCTTTGCTTAGGAGTAAGCTGTTGGATGCTGAATGTCTCAGTGACGCTAAGATTGAGGAGGCCGTTGCTGAGGCCCAGGATGAGGCGACTCTTAGCTTTGCTGTCCGGGTTAGACAAGTCGCTAGGTTGCTTGCCAGGATTGAGGAGACGGCAAAGGATAACATGCTGGACCTTTGCTGAGATTAATGAGAGCCTGGAGCTCATTGAGCGTCTCCGTGAGCCTGATGGTCTGACTTTGAATGCCGCAGCGGGGCTTTTGGTTGAGACGAAGATCCCGATCTACGATGCTCGTGATGTGTTTGATGAGCTTTTCTCTATCGTGAGGCAAGCCTTAGAGATCTCAGAGGATGCTGATGTAGCTGATGGAGATGAGTGACTGATGAGCGAATGTTGCTCTTTTGATTATGACTTTTGTTTATAAGACCTTTGTCGGATTTGATGACTTTCAGTTGTAGCATTGGATGGTTTGTATCCTTACTGACATTTTGGATCCTTGCGCTGTGGCGAGTACGGGGTGACTCTATAGCTTTTGTATCGTATGATGAACCTTGCTGGTCTTTGGAGTTATGTACTCGCTTTAGATGTCGTTGATGTTGTTTCTATACTTAGGAATTCTTTGAGCTGTTTATGCATTATTTGTCATGCGTTTGCCAACGTTGATGTTGGGCTTTGTGACCTGAAGGTCATAAGACCTTGTGTTTGATCGAAGGTTTGAAGGCTTCTCATTGTGCTTGTTGAAGCCGTTTGCGTTGCTGCAGTATAGTGGAGATCATTTGCTCATGGATGAGGCTCGTTCTTGGTCAATTGCTCATGAGTGAGGCTTTGTTTGCTCATGGATGAGGCTTTGTTTGCTCATGGATGAGGCTTTGTTGAGACTGTGAAAACGCGAATGCGCTCACGCTCTTTGTCTGCCAACGTTGCTGTTGGGCTTTAAAAAATGGTGCTGCTCTTCTAGACACGTCTGTCCGAGAGCAAGATCACCTTGACTTAGACCAGCGCTCGTCCTGGGTTTCGGAGTGACACGTTCAAGTATAATCTGAACGGAGGTCACTTGACATGTTCAAGTATAATCTGAACGGAGGTCATTGACTTAGACCAGCGCTTGTCCTGGGTTTCGGAGTGACACGTTCAAGTATAATCTGAACGGAGGTCACTTGACACATTCAAGTATAATCTGAATGGAGGTCATTTGAATTTATATAGCGCGATGTATCCGTTGTGGATGTCATAGTGTTCGTATCTCTGCACTGTTGATGTGGCCATCAACAACAGATACAAAATGACTCTACTCGAATAAAGCTGTGATCGGTCCAAAAAGGACAAGTTTCCTCAAAAGGAACTAGCTGTTCTCATGATGAGTGCTGTAGCGAGTGTTAGCGATTGACGATAGAGTAGTCAATAATTTTGTTAAGGAGTGGCATACGGGTACCCCACTCCCCCCCCCCTTTTTAGACGAAAGAGGGTAACTGAAGTCGTCTAGAGACTGTGAAAAGGACTCACTCCCCCCCCCCCCCCTGAAGGCGGAGGAGACCGAGTGGACTTGTCCGGAACGAGGCTGAAGTGCAATGTAATCCCCCCCCCCCCCTTTGATGGAGGGGGGGCAACTGAACCTATCCGAAGACAGGCTGCCTACGTACCCTTTGCAGGGATCAAGTCGCCTCGTAGTTCATTGGGTGGAGAAGACGATAGAGAATGAAAAGGTGGGAGTAGTGCGGTGGGGCATGAAGATGCACTGGTGTAGCTGCTCACAAGAGGTTGGTTAGGTCCGTCGCCTGACTGGGATTAACTCTTGCCTTCTTTAGCGGCCCTTGCGAGATTGAGACGTCTTTGCTCTCCTGGTGAACTTCCGGGTTGGAGTCCTTGTTCTCTTTGTGACTGCGCAGGTTGTGCTCCGCTAAGAAGCATATGCGCGAATCCTTCTGGTTGCCAAAGATCGTCTGTACGCCACTGCTGGTTGGGAACTTCAGACACAAATGGTATGTGGATGGTACGGCTCGCATCTGACTGAGCCACGGTGTTCCCATGATCAGGTTGTAGATGGCAGGATGGTCTGACACTGCGAAGTTGACCATCTTCTTGACACCTCCAGCTTGGACTGGAAGGCGGATCATCCCCCTGGTCCATGTTGTTTCGCCTGAGAAGCCTGTTACAGGCTTTGGTTGTCCCGTGATGAGTGACATGTCGATCTTCATCTTCTCAAGCGTTTCTCTAAAGATTACGTCCACTGAGCTTCCGGTGTCGATGAGGACTCGGGCAACGTTGAAATCAAAGACCGTCAGGTTGATCACCAAGAGATCGTTATGCGGGTGATCAATACCTTTAGCATCTTCATCGCTGAAAGAGATAGGATCACTGGCCCGCTTCGTCTTCGGGGGTGTAAAGATGTTAGCACAGACTTCGGCGCGCCTCTGGTAAGCTTCGATCGCAGTCACATTGTCAGCACAATATTGCGATCCTCCCATGATCATGTTGATAGTGCCTTGGGAGTTCCCAGCCTCGAGATTGTCGTTACGGCGCTGTCGCCTGAAGTTCTCAGTCTGTACCTCTGTAGCATCCTGAATCCTTTCTTCTGGTTTGAAGTCTGACAGGTTGATGTTGCCTTTAAGGGTGTCTTCCGTTAGCCTTGTAGCCAGCAGTCGTCCCAGTTCACGGCACCTTGCTGTCGAGTGTCCTGCCACCTTGTGGAAATCACAGTACAACTTCTCATCATAATCGTTAGGGTTTCTCACCCATGTGAAGCTTCCTCCACTGCGACCGCGACCGCGGCCGCGACCTCTACCATATGTGGGCGAATCGATTTGGTAATTGTGAGCTCCGCCTGTTCCTCCTTCGTACTGGATGAAGGCAGGATAGCCTTTCTTTGCTGTAGCTGGGGTCGGAACCAGAGGAGGCTCGCTCGCCTGCTTGGTTTTCCCATCCTTTTGGCACGGAGCTCCTCTTCGCCTCGAGCAAAATCAGCTGCACGGTGAAGAGCGTCTTGGATCGTCGTTGGAGGGTTGATAGTCAATTCTTGCCAGAACAGAGACGGGCACTTAACTGCTCCTCTTAAGGCTTCCAGAGCAGCTATGTTGCTTATTCCATCCACCTTTGATAGAGAGTGTTTGAATCTGCTCATGAAAGATCGTAAGCTCTCGTTCTCTCCTTGCTTGTTGGTCCAGAGCTCTGCGTCGTAGATCTTTCGCTCGGCAAAGATGTTGTAGTGCTGCACGAACATCTCAGAGAGCTGGTGGAAGTTATGGATGGAGTTCTTCTCCAGCTTGTAGAACCACTGGAGAGCAGGTCCCTTGAGACTCTCCATGAATAGCTTGCAGTATCCGATGTCTCTCTCAGATTCTCTGAAGTTTGCCCTTCCTAGGGCTACCTCGAACTCCATCAGATGGTCTGCAGGGTCAGATGTCCCTTCGTAGCTCGGGAGTTTGATTCGTCCCGGATCGGAGATTCTAGCCCCTGAGATGTTTTCATCAAAGGGTGTGTTGCGCGCCTTCTCCAGCACGTAAGCAACCCCACGAGCTCTTCCGGTGTTGCGGTACATCTGCATCTTTGTAGTCCGCAGATCAGAGACAACTTGATCCAGCTGTGCCTTGAGCGCTGCGACTCCTTCGTCTCGGGAGCCCTGCAGAGCCCTGCGTTCTCGCTCCCTCCTGCGAAGCTCTGCTATGATTGCGTCGCCTTCCGCGGCGGCCGCTTCGTGGTCAACTTCAGGGTTGACTCGGGTTCGCCTGCGAGGGGGTTGATCGTCGTCTGACCCCTCCATCACTCGCTCCGGAGTTGCATCAGATTCATGAAGAGGCGGCGGCGGAGGCAGATCCTCTGCGGCTGCGCGATCGGTCTGAGACGGCTCCGCGTGTCGCCCCCTTCGACTGGCTCGGGGCGTAGCGAAGCTAAGGCGCGTCGGTCGGACACGGGATCGCTTACGCTTCCTCCTCTGAAGCGCCTGTAGCTCGTTCGTCGTGGCCTCCAAGCTTCTCTCTTGGTCTTCGGCTTTCTTCATGAGGGTTTCAAGCATCTGCTTTAGTTCCATGACGTCCACTGGATTGTTCGTGGTGTGAGGCGCGGTGTTCTCCACGGAGTTGCCTCGCTCTTCGCTGTTCCTCTGAGATGAGGATCCTTCATCGCTTCTGCTGTTGCTTCCTGACATGGTGATGGTGTTATGAAACCCTAGCTCTTCTGTGTCAGAAATTCTCGACTCCCCTTAGTCGGCGCCAAATTGTGGAGGTCGACACCAACACAATTAGAATTTGTAAGAGTTCGTGAGGGAATTCGGAGATTTCTATGGTAAGCTAGGATTGCAAAGGATTTGAGAAAGAGATGTTGTTTATTGCTCTGGAAAGTTGAGTACAAGTTTTTTGTGTAAAAGAATTCGGCTCTCCCCTTAGGGTTGATACAAAGAAGTATTTATAGTGTGTATAAGGCGGCTACATCTCCTAAGCTTCTGCAGAGTCGGCTACAACAACATGGGCTTCAGGCTTCCTTCAGCTCAATGGGCTTGAAACTGCATCGAGGTACTGTTCACCGAGCACTGTTCACCGAGGTACTGTTCACCGAGGTACTGTTCACCGAGGTACTGTTCATCGAGGTACTGTTCACCGAGCACTGTTCACCGAAGTCGCGGTCGCACTGTTCACCGACCGCGTGGTCGCACTGTTCACCGACCGCGTGGTCGCACTGTTCACCGAGCATTGTTCACCGAGCACTGTTCACAGAGTACTGTTCACAGTGTACTGTTCACCGAAGCTGTGGTCAGCTCCTGAGGGTGAAGCCGCGGTCGACACTGTCTGGTCCCAATCCATTCCGGCTTCACCTAGGCTCGTCTTCCTGCCACATGCTTCGCTTCGCAGGAAGACTTAGGTTCTGTAACGCCTTCTTCATTAAGAGTCCGGGGGACATTTCTTCAACTGGCTTGTCTTTAGACGTTAATATTGAGGAGGTGAATACCGACCCCAACACGCCTCACCAGCTCGGAACGAGCCCGCGCTCACGTCACCTGACCGGGCCGAGCTCATGCTCGTGCCTCCTCATCGGACCGAAGCCACACTCGCGTCGCCAGAACGGATCAAGACCATATTCCCAACACCGCCACACTCTCGTGCTGAGTTGACTCGTAAGCTCACTTAGTCAGCCTTCGAGCTCTAATTTGGTTCAAATCGGCCAAGCTTTCGGCACTGCAAGCTTCGCAATTCTCTATCAGACCCAGAAAATCAAGTGTCGTGGGAGTCAACAGGGCAAGCTCGCTTCTACGACACAACAGTGACGGAGCTCATCCCACCTCGGTGCAACCTTGCCACCATCAAATCGGGCTCACCGACAAATCAGACCATCCTGCTAGCTCGCAGAATCTCTCTCTACCTTGCAATCTCTAAAATTCAATCTTGTAGCTCTGCGACTCGACTAAGTCAACTCGCCTAACTCGCTGCTATCTTTCTCTTTTTGCAGAGATTGTCATACAAGCTCAGACCCACCTCCGAATCAAGTTAACAACACGAGCATAATATCTGCTTAAGGTAGCTCGTAAGCATGACACCAATACCTCACCGAGTCATGGACATACGGGTTCATAGTAACCATGGAGCAACGGTGCGAGCTCAGACTTGCCTCGTAAGATCCTTCCAAGATCGAATCAACTAGGTGATGCAAGCTCGCAATAAGTCGTTTCATTCGCTTCGCCTCGAGCTTCACATCGACTTTACAGCCGTGTCTCCTCACCAAGATCACCTCGTTAGTGGGTCGACTCGTCCACCTTGGAAGCTTGACTCGTTCGCCTCGCAGTGGGTCGACTCGTTCACCTTGGAAGCTTAACTGAACCGACTCGCAGCTACAACTCCACCTTGTCGCACCAACTGGATCAAGTCTCACGGTTTAGCAACCACTTTGCAAGCTTGCGGCGATGCAATACGGACCTCGCGAGCTCAAAATCAACACCACTTCTCCTCTTGCATAAATTCAGCTCACCTACACAACAAATCACCGAGGCTGTTCGCAATCACGACGAACAAACACCCCCGAGCTAGACCGATCCAATTCGTCTGACTCGCCTACCTCACTGACAAAGCCAGCTCGTCCACAATGCCGAGCTCAAGTTAACACTCAATCAACTTCAACGACCAACAAGCTCTACAAGTTTGATGTCTTTAAAAATCTGCGAGCTCGTCTTCTCCTAATCAACCTCCTTGATTGAATCCCAAGTCTGCGAGCCTGGTCCACCGACGCAAGCTCGTAGCACCCGTTCACCTCGCCTTCAACTAACTCCACCTCGAGCTCGCGCTCGTCTTCAACTTACGTCGCAAACTCGCACCTCACGATTGAGCTTGCAACCTCACTCGCCGAGTCCACTCGCGGAACCTCACACCGAGTCAACTCGCCCACTTCGCCAATCGAAAGCAACCACCTTGGAATCTGATCTCCAAATCAAATCGTGCACACGAGCTCAAGCTTCTCCACAAGCTCACCTTGCGGGCTCGGTTGAGCACGAGGTTGACCTTCGTTAAAGAGGGATTTTGCAATCACCCAGAATCGAACCCGTGACCCGAGAGTTAGTTTCAGGATGTTAAAGGCACTGGACTATGGTATTTATTCACCAACCTCAGAATCGAGCTCCATCTCCCACCATCTCGATTTCTTCACCTCATGGGCTCGTCGACACTCAAGTCCACCTTGCAGACTTGTCGATACGCCTATCCCACTTCATGGATGCAAAACGCATCTGCAGCGGCTACGGCACCAGCACGGCAAAGACTCAGAGTGAGCAAAGCTCTCACCTAGAGCGGCGACGCCACGATCAACATCACCGCCGCGTTCGTCGTGTTGCATTTTTCCTACAAGGCCAAGTATGTTGTCTCACCTACATACAAGTCAATAATGAAGATCAAAAGTCAACAATGAAGGCTAAGCGAGCAAGTAAACGAAACACCCACCCAGACTGCGACGCCACCACCTTTTTCGATGCACAAGCCTCATCTCCGGATGAGCTCCACATGATCTCCTACGCCTTCGGGGGGGAGTGAATGTTTTCCTTAAGTCTCATTCCGTACGAGCTCACTTGATCTCCTCCGCCTTCGGGGGGGGGGGGGGGGGGTGGGGGGGGAGTGAGTGTTTTCACCAGTCTCTAGACGACTTCAGTTCCCTCTTTCGTCTAAAAGGGGGGGGGGAGTGGGGTACCTGTATGCCACTCCTTAACAAAATCATTGACAACTCTATCGTCAATCACTAACACTCGCTACAGCACACATCATGAGAACAGCTAGTTCCTTTTGAGGAAACTTGTCCTTTTTGGACCGATCACAGCTTTATTCGAGTAGAGTCGTTATGCATCTGTTGTTGCTGGCCACATCAACAGTGTAGAGATACGAACACAATAACATCTACAACGGATACAGCGCGCTATATAAATTCCAGTGACCTCTGTTCAGATTATACTTGAACGTGCCACTCCAAAACCCAACAACATCGTTGGTAATGCAGCTGCTAGTGACCTCCGTTCAGATTATACTTGAACGTGTCACTCTGAAACCCAGGACAAGCGCTGGTCTAAGTCAAGGTGAACTTGCTCTCGGATAGACGTGTCTAGAAGAGCAGCACCATTTAGCAAAGCCCAACAGCAACGTTGGCAGATAAAGAGCGTGAGCGCATTTGCGTTTTCACAGTCTCAACAAAAGCCTCATCCATGAGCAAGCAAAGCCTCATCCATGAGCAAGCAGAGCCTCATCCATGAGCAAGAAATCTCCACTATACTGCAGCAACGCAAACGGCTTCAACAAGCATAATGAGAAGGCTTCAAACCTTCGATCAAACACAGGGTCTTATGGCCTTCAGTTCACAAAGCCCAACACCAGCGTTGGCAAACACATGACAGAAAATGCTGTAGCAGCTCAAAGAATTCCTAAGTGTAGGAACAACATCAACAAACATCTAAATCAAAAGCCTGAATCTGAAACCATCAAGGCTCATCAGAGGCAAAAAACAACAAAGTCATCCTGCATTCTCCACAATGCAAGGGTCCAAAACACTAGCAAGGATACAAACCATCCAATGCTACAACCAAAGTCATCAGATCTAACAAAGGTTTTCAGAAACAACAGTCATAAAAGGACTATAAATCAACTAAGTCACGAATGAAGAGGAATGGTCACTCATTAACCTCCTCATCAGCTACAACATCGTCCTCTGTGATCTCTAAGGCTTGCCTCACGCCAGAGGCATCATATATTGGGATCTTCCTCTCAACCAAAAGCCCTGCTACGGCATCCAAAGTTGGGCCACTAGGCTCACAGAGACGCTCGATGAGCTCCAGGCTCGCATTAATCTCGGCAAGGTCCAGTATGTTGTCCTTCGCCGTTCCCTCAATCCTAGCAAACAACGTGGCAACCTGTTTAATCCGGACAGCAAAGCTGCGAGCTGCCTCGTCCCTGGGCTTAGCAACGGCCTCCTTAATCTCGGAGTCCCTGAGACTCTCAGCCTCCACTAGCTTACTCCTAAGCGAAGCAATTTCCTCCTTATCCTTCACATGCCTCGAAGACGCTCTCGACAGCTTCCCGCTCAACTCATCTGACCTCTTCCTCACAGAGGTGACATCATCCTCAAGAGCTCGGTTCTTCTCAGCAAGCTCGGCGTTGGCCTTCTTGATCTCGCTAAGCTTAATGTCACGAGAGCGAGAGTCCTCCTGAAAACAAAAGGCCATGTGATCCAGCTGAGTGGAGAGCTGCATGCACGAAGAAGAACATAAAGAATGTTGTTAAAGAAAAAAAGGAAGTTAAGCAAAGAACGAGGAGGGAGAGAGATCAAACCTCAGCAACTTCGGCTTTCGCCAGCGCAAAAGCCCTCCCGCCAGAGCCGGGAGTCGGAGAGTATGGTGCTGCAATGCGATTGTGCGGTCGAGCCGGTCAGGCGATGCAATCGACACGATCACACGATCGGTCACGACCACGGTTTCAGATCCATACGAAATCGCGACCGAGGAGTCAGTTTCGTCCAGAACCGCGACCGTGGGATCGGTCCGAGTGAAGGCCGCATCAACATCGTTATCTTGACACAACGGCACCGCCGATCCACCACTGTCAAGTGTGGTTTGCTCCACAACACCTAGCTCACCTATACACAAACAATTAGTTCTAGGGATCCAGGGTGATCTACCACACTTACAGACACCGCGTCATCTCCCCTAGAAATTACCTCGTGGTCAAGTTCTTCTCACTAGAGCACAACCTCACTTCGCGGTTACATCTTACCCAAATCACCGGAATGCTCCTCGTCATCATCTTCTTGACTTCAGCGTCAAAGTGATCTCGTCAAGATTACAATCTCTGCTTTGGGGTCGATACGGCTTTCGCCAACTCAACCTGCCTCAAGGCTCGTTTGAATCAACGTTGCGGATCACATAATAACTTCATCCTCTTCGACGATGACTTCACTCTGGTATCACTTCGTGGCTGGACAAAGTCGTCCTCTCTAATCGATTTCGGTGTCACCTCGTCGTAGTCAAGCTCTAATCAAATTTACCTTGTCACTATATCGAGCATAACTTAGCTAATTCAATTAGCTGCACTTTGAGGTCAGTTTGATTCAATGTAGCCTCACCAAACGGGTCCCGGATCCATTTCAAAAGAACACAACACTCTTCCCTCCGGAAATCACATGGCTATTACCCGGAAATGTCATTGACGTTAGCAATCGCATCACGGAGTCTTAAAACCTCCATAGGGAATACGAAGTCTTAAAATCTTCGAGAGAAAAAAGAAAAATCCTTCCTACAGAAAACGCAGCAGCTGCAGCAAATGAAGCAGGAAGTCTTGAAATCTTCAAAACGATTACGGAGTCTTAGAACCTCCTGCATAAGGTCACTCTTATTAGAGATGAGACCATCAAAAGAAATTCAACTAAGGCCGAGGCAAACAAAGAGAAGCTGAGGTCGGAATTTTAAAGACACAGAGCAAGCCCGAGGAGAAGCTTCGGCAAAACCAGAAGAAGATGGACCAAAGCCGAGCAATGGCAAGGGATCCACAAAGAATCAAATTCCTTGTTCAAGTCCCCTCATCATTATGCTTGGCACTTTTTTCCCTTAGTAGTGGTTTTGTCCCAAAGGGTTTTCCCTACTAAGGTTTTAACGAGGCCATCATCTTGTATCTTCCAAGTTCACACTTCACGTTGTTGAGCTTGAGGGGGAGTATTGAACAAGATGAGTACTTAAGCGTACTGCAGACAAGATAGGCAGACACCTTGACTTCAGACGGTAATGCTAATATCTAACATATCTTCAAACTCGGCACTGTTAGCTCTAACACTACCGAGCTGGGGGGCTAACTGTTGGGGTCGGTATTCACCCCCTCAACATTAACGTCTAAGGACAAGCCAGTTGAAGAAATGTCCCCCGGACTCTTAATGAAGAAGGCGTTACAAAACCTAAGTCTTCCTGCGAAGCGAAGCATGTGGCAGCAGAACGAGCCTAGGTGAAGCTGGAATGGATTGGGACCAGACAGTGCCGACCACGGCTTCACCCTCAGGAGCCGACCACATCTTCGATGAACAGTGCTCGGTGAACATTGCTCAGTGAACAGTAGGACCACGGCTTCGGTGAACAGTGCGACCACGGCTTCGGTGAACAGTGCTCGGTGAACATTACCTCGGTAAACAATGCTCGGTGAACAGTACCTCGATGAACAGTGCCGAGGTAAACAGTGTCCGCCCTCAGCCTCACCACCATGGACCGACCACAGGCTCTCCGCCTTGGGATCGACCACGTGCTCGCTCTCCGCAGGCCGATCATACGCTCACCTTAGTCAAAGCTCCTATCCTCAGCCCAATGCAGTTTCCAGCCCAGCAGAAGCCCGAAGCCTGGTCCAGACACGAAGCCCACATAGCACAACCGACTCAAGCAATTCCGCGAAGACTTAGGAGGCCTGGCCGACTTAGAAAGCTATATATACTTCTTTGTACAAACCCTAAGGGGGATCTAGAGAATTTCAAATACAAAACTCTGTACTCGACTTTACACAGCAATAACAACAACTCTTTCTCAATCTCTTGTGATCCTAGCTAACCTAGAATTCTCTATCTCCTCAAAACCCTTACAAATCTAATTGTGTTGGTTTCGACCCCCACAACAAATTCTAATTGACACTTACAGAAGAAAAAAAGAGAATAATTAATGAAAAAGTATAATAAATTTATTGGAAAGTGGTAATTTATGTTTATTAGTTGTTGTATTTAATGTTTCTTAATATTTGTATAAACTCTAAAACATCACTTTTTTAGGAACAGAGGGAGTAATAGATAGTATATCCATATATAAACCGGTTGTAAACAATTAGTAAATGAGTAAACTTGTTTGGGAATGTAGATAAGTTTATTATGGAATTAGTGTTGTTTGGGAATTAGGATAATGTTAAGAGTTTTAATTAATTAAATGAAAAATAAAAAAAACTTGAAAAAAATGAGATTATAGTCGATGGACTGATTTGGCTAGTGTTTTTTTTTTTTTTTGAAACTTAATTTGGCTAGTGTTAAGATGCAGAGACAAGAAGACCAGGAATGATGAAGAAACACACCGATTGGAGCACAAGAAGTGTCCATGAGATGTGAAACAAGTTACCAACACTTCAAGTTTCGATTTCGATAATGGAAGAGAAGGTTTTGTAATTTTGGTGGGGGCCAATTTTAAAGATAAACAAGAGACAAGGAGGTTAGTGGTTCCCACTCTTTGATGATTGGGTAGGGAACATTTTGTGGGCCACCACTTGTCTCTTTGTCCCTTTCCCCGTGAATCTCTTTCATTGGTTTGCTTAGTCTACCCAAAAACTCCTGTGGGGTCCCCTCTTATTACCACTTTCTCACACGCTCCACAAAACTCTCCTATAAACTTGTTTTGGTATAAAGCAACCACTAATTCTACACTTCCCATTAGGTATATTATTAGTTCACGTCATATTCAAGTGAGAACGACTACACTCTATAAACGCATCAGCTGAAAATCACTTGAATGGGTCTTTGTTGGACTTGCAAAACAGAAAGCTTTAGATAACACCAAACAGGCTTAATCTGGATTTTGACATCCAAAAGACTATACTTCTGCTACTACTACATTTCATGCCAAAAGGGAACTGCGACATACCATGATTGGACTAGGAAAATAGTTATGTACATAATTAGACTGTGCAAGTGCAACCTTATAACTAGTCGCCTAGAAGACAAAGTGGTTGTCTCATGCTAAGCTCGGCTTTCAGAGCTGGAAATTTCTCCAGGTCGTGAGAATCTCCGAGAACTTTCTGTGAAAACATAGAATCAAAAGGCAAAAGTATGAATCCAGAGACCATATATGTTCTTAATTTTAACTATAATAACAAGGAGAATGAATAATTTACCAAAGCAGCGATGTGAGCTTCTTGCAACATATTCCCATCTATTTCTAGCCTAGCTACCGGGAACTCTGGTAAATGTCCAGACTGTTTCTTCCCAAGCAAATCACCAGGTCCGCATAGGAGAAGGTCTATAATCGCCAAGTAAAAACCCATCTGATGATTTCCCCAACATATTCAACCGTTTTAAGCTATTAGTACTTGTTCCAACTAATAAGCATTTCGATTTTCTGGTTCCACGCCCAACACGTCCTCAAAGTTGGTGTAACTTAGCTATACCAAATCTTTCAGCATTCATGACAACCATCATTGAAGCTTCTGGAACATCAACACCTATCTCTATCACCTGTGTGGAGAGAAGTATTTGCGTCTCTCCACTTCTGAATTTGTTTAGAGCCTCTTCTTTGTCGTCACTTTTCATTCTTCCGTGTAATAGGCCACAACTATACTCCGGAAACTTTTTGGATATAACTTCTAGCTCAGCAGAGGCGGTACGGAGCTGTGGCAGTTGTTCTGATTGGTCAATAACAGGATACACAAGGTACACTCTTACTCCAGACTTCAGTTCTTCAAGCATCATCTATCGATTAAAAGATGGTAGGTTTAGTTACTGTTCTATCTACTGTCCGACTTTTAAAAATACCGAAAGTAAAAAGTCTTACCGAGTAGACTTCCCCGAAGCCAGTGTCTCACTTCACTCAAATATGTGCGTCTCAACCGGTATTCTTCCAAGTGGCATACCGATAATTTGAAGGAACAAAAGAGTTGCAGTCACTAGCAATTCTTATGGTCGTTCAACACATGAAATGCGCTTTTACACGATGAAATAATATTAAAACGTTTACACATGCTTGAGTCAAGGAAAAATCTCCGTATAAAGCTAAGGCTAGTGATCTCGGTATAGGGGTGGCTGACATGGCTAGAACATGAGGAGCCATACTGAGATCAGGTTTGGAAGTATCATCAGAGTCAGTTGAG
The DNA here is from genome assembly GCA_963576765.1 of Draba incana. Taxonomy (NCBI): domain Eukaryota; kingdom Viridiplantae; phylum Streptophyta; class Magnoliopsida; order Brassicales; family Brassicaceae; genus Draba; species Draba incana. The sequence goes on along the minus strand of OY755216.1, from coordinate 33,667,627 downwards.
CCAGTTTTTGATATCAAAGATGTCCCATATAACTGCAGAAGTCACACAACAATAAACTTCGGTTCACGAGTGTTTTTATAAAGAAGAATGGAAACTTAATACACGAGTTAGTTTCAGTTCACCGATTACATTCTGTGGATCATTAATGTCAATTTTTTATGATAGTTCAACATAAGTCATTAAAGCAATTATCTGACTAAATTAAAATATCTTAGAAGCCTGACCTTGCTATTAAAGTTTCCTCTCTGGATTACACCAAACCGTTGCTGCTCGTCAACCACAGCGATACGTAATGCAGAATATTCTATTTTTTCAGCTATCAAACTGTGAGTTCCAATAATAATCGATATAGTTCCGCTCTGAAGATCCTCCTGTCATAAAATTGTCAGCTATAAGAAAAATAAGCTTACTGTGTAATTTAAAATAGCATATTAGCTGTGTGACTTGCCTGGCGAATCATTCATGACTGCTTTGTCGGGGTAGAACCTGTGAGCAATCCAATCGTTGGCTTGGAAGGTACTCCCTCCATCTTCTCCAACAGATCTGGTTACCAGGTTAGTAATTCTGTGGGGGCCATGAAAGCTGCCTAGATTTGGGAGAAGATAATTCAGAAAACAAATTTTACTAGATGACCAGAACTAGTCAATGACGTATATAAGAGAAATGATTGAGAAATTAAATTGGCTAACCTGGTAACCAGATCCTACGACCTCCATGCACGCCAAGAAAGCAACCACGGTTTTGCCACATTCAACATCACCCTAAAAGGGAAACCGAAATATTCATTAGTGAAAATAAACAAGTTTACAAAGACTTCAAAATAAGATCATAGTCTTGTAGATTGGCTAAAAGGCTAACTCAACTATAAACGAGAAAAAAGAATACCTGCAAAAGCCGATTCAATGGAACCGGAAGCTTTAGATCACATATTATTTCTGAGACAGCACTTAGCTGGCTTGGAGTAAGGGAATATCAAATATGGTAGAGCCTATAGAAAACACTTGGTGAGAGTGGACCATTCTTCTATATAGACGGAATTGAGCACCGGCTTTTTAAACTTTTCCAGTAATACATCCTTCTCTATTTTTGTTCCAAGACCTTGAAGCATTTGGTACAAGCGCGCCAACTGTTTGAAAACAAAATTCAACGGACAAATTGCTTTTTGTTTTTACTCAAAAAGTATGATTAAGAATCTTGCTTCTGAAAATACAATTATTCTTAAAAATGCTAGCTACCTGTAGGTAAAAGAACTCGTCAAATATAAGCCTTTTGCGAGCTAAATCAGCCTCCTCTAAATTCTTGGGCTCGTGAATACCAACATAGGCCTACATTTACAGCGAGGACAAAAGTCAGATTTTTTTTTTTGGGGATTCGAGAAGAAATTAATCAAAGAGAGAAACAAGACTTACATCACGAAGAGATGGTAGGCCAAAAACTGTAGTAATTTCCTTAGGAAGTGGATCCATATTGGCAGGGAGAACCTCCAGAGCCCTAAGAGACAAAAAAGTGGGTGAGTTGTTATAAACAAGATCGAAATATGTAACCCTTACTTCTGAGAATTTCAGGTTTGTCATAATATGTGACGTAATTACACTCATGCTAGTCTTGAAACAGAAAATGAACTCAATTTGAAGATTGAGATTGAGCTTGAGCTTGTTATAATGAGATTGAGCTTGTTATTGAAGAACAGAGAAGAAAGGGTCTCCAAAGTGGTGACGATGTCGTATTATGGAGGAAAAAATCTGATACGTTTCGACCTCTATTTAACTCTAAAGCAACGTGGGCTCAGATCCGTGTTGAACATGCTACTGTAGAGAATTGATCATTAGATTCCAATTCAACTTGAGGTTTAGATCTTTTAGAGACTCAATAGAAAACTATAAAGAACACACACACTCGAGTTCGGGTGCTTAGTTCCGGCACCCTAGGCTCGCCGGTGACAATTATCACCGGAATCCACTATGATCAGAGAATGTTACAATCGAATCCACCTTATAACTTGGTGATTGCTTCTGTTACAGGTTCGATTACACAAAGCAAGAAGAGAATAAAGAGGAAAGGAGAAGGAGATGACACCACTAGGAAGAAACCGAAGATATATGAATTCTGATGACGATTCCGATCAAGCAAACGCCGTAGCTTGTCGTCTTCTCCGATCACAAGTTCTTCTCTCTCTCTAACTTCTCAAAGATTAGCTCTCTTATTCTCTCTCTTGATCTTGCTCTGTTTTTCCTTTCTAATCCCGTGTTCCAAAAACAAACTCTGTAACAAACCTTTTACAAGGAAAGAGATAATCCTATTTGACTAAGGATTTCACCCTTAATGGGCTTCGGCAAAACCAACTTGGCCCAAGTGGTCTTTTAGTGATTGACCCAAACCAACTCACAAACTCCACCTGTTTGGTCACATCACGATTCCACCGCCGACACAACCCTCATCCAATCTCTCTTCATCATAGCGATGTCTGAGGCAGCGACGCTCCTCCTCCGTCGCAGCTCCACCGGCTTCGTCCTCGCTCGCCGGAATCCCAGATTATCTCAGTTAAGCCTCCATCATCTTAAGCTAACTCCTTTAGCTAAGATTTTTCTTCTGAGAACCCATTTCGAATTCGAAACCAAAACAAACTCTTTCAGCTTCAATCAATCTCAGACTCAGATCTTAATCAAGCTCCCGATGCTTCTATGATCTTCATCTTCAACCTCTAAGCTTTTCCAGGTAATCTTCATAATCCTTAAGCTTCCTTAGATTCGAAAATCCTTTTCTCTCGACTTCTAAAAAAATTTCAGCTTTCTATGACCCAAAGCTCTTTCATTTCTGATTGTAGAAACACTCCACCTGGAACCAATGACCGATTCATCAAGTTCCTTTAGCTCGTACAGGTAACTCCATTTAACCTTTTATCTTCCTCAGTATTAGATTAACACAAAATCAAATGAACATTGATCCATTTTCTTTTCTGTGTTTTGCGAGAGAGACCATTTATCTAATACTGGAGTTACCTGGAGCTGTAGCCATCTCAGACGATGTTGAGAAGATCACAACAGAGACTAAACTTCGTACCAGGTAAAGCTTTAGTCAAGAAATCTGCTGGATTTCTGCTTGTATGAATCTTAGATGGGATTATCATACCTTTATCCACTGAATCTCTGATGTGATGCCATTTTGTTGCTACATGTTTAGTCCTTTCGTGATGCACTGCATTTTTAGCTAGAGCAATTGCACTTTGAGAATCGCAATGCATTGTAACCTTGTTGTCATTGAATCCTAGCTCTTCACAGAAATCTTGCATCCATATAGCTTCTTTTGCTGCAGTAGATAGTGCCATGTATTCTGCTTCTGTGGTAGATAAAGCAACAACTGATTGTAGTGTAGACCTCCAGCTCACAGTATTTCCCCAAACCTTGAAAACATATCCAGTCACTGATCTTCTTTGATCAAGGTCAGTGGCATAATCAGAATCACTAAAACCCTCAATACTGAAAACTTTGTGTTTAGTGAAAGTAAGTCTGGTTTTTAATGTACCATTAAGATACCTTAAAACCCACTTAACTATCTCCCAATGTCTTCTTCCTGGAGCTGACATAAACCTACTAATAACTCCAACAGCAAAACCCAAATCTGGCTTTGATCCTATCATGGCATACATTAGACTACCAACTGCACTAGAATAGGGAATATTATCCATATGACCAGCCTCTTCTTCTTTCTCTTCTTCACTTAAACTTTTGGGTTTAAAGTGAGTAGCTATAGGTGTTGTGACAGGTGTGGAATCAATCATTCCAAAAATCTTCAACACTTTCTCAATATAGCTTTCTTGTGACAGAATGAGAATTCCTTTCTCTCTGTCCCTAATAATATCCATTCCTAGGATACGAGAGGCCTTACCTAAATCCTTCATCTCAAATTCCCTATTTAGACTCTCCTTTACTAGCTTTATCTCTGCCTTGCTACCAGATGCAATTAGCATATCATCAACGTATAACAGTAAGTAGATAGCCATAGGAGTATTCAAATTTCTCACATAGACACAAGTATCCTTACTGCATCTAGTAAAGTTCTCCTTTTTCATAAAGCTATCAAATCTCATATTCCATTGCCTAGGAGACTGTTTTAAGCCATAGAGAGATTTCTTCAGTAGACATACCTTGTTTTCATCCCCTTTCTTAATATATCCTTCAGGCTGATCCATTAGAATCCTTTCATCTAGACTTCCATGCAAAAATGCAGTTTTCACATCCATCTGCTCTAGCTCATAATCTAGATTAACCACCACAGATAACATGATTCTAATAGAGACATGTTTAACCACAGGAGAGAATATCTCATTATAGTCAATACCTTCCTTTTGAGAAAAACCCTGAGCAACAAGTCTAGCCTTGTACCTTTGCTCTTCAACTCCTGGAATTCCTGGTTTTAACTTGAATATCCACTTGCATCCAACTGTCTTTTGATTATGTGGCCTTTCAATTAAAATCCAAGTCTGATTCCTTAAGAGAGAATCCATTTCATCATCAGCTGCATTCTTCCATAAATCTCTGTCCTTTCTTCTCATAGCTTCAATAAAAGACTTAGGTTCCATGACTTCTATTTCTTCAGCAACAGCCAAAGCATAAGCAACATAGTCTCCATCTTCATACCTTGAAGGACGCTTAACATCTACCCTTCTGACTCTGTCTCTAGCCAAAATAAAATCACTTAAATCATGTTCTTCACCTTCAACTTCAGATTCTTGAACTGTATATGAACTTAAGCCTCCTGATTCTGAGACTTCTACTTCTATCTCTGAACTTGTAGTTCCTTGTAAACCACTAACAGCCTTTGTACCTTCTGAATTTTCAGTTTCATCAACTACTCCACCTTGACCTGAAGCTTCTCCTGTCTCAGTAGTTGATCTTGTAGGTCCTCTGGTTAACTGACTACTAAAAGATACCTTCTTCTTCTTCTTGTTCAATTCATCTTTTCCAGAGTTTGCAACCTCTGAATTAGACTTCTTAGAACTGCTCAATGTGTGTTTATAGAGCTTCATTTCATTAAACACAACATTTCTGCTAGTAGTACTTATTCCTTCATCAGGTAACCAGACCCTATAGCCTTTAGTACCAAAAGGATAGCCCATGAAAATCCCTTTAACTGCTCTAGGACTTGTCTTGTCCTGAATAGTGTGAACAAACGCTGAACATCCAAACCTTCTTAAATGAGATAGATCAGGCTTAGCTCCTGACCAGACTTCTTCTGGTAGCTTAAATCCAATAGTAGAGTTAGGTGACCTGTTTATTAAGTAGACAGCCGTAGATGTAGCTTCTGCCCAGAATTCTTTTTCCAAACCAGTTTCAGCTAACATACACCTTACCTTATCCATTATTGTTCTATTCATCCTTTCAGCAACTCCATTTTGTTGCGGTGTGTAGGTGCATGTTCTATGTCTTTTTATGCCTGATTCTCTGCATAGCTTGTCAAACTGATTGTTACAGAATTCTAGCCCGTTGTCTGTTCTGAGACATTTAATTCTCTTGCATGTATGCTTCTCAACTGTTGTCTTCCATTCCTTGAACTTATCAAATGCTTCATTTTTTGTTTTCAGGAAATACACCCAGACTTTTTTGGAGAAATCATCTATAAAGCTCACAAAGTACCTGCTGCCTCCTTGACTCTCAGTATTAGCCAGAGATCCCCAAATATCTGAGTGAACATATTCCAAAATTCCCTTAGTCGTGTGCTTAGCAGCTGGAAAAGGCTGCTTATGAGACTTGCCTAGCACACAGTCATCACAGAAGCTAAGTTCCTTAACCTTGATATCTGATATATATCCTTCCTTGCTTAGAATTTCCATATTCTTTGAACTCATGTGTCCCAGTCTAGAGTGCCATATATCAGTCATGTTTGCATTCTCCATTGCTGCATTAGCTTCTGCATTAACCACTGTAGCCTGTAGATAATACAATCCATTGTTCCACTTTCCTGAGAAAACCTTCTTTCCATTCTTGTAGTAATGCTGCATTCCATCACCACCTTCATACTTGCATCCATTCTTGTCAAGCATACCAACTGAAATTAGACTCTTATCAAAATCTGGAATGTATCTTACTTCACTTAAGATCACAACTGTGTTATCTGGATTTATGATTTTGATCTTCCCAATTCCTTTAACTTGACTGACTGTTTTGTTTGCCATTCTGACTTTAGTCCCTTCAAACTCTTCCAGGTCAAAAAGCTGATTCTTGTCTGAAGTCATGTGAAAAGAGCATCCAGAATCAAGAATCCATTCTCCATTTAAAGCATTTGTACAAACAGTCAGGACCATTGGCTGTGGAACTTCCAGAACCACATTTGCAGCATCACCAGGTTTTTTCTGACCCTTCTCTGGACATTCCCTTTTCCAATGTCCTTCTTTTCCACATATGAAACAAGCTCCTTTGTTAGCTGCATCAAATCTTGGTTTAGACTTAGACCTGCCTCTGCTTTTAGATCTTCCTCTGTAGCCATTACCTTTACCGTATCTGTTATTTGATCTTCCTCTAGAACCAACATACAAACTGTCTCCACCTGAATTACCCTTGTGTAGCTTTCCCTTCTGTTTAAGTTCCATTTCCTTATCATAGGCTGCACTTGTAACTTCATTAACAGTGATGGTTTCTTTTCCTGTTCCATATTTCAGTGTGTGCACCAGAGGCTCATACTGTGGAGGAAGACTTGACAGTAGCTGAATGGCTTGATCCTCCTCAGAGATGTCTACCTTAAGACTAGCAAGGTCAGCAACTAACTTTAGGAAATTATCAACATTATCCTCAATGCTCTTATTTTCTTCCATACGAAAACTAGCAAACCTTTGCTTTAAGTAAATCCTGTTAGGTAATGATTTGGTTTGATGATCTCTCTCCAGGGCCTTCCACATTCCAAGAGCAGTGGTCTCCTTCATGACCTTTCTTAGAATGCGATCACTTAAGCAGGTAGCAATCAAGTTTCTTGTTCTGAGATCCTTCTCAGCTTTCTTTGTATCCACATAAGACTCTCTGATTGCTAGCGTAGATTCCCCTTCTTTCATGACTTCTCTAGTAGACATGATAAACCAATCTTCACTAAGAACTTGTATTATACCTTGAATCTCAAGCTGTCCCATTACCTTGAATTTCCAGAGACCAAAATCCCCTGTACCATCAAATTTCTCCATCTCAAATCTCCCTGGAGTTGGATCCATCTTGAATTAACCTTGAATTCCTTCTTGCAGGTAACAACAGCCGAAGTTAAACCTCAAGAAAACCTTCTGAATCTTACAAAGCCTTGAAGAATCAGAAACTGAAGATTATACGCCTATAATCTTTCACACACACCAAGAACACCTCAAGAAGTTTCTCAAGCCCCTGTAACAGATAAGTTTCTTTTACCTTCCTCCTTGATCCGTAGATCTAACACCTCTGCACCCTAAACATGGATGCTCTGATACCACTTGTAGAGAATTGATCCTTAGATTCCAATTCAACTTGAGGTTTAGATCTTTTGGAGACTCAATAGAAAACTATAAAGAACACACACACTCGAGTTCGGGTGCTTAGTTCCGGCACCCTAGGCTCGCCGGTGACAATTATCACCGGAATCCACTATGATCAGAGAATGTTACAATCGAATCCACCTTATAACTTGGTGATTGCTTCTGTTACAGGTTCAATTACACAAAGCAAGAAGAGAATAAAGAGGAAAGGAGAAGGAGATTACACCACTAGGAAGAAACCGAAGATATATGAATTCTGATGACGATTCCGATCAAGCAAACGCCGTAGCTTGTCGTCTTCTCCGATCACAAGTTCTTCTCTCTCTCTAACTTCTCAAAGATTAGCTCTCTTATTCTCTCTCTTGATCTTGCTCTGTTTTTCCTTTCTAATCCCGTGTTCCAAAAACAAACTCTGTAACAAACCTTTTATAAGGAAAGAGATAATCCTATTTGACTAAGGATTTCACCCTTAATGGGCTTCGGCAAAACCAACTTGGCCCAAGTGGTCTTTTAGTGATTGACCCAAACCAACTCACAGCTACGAAGGTATGGTGCAAAGGATTGTGGTTTCAACACCATACTCCAAAATACGCCTTTCATACATGGCTTACATTCCATGATAGATTGTCCACCGGTGATAAAATGCTACATTGGAACATTGGTGTTACGGGTTGTTGCATTCTCTGCCAAAACACCATCGAAACTCGCAATCATCTCTACTTCGAGTGCAGGTTTTCGGAAGACATATGGAGGGTACTAGCTCATAATCTACTTGGGCAGAGATATACAACGAATTGGGACATTTTGGTGGAACTCTTAGTGGATGACACTCTTGACAAAACTACACAATTCCTTCTTCGATACACGTTTCAAGCCACGCTTCATTCGATTTGGAGGGAACGAAATAATAGGCGACATGGGGAAGCCTCGCTTACTACTTCGCAATTAGCCAAATTCATCGACAAACAAGTCCGCAACAAGCTGTCAACGATTCGAGGAACGGGTAATGGTCAATTGGATGGAGGATTAGAAGCATGGTTTGCTTCCCGCTGATTGCTCTTTATTTGTTGTAATAGTAGATTTTAATACAAAACTCGACAAAACGAAGCACTCGTTGTAAAAACGTTTTTTTGGTTTGAATTAATTTGACATTCAATTCAAAAAAAAAAAAAAATGAACTCAATCATGTTCAATGTGTTGCTCTTACACAAGATCTAAACGATTCCCTGCTATGGAATAGAGAAGAGAAACAAAACCTGGAGATGACGTCGCTGAGGAACTTTGGTTTCAACTCTCCTTTTGAAAGATAAATAGGATATGTCTCCCCTGGACTTAAAGAGACGACTCATCTTCATCTTTGAGTACATCAATATTGTATTCCCTCATTTCAAAATGATTTTCCGGATGCAGCGCCTTCACCTAGATTTAGAAGAGATTATCAACATATACTGATTCTTTAGTGGCCTTTTATACATGCAAAGATAAGTTTAGAGGAAGCAAAGGACTAACCTTCCCGCTAACGCATACAAGGTCCCCGGGTCTATGTTTCTCTTGAATTTTATTAAGAAAGGGTTGCCAGGCAGAGCGAGCACCAGGGAAAAAATTCTTTAGATGAAAAAAAAAATCTTTTTCCTACTGTAGCATGATCATTATCATTATCACTAAGATTCTCTGAAGTTGTGTCTCTGCCTGAGCCTTCACAGCTGACAATAACCCCAAGAAATGAAAATGAAGAGCTAGCTCTAATTCCCCTGCACATTCAATTGCACAGAGTTCAAATCTGAATTCTAAACCGTGTGGATGCGGCTTTACACATATATGACCAAAAATACTCACCTGGAAGACACGACTTTCCCAACAAAGATCAAGTACTGTCCATCCTCGATATCGACATGTGTATTCTGCAAATCTACATAGGTTCAAGGAAAATGATGCAATAGTTTCCTAATCTGCATTGAAAGACAGTTTGAAAAATGGGTTTAACTTTAAGCCTATCCACCAAGAAGACGCTTTAGTTTTTCATGTATATAAACACCTACCGTGTGAAAGCCACAATTGTCAAGCTGATTACTCTGCCTCTTACTTAACCCTGGCATAGAATCTATACTACAACTAAGGAAAAACTGGGCGGAAGAATCATCAGATAATGCTTCAACTTCCGATGTTGTAGTCGTAAAAGAAGAACCATCTGAAATTGGAAGAATCAACATTCGGACAGAAGGAAGATAATGTTCCGGAAATATTATCGGGGTCAAGCCATCCTCCATGTAAAGGAGTGGGAAAGAAACTGTTCTCAGTTTGCGGTTTAAGAATGCTCCTTGATTCCTCGGAAGATTTGTACAATTCCACGGGACGAGAATCACCAAGAAGGGAATCTCTTACAGGCTAACACAAGTACTTCCTTAACTTTCTCATCAGATTTCTTATCAAATAAATCACCATACTCCATAAAAGCTGCAACCTGTGTAACAGTGTAAAGGAATCACAACTATAATAATACATTACATAGTTCAAATGCCAAATCTCAAAACTGCATTTACCTTAGTTATCAACTTTGACTGATTTTCGAGCCTAGCAGTCGCGTAATTGTCTACTTGTTCGAGAAGATTGTCCGGAAATTTATGCTTAGGCCGATAAGAAGTGTTCCACACTTTCGATAAGAAGAAATTCTTTTAGTGAAAGGAAGCTAAACCAATACAAACCACTCACTATCTAATAGCTTCGAGATTCTTTTATTTGTCATTCAGTCTTCAATTGATTTACTTAATTAAATGAAATTTGAGTTATGGGAAGATTACGAAATGTATCACTTTTAGAAAATGTCTTATGAAATGTACCACTTTTCAATACATATTCATGGTCTGAACCAAAAATGTAAAAAAATAGAAATAATTGGCTGGATAACAACGGTAGAAGATTTAATTAGGAAAGTGGCAAGTTAATTTCGTTGTTACAGGGGAGAAGATATTTAACCATCAAAAATGCCGATATTAACCCCACGCTCCTTAGTCTCGGTGATTTGGATAATGGGGCCCACGAATTTATGTTGGTGTGCAGGTAAACCGTATCTGGCGTGTGAACGTAGACAAATTTATTACATCACAGAGACTAGGTATTCCCGCCTATTGGAAACCCTAAAGTCGCAGCCCCTGTGTCGCAACTGTTCATTACCCCCTTCGCTTTATTCTCTTTCTTATTTCTCAATACCTTTTGGTTTCTCTGTACAAAGAATTAGGGAAACTCGGTGGTTGGTGAGGGTCTTGGTTTTTTAAGAAGAGAGGGTCGTGTTTCTTCTTATTTTTCTTTGATTTGGAGAGACCTAAGATATCCGTCAACAAAGCAATAGCGATTTGCCCAAGGAATCATGGAGAATTTGCCAAGGCGCGTTTTTGCGGATAAGGAAGAGCCGATTGGTGATAGAGTGAATTCCTATTTCAAGTTGAAGTTTGTGAGGACCATTCTCCAGGTTTTACAGTCGGAGGAGTTGGAGAAGATTAGACCCGCTTTCGGCCGGTTACTGGAGGTGAACGCCAAGCCTACTTTCTCGGGCAAACTTGTTCATTTTTTGCTTACCCGGCAGCTTCAGGTGGCAAGGAACCACGAGATTTGGGTTGTGTTTTGCGGGAATCCCATTAAATTTGGTGTTAGAGAGTATGAAATTGTTACTGGGCTCAATTGCAGGCCACTACCTGTTACTGAGTCTCACAGGTTGACTGCTCCACGGGGAGAGACGCCGTATTGGTTTACCCTGTTTGGCGGAGATGAGAATATCACCGGTGAGAAACTAGAGGGTATGCTTAGAAGGTCTAAGTCGCTGTCGTCCGAGTTGCGCATCAAGTATGCATGCCTATTGTTGGTGGATGGGGTATTGTGCCGAAAGTCTACGCATATGAAGATACCAAAGGAGCATGTGGAGATGATTCGGGATCTTGATTTTTTCCTTCAGTTTCCGTGGGGTCAACAGAGTATCGAAATGACAATTCATAGTATCAAGACGAGGTCAGTAGAACAGCTTTTACAACTCACAGTTGCCGTACAAGGCTTCATTCACGCTTTGCAGTTGGTTGTTCTTCAAGCTGTACCGGCTGCTGCTCTTGCCGTTGGGGATGGCACTGACCCATAGTCTGGTGAAGAAGACAGTCAACGTGTCATAACCTTGAAGCTTGATAAGATATGGGAGCTGGATGGCGATTTACAGGTATAATCATACATAGATTAATGTAGATTTCAGCATCTGGTCGTACTGGGGTATTGTGTTGTACAGAGAGTCATTGTCATATATGGAGGGGTAGTGTTATGGCTGTGATTTGTAATTGGGTGAATTTGGTGGTAAACAAGTTTTCATAACGGTGGAATGTATAGAAATTGATATGTGTAGATAGCATTGTAAGTATTTGACTAACATGGCATATAAGGGACTGAAGCAGTGTGCATTGTTATGTAGCTTTATGGAATGTCTTGGTATAATGGAATAGTTATTGATGTGGTCTTTCTTGTAGATATGCATACATGTAGCGCGTTTGTGTTGGTTTAATGGACTAGCTAATTGATGTGATTCTTATGTACATATTACTACTATTTTTTCAGTAGTCTGTTATTGTTCAAGCTAGCATACTATTCATACATTTGATGTGGTCATTCTTTGTAGATATGCATATATCAATTGAGTAGACTGTTATTTTTTAAGATACCATGTTATCTCGTTGTTAGTTACTATATAACATAGTGGTGTATTTTTTTATGTGTACATGTACATTCCTGGGAGACTTTTATTCGGAACATCTGTGTGATAAGTTTATTTTGGCTCGATGTTGTTAGGTTGATGTGGAACCCATTATTGAAGGCATTCACCCTGAAGATGGTTGTGGCGATTACAGTTGGTCAACGGTTGTAAAGGACCCTTGTGTGGACCACATGGAAGAGCTCATTAGTGATGGCTTTAAATTCACACGGGAGATGTTTCGGGGTGGTCGTAGTGGCAGTGTTGCTACCAGTGGTTCTAAGAAGGATGGGAAGAGGAAAGTTGAGGAGGAAGATGAGCAGAGTACTGAACCGCAAGTGCGGAAGAGAGTTCGTGGTGGTAGACAACGAAAGAGGGTTGCTGGTGTGGCCGATGGTAGGAACAAGTTCTCTCTTGATTCAGACGGGCTTGTCGCATGCAAAAATTTGATTATCAGTTCTGTTAAAGAAGGATGCAAGAATGTTGAGAAGATCATTGAGAAGAAACTTGAGAAGATGGTCCAGGGAGCAGTGGAGGCGTATATGAAAATGAAGGAGGCTGATGGGTTGATTAACCAAGTTGTTAATGAAGTTGGTGCATCTGAGAATAAGGAGGATGATAAGGTTGGGGAGGAATTGGATTCAGAGATGCCACATGGCAACAATGAATCTCCTGAGGTATAATTCCATTTGTCGTTTCAGTGTTAATAAACATGTTGACTATATATATTTTTGAATGGAAGGCGATAATAATTGTTAATGTGTTCCTCCATGTCATAATAGGAGAAGTCTCCTGTGGAGGAAGACATCACTGATCATGCTGAGGATGTAGCTGGAAACAGTGCAGTTAGTTATCTTTCCTACTTTTAATTCACTTATCATAGCTTCATATAATGTTGTTGTATTTTTTGGGAAGGTACCAATTCCATCGGAGGCCGCTTACCTTTCTAACAATCCCAAGTTCAGAATGCTTCAATCCGATGTTGATCTATCTGGGTAAGCAAAGTAGTAATAGGAAGTACCCTGTTTTAAGTTTATGTGACTAGGCAATTTGGAGCGTAACTGTCTATATTTTTCGTATTTGCACATAGAGTGTTATATGGTTATGTGGCTAGTTATATTTGCATGACATCTGATTATTGTAGGTATTGTATTGGTATGTTGGTGACCTTAATTGGTTGGTTAACTGTACAGGGAATTTGAATTTGGTGATGGCCTTAATTTGAAAGGTTGTGATGTTCTTGCCATTGCTGGTTCCATTGATCCTGCTCGTTCTGATGTAAGTCACTTCGCCTCTTAATTTAATTGTTTCTTTATATGCTTATAATGGTGACAGATGGTGGGTTCTTTCTATGCAGGTAATGGATGCGTGTATCTTGGTTATGAGGGAGGTCCTTCTCAATTGTAATCCCCGCGAGGGACCTCCTAGAGCCGAGATTCTTCCATGTTGTTTTGTTGTTTCACTTGCCATGCAGTATGGTAAGTTCAAGAAGGCAACTCGGAAAGACGCTTTTGAATTTGAGCAGGCTATAGTTGGGTATGTACAGAGTCGGATGAAGGAGTGTGGGAAGGAATGGGTGAAGGACATTGACAACATCTACTTTCCGTTTAACATTGATCGCAGCCGGTGGGTTGGGGTTTGTATCGATCTCGGGAACATGTTACTTACTGTTTTTGATCCTTGCATAGCTGAGATGCGGACCTCACGGATTAAGGCAGAGATGGATTTTGTGTGCGAGATGTTCCCTTATGTGGCCAGGAAACTTGCTATTAATGATGGGATGAAAAATTTGCCAAATTCACCGTTGGCATTCAAGAGGAACGCCCTTGTAGCTCAAGCGTCATCTAGGTCGGAGTCAGGGATGTTGGCGCTTATGATGATTGAGGGACATGTTCGTGGATTGGCAGAGACGATGGAGGATGTTGTTAGTAGTAGTAGTGTCCGTGACCGGGCTGAGCAACTCGTGGTTGACATGTACGAGCATTGCTGTGGCGACCTTGAAGTTTGATTTTCCTGTTTAAAATTAGTTGCAGATGTTGTGTTTTAAATCTGAAAATGTTGTCTCTTTTGTGCTTGGCAGACTTTATTTGTGTTGTTATTTCATGGATTTATGTTACTTTTTAACAAAATTCAATCTGGCTGGTTTATGTTAGTTTGGTACTTACGTTTAACTTGTTCATAAATGGTGTTATGTAACATGTCACAGGAGCTAATAACTGTTTAAAAGCTAAGATGAGCCTTTTATACCATTTTATGGAAGTACTTAGGTGGATAAAATAATTTGCAACTTTATATTTTAAGTTGGAAGATAGGAATCTAGTATTGGACTCTGTGGATCGTTATATCATATATTACACTACCATAAGCTTATGTGAATCGTTATATTATATATTAATGGCCTATAAATGACTTGAATTAGACTCAGTGGATCGCTACATTTTAAGTTGGAAGATAGGAATCTAGTATTGGACTCAGTGGATCGTTATATTATATATTACACTACCATCAGCATGTGTGGATCGTTATATTATATATTAAGGGCCTACATAATGACTTGAATTGGTGTCCCCCATTTTAATTTGGGCAACTTATAGGACATGGAGAAGATAATGATATTTTACATTAACCTTGAACTTGCTCTTAGGCATATTACACAGGCCCATTGGCGGTGACCATTGTTTGCCATAACAGAAAACTTAACGGTGGGCATTATCATTTTTTACAAAGTAACATGTGGAAATGGTTAAGAACGCCCCAAAAACTCTCACTTCTTTATCCGAATCCCACTAGTACAGTATTAGAGCCTGGATCCCTTTCTTCCGATGCTATATACATTGAAAAGGTGCGCAGCTAGTATCTGTGGGCAATGGAAATGTACTAGCAATGAGTCTCTGCATGAATATATGATCCGACACATATACTACTAATGGGTTATCGTTGTATATAACGTGTTGTCCATTAATGTGAATAACATGATCAACTTACCTTACATATTTGACATTCTTCTTACTGCAGCGGCATTTTACAGGAGGCCCTGTTATGCCCTGCTCCATGGCAGCGTGAACATTTCCTCTTTGTAATTTTCTGTGGTGACTGTAACATGAGCAGATATGTTAGATTATAGCACAACGCAGAGCAATATAACATGTTAATATTAGCTAAG
Source organism: Draba incana (assembly GCA_963576765.1). Taxonomy (NCBI): domain Eukaryota; kingdom Viridiplantae; phylum Streptophyta; class Magnoliopsida; order Brassicales; family Brassicaceae; genus Draba; species Draba incana. Next base: position 33,652,258 of record OY755216.1, on the reverse strand, counting down.
TGTGTGTTTTCTTTTCTGGTGGCAACCTTGTTATTTTTACTTTCATTAATACCTTAAACTCTCCTGTTGAAAGGTATCTAGTGCGCTTTGGCCTACCTGGTGGCCTCCTTGACATTGGGGGTAACACGATGAGTTGACAAATTGCGGGTGGAACAGCGTATGTTGTGTTGTAGTCTGGAACCGGCATAATTCCTTCGTGGTAGGCCAGCTTCCAGAAGAAAGTTCCATACTCGGCTGCGACTAGCCTTTCCACCTTTATGTCTGCCTTTATGGCAGCACCGACTGCATGTGGGCATGGTATCTTCAGGAGGTTAAACTCCTCACATGTGCATGATTTGTCCTTAAGGTTCACATTGAAAGATTCACCAGCTTGAGTTTTCACTTCGTACTTGTTGATGTCGATCTTGAGGGCAAGGTAACCGCCGGATCGTCGAAAATTGGTTTGTACAACCTCAACAGTCTTTTCCGTCAATGGAGATGTGTGGTTCGCTGCCTTATCACGGCGCTTGGTGAACCATGCCATCAAAGTGCCCCTAATATATTCTAGCATTGACACAATGGGGAGCTCCCTAGCTTCCTTGAGAACAGCATTGAAGGACTCTGCCACATTACTTGTCATCACATTGTAACGTTCTCCATAGAAGTGGGATCTTGTCCAATGGTGGAAACCAATGTCTCGTAGGTATTCAGCACACGGTGGACACAACTTTTCAATTTCGTTGAAGTTCTCTTCAAAGGCGGTCTTGGTGTAAGCCCTTGCTGCCCGTGAGATGAGAGGGGCTAGAAGTTTGATTTTGAACTTGTTGGCAACATTTCTTTGGAGGTGGATGACGCATGCCCCATAGTTGGCCATTGGGTATACCTGTAGGGAAGACTCTGTTAGTGTACAAGCATATATGCTAACCGTTTATCTTAAATTGTAGCGCTTTATGTTACTGTTTAACCCGCTAAACTATATGCTTATTGCTTATCATATCGCTTTACTTTACCGTTTAAACAGATATGCGATATGTTTATTTCCTATTATAGCGCTTTACGTTACGTTTTAATCAGCTAAGCAATATGTCTTACATTCCCGTTTATATCTTATTATACCGATTAACATTCCCCTTTAAGCCTCTATGGGATATGTTAACCAGTAAATTTGAATGTATATATAGGAATAGGCATAATTGTGAACCATCTATTACTTAGTGAATGAGTATGTTATAGGAGTTATAAATGTACCTTCTTAATCCCAGCATAAATGGAGGAGTGCTTGTCGGAAACAAATGTTATACACTCCCCATCCGGTATCACTAGCTTAAGCTTGGTGAAGAACCAAGTCCATGCCTTATCGTTCTCCCCGTCCACTACCGCATATGCAATGGGGTAAATTTGGAAGTTCCCATCTGTAAGCAAGCAGCCGCCATAACGCCCTGTAAGATGTGTCCCATCGATTATTACCACCTTACACATGAATTGGAGTCCTCTAATACATGCACCAAGAGCTACGAAACAGAACTTGAATCTTGTGTTCCCAACTGCATCAAGTTCTGTGTCGAGTGCGGTTATGGTACCCTGGTTGGCCTCCTTCAACATATGCAAATATGTTGGTAACAAACCATATGATCCCGCAGCGGATCCCTTGGCACTGTCCATGGCCAATTCCCGTGCACGCCAAGCTTTCCAGTAGCTTATATTTACACTGTGGTCCGTCAACATTTCATGCATTAACTCCGTCGGACGTGGGCCTATACCACATCCAGCATATCGAGTACACATAATGTCCGAGATCACGGATGTCGTTGCCTGGCGGTGAAATTGGGCTCTCACGTCAACCGAACAATTGTGTATCAGAGTTGCTGTGCGGATTTGGAAATAATCGGACTGCTCCATGCGAGCGACGTATACCCTCCACGGACATGTTGGTGACAGGCATTTAACGATGACATAGTCATTGTTCGACCGCTCTCGTCGGAAACTGAATCGGCGGTTGATGGCGTGCACAGAGATTTTAACCTTGCAGTCTTCCTTATTTTTGAAAACTCTGCCGACGAACAACTCGTCGCCTTCATAGGCAATGTCGAATACCACGTTCATAGTTGCTTGTAGACCTACACGTTTAATTTATATCATAGTCAGTTATGTCACACAATAGCGCATCATTCCTCTAATTGATTACACCGTTATGGTTTTTCATAGCACGATAACTTGACAACGGAAAGTGACTTTTCATATATTATAGTATGACATATTAATATCATGGTATTGAAAATCTTTGAGTGCTATATTTGTAAATAGGCATACTAAGATTATCAATAACGAGTTATCCGATGCGTGATATTTATGTAACGAACTAAGATTATTTATAACGCGTTATCCGATGAGTGATGTTTATATAACGACCTACGATTATTAATAACGCGTTATCCGTAAACATGGTGGTCATATTTTTGAAACTCTGTATCCTGTCTTATATATTGGTCAACGTGTTACCTTCTGTTTCACTATCATCCACCACCGGCGCAGCATCTCTGGCGAAAACAAACACTGGCACTTCCGTTATCGGCAAATCCACCTCTGCTAGGTTGTAACCACCATCGGCTCCCCTTGTTGCGTTTGTAGCTGTGTAAAGTTTAATAAATCAATCTTGGATGTCCACAATAACAAGTACGGTTGGAAAATGGCATGTACCTTCTTGTTCAAAGCTTGTGACGAGGTTCCTAGTCACGTTGTCTTTCACGCCATTCCCGCCCGACCCATCTTCCTCACCAACGAGAATATCCAAAGATTTAGATTCGCTTGAACTTCTAGACGCTGATTTGTAGCGCTTCACGGCTTCAGATACCGCTTCACTTCCACGCCGTGCTGCATCAAGCCAAGTAATGTCCTTTCCTTTGCTACATTCACCCCTTTCTTTAGATGGTTGGGACAGCACCACGTCTGCGGATGAAGACGCTGTACTCTCTCTGCCTCCCCGAGAATCGTTTTTCTCTACCCTCACAACTTCAGCAAAAGCGAAGCCATGGTCCACAGGGATGACGCTGAACCCGTCTATTTCAAGAGTCACATTATGTGGAAGAGGGACAACATATAGCTTCAGTTCGTGCAAGTCCACACGCATCGCTAGGAACATGTCCATGTCCCCGTCGGATCGGATGTGGATCGGGACTGGTTTGACCTTACCATCCGTATCCATCCACTGTGGCATTTCGTACGTTAGTTCGATGTGTTCTTCCGCTGGGTCGATTCTTAGTGCATTTATTACCTTCGACCGGACGGCTTCGACACCTTCCCCTTCACGCAACTTGATGTTGAGACTAAGTCGGTCCTCAAAACGGACAAACTTCCACACTCCATCTGCTCCTTCTATCCACCACCCTTGCTCAGCCCGTACACGATCACTTAGAATTTCACTTAGAGTCACCATGGTTCCTGAATGTTCTGTACAGCCATATAAAGTGGATTAGCAACAAATACATATTTATGAATGGCTACACTAAAAAATGAAGCTCTACTATAAACTCACCAATTACGCCTGTGTTTGTGTGTCTGCTGGGTATTCACGGAGGTAGCTCCGGATCTGCTCTTATATAGAGCTAAATTTGTCACTCGCATTTAGAAAACCTAATTTCTGTTCCTATAGTCAACTACTACTTCAATTAATACTTTCGCCTGCATTCAATTCGTTGTCGGTCCACTTGCGTCCTCATGGTGACGTTTACACTTGTCACAGCCGTCTTTCAATCACTTCTACTTCAGCTATTAAATACAGTTATTAAACAGAGTCAACATATTACCCACGCGCACATGGTCAATCGTTGTATGCGTGGCACGCAGAAATCCAAAATTTTGGTACCCTTATGTCGATTACCACGTGATCACTTTCTCTGTGCTAGTTTCGTAACAATATTATGAAAACTTGCTTATCACCAAATTCACCCAAAAAAATATTGGTGGCAATTCTATTTGATTGGTTAATAACAATCAAATAGATATCAAAGTTTGATATTTTGCGGTTGTGATGTTTGTAGACAATTTTGTGTTGTTAAAATCTCAACACCTTATTATCCCATAAAGTTTGCTTAAACGCAAAGTTGTAAACATGATAAGGCATACAGAGAGGTCATACAGAGAATCAGAAAAGAAAGTGATAGGTCAGAGTTGTGTTTCTTACACTCCCCCACACAAACGTAAAAGAGAAACTTAAACCTTGTGGCAGAATATTTAACATGATCAAACAAGTTCAAGTTTAATTTTCTTTGATCTTGCGTATAATCATGTGATAATAATAAACATAGAAAACAGAAATTGAAGGTAGAAACAAAGTCATCAAATACTCAAACCATGCATAGTCTCAAGTCATGAAATAAAAACACAAGTAGAAACATAAACAACAAGAAACATTTATTCCTGGGTTCAACACACAAAAACCACAAACTATGCCAAAGAAACAAGACCCTTCTCCTCCAGACCTTTGCCATTCTGTTCAAGTTCCAGTTCGTCATCTGCATTTGAAATAATGGATTCCATTAATGTCGTAATATCTACAGTAGAATAATTTGCCAAATAGATTTACCGTCAAATTGTCCAAGTCTAGCTGCTATTCTCTTTTGAAAAGATATGAGCAGTGAAGCTGTTAATCTCTCAACCATTGGCGGCTCAAGACCTGAGTTTATCAAAACATTAAGGATCTCCTCCATTTGAGTCATACCCTGTCACGAAGAAGAAGAATCATGTCACATATCAGAATTGTTTGAGGTCAAACTTATATATACTCAAAAACAACATTGTCACCTTCGCCATCATGTGAGGTGCTAATTTCAGTTGACTTAAGCCGCTTCTAATTACATCCATAGGGGCTTCTTTCTCTCCAGAGGAAGGCTTCTCCTCTCCAGAGGCTTCCTTCACCTTCTCCTTCTCCTCTCCAGAGGCTTCCTTCTCCTTCTCCTCCCTCAGCTTTCTCTCCTTTTTCCTCAACCTCTTCTTCTGATTTTTGTTATCTAATGAGAGAATAAAAGTCACGAATCCATATACCAAAATACATACAGTGAAACCATTAAGCAGCACAAAGGTATTTGGATGCTTACATATTATAACCTGTTCCCCGTCTGCCTTAACGAGATCCATCTGCTTCGCTTTTTCAGGATTCACTAAGAGCAACCCAAAAAGAAGAGAAACAGAGAACAAATTCAGCAACAGATTTGCAAAAGGAAAAGAATAAGAGAGTTTCGAGATCAAGAACTTACTTAGATCGCCGCAAATTGGGATGTTCAATCTAGGGTTGATACGATCAAAGAAAGAGAGGATTCAGGGGTCCTTTTTATAAGGCGACGGCGTTTTCGTAAGGTCTAATAATAATTACTCATAAGTCCCTTTACTTTAAAGTATTCACTCTTTACCCACCCGTACTTTGTAAAAATTGCACACTTTCACAACTCTTATCGTAAACCTGCATCTTTTTTTAATCCTTACTATTTTATCTAACTAAGAGGAAAACTAAAATGAGAACATGATCTATTTTTCTACTATATACATATAAGTTTATGGGCTCATGTATACATTTCCCTATTATCATTCTCATGTATGGTTTATACAATAAAAAGCAATGTTGAATGATGATATTTTCTTTTTTAAAAATATCTACCACCGCTTTGGTTTAGAAATTGGTGGGAAATTGAAGAAATATAACACAATACAAATGTTTAATACTAGTTATAGAAAAATTTAAAACCATAAACCTAGGCATAACACGGGTTCTCACTTGGTGGAACCATCCATCAAACCAGTTATGCTATTGAAAAATGAATAAAGTTTGTGAAGAATTTTACTTGTCTTGATGATCAATTTATTACCCGATTGGATCAAGTCATTATCGAATGATTGACTGACTGATGGTGACACCAAAGAAAAAATAAGATATAGTGTGGTTGAGAAGGGGAACTAGCTACCAAACTTGAAAAAATAAAAATTGCTGCCAAAATGTAGTAAAAAAACATGTCCATGAAGTTGTAGTCCAAGAAGTCCACACCAAAATGAGTCTTAGTTAAGTGATTAGAATTAGATGTAGATATAATCAATTAAGTAATTGATGTTTTAATGAATCAACTAGTATCAAAGATTAGATTAGGTAATTTAACAACTTCTTTCTTAACCTCTTTTATCCTTGACTCTAATGTAATTTTGTCGTTGTTAGTTTCATCAAGCTTACTATTGAACTATGAAGCACAACAGCTTTAGAGGCTTCCCATTCCTCTTGAACTTTTTTTGCACAAATGTGTATGCTTCACTTAACTTTTTGGACATTTTGCATTACTTCAAGAAACAGAGATTTGGTGACTCGTCTTCTTCACAATCACAAAATGGTAGCTCAATTCATTGATTTGAATTTTGAAAATGGAAGCTGAAATTTTGAAATTTCAAACTTGTGATTATGTTTTTGTTTGTTTTGGGTTTTAATGAAGGATCTTCTGCTAGATATTACGTTGGCCATTTGATTTATAAAGGAAGAGTTGCTTTTACAATAGAGCCTAAAGCACTAGAGTTTGTGGCTTTAGAAGTATGTCTCTTTATTTTGAAGCTATATTTAATCCACTTGTATTGATGTTATGACTGAATTGATCTTTATTGTTTATATCCAGTCTAATGCATTCAAACTTACAAAAGAAGGATTTTTGCTGCTTCAGTTTGCTCCTACAGCTGGTGTTTATCAATATGATTGGGTTTGGTTCTTGGTTTGGTGAAAGAAACAACCTTTTTACTTCCCATTGTGATTGTTGTAAGATCATGTTTTGATGTGAAATGATGCAGTTCTGATTTTAGTACTTTGTAGATTCTATTATGATTGTCTTAAGATTATGTTTTGATGTCAAATGATGCATATATGATTTTAGTATTTTATGGATTGTGACTTCGATTATGATATCGACGTTGATTTGGTGAAAGAAACAACATTTTTACTTTCTTCTACTATGATTGTGCTAAGATTATGTTTATAATGTGAAATGATGTGAAATGTGCCGGTTTAGTTAGTATTTGAAGGATTGTGATAAAGATCATGACTTGGTTTGGTGAAAGAAACAATTTTTTTTTACTTTCTAGTATGATTGTGTGCTAAGATCATGTATTGGTGTGAAATGATGCAGGTTTTCTTGTTATCGATAACAAAAATCGGTAATTTAGTTAGCCTTGGACCGAGGGAATCATGTGAGTTCTTTCAAAAAACACGAGAAAAATAAAAAGAAGACGCAAAATGATAAACAATTATGCTACCACTACTTTGACCTTTGCATTAAACTAATGTGAGCCGTTGGTGATATATAGAAGCGTAATAAATCAATCTGAACCATGCATTTAATTGACTAGTCCATCTTGTGTAATCAAATCCGTTAGTTTTGAGGGATTATTAAACATTTACAAATGTTTGAAGGTTTGTTTGTAAATTTTGTTCTTGCATAAGTTGGACGAGAAGAAGGAGAGGAATGTCATAGTATGGGACAAGAAGAAGGCTATTAATCTGTCTAAAAGAGCTTCTTTGGTTTTGAGTAAAGTAATGGAGCTTGGTGGAACCATCCATCAAACCAGTTATGCTATTGAAAAATGAATAAAGTTTGTTAAGAATTTTACTTGTCTTGATGATCAATTTATTACCCGGTTGGATCAAGTTATTATCGAAGGATTGGCTGATGGTGAAACCAAAGAAAAAATAAGATAAAGTGTGGTTGAGAAGGGGAACTAGCTGCCAAACTTGAAAAAAATAAAAATTGATGCTAAAAATGTAGTCGAAGAACCTGTCCATGAAGTTGTAGTCCAAGAAGTCCAAGAAGCAGCAACATGTATTGACTTTAGTATCAAAATAAAAATTACAAATATTACTCCATAGATAACATGTATCTCTGTTTTAAACAAATGTATATCTTTACAACTTTAATCATGACTCCACACCAAAATAAGTCTTAGTTAAGTGATTAGAATTAGTTGTAGATATAATCAATTGAGTAATTGATTTTCTAATGAATCAGCTAAGCTCCTTACTACTTCATTTGCTTATAATTACAATATCAATGGCTTCTCCAAAACCACATTTTTCATCTCTTTCACATCCTCTAGTTTTAATTCTTTGTTTCACTTAACTTTGAAAGTACTTGATTAGGTAGCTTATTTACAGTTGACATAACCTTTGAAAACGATGATATTCACTTTCATGTACATACTCACTAGAGTCGTAACCGTAAACACATCGACGAAAAACCTAGTCTTTAAAACATGGGCGTGGAGAGCTCAACCTTGGACAACGTCTCCGAGCTTCGCGCATGAGTTGAGAAGAGACGGAAATGTGAACTTGTCCGGTGAGTAAGCTCTCAAACCCAAAACCCCACCGGTAATCACTTAAAATATGAACCATAAACATGCGCAACATGAGTGAAGAAGTGTTTAGGTCAAATGGGATGTGTTGTTGTGTCCGAAAAGACTCATATTATGTGTTAGACAATTGTATTGATACCGTTGGAATTTTGGTAATACAAATGAACTTGCTCTTATTCCTCTTGTCTTGATTTACAAATTATATTTTGATTACAAAATGGTCTTGACAAAAACTCTTCACTACACATTAATAATTCATTGTAAGAAAAGCATATAGGTCATTTTGGGGAGAATAAACATGATGTCGATTCAGAGGTCGTAAACCAGGTGAAATAGCAAATTTGGGATTGCATTCATATGCCAACTGAGAGAAAGAGATCATCGTGCGGATTATCTCATTTAGACATTAAACTGAGTGTAATACCCTGCACAATGAGCTGTTCCTCTCATTTGGGGTAGGTTCTTAAGTGTCTTCCACACTACGAATGCAATCCCGAATTTGTCGTTTCACCTGGTTTACGGGCTCCGAATCAAGAGCATGCCAATACTCCCCAAAGAAAGCCATGTCTTTGCTCGCACACTAAAAACGTTTTGCGTATACTTAACCAGATAAACTAACACCTGGGAGTTTTACAAGTAGCTTCTCATCTATTACACGCCTAATACTTTCCACGTCTTGCCATCTTTCTATTGCAGCATATATGCTAGACAAGATCACAAACGGAGCTGGATTCTCTGGCTCTAACTCTGCAAGCTTCATTGCCACTTCCTCTCCGAGCACTGGATCCGGGTGTTGCCTACATGCACCGAGCAAAGAAGAGTAAACCGAAGATGATGGTTCCGACATTTCATCTATTACCTCCTTAGCTTCTCTTAATCTTCCAAACCGACCCAAAAGATCAACCATACAACCAATGTGCTCCGAACTAGGGTTTAATCGATATTCTTCCTGCATTAACTTGAAAACTTGAAACCCTTTTTCGACATTGCCACAGTGACTACACGCAGATAGAACAACAGCAAAGGTTGCTACACTCGGTTCTACGTTCTCCTTTCGTAGTAGGTCAAAGATTTCAATTGCAGATTCACATTCTCCATGTTTACCATAGCCAGATATCATTACGTTCCAGAACACGGGATCCTTGGGTTTCGGTTCAAAGCCATCAAAGATTCGACGTGCCCACAACGAAAGCCCACATTTCATGTACATGTCGATGAGAGACGTCGAAACAAATACATCTCTTTCAGCTGCAGCTTTAATGACATGCCCATGAATCTCTTTACCGTTCTTTAAAACCCAAATTTCTGAACAAGCCGATAAAAGGCTAGTAATACATTTCAAACTCGGAACCATAACCACTAACAGCATTCTCTCAAAGAACTTGAAAGCATCGATTACTTTCCCTAATTGTGAAAACCCACTAATCAGTGAATTCCATGTCGCTGAATCGGGCTTAAGCCCCTCGGAATCCATCTGTTCAAACAGCTCAACTGCAATCTCATGTTGTCCATTAATCATCATCCCAGAGATAATCGAGTTCCAAGATATTAAGTTCCTAGTATCTTTCAGCTCGGTGAAAACGGTGTACGCTGATTTCCAACATCGACATTTCGAATACATATCAATGAGAGCAGTACCAACCATTGTATCAAACCGAAACTCTTTTTTCATCACAAGACCATGAATTTGCCTACCATACTGAAGATTCAAAAGACTAGCGCAAGCAGATATCGCATTAATGAAAGTAACAGCGTTTGGTTCTTCACTCGAAAACTTCCTCATGAGATTGAAGACACTAGGAACCAAATGCACAACTCCATTCTCCATCAATCCAGAAATAAAAGCATTGTAAGTCACAACACTCTTATACGGCACCTTTTCGAACATCTTTGCAGCTAAAATCCACTCTCCGCATCTCGAATACATCGAAACAAGAGAAGTTCCAACGTAAACTTCCATTTCAAACCCTGATTTCATCGCCAAACAGTGCATTTGCATACCTCCTTCAATATCCTCACATCCACCCAAAACACTAGCCACAGTAACCGAATTCAACCCAGACCCAGAAACCCTACATTCCCCAAACATCCTAAACGCATCTCTACAAAACCCATTCTCCAAAAGCCCAGAAATCCCTGCGTTAACACTCGCGATACCTCTCTCAGGCATTTCGTCGAGCACCTTGAGTGCATCCGTCACTTGCTTCACTTTCATGTACATACTCACAAGACCCGTAACCGTAAACACATCGACGAAAAACCCAGTCTTTATAACATGGGCGTGCAGAGCTCGACCTTGGACAACGTCTCCAAGCTTCGCGCATGATTTTAATAAAGGCGGGAATGTAAACTTATTCGGAGAGTAAGCTCGCGAACCCAAAACCCCACCGGTCACGAGATTCGAGACTCGGTGTTTCGTGAGGTTTATCATCGAGCACGAAGAAGAAGAAGACACATCAAAACCCTCCTCCTCTCCATTGTCGTCTTCTTCAAAGAGAAGAAAAAGAAACGATTTTTAATCCCTTTTGAAAACCGGTTATTAAGACCGGTTTAATTCCGGTTTAGTACCTCTCTCGCATCGCCTCTGAGCAAATATCTGGACTCTCTGTACACAGATATGTTATAAAAATCGAAGCTTCTAGAAGATCACACCAATTCGTGCGTTATACCAAGTTCCACATCATTTCTCGGTGAATTCGAGGATCGGAGACACCTTTTTCTCTCATCTTCTTCGTTTGATTTTCCACCGGAAGTGGAAAGATGCTTGCTTGACGACGATCTCCACCGTTCTCGTCTCGATCTTTGCCTTTTTTTTCATTCAAAGGTATGATTTTTCTTCGTAATCTGATCTGTTTCGTTGCTAGATCCGTGGATTTTCTTATGTGCGTATCAAATTTTGGTGAATTGATCCGGTTTTAAGCTTAGGTTATAGAGAACTGTGTTGGTTTTGTAAAAGTAATTGCTTTTTCTGATTTAGAATTTGATTTAGTTTGTTGTTGAAGCTAATTGCAATTAGAACACATTTTGAATTCTGTAATTGGATACACTCAGAGATAATCTTGTGCTGCTTAATGGGTTTTTGATAGAGTAATAAGAGAAAAGATGTCAACACCAGCGAGGAAGAGATTGATGAGGGATTTCAAGAGGTTGCAACAAGACCCACCTGCAGGAATCAGTGGTGCTCCACAAGACAACAACATTATGTTGTGGAACGCCGTTATATTCGGGTAACGAAAACGAGTGAAAAAAATCGATACTTGGATTGGTTATCAGAAACTTTTCTATGTATTAAGCTTTCTTTTTTTGTGGATTTTGCAGGCCTGATGATACTCCTTGGGATGGAGGTACTCATAAAATCACTTATCTTTAGATGTTTTGGCGATTTTTCGTATATGTTCTTATATTTCTCTTGTATGATCTTGTTTAGGTACTTTCAAACTCTCACTGCAGTTTTCAGAAGATTATCCGAATAAGCCACCGACAGTCCGGTTTGTTTCGCGGATGTTCCATCCAAATAGTAAGTTAAGAGATTGCAGCTTTAGCTTATTCTTATATAGAGAATGCATGCGGTTTACGAAACTTGGTCATTGTTGTGTAGTTTATGCTGATGGGAGTATATGTTTGGACATTCTCCAAAACCAGTGGAGTCCAATATACGATGTCGCTGCTATACTTACCTCTATTCAGGTAAACACATAGAAATGTCATATAGTAATCCGAAGTTTAAAGTATTGTTCTTGACCTGATCACATTTTCTTCTTTTTATCACAGTCATTGCTCTGTGATCCTAATCCGAATTCTCCTGCAAATTCGGAAGCTGCAAGAATGTTCAGCGAAAGCAAACGCGAGTACAACAGAAGAGTCCGCGAGGTTGTTGAACAAAGCTGGACTGCAGACTAATAGTAATAATATTAGTTGTTAGCATTTGTCTCCAAAAACCATCAAACCTCTCCTCTCTTGTGTTTTGATTTTCACCAAACTCTTTGTATGTTTTTCAAACTCTGTGATTTGTTGCTTTTTAAGTATTTCCATGTATGATCTTAACCATATTCATCTTCATAATTATCATATATCATGAATTTGGTCATTACAAAGATTATACATCACTGTTATTCATATATTGCCTTCATGGATGCTTCATGATTCCCACTGTTTGTTCTCCATCCTAGTTGCACTTGAATTGTATACTGCAGATTCCAGACAACATCTCCTATCGACGGTCGCTTGCTCTGATCTTCACAATGACAGTTGATAGCACACTCCACTGTCGTCCTCAGCGACTCGTAAGCATATGATCCTTTCACAGATGGATCAGCCAAGCTACTCAAAACTGATGGTTCATCTCTCAAACCATTCTCCAGCTGTAATAAGAGATAATGATTCAATACTCGTGAGCTATGTCGGATTAACAAAGATAATTGTAAGAGAACAGACCTGAAGCTTTAAACTTCCCATCTCGGAGGATCGTGGAGCTACTACTTTCCCTGTAATGATCTGAAGTAGTATCACTCCAAACTGGTACACATCTTCTTTCTCTCCTTCCTCATTACTGTAATCAAAATTCACTAACAAGTTTCAGAATTTGACAAAGGAGAACACATTTGATCATATATTAAAGAGATAACCTCCGGGGAGTTTTTGCTTGAAGGCTTTCTGCTCCAACCTTGGATGGTAAAGGAATAGTATATCCACTGATTTTTACAGTGAGTGTTTCATCAAGTAGTATATTCTCAATCTTCAAATTATTCCCAAAGATTCCAGGTGCTACTCCCATATGCAAAAACTGTATCCCTCGAGCGACGCCTATAGCTATCGCCATTCTCTGAGGCCATTTCAGTACCTCTTTCTTCTTGCAGTCTGTGAGGAAGTCCTTCAACGACCCGTTTGAAATGTATTCTTGGACAATGAAGATGGTGTTTCCAGTGTGTTGATTATGGTCTTGGTTATTAGCAATGCAATGTCCAAGAACACTAACCAAATGCATATGCCTTAGCTTTGATAAAACTTCCATTTGTTGAGCTAAGCTCTGTGGTAAACTCTTTTGCTTCAGCTTTATACATCTTACTGTCACTGCTATGCCTTCTCTAAGAGAACCTCTATACAACTGTTCCAATACCAAAAATCAATCAGGCTCCTCAAGGAGAGACTCAAATTCATGTTTTGGTCATACCTGTTCGCTGAGAAGACTCGCTGCATCAAAGTCGTTAGTCGCTTCTTCAAGATCCTCCAAGGAGAAAACTCGGTAAGGTGGTAAACCGATAACTGCGGATCTCATTGTCTGTGGTACGCGTCCTACACTCAAAAAGATTATGTCAATAGAGAAAAACTCAATATCAAGATTTCAATGTAATGATAATGAGAATAGTCTTTGTTTACTTGAATCTGGTAATGACTTAGTGCTTGTGGTTGTGGTACTACAAACTGAGACTTTGTCAGAAGCATGTCTCTCATTGTTGTTGTTTACTTCAAAAGTATCTTCTTCTTCTGATTTTGAGCTTCTTCTACTTTTCAGGACAATCAATACCAAGACAACCAAAATCGCTACAACGATAACCACACCGGCGATGATCAAAATCACTAAACCAAGTTTGATTCTTGCCGATTCTTTCTCTTCAAGCTTATGGACAGGTTCCACAGCTATTGCTTTACTTGCTTGGTTTTGACAAAAAGAAAGCGGACGCTGATACTTTGCGTTCGGTGTACCAATCAAAGACAAGCAGTTGAATGAGAAGAGCACTGTCTGGTTCTTGAAGCAAGAAGGAAGCTTTCCGGTTAAAAGATTGTGAGAAACATCTAAAGTCTTAACCTTTGAGGTGCAAGAAGCATTTGGAAGTGACCCACTAAACAGATTCTGAGCCAAATTGAGATTTTGAAGAGAAAACAGAAACTCCGGAATCGATCCGGTGAATTCGTTGGAAGAAAGATCTAAACTTTGAAGCTTGTTTAACTTCTTGATCTGTTCTGGAATCTTGGACCTAAAGGAATTGTTCTTCAATGAAACAGTAATGAGTTTACTTGGGAGTGAAGGTACTTCAGGACCAAGATCATTACCTCCCAAATCAAGCTCTTGAAGATTTAACAATCCTCTGAGATTTAAAACAGAGCCAGTGAAGTGATTGTTTGATAAAACAAGGGTTTTGAGATTCTTTAAAGATGATAACTTTGTGATGGTATCAGGAGAGAGAGGACCAGAGATTCCTAGTGAGGTTAGAGATAAAGTGTTTAAGCTTGTGAGTTTTGTGATAAGAGTGAAGAGTTTTTCTGATTTTCCGGTGAGTTTACTGGTTCTGTTTCCGGTGACGGTTAATTCTGTTATGTGATTGTTGAAACAGAGGATTTTGAAGGAAGGAGATGGAGGAATGTTACAGAAATTTGTTGTGTTGGTCCATGATTGAAGAATCTTTGGATATTGTAGTTGTTTTTGGATTTCAATGAGAGTGATTGATTCATTTGAAGTTAACTGAGAGTTGGAGAGTAATGGAAGGAGGAGGAGAAGGAAAGTGAAAGAAAATACATGGGTTTGGAGAGAAATCTGCATTTTCTCGGGAAAATTTACAGTGTTTTTGGATTAGAGAAGTTAGATCTATTGAGAAGATCAAGAACAAGGAAAAACAAAAATTATAAATTTTCTGAGTTAAAATATTAACTTTTTCTTGAGACTTTCGTGGGGAAAAAAATTAAAGGTGGAAGGCAAATAATAAATGAGATCTTTCGTTTCTTATAAATTTTGAACTTTTTTGTTTGTTTGTTTGTTCATTAATGCACATTGCACAACCTCAGCTTGACAGACTGTGTTTTAATGCATCGAAGAACATGGATTTGTTTATTTTAATTATTAGTATAACAATAATTAGGAACTTCTAGTAATTCACATGATATATATGGAATCTTTGTATTTTGTAAACAATGTTAGTTTAATTTAGCTCAACTTGTTAGTTGCTAATTTTGTTGACCGGATTATATAACTACGAAGTCAGAAGACTTAGCAAAACGTCAAATATAATTGATAAAATGTTTCATGTTATTGATTTGCTTAGTATAATAGATTAATAGTAGTGTCTTACGGTTTGTCTTTTGTCTTGCCTAACTACTCAATGGAGTATGTAAAAAAATAGTAATACAAAAATGTGATTATCATAGTTTTTTTTTTTTTTTATCATTGTTATTAACAGTACTATATTCATTTCTACCATTTTAAATGCATCAATCAAACTCATATATTTACATCATGTCATAAGACATTGGACTCTAACTAGTTTTTTTTTTATAATCAAAATGTAAATTATGATCCAATAATGAATATTTTACGATGAATATAATCGTCTAATAGTTCATTTGTCGAGTTATCAAAAATGTTATTATGATACTATTTTGCATACCATAATCGTAAACTAATTTAACATATGTTTTTGTTTTTCTCATGCAACATGTGCTTTTGTTAATGATAACCTCTATAATTTCTAGAGTTATAGATTGTCAACAATACGAGTTGTGGGTGACAAGCGGTACGAAGGTGCAATGGAAGCATGATTTGCTTTAAGATGATGGTTTTAATTTTGTGAAACTAGTTTCATTAAACATTTCAACACAATGATGCATTTGATGTAAAAATGTTTTTTTGTTTGAATAAATTTGACATTCAATTCAAAAAAAAAAAATTTCTAGAGTTATTGAAACCTCTGCATAATTTGATCGGATTAGAGATGTTTCTTTTCTTGTCGGTGAGAAATGTATGTCGTTTTTTTCCTCGAGAAAGCGAAGCCATTACGTTTGTGTCTTTTCTTTAAAAGTGTTGAGATGAGATTCTAACAACAAATGCCCAGCTGTTTCTTTTGTTCTGTTCATTTATTTATCTTTTTCTATTTGTTTTCTTACAATTTCTACTTTTATTAATGATAGTGTTAAGATATTTCGGTATTTAGATGATGAAGCACATGCAACGGCCTTGGAATAATCGTCACTGCGAAAGTCATTTAATTTTTTCCCCAACAAGCATTTATATTATATGTTTTCTTTTCTTATCTAAAACATCCAAAGTCTAAACTATTTTTACAACAAAAAAACTCCATTGACCTTAAAACATTTTATGTGAACAAAATCACTATATAAGGGATATAATCCAACACCAAATTGCTTATATAAAAGATTTTTGTTTCTTAAAAAAAAAAAAGGAAATTGCTTGTATCAAAATAAAGGGTATGACTGGTAAGTATGAGAAGAATTGAGATGAATTGAGATGAATGGAATTGAGAAGAAAAGAAAAGTAATAGTTAGAAGAATTGAGAAGAATAAGAAATTGAAAAAATAAATTAACTTGAATGGATGTGATGAAGTATTTGAGAGTAAATGGGAGTAATTGTGGAAAATGTCTTATTATAGTTATAGTATATTATAGTCTTGATCAGTGTGCTAAATGAGATAAAAAATTTTTTACTTGCTTTAAGTAGTGGGAAGTTTTCTACCGAAAACAAGTACTATATTTTTTTCTTCTCATTTATTTTCTTTTCTTCTTGACTGGTTAAAATTAAGAAGAATAAGGAAGAATTTGTTTTCTTTTTTCTTTTCCTCTACCACATACATACACAGGCTGCAAATGGAAGCAAACAAAATGAATAAGTTGAATGAGAGAAATAATGATAAGTGGAATAAAAACGAGTGGAATATTATTATTGAGTTGAATAGATGAATAAACCGCAGAGGAATAGATGAATAAACTGTAGAGAAATAAATAATTAATAAATGATAATGATTTTGGGGAACAAAGATGAATATATAAATTTAATATTTAATATATTTAGTTATCTATATAATTTAACACTAAAGTTAATAATTAAGAAAAATTTTAAATTAAATTAAATAATTAAATGAAAATACAAACCAGAGTTCATATATATCCCTTTCAATATTGGAGTACATTTTTTCAAATAAACATAAAAAAAATTGAGAGCACACGCATATAATTGAAAAGTGATTTGTTTGTGCAAAACGAATAAACAAAACAACTTTGAATGGCTCAAACATTTAAAAAAGAAAACAGTAGTCGAAGAAGTCAAGAACTACAAAGAAACTAGTACCTTTCATTCATGGTCGAAATTTGTTTTTTTTTTTCCTGCATGTTTAATTCATAAGTTTTGTTATGTGATACAATAGTAGTATTTAAAGAAAATGGAGTAGCCATCGGTTGTTTATTGTGGGGGTCGAAACCAACACAATTAGAATTTGTAAGAGTTCGTGAGGGAATTCAGAGATTTCTATGGTAAGCTAGGGTTGCAAAGGATTTGAGAAAGAGATGTTGTTTATTGCCTTGAAAAGTTGAGTACAAGTTTTTTGTGTAAAAGAATTCGGATCCCCTTTAGGGTTGTACAAGAGAGATATATATAGCTATTTCTAAGGCGGCTGCATCTTCCCATCTTCTGCGGAGTCGGTCACATTGTCATGGGCTTCGCGTCCGGACCGGGCTATCGTCACGTTACTGGGCTTGAAGGCTTTTGGACAGACACTGCAATTGAGAAGTGGAGTGAGCGATCGGCCTAGGGCGAGCCGACAGTCGGGTCGCGACCGAGCGCTCGGTCGGCCTCGAGTGCCCGGTCGGTTCCGAGTGCTCGGTCGGTCCTGAGTGCTCGGTCGGTCCCGAGTGCTCGGTCGGCCTCGCCTAGACCCGGTCCTTCCCTGCTTCGCTTAAGTTCCATTTCCACATGCTCCGCTCCGCAGGAAGATTTGGGTTCCGCTAGGCCTCCTTTGCTCAGGGTCTGGAGGGCCATCTCTTTGATTGATTTGACTTTAGACGTTAATGCTGAGGGGGTGAAAACCGACCCCAACAGTTAGCCCCCCAGCTCGGTAGCGTTAGAGTTAACAATGCCGAGTTTGAAGATGTGTTAGATATTAGCATTACCGTCTGAAGTCAAGGTATCTGCCTATCTTGTTTGTAGTACGCTTAAGTACTCATCTTGTTCAATACTCCCCCTCAAGTTCATACAACAAAGTGGAGCATGAACTTGGAAGACACTAGATGGTGGCCTCGTTAAAACCTTAGTAGGGAAAACCCTTTGGGACAAAACCTCTATTTAAGGGAAAAGAGTGCCACGCATAGTGATGAGGGGATTTGAACAAGGAACCTGGTTCATTGTGGATCCCTTGCCATTGATTGGCCTTGGCGGATCCAATGAGGGTTAGATCCCCAGCCCGGTAGTGTTAGAGCTAATAATGGTGCCGTGTTAAAAGATGTGTCGAATATCAGCGTTAACGTTTGAAGTCAAAGCACTTGTCTATCTACAGTAGTAGAGAGTAACTTTTTCGCAAGAGGTTTTAGGACTCTGTAAACGTTATGAAGATTTTAAGACTTCGTGCTTCCTCTGCTGCGTTTTCTGCAGAAAAGATTTTTTGATTCCTATGGAGATTTTAAGACTCCGTGTTCCTTATGGAGGTTTTAAGACTCCGTGATACGATTGCTAACGTCAATGACGTTTCTGGGTAATAGCCATGTGATGAGAATCTCCTTTGAAGCTTGTTTTAGGAATGAAGCTTGTTCTTGATGGAAAAGTACCAAAAGTTACTTTTGATCTTTGTTTTGAGCTAATGTAGATTTTCAACCGTTATGGATAGGACAAAACTCGGTTCGGTTGATTACGGTGAACCGGAGGAGGCGTCACGTCGAACCGAGGAAGTAGCTAAACACGCGGTCGGCCCGAGTTCGATTGAACATGCGATCGGCGACCGCTCGGTCGCGACCTCGAGCGAAGGTGCGGTCGGGCCGAGCTTGACCGAGCATGCGACCGGCGACCGCTCGGTCGCGACCTCGAGTGAAGACGCGATCTGGCCGAGCTTGAGTGAACACGGGATTGGCGATCGCTCGGTTGCGACCTCGAACGAAGGTGCGGTCGGGCCGAGCTCGACCGAGCACGCGATCGGCGACTGCTCGATCACGGCTCCGTGCGACCACGCGGCCGCAACTCCGAGCATGAGCGATCACGTGACCGTGGCTCCAATTACGGGTGATCGCGGGACCGTGTATTCGAGCCATTCTAACCCCGTCGTCGCGTGTCATGAGAATGTGAACAGTGGGATTCGACTTCGCAGTAAGTTATCTGTTTCACGACATCATCTCGACGAGAGCAATGATGGTGTTGATAACTTAGTGGATGTTGAGGATGCGAGGAGATCCAGTGGTGACGAGGATTTGATGTTGATGTCACTCCTGATGAGATTGCTAGGCGGCGTGAGCAACAGCGGAAGAGGGCCCTTAGATGGGAGGGTAAGGCGGGAGGCAATCCAGATGGAGCACCTCCGAAGCGACAGAAGGTGGGCTCCTCTTCGGCGTTCGTTAGCGACCCGACCAGTGATGGTGCTGCAGCAGCACGCTCTTTGACTCCTGGTTCTGGTGAGAGGGCTCTCGAGCTGGCAAGAGCCACAGTGGCTGAGGTTTGCTCTTTCTATCTTCCTCTCTTTGTCCTTGTTATTGTCACTCGACTTTGTTTTTAGCATTCTTTTTACTTTCTTTTTTGCATGCAGCTGTCCACTCAGTTAGATGGCATGGCTTTCTGCTTTGAGGAGGACTCTCGCTCTCGCGACCGTGAGCTTAGCGAGACCAGGAGGACCAACGCTGAGCTCGTTGATAAGGTCCAGGCCCTTGAGGATGATGTTACTTCTGCGAAGAAGAGGTCGGATGAGTTGAGCGGGAAGCTGTCAAAGGCGTTTTCGAGGTATGCGAAGAGCAAGGAAGAAATCACTTTGCTTAGGAGCAAGTTGCTGGAGACCGAGAGTCTCAGGGACGCCCAGATCGAGGAGGCCGTTTCTAGAGCCAAGGATGAGGCGGCTCGTAGCTTTGCTAGCCGGACCCGACAGGTTGCCAGGTCGCTTACTAAGCTTGAGGGGACAACGAAGGACAACATGTTGGACCTTGCTGAGATTGATGCGAGTCTGGAGCTCATTGAGCGTCTCCGTGGGTCTGATGGAGCGACTTTGGATGCTGCTAAGGAGCTTTTGGTTGAGAGGAAGATTTCGATTTACTATGCTCGTGATGTGTTTGATGAGCTTGTCTCTAGCGTGAGGCAAGCCTTAGAGATCTCTGCGGACGACAGTGTAGCTGATGAAGATGAGGAGGCCGATGAGTGACCACTCCTTTCTTGCTTATGACTTAGTTTATTTGACTTTTATGACTTTCGTTTCTGAAAACCTTTGTCGGATTTGATGACTTTCGGTTGTAGCATTGGATGGTTTGTATCCTTGCTAGTATTTTGGACCCTTGCGATGTGGCGAGTGCGGGGTGACTCTATAGCTTTTGTATCGTATGACGAACCTTGCTGGTTTTTGGAGTTATGTACTCGCTTTTGATGTCGTTGATGTTGTTCCTATACTTAGGAATTCTTTGAGCTATTTATGCATTGTTTGTCATGCGTTTGCCAACGTTGGTGTTGGGCTTTGTGACCTGAAGGCCATAAGACCTTGTGTTTGATCGAAGGTTTGAAGACTTCTCATTGTGCTTATTGAAGCCGTTTGCGTTGCTGCAGTATAGTGGAGATCATTTGCTCATGGATGAGGCTCGTTCTTGGTCAATTGCTCATGAGTGAGGCTTTGTTTGCTCATGGATGAGGCTCTGCTTGCTCATGGATGAGGCTTTTGTTGAGACTGTGAAGACGCGAATGCGCTCACGCTCTTTATCTGCCAACGTTGCTGTTGGGCTTTGCTAAATGGTGCTGCTCTTCTAGACACGTCTGTCCGAGAGCAAGTTCACCTTGACCAGCGCTTGTCCTGGGTTTCAGAGTGACACGTTCAAGTATAATCTGAACGGAGGTCACTTGACATGTTCAAGTATAATCTGAAGGGATGTCATTGACTTAGACCAGCGCTTGTCCTGGGTTTCGGAGTGACACGTTCAAGTATAATCTGAACGGAGGTCACTTGACACGTTCAAGTATAATCTGAACGGAGGTCATTTGAATTTATATAGCGCGCTGTATCCGTTGTGGATGTCATAGTGTTCGTATCTCTGCACTGTTGATGTGGCCAGCAACAACAGATACAGAACGACTCTACTCGAATAAAGCTGTGATCGGTCCAAAAAGGACAAGTTTCCTCAAAAGGAACTAGCTGTTCTCATGATGAGTGCTGTAGCGAGTGTTAGCGATTGACGATAGAGTAGTCAATAATTTTGTTAAGGAGTGGCATACGGGTACCCCACTCCCCCCCTTTTTAGACGAAAGAGGGTAACTGAAGTCGTCTAGAGACTGTGAAAACACTCACTCCCCCCCGAAGGCGGAGGAGATCAAGTGAGCTCGTACGGAACGAGGCTGAAGGAAAACATTCACTCCCCCCCAAAGGTGTAGGAGATCATGTGGAGCTCATCCGGAGATGAGGCGTCGAAAAAGGTGGTGGTGTCGCAGTCTGGGTGGGTGTTTCGTTTGCTTTGAGTCTTTGTCGTGCTGGTGCCGTAGTCGCTGCAGATACGTTTTGCATCCATGAGGTGAGATAGGCATATCGATGAGTCTGCATGGTGGACTTGAGTGTTGATGAGCCCACGAGGTGAAGAAGTGGAGATGGTTGTGCTTTGGCACCAGCTCAGTATTGAAATTGACGCCGAGATCCAGTCAAGTAGCGACAAGCTCGCAAGGTGAATTCGGTTAGCCCGCAGGTTTGATTTGTTGTGGTGGTGAGAGTAAGGTGAATCCGAGCGGAGCGAGGTGATTGGAGTTCGAGTGGTACAAGATAGAGCTCGATTTTGAGGTTGGTGAATCCCTTCTTTAATGAAGGTCAATCTTGTGCTTAAGAGAGCTCGCAAGGTGAACTTGTGGAGAGGCTTGAGCTCGCGTACATGATTTGATTCGGAGATCAGATTACAAGGTGGTTGCTCTCAGCTGGCGTAGTGGGCGAGTTGACTCGGTGTGAGGCTCCGCGAGTTGACTCGGCGCAGTGAGGTTGCGAGCTCAATCGTGAGGTGCGAGCTCACGGTGTAAGTTGAAGACGAGCGCGAGTTCGAGGTGGAAGATGAAGACGAGCACGAACTCGAGGTGACTTGTCTTGTCCAGTTGCGAGCTTGGAGACGTAGACACGGTGGCAAGGTCGATTTCATAGTAAACAAGCTCGATGAGGTTGACTTTAGAGAAGAAGAGCTTGAGCACTTTAGACGAGCTTGCACCATTGATTTTTCTTAAAGAGGAGCCTGCGAAGTCGGCGAAGTTGAACGGTGTCGCAGCGAAGCAAACGGGTGCTGCGAACCTGCGTTGGTGGACTGGGCTCGCAGACTTGGGATTCAATGAAGGAGGCTGACTAGGAGAGGACGAGCTCGCAGATTTTTAGAGACGTCGAACTCGCAAAGGTTGTTGGTCGGTGAGCTCGCGTGCTGAACTTAGAGAAGTAATGTCAAAGTGATTGCGAGGTGGAAATCGGTGGTAAGGTCTCAAATAATTTTTAAATTTGAAAACACAATCTTTAGATATCAAAGATTGAACTGATTTTTTAGTTAGTTTATATTTTATTTTATTAAAAACTGTAAAATATTGACCAATTCCACTATTTTTTAATTAAAACATAAATAAATTAAATTTTCAATAAAAAAATCCATTTTTCCGTGATTCTCCTCCTCAAAACAAGAGGAACAATTTTTAGAGGAAAACAACATTTTTCCACTAATTATGTGGGCCCTATAAAATTTAGAGGAATGTTTATTTTTCATAAATTGGTAAAAATTTGGGGGAATAAAAAAGAATCTCCGTTTTCACTCTTTTTTTTCCCTCTAAAGTGTCTTCCATTTGCAGCCACAGTCACAGTTAAAAATGTTTGTGTTTCTTTCATGAGACAATCTCCATAAACATTATTACAGCGGGGTAATTAACTACTAAATCCAAATAACGTGATTTTGGGCTTGTACACTTTTCAAACTTGTGATTTTATGCCCGTCTATTTGTAACACGTCTAGGTCCAAAATATTCAATCTTCCTAACTTTTATTTTGCGTTATAGTACATAGTGTTAAGTGTTAACTACGAAAATGAAATGACTTTTTAGTTTGTCAACGAAAAAAAAATACTTTTAACATACTATCTAATAAAGAGACACGTAATTAAGAAACATTTAATTACTTTTAAAGACATGAATTAACTGACTAGCTACTTCGATAATGACAGCCATAATTCTCATTTTTTGTATTACAATTCCAATACCTCAATTTGGGCTAATACCAGTTATATAGACCACTAACAAAGCCCATTATTAAAAACTCATTAAAACGACATCGTTTTGAAGCTTATATTGTTCCGTCTCTCTCGTTTTGTTTCCTTTTTCTCTCTCTCACATTACAAAACGGTGAAGAGTGTAAATTTCTCACTGTCACCACTTTTTAGTTTTTTTTTAGGTTTTACTTCTCCGGCGAGAGGAGCCCAGAGAAAGACAACATTTTGACGATTCTCGGTACATTGTAGTTTCTCTTCTTTTTTTTTACCCTAAAGTTTCCGCTTTTGATTTCTTCTATACCTAGATCTGGGTTACTCAATGTTTCTGCATCATCATTCACTCTTTCGATTTTGCTTACAACGAATCTATCATTTCACTTTTTCGATGTTTCTGGTATATGAAATTTACCATTCTTACAAATTTCTAGGGTTTTTATTTTATTTTATTTCGTTTTCCCGCTTTTGTCTTTGTTGAATCTATATGGGTTTTTGTTTTGAAATGTTAAAAATCTCATCTTTATGCAACTTTATTCAAATGGGTCTATCTGTTTCCTTTGGCTTTCGTTACTTTTTTTACTCTCTTTCTCACTGTATTTTGATTCCTGCTACTTTCGCTTTAATCACTGAACCCTCGATCTCTGTCTTCGTCTTGTTTCGACCTGTTATGGTTAATTTCTAGGGTTTCTATTTAAGTTTGAGTTTATGTGAATAAATTTCCATGGCTTTTGGTGACTGGAGATTTGCTATTACTTGAAAGTCACAGACTTTATTATTTTTGTGACTTGTGCTTAATACCAAAATGTGGGTTTTTGGTTTTGCAGGTTTCTATTTTTGTAGCAACTTTCTAATTCTAGCTATTAGAAAAATGGGAAAGACTCCAAGTCCTGGTAAATGGATCAAGTCTCTTCTTGGGAAGAAATCATCCAAGTCAAGTTTGGAGAAAGGAAGCGAGAAATTGGTAACATTATAGACCAAAGCTCTTGTTTTTTTCCATTTCTGTACAAAACATTTGTGGTAACAAAATTGTTTAAATTTTTGATAGAAATCTGTAAAGAAGGAAGAGGTTGTGGTGAAGGTGAAGGATAATAATGTTACAAACGTACCAACAAATCCTCCAGTAGTTGTTTTATCACAAGAAGTTGCAGCTACTCAAACCGTAACGGTTCCAGAGGTTGTTATCGCCGATAAGCAACCAAGCGAAGAGATTATAACCGATGAGTCAAATGTGAATGTTGAGTCAAGTAATGACTCTGAAGAACTCAAGCTTGAAGAAGCTGCTACGAATGTTCAATCTGCTCTCAGAGCCCGTCAGGTGAATTCTTCTTCTTCTTCGGCTACTACATTTTAGTATCGAGATTTTACGGGTCTAATACGTTGTTGTTTTCGTTAACTTGTGAAGGCGCGTGAAGAATTTCAAACGCTTAAAGGTGTTATAAAGGTGCAAGCGGTTATCCGTGGTCATTTGGTAAGAAGACAAGCCGTTGCTACTTACTCGAGCATTTGGGGCATTGTGAAGTTACAAGCACTTGTTCGTGGAAAGAAAGCTAGATCTTCAGATACCGGTGTTCAATTTCAGAAAACTAATGCGGTATGTTTCACTTTTATTAACCGCTACACGATATTTGCTTCGAAAGCTGTAATGTAATCTCTTTGGTTCTGTATTAGGAAACCGAGAATTCTGAAACTTTAGAAGGAAGCACATACAGCTGGCTTGGGACTCCCACAAAGCTTGCCATGATTGATAAGGTGACCAACACCAACATTTTCGGTTTACGATCCTGTAACGAGCTCTTGATTTATTTGTATTCCCTGACTTCTTACAGATTCTGGTTTCGTCACCAACGACATTACCTCTGAAGATTCAGTATGCACCTGAAGATCCTAACTCAGCCTATATGTGGCTTGAACGCTGGACGCATTTGCGAGTTTGGGCTCCTGGTCCACTGGTCATTAAGAACCTGGTTCCAAAATCTCAGACAAAGAAGCGAAGTTTTCAAGCAGTTGAATCGGACAAGGGAAAACTTAAGAAAGGAGCTGTCAAGAAACCATCTGGTAGTTCAAATACTGGAAATAGCTCTAGTAACGAGAAGCCTAAACGAGTTGTGAGAAAGGCTTCCACTCTTGGTAAAGAGCTTTCGAGAATTGAGAATGATAAGTCTAAACAGAGTTCGAGAAAAAGTACTAGCGCCATAAAGGATGGGTCTTCCTTGGAGGTTAAAGATGAGAAGCCTAGAATTAGTCTTAAAAAGGCTCCACTCTCTGATGGGCTCGAGAAACCTACCCGTAAATCCGCTGAGAAGAAGAAAGAGATCGCAAATTCGGTCCAGAAAGAAGTGTCTGCTGACAAGGTTTCGGCTTCTGTAGTTGATACTACTCCCGAAGTAGAAAAGGCGAAAGATTCCCCTGAAACAGTTTCGAAAGAAGCTGATCTCGAGACAGATATGAAATCATTGGTTCTGGATAACACCGAGCAAGAGGAACTCAAAAACGCAGAGAAAAGCGACAAAGCTGAAGAAGAGATTCAAGAACCAGACGAGGTGGAGATAAGTTCTGAGAACGGACATGTTGTTGCTTCTGAAAACGCAAAGCCGAACGATAGACGAGCTTCGTTACCTGCAATGATCGAGAATCATCATCAAGACGATGGACTTGCACATAGCGGACGGAAAATCCCAAGCTACATGGCTCCAACTGCATCTGCAAAGGCAAGAATAAGAGGACAAGGATCTCCAAGACTTCCTCTCGAGAAGCCAGAGAAAAACGGGACAACAACACGGCGCCATTCACTTCCTCCTGCTTCAGCCAATGGTAAGCTGAGTACAATGTCTCCAAGAGCTCACAGACTTCTCATAGCTTCAGCTAAAGGATCAATGAACAGTGACAGATCTTTTTCCTCTTCCAAGGACATTGGTGGTAAGAATCCTTAAAGCTTTCGATTATATATACAAGTTTCAATGTTCTACAATCTTCTAACACATTTTGTTCATGTTTATTTCAGAGAAATCAGGGAAAGCTGAGTGGAAACGGTGAAAGAGAAAGCAATCTATAGAGTCATCACTGTTGAACAGAGCTCTGAAACCTTGTGAATCATTTAACGGTTTTTTATCTAAGTTTGTCTGTGTGTTTTGGTTTTGTTTGGTTTGGTTTGGTTTTGTGTGATGAGTCTTTGACATGTTCTCTTTAGTGTTTTTAACTCTTAGAATGGTTTGTCTTCACAAACAAAAAAAGTTTTTTTTTCTAGTAAATAGTTCTGATTATGCTTCTCTCTAATCATTTCCAGTTTGATCTTGAATTTCACATTTTAGTTCTATGTATATACAACAAATAAACAGGAAATGAAACTGTACATATAGTGTTGTAATAAACAGATACATTATTTTACAAAGAGTAGTAGTAGCATACAACAGAGAAAACTATAACAGTGATTCTATCTTACACGAGGAGACTGATATTGAGAAGGCAAAGGAGAAGCAACCGGAGTTATGTGCAAGAGCGGCCGATCATAACTATACCTCCTCGGCGATTTCTGTACAATAGAACCGCCATTACTACCTCTCGGCGAATCAATCTGACCTTGTCTGGTTCCAACTCCAGTACTACCTCTCGGCGAATCAATCTGACCTTGTCTTGTTCCAGTTCCCGTACTACCTCTCGGTGAATCAATCTGAGCTTGTCTTGTTCCGATTCCAGTACTACCTCTCGGCGAATCGATCTGACCTTGCCTGGTTCCAACTCCGGTACTACTACCTCTCGGAGAATCGATCTGACCTTGTCTGGTTCCAGGTTTATTGGTTGTTGATTCAAGCTGATCTAATTTAGCCAAAACTTCTGACATTTTCGGTCTGAGTTTTGCGTCCGGGTTTAAGCATTGCAATGCAAGATTAGCAGCTGTGTATGCTCCTTTTTGAGGATACTGACCGCCTAATCTCGTGTCCATTATTCTAAATAGCTTCCGCTTGTCGCCAAGATATGGTGTTGCCCAATCTACTAGACTTTGTTCCATCCCCACTTTTGATTTATCCACGGCTCTTCGTCCCGAGAGTAATTCTAATAGTACCACACCGAAACTGTACACGTCGCTCTTAGCTGTTAACCGACCTGTGGCTACATATTCAGGAGCTGCATAACCGTGAGTACCCATGACTTGCGTGGACACATGAGTCTTATCACCGGTAGGACCTGCTTTAGCTAAACCGAAATCCGAAAGCTTCGCGTTGAATTCCTGTAATCAAGATTCAATACGGAAGTTTCATTAGAAATGAAATGAGAAAATCTTTAAGCTAAGTTTACTTTACTAATCAGTTTTATTACGGCGTCGAGTAGAATGTTGGCAGCTTTGAAGTCTCTATATATCACTTGCGATTTCGCGTCGTGGAGAAACGTAAGCCCTTTCGCTGCTCCTATCGCAACTTTCATCCTTATCGCCCATGTAAGCGGCTGCGCGCCACCTGCAAGATTCAAGAAATCCATTAGACGGAGATTACAAAACACGAATAAGGAATCGTAAGCTTACTTACGTCGAAAAAGATGATTCTCCAAGCTTCCTTTCGGCATAAACTCGTAAACCAATAACCGGTTTTCGCCTTCTACGCAATATCCGACTAGCTTGACAAGATTCGGATGGCTAAGTTGACCAAGATAGTTCACTTCAGTCTGTAACCAAACAAACAAATCTCAGCAAAACAATGTCAAGACTCAAGGCCGTAAATTCGATAAGAGCGGCACGTACCAGCCACTCCTTATGACCTTGAAAGCCTTCGGTTTTAAGCTTCTTAACCGCAACGACAATACCAGAACCCGGTTTAGAAGCGGTGAAATTTGTTCCATCAATCCATCCTTTAAACACATAACCAAAACCTCCTTCACCTAATAGACTATCAGGTCGAAAATTCCTAGTAGCACTCTTGAGCTCATTAAAAGTGAAAGCTTTAAGATTTGGTGATGACAAAATCTCTCCTTCTGTTCTTGGTGTAGGTAATGACTCTAAGCTACTGTAAGAATTTATGCTTAAGCTTGAAGGTACTGTAGAACGGCTTGTCTTGCTAGAAGAAACTCTTGAACCAGACGAACCTAAAAAACAGAACCAAACCAAAAATATCTTAAATCAGACTTAAAATATCATTTTCAACATTAACCAATTTCAAACATCTTAAAATCAAAGTCTTGTAAATTCTTGAGGCATAACAATATTATAAACAGAGTAATTCAAACATTAACTTATAAACCCCAAAATTACTCAGAAATTAGACATGTGCAGAGATGGGTACTTGGAAAGGTTTGATTTTTGAAGATCCTAGACAAAACCCAACAGAGAATTAGGCTTGGAATCAACGATTTGACTCAAACCCAGAAACTCAATTGAAGAAACCATGTGAAGAATAAGGGAGAAATCTCCCAAAAAGAGAAACTTTTGAGCTATGGAGTCAAAAAAAACAGAGGAACTTACCAGAATTAGCTTGAGGATTATGGCTGCTACTATTCACTTTAGCTGATGAATCTAAACAATTACCCATTTTCTTCAAAAACAACAATGAAACAGAGAGATTCAAATGAACAATCTGAAAATGGAATCAGACGAGATTCTTCTTCAAAGTAAACGAAATTGGTATTATTATAATTATAATAGTGAATAAACTAATTCCAGAAATGGAAGATTTTCAAAAACAAATATCAGAATCAGAGAAGAAGAAAGAGAGAACGAGGAACGTGAAAGAAGACAGATGACAGCACAGCACAACCATACAATAAAAAAAAGTCACGGTGGTGGGGTTTATATTAAATTACGATTCTACCCTTTTTCTTTTTATCTAAATGGTCCGTGGTTTTTCTTTAAATGACTGTAATACCCTTGCTTTCGGCGAATCTTTAAGGTTTATGCTGGTTTTTTTGGGTGGGCGTTTCGGTTTAATTTCGGGTTCGGTTTGGTTTATTTGGTTTTAGTAAAACTCTATCCAAAGCCAACCAAACTTAGTTTCGGTTCGGTTTTGATTCGGTTCGATTTTAATTCGGTTCGGTTTAGTTCAATTTGGGTTAAGTTTGGTTCGGTTTTATTTAAACATAAATCATAAATATTGTATTGTATCTAAAAAAATCAGCATAAGTCATACATATTGTATGTTAGCTTTAATACGTATTGTAGGTTACCTTTTAATACATAA
Organism: Draba incana; assembly: GCA_963576765.1. NCBI lineage: Eukaryota > Viridiplantae > Streptophyta > Magnoliopsida > Brassicales > Brassicaceae > Draba > Draba incana. Next base: position 33,622,591 of record OY755216.1, on the reverse strand, counting down.
ATTATACTAAAAAATCAACATAAATCATACCTATTGTTTCTATATTACTATTAAATACTCTCTCCGTTTGTTTATAATTGATGTTTTAAGATTTATTTTTTGTTTACAAATAAGTGATGTTTTCGCTTTCTAATGCACCATTAATTGATTTTTTTTTGTTTTAGACTCTTTAAATTCTGCAGATTGAATTTTTACTGGTTGAAATATATTGGATAAATAAAAAGTATTGTTTTATTTTAAAAAACAAAGTAAATTTAATTATTTCTTAATATGTGTGTAAAAGCCTAAAACATCAATTATAAACAAACGGAGGGAGTATAATTAACTAATAAATAAAATAAACATATTGGGTTTTCGGTTCAAAACCGAACCGAACCGAACCATTTGGGTTGAGAGAAAACTCATCCAAACGATTTGTGTGTAAAGTTTAGTTCGGGTTGGGTCGGTTTAAATTCGGTTGGGTCGGGTCGGTTCGGTTTGGTTCGGTTAAAATGCCCACCCCTTTAACTTTTTTCCGGGCATCGAGAAGGGATAGTTTGGTAATAACTGTGTTTTACGACTATATCTGGTTACGTGCTTGCTTGCGTCAGCAAGTCCATGTCAGATTGTAAAGATTATTAATTTTCCTTTTAGCAAAAGCTTTTAGGTCCAGTCGCTGAGTGATTAATTGGTAAAAGATTCGAATAATTTTGGATAATATAATGTAAAGGGTTTTTTAATGGGGAAAAGGCAGTAAACACGCTTTTGGAATATTTTTAATTTCAAGTGTATCAAAACTTTATTTCATGCATTGACCCAAAAAAATTCCTCTTTATCTATTCACGTAATGTCTAAAAAAAATATCTATTCACATTACGTTGGATCGACAAACACGAGCTATTTTCTCAGTATTACACCTAGTCACCTTGACACGTGTGGACAACAGTTCCATATGAAAAACTTTATAAAATAATCAGAAAGCATCGTAGAATTGAAAAATTGTGAACAATAAAAAATAAATATGGGACAAAATAGTGAAATTATTAAAAGTTATCAAATGGAGGAAATGAATATTTCTTCATTAATCTTTTGGAAATGTGAAACGTATAGACACAAATTATGATTCCACTAAAATTTTGCTAAAGACCAAAATAATTTTGCTGATGATATCACCACCATCACAATATATAGAACAAATTTTATCAATGTAAATTACATATCAAAACGAGTACGTAGAACAAATGCGACACAGCAAACATATTAAATGGTGATTTAGACATAGTATCAAAATCGCAAACTAAAACTAATTTCAAGAAAATATTTGGAGTGGATAACAAATAATTTTTTGTGAGTAGTGGTGGTCGAATGAGATTGTCACGGTTGTGCCAGTGCCGCTGCAATTACGCATAATTTGTAAAACATTTATTTGTCGGCAATTGCATAGAATTAATAATATTTTCCAACTTGATATATCGCCAAGTGATTTGTATGAATATCCTAAGGTTTTGCATGTCACGACTAAGAATTATAGTCTAATTAGCTAAATAACCAAAGTATGTACAAAATCCTTTATTGTTTCTCAAAGGAATCCTCATCATTTTAGTCATTTTCCTAAATATAGATAATTTTTTGATTATTCAGTTAATTAACTCTTTAAAGTACGAAGCATGTGAATAGTAAACTTTGACTATTTCAATCTCTTCTACTTATATCTTATTATCTTGTCAACCATATATTATCCATATATATTATGGTAAATTGATATTCATGGATTAGAAGTTTTTTTTTTTTTTCATTTTTATACGTACTTTATAAAAATTGTTTGAGTGGATACTATCTTATTTGCTATCATATTTACTTTCAATTCAATCTTCTTTTATTTTATTCGCTACCATATTTACTTTCAAAAAATTAATTTGTCAATAATATTATCATCTTCGTCTTTACACAAAAGTATCAATCTTATGATCTTATCTGATCACCTTTGAGTAAAGAAACGTACGTGTTATAATTTCAATTCGTACATATCAAAATCATGGACGACTCTTATTTATGTCTCATGAAGAAATTCTTTAGAAAATCAATAGATTATGAGTTTGATTGGTAACCTAGCTTTTTAAAAATCTGGAGAGATAAGCTTTATAGCATAGTGCAAAGCTGTATAGATAAAGATTTGAGATAAAGTTGTATAAATAAAAATTAATGTAATAGTATTGGTAAAGCTGTTGATAAAGTTTTTGTAATTGGTACAATCTAGAATGGTACAATTTAAAAAGTGGAATAAAGATTATAAAGATTGTAAAAATTGTTTACCAATCTGAGCCTATAAAAAAAAAGTATTTAAATCAAATATCTAATCACCCTTTGGTCAACTTCGAATCCGCCCGCAGAAACTTCCCAAACATGTTGCAACTTTTAAAAACTAGCGTGTGGTTTTTCTACAATCAAAACGGCGTGTAGTTTCTCTCTATCTGAAACACGGGAACCATTTCACGTGTTGCTCCCCCCCCCTGGCCAAAAGTGCATACGCGTCATCGTAACCAATCAGAAACGTAAACTAAGATCATCAGTCCAGTCTTAAGCTTCCACGTGGATCATCGACGTCTATTTTCGCGCCTTCGTCTTCCAAAACCCAAAACAACATTTTAATTTCCGATTCTCGAATTCGATCTCAGAGTCGCCGGAGGAATAATCGGCGTTGCCGGAGGTCGATGGAGGTCCATGGCTCCGGTCTCCGGCGGATTCTGTTGTTGGCGTTGTGTATCTCCGGGATCTGGTCTGCCTACATCTACCAAGGCGTTCTTCAGGAAACTCTGTAAGTAAAATCTTTACTGGCGAATCGAATCGATCTTCCTGATTTCGTTCACCGATTATGCTCTATCTTCGATGCTCGATTTGGTTTGTTGTTGCGAATATTGTTGCTAATTGTAGATTCTTAGTTAGTCTTCGGTACAGGTCATGATCCGTCGTAATTCGGAATCCGTGGTTTTGGAATTTGTATAGAACTAGCGGCAGGAATTTGTTTTTGAGCCTTATGCAAATGCAATCTTACGTATTCGAATTGTATGGTTTGAGTTTCTATAGATGTAGCTGCAGGAATTTGTTCTTAATCCGTATGCAAATGCGCTATTGTATTTGAAATCTGTAGTTGGAATTAAGTTGCAGGAGCTTGTTCTTAATCCGTATGCAAATACACACTTGCATTTGAAATCTGTGATTGGAATTTCTAGAGACATAGCTGCAGAAACTTGTTATTGATCCGTATCCGTATGCAAAATCGCTTCCGTAGTCGAAATATGTGGTTGGAAAGTCTAGGGATATTAGCTGCAGGAAATTGTTCTTGGTACGTGGACTAAGAAATTTCGTTTTCTGATTAGGTCTACAAAGAGATTCGGTCCAGATGAGAAAAGGTTCGAGCATCTCGCATTCTTGAATTTGGCACAAAGCGTAGTCTGCTTAGTCTGGTCTTATATAAGTGAGCACTTGTTCAATTCCATCTCTATTGCCTTATCTTGGAACACAGATAAATGGGAGTGACAAATGTCTTTGTATACAATCTGATTGTGTTCAGTGATTAAGCTCTGGTCAAATACCAGTAACGGTGGAGCACCATGGTGGACGTACTGGAGTGCGGGAATTACTAATACGATTGGTCCTGCCATGGGAATTGAAGCCTTGAAGTATATTAGTTATCCAGCTCAGGTAACATTTAACCTGATCATCAATACTGATAATATTGATTTTTTAGTATTTATTAGATAAGCAATGGGTTGAACTCTGATCTTGCTTCTTGCAGGTCCTCGCAAAATCGTCAAAAATGATTCCAGGTAAAGTATCTATCCATGATTCCATGAAACTCTTTTTCTTACATATTTGTTCATAAGATCTCTCTGTTTATCTAATTCATCGTTTTCCTTCTTTTTTCGTGACGTAGTTATGCTGATGGGGACTTTGGTTTACGGAATAAGATACACTTTCCCTGAATACATTTGCACCTTTCTAGTCGCGGGAGGAGTAGCCGTCTTTGCTCTTCTTAAGGTAATGCAAATCTGCTCAGTCAAAAAACTTGATCATTGCATATTATTAAGCTTTTGATTTTGTTTTTTAAAGACAAGCTCTAAAACAATCAGCAAACTAGCACATCCAAATGCCCCCCTCGGTTACGCACTTTGCTTCTTAAACCTCGCCTTTGACGGATTCACAAATGCAACCCAAGACTCCATTGCCTCAAGGTATATATTGATAAGAAATTGCATCAAAACATAAACTTACAACCTTTAATACAATTAAATTCTTATAACAGGTACCCGAAAACCGAAGCGTGGGGGATAATGTTGGGAATGAACTTATGGGGAACAATTTACAACTTGATCTACATGTTTGGATTACCACAAGGGATCGGGTTCGAAGCAATTCAGTTCTGTAAGCAACACCCGGAAGCGGCATGGGACATTCTAAAATACTGTCTATGCGGTGCCGTGGGACAAAACTTTATCTTCATGACAATAAGTAACTTTGGGTCACTAGCTAACACGACCATAACCACGACTAGGAAGTTTGTTAGCATCGTCGTGTCATCGGTAATGAGCGGAAATCCATTGTCGTTGAAGCAATGGGGATGTGTTTCAATGGTGTTTGGTGGTTTGTCATATCAGATTTATCTTAAATGGAGAAAGTCTCAAAGAGTAGAGAAGAAGAAGCAAAAGAGTTGAAGAAAAGAGTGAAAAACAACCAAAACATATAGAGAAAGGCTCTGTTTTCTTCCTCAAATCTCTAGATTATATTTTCAGATTATGTTTAGTCAACCTAGTCATATATACAGAGAGAATCTAAGACCAGATTTAGTCAACTGTAAACTAATGATTAGTAGACATAGATTAATCAAAAATGTACTGATTTAAAACTTGTGAACCGATGTTGACCGGTTTTGACATTCATCTCTCAGATCACTGGTTTTAGCGTTATTCTATCTGGTTCTACCCATTTAGCACGAAGTTGGATTTATATAATACCGGATTATAAGAGACGTAGTAAAATTCGAATTAAAAACAAAAGGTTTTCTTTCTAGTGATGATTACTCTTTGTCTTCAAACATTTTCTTTTGAGAAATTGTTGTTACTATAAACATTCATAAATTAGATCAACAAACATTATTGAGTATCACATCAAAGTCATGAAATTAGTAGAGTATGTTCATGAACCATGATTAATAGAAATCCAAAATCCCAAAACATAATTTCATCAATTTTGCCAAATCCCAAAAACTAATTTGATAGAGATTAAAAAATTGAAATCGAAAGAGGGAGATCAAACGAAAATCACCTTGTTGGTGCATATCGATTTGGTTTGATGGGAGCCGATCAGTCAAATTGGTGGTCACTTACGAACTTGTCGACGGTGAGAACTTGAAAAGCATCGTCTAGAAACAGACTCTCTACTTCCTCTGCCGCATCGTCTTCTGAGACCACACAACTTTCATCTCTACTGGAGAGAATGAAAACAACACATGATAGAGATGCAACAGTAGATCTAATCGTTGTGACACATCTGCCTCATCTCCTCCCCCGTGATGTTGACTCCGAGAGAAAGAGTTGTTCGTTTAAAGTATTATTGTTGAATCAGAAAATTAGAAGTTTTTAGAGGTCCTAAAGTAAATTGCAAAGATTTATTTATGTTCAATTACTAGCTAAATAAATAGAAAAGTGTAGTTGAGGGTAATGTAGATATTAACCACACAATCGACAAAAAAAAAAGAATTTACTCACACAAAAAGTATATTTACCTTGGAAAGTGTGTATGCATAGGGGTGTCAAAATGGGTAGCCCGACCCAACCCTACCCAAAACCGCATGGGTTTGAGATTTTCCTGGACGGGTTTAACCCAACCCATTTATTATATGGGTAGAATTTTCATACCCAAGCCCATTTATATGAAACCCGTTGGCTTAATGGGTTAAATGGGTACTCATATATATATCGAATCACACAATAAACTTATAAAAACCCAACACATAATTCATAAATTATAATAAATCCAACAAAAGTTTTTAACTTAAACAAGAAAGAAACCATAAAACCAATAATATAGAAAAACCATAAAACCAATGTATCTTAAAATAAACTAGTAAAATCATAAAACCAATAAAACAGAAAAACCATAAAATCAATAAAACTATTTTTAAAAAGCACTTCAATCTTTCTTCGGTTCCTCTCATTCCTTAGATCCATTTGGTTCATTGTTCTTCTCATCACTTTCAATGTCTACAAATAATAAGAAAAGTATATTACTAACTTGGATAATTTAGCAACTAGTATTAATATAGTAAATATAAATGATTTACCTTTTTCATCACTTTGAAAGCCAAATAACCATGATCTCGTACAAAGTAGAGCTTGGACATGTTTCGGAAGAAGTCGGCTCCGGTATTTGTTTAGAACACGAGAACCAATAACCATGATCTCGTACAAAGTAGAGCTTCGACATGTTTCGGAAGAAGTCGGTTCCGGTATTTGTTTAGAACACGAGAACCAATACTGAAAGATGATTCTGAAGCTACAGTAGTTATAGAAATGCTTAGCACATCATATGCCATATAAGCTAATTTATATAAATATATATATATATATATATATATATTACTTTATATTTTGTGCTTAACCCGTGGGTAACCCATAACCCTAATGGGTTTACCCATTAAACCCGTGAACCCAATAGGGTAACCCAACGAAACCCATTTATTTATATGGGTAAAAAAATATAACCCTTACCCACTAAAACTGCGGGTGGGTTCGGATAACCCATGGGTAATAACCCATTTTGACACCCCTATGTATGCATGTAAAAATTTTGAAAAAAGTACATTTAGATTTAATCCTAAAAAAACAAATCTGATTAATTTTACTTGCAGCCGAAGAAACAAATTAAAGAGATCTTTTGTTTAACCAATTCTTGAACAGTATGAAGAAAAGTGCAAATAAATCTCTGAAAGCATTAAAGAAATAAAGAATCACCTCGGAAGTAGCTAATTCCTTGTATCTTGCTTCGCACGTTTTGCCCGATGTCAATGAATTGTGTATCGTTCGAGATACATCTTTGGCGGTGAGATTCCACCATTTCCGATGACCTTTCGAAGCCTGTTTCTCAACGACTTGTAGCAACAACCTATCCTGGACAAACGTGAACATCGAAGAAGATGTCATTTTTATTGTTTTAGGTTTATGGGAAAGTTAATTAAAGAAAAGTGAAGAGATTTGTGTGTGTAGATTATAAGAAATGTAGTGTGTCTAGAAATATACCTAAGCTAAAAAGAGAAAAATTTCCTCTGTGAAAGATCTCTGAGACTTACTTTTAATTGGAGAGTCTGGAGGCTTTGGGACACTAATTTCATCCACTGAGGGGGCTTGGACTTGCTTCTCCTTGTTCAATTTGTTCATCCTATTTTTCTTCTGCCTAATGCTCACTAAAAGTCACAAATCATCAAAAAAATGCTTCAGGAAAGAGATCAATAAATCTATGTGCGACAATGAAATCACTATTAGTGTAGTTTAAAGAGAGGAATTAAAGAAAAGTGATTGTGTGAAGAGAAATGTGTGTATATTGAGTTTAAATCTACATAATACTAATTATTATTATAAAAAATAATTCAAAAATAGCATTTTGCAATTGTCCCATATATGTACTTGGTAATATAAACATTTGTTCGCTAAGTTGATTAGCTTTTCAGTCATGAGTACTTAACATGAGGGCTCATGACTGAAAAGCTAGGGGTAAGATTTAAGTTTGGGGTTTAGGGTCTTAGTTTTGAATATTTAAAGTTAGTTTTAATGCAACATAAACTCGCTCCGCCTATTCTCTCTCGGGCACGATTGCCAAGAAGAGATGAAAATCTACCGGAGCTCGTCCTTCTCCGCCGTGTAAACCTCCGTCGTCTCACCTTCTGTCGACGTGAACCTTCCGGACAAAGATTTGTCTTGGTAACCTGCGATTTTCGGCTCTCAATATGAAGACCGACCGTACCAGCGGTCTCTCCGATCTTAACTCCCGCCGTCTGATGGTTCCTCAGGCGAAGAATCCTCCAGATCTGAGACCGTCTCTACTTCAGCGAACCGTGTGCTTACCGCCGGAACCACCAGATCCGGTGAAGCCTCCGGTCTTTGGACCAGATCCGGTCTCGTTGTGGTTTTGTTTGTATCTCCTCCGCTTGTTAATGGATGGTGGGTCTCGTTGGGTGCTCTTGCGACGCCGGAGTTCTCAATCCACCGACAGAAAACATAGCATCAGCCGTATAACTTCACTGTTCCGCCGTGGAAACGGTATCCCCCATGTGAAGTGGCTCCACCCCCTATTTCAGTCGTCGGATCTCATCGTGGACCGATTCCTCACCGGATTTCTTCCCGTCCGATGCAGAGCGCCGTTACAAGGGTCGTACGAGGTAATTGCAAAACCTCCTTTTTCTCATGGGCTTTATCAACGTCGGGTTTGGCCCAATATGATGTTTGGATTTAATGATCCAATAAGATCAGCCTCCTTTAGGTTATTCTCTAGCCATGTATTGACCACTACAAGTTGTTTGATTAGGATGATTACATTGGTTAGCTTTAGAATGATTAGGAACAATCCACTGTCTTCCCTCTTAGCAAGAGAGCTTGTAGCTTCAAGCACTGTACCGGAAGATATCAAGAGTGTCCTTACCGATTGGCTAGTTTTTGAAGATGCTTCGGCTCCAGAATTAGCAACAAAGCTTGTCTTGATGAGTTTTGATGGTAGGAACTCGATTTGTAAATCACAATGGCAAGTGATAAACTTTAGAGTTTCCGACTTCGTTGGTGAAACTCGCTTGACGCATCCGAGCCTTGTATCGGATTCGCTGTCGATCATATTATGCGATGATCACACTATCTTTATTTATGTCTCTATGTTTCTTATGTACTTTGCTTTGATCTTAGAGGATGTACATTCCCTCTTTGCTTATGTACTGCTACTAGTATTTGATGAATGAATGAGTAAAAGAATGTGTTGAACAAAAAAAAAAAAAAAAATTAGTTTTAATTTTATGGTATTTTTGGAACAAAATTTTTTTTTTTGTGGTATTTTTGAGAATTGACCATTTGTGAACCGATATTTACCGGTTTTGACATTCAACTCAAATTTTGGCGGTTCTCATCCACATTACCGGTTTAGCAAGAATTTGGGTTTAATGTTAAACCGGATAAGAACACTATACAAAGGAAGTACATAGAGGTAGAAAAATTCAAATTAGAAAGAGACAAAAGGTAGGAAGTGATGATTACGTTTTGTCTTCCACTAACACACACTTAACACTTGCCATTTTATAGAGAAGAAAGATCCAGATCCAACTAAGTTAAACCTCTACTGAATTTTTTTCCCCTGCAACTATAGAAGTCACTGAAGATGGAGAAGAAGACACTCTTAGGTAAGTTTACCTTAGATTCACACCAAAATCAAATTCATTTCCACTCATATAATCTCTTTACAAAAATCACATGAAGAGTGAAACAAAATAAATCCTTTTTCTCACATGAAGGTGTGAGAAGTTACTACAGAAACAGAAAACTGAGGTAAGATCTCATCCTTTTGCTCCAAAACTTTAGTTTTTTTTTTTTTGGGGGTCTTTTCTTCTTCTTCTGTCTGTTTTCTAATCATTACTGTATAGAGAAAAGCGACAAGCCTCTCTCTGAAGTTGTCTTATCTTCTTTTGTTTACACTCTGAAACAAAAACTCTATTTTTTTTTTTCTTCTTATGTAATATTATCATAGGTTCTGTACAGAGAAAACCAACAAATGAAGAAATCCACCCTAAAACACCAACCCCTGATTATGTATCTGGGTTTGACCCTAGATGAGGGACACAAACTAAAGAATTTTGTTTCCTTAAGAACACACCAAACCATGAATGGCAAAAGCAAAAAAAGCAACATACTTTAAAACCCTTTTATGAAATGGGTTTAAGTATGATGAAAAGAGAAGATTGGAGAAATCCTCTGAGTATCTGATAGAGAAACTCAGTTTCTGAGAGATTGGTCTAGACTTCAGCAATGTTACCTTTAACATTCTAGATTCCAGACTATGAACACTGAGGAAGGAAGGAAGGAAGGAAAAATGCAGATCATGGCACGCCCGCTTCACTAAAACTTTTCAGGCCGATATGGCTGCAAATCTAAAGCAAAAAAGACGGAATAACCGCAAGTTATGCCAACTCCACGGAGACATAACCGCGGTTTTTTGGTTTGGTTTAGCTCACAAGCTATCGAGAAGGACTCGTTTGCAAGGAGGTGGTTGTGAAGGATTAGCACTTGGATATGGAGATGGTGACTCGACACCGAGTGTTTTTAGCAGAAAGCTCCTCTCCTGCATATAACAGATTCAATCAAAAACCAGTACCTAAATTTGGTTTTGTTCCACAATTCAGTTACTTAGGTGCAAAAAAGCTTACACTTTCAGAGAATTGTGGGCTTGGGATTCCTGCTGCTAAAGATCTGAACAATGGAGTGACCTGAACAGGAGAGTTAAACTCTTTGTCACCCGTCATAGGCATAATCTCATCATGACAAGTTGAGAGTAAATCGGCTTGTTGTTCCACATTTGCGTCAGGCACAATCCCTTTATCTTGTATTAACTCTCCACCGTTTTGTTCCTGTGTTGTTGGTTGATAGGTTTTATCACCGGAAAGATTCGGCATTATGGTTGATCCTGAGCTATATTCAGAGCTTGCTGGTGAATCATGGAGATCAGGTTGCCTCCAAGATGCTTGACTATCTTCATTACTACTCAAATCCTCAACAAAATCCTTAAATTCCTCAAGCTGGAAATCGATATCCGGTATTCCATATCTGAATATATCATTCTCTTTGCTTTTATTCAAGAAATCCTGCAAGACCTGGATTAGAAACAAAAAAGATACAGCCTTTATTATTAGAAAGCTTGTAAAAGACCGTGCAACGGTATGTTAAAGCCTCTTGACACCGACCTTCCACGCATTCTCCATGCTTTGTTCTGTGTTGTCTGCATTAACTTTCTGCGCCAACGAGGTTAAAAGTTCGGCTTGTTGCATCAAAGCTGTTACCTTTGGATCATCCTTCTTCAGAAACACCTCTTGACTACTTATAGCCTCACCTATTAACCGGAAAACACAACTTATTAGAATACGACTCTATGTTTTGCATTTGCTTTCCAGGATTAACAACAACGCGAAGAAAAGTTGTTTACCATCACTCTCTTTCTCATTGCCTGTTTGATTCTTCTCCTCCGTGATATCGACTTTTGTGGCATTGTGAGCTATTACCGATAACGGTGGTCTTATTTGCTGATTCGCACCAGAATCAACCTTTATGTGTGCTCTATCCCCATAGCTTTTGATCTCTGTAAGATCTGGAATATGACTTCGCCTGAAATAAATGAAACATGACACATATATATGTCAATAAAAATTTCTTTGGATCAATCAGTGGCTCTTCCCAAGAGAGAAACTCACTTCATTTTCTTAGCAAGAGGAGATTCACTTTCGGCTTTTCGCGGTGTACTAATACCGTCTGGAAACAAAATTCTTTTGTTGCTTGAATTCACACAAGAAGCAATCTTGTTCTCTTTAGCCATTGCTTCATACTTAGCTCTCTTCTTACACAAAGTTGTAAACCTGTTCTTCACTGCATTATCCGTTCTACACAAACCACAAATCACTTCACCGTCTACTCTCATTTCGTAACTTCGTATCACCGTAAAAAAAAACTTTTTTCTCATTTACCTGCCTGAGACCACTTTTGCTATCTCAGTCCATCTATTCCCAAACAATCTCTGTGCCTAACAAACCAAACACACACAAGATCAGATACACAAAAGTACTCTATGATCTCTTATATTTTCATAACAAAATGATGACTAACCTCACACAAAAGTGTATCTTCTTCAGGGGACCAACCTCCTCTCTTGAAATCAGAGTTTAGATATGTATACCATCTGCAAAATCAAAACTCACACATAATCAGATCAAAACCAAACCCAAAACACAAAAAAAAAAGTGAACTTGAATAAGATTGAAGAACCAAAACCTTCTTCTACACTGTCTTGTGCTCTTATCAGTAAACTTAGATGCAATGATCGCCCAACTAAAACCAATAACACAACAAAATCCAATCTTTTCATCAGAATCAATCAACCCAATAAAAAACAAAACTTTCTACAGAATTAAAAAAACTCACTTTTCAGTTCCATGTAAACTGATTTGCTTTCTTAGTATATCATCTTCCTACAATAAACTCAAAAACAAAAACCCATCTCAGATTACAGAGCAAATAAACAGAGATTCATCAAATATATTATTGTAATAAGAAATATATAGAGAGAGACCTCTTGTGACCAAGTAACAATATGACGCTCCTTCTTCTTAATGGAATCTTCGTTAATAACAATCTTCTTCTTCTTCTTCACTGTCTCTTCCATAATTTTTCTCTCTCTAACGCTCTCTCTGTTAATTCTTTCTCTATTGTTTTTTCTTCTCGACGCTCCTTCTCCTTTATTAAAACCCAAAAACTATCTCTATCTCACAGAAGAAGACGACCCCTCCAACTTTTTTTTTTTCTTATCCGGAAAATAAAAATCGAAACTTTTTTTCACAAAAACCCTAATTTAAAATTCACTACTCATTTTCATCAACACTCGCAAGTTCTCTGCTTTTTAAATTCGTCTTTGATTTCAAGGAGATTGAATTTAGACGAAACGGAGAAAAAGGGGGAAAAAAGAGATTTTTCTTATACAAAGAAAGAAACCGAAATAACAAAAGTTGTGATTTTTTTCCTAAAATTGAAAATTTGGGATTCTATTTGAAAGAAAAAAAAATCTCGTTTTTCAATGATTCATTCGTTTGCCATTTGGAACTAGAAGAAAATGAAATTAATCTCGTTACTCTCTCTCTTCCACATGACCTGCACTTTTAAGTTTTAACCCTCTCTCTAAATATATCTTTCTCTCTCTAAATTTTAATTTCAACAAATTTTGGGAATTTAAGAAAACAAAAATAATAATAGAAAAAAAAAACAAAATAAAAAAAAAAGGAAAGGTAACGTTAGTGCGCGGGTATGAAGGCAAGTTTGAAAAATAACGCTGAAATCCATGTGTCTACCCCATTAATGCAATTTTTCTATTTTGTTTTTATTTCATTTTATTCTCTTTATTTCAATTTTTTTTGAATTGCTATAAATTATTATATGCATTTTTCTCTTCGTTTCAAGTTTGTTTTCTTTTTATTTTCGTTTTTTTTTCTCTTTATTATTAAATTTTGGAAAAATACAAACGTAAATAGCTTTGGAAACGAACTTGACAGACAAATAAAAAACTTGGCTTACGTTTATAATTATGAAGAGAGAATACAATAAAGTTTAATACATTCAAACACTTGGCTTAAGTTACACACAAAAGAACGTGGTGATTTTATTAGGGTAGTGTGTGTGTAGAGTTTTGTGGGGAATATGATTATACTTTTATGATTCTCTAATTGAATATTTCAGTTTTTTTTTTTTTTTTTGCGTTTTGACTGTGCACATGGTTTGATTCGAGATCTTCCAGCAATAGATGAATTATATGGAATATGGTTTTCATTTTTCCTTCCGATTTTCATTTTGGTAGGAAACAATGTTGATATGGAATGTTAGCTACGTTTGACGTACAATGTTGATTTGGTTTGGTTTTGTTTTTCTCATTAAAAAAACGATAAATCACCTCAAACTGAAAGTCCTAAATAAAAAATAAAAAATATATGTGTGTGTTGTTTATATATGAATGGGATAAAATAATATTGAACAATTATTGAGAGGAGATTGACAATGTTGTTGTTGTTGTTTTGTTAAAAGAGCATACGACAATTTACGTGACTCAACCAGAAACCATTGCTTTTGTTTTCAAAATCTATGGGACTTAAATTCGTTTTTTCTATAATTTATTATTGCTGTAATTTGTAAACTCTACAAAAATCATGCAAATGAGCTGCTTCAGTTCAGTTTAACCCAACTTTAAACTTTTTCCTTTGCTAATATTACTTCTTAAAATATTTAGTGTAGACACTGACAAAAACAAACAAAAAATCAGACCGTTGTTACTTGTTACCTACAACAGTCCGAGAGCAGAGAATGAATATAAGTATATTTTATTTGGAGCTTTACATTAGTGATTTCTTTAATCTATTTGTTAATCAAAACAAAAAATTTAGTTGGGGATTGATTACTTCAAAGTTTGACCAGAAGGTTAAGTGAGATACACGTGCGGAGTGAGCGCGTAATGTTTCGGAATTTGGAATTTTAGTCATACCGGATTTTATACAGCGAAGCACTCTGACAATTCACATTTTATTTTATTTGCAAAAAGTAAATATGATGCAAGTGCAACTGCCTCAAAATACTTCTGTTTTTTTTTTTTTGGGTGGCTTATGTATTTTCTTTTAAAAAAGAGAAATTAGCAAATATAACCCCAAAAAAAATTATAATTAAAATTGTAACCAAATACCCTAAATCTAATGGGCATTAATTTGTCACATTAGTCACTTTTAGTTAGTTATTTAGTTTTAATTTTTTTCTTTGTTATTCTACAAATTAACCCTTAGAGTATTTTTAAAAAAAAAGATTTTGATGGTTGAATGTACCGTACAAAATACGTATTTCCATTCTATCTTTTTGTGTTGAACTAGAAAAAAATTGGATACAAAATTTTAGATAGTGGGATGATGATGTAAGCATGCCACGTGAGACATATCGAACAAACATGTCGTCCTTGATGTATATAAAGCACGCGTACATAATACAAATATGTAATGTTTCTACTTTCAACTCATGTGTGTGTATTTATTTTTCTTGTACAAATACGTATGTTTGTATCTCCATTTTCATTTCCGAACAATACAAAGTGTTGTTTAATGCTATACCATACATAACCATTGCGCAAAATTAAGTTTGAGTGTTGCATTTTTAATATATATTTTAGATGTTATCATGTTAAATAGAAAGAAACATATATGCAAATGCAATGGAAGTGGAAAAAAAAAAAAAGGTCGGTGAAGTGAGAAGGCCCACAAGCAGCCACAAAAAGGCCGACTCTATGATAAATAATGGAACCCAATGCAAAAGTTCACTCTTTTCTCCTCTCATTTTTATCACATTTTTTAACAGTAAAGTTTCCATTTTTCTTTCTTTTCTATCTGCCAAAGTTGTAGTCTTTATATTCGCTCTCCCTTTTAAAATTACTTTTTATCTATTTTTATAAATTCATAAAAAAAATTATAAAAAGAAATATGGGTTCTTTCATCATTAAAATTCGGATAAAACATGACTTACATTATAAATGTGTTTGTATTGATATTTCGAATATAAATGCATGAAAAACTTAGTCTTAATTAAAAAAATATGACTTACAAAACCAATTATTGTCTCTTTAATTTAGTACTATAGATATTTGTCATGTTAATATAGAGAGAAAAGGATTCCCTCCATAACATGGGTCGTTCTCAATTCTTTATGCCACAAAAATTTGTCATATTGTGGCTTTTGGGCTCTACTTTGAAAGAGAGTGAACATTTATCTCCCATCAATTCTACATAATATTCTCATTGGATAAATTATTTGTAGCTTCCTATTTCCTAGACCTTAATAATGCAACTTTACCAACCCCAACTACACGTAAATAGTCTTCTTTTCTTTTTTGGTTTTATATTTTCACAATCATGTACTTAGGTTGTTTTTTTTTTCTTAGCTCAGATGCATCTATCTAAGATTTTCTTTTATTACATTAATAGTTTGTATGCCATAAACTCGTCATATAACTTATAAACTTTTACCACATGTTTTCCACCAATGCACCCAATTACAACGACAATATTATAAACAAAACTCATACGTAAAAGCATGATGAAATTTAAGATTGGAATACAAACTAGACTTTAATGAAGACAAGATGAGTTGCATAAATCTATATGTTTATCATACATTCCATGATTATGGTGGGTTTCATATTGATGATGGAAGAAGATATACATGAGATATAAAACTTGGAAATATAAAGTGAAATGTGGACAGAGATTGATTGATTTTAATTTCCAAAGATATGGCCAACTCTTATGGACTTTGCAGCAAATGTTTTTGACTTAAACCACTAAACATTATTGCCATATTCATCCCCCACACATTTTAAATCAATATGAATTAGGGTCGCCTATTTATTGCTGTTTTCTAAAGAGTTCCATTCTCTTCCCCCATAAAAAAAAAAGCAGCACTATTTATGTATGGTCTAGCATGCTTATCAAAGAAAAAAGAAGAAAAGAATGAATAGTGAGTCCACATTTGTTTATTAATATTTTCTAATCATAATATTTTTCAACTCGGAAAAAAGAAAAAGATAAACCACAGAGTTTTGTGTGTTGTGACAAGGAGAAATATAGTTTTTTTGTACTTATCAAATCATTTATAAAAGTATTATATATTCTATATATTTTATACATCATATATATTATTATCATCTATCTAATGATATTCAATATTCACTACTACATTCTTTAGAATCTAATACATTGTAGTCGGTTATTGTTATTTAGTTTCAAGAGATCTTCAGAATTATATACTATTGTGTATTTTGTTTGTTAATAAGTAACTCGCAATTGTACCTCTCATTGTTTTAAAACATAGAATGAAATGATATATGTTTGGATATCCACATTCTAGTATTCTATTGGTTTGATGAGGAAGTGGTCTAGTGAAGATGGTGGCAACATTAGCGAGTAAAAACGACTACTTAAAATACTATTAAAAAGCTTAATCCATATATATTGAAATGATTAGTTATGTAACAGAAAAATTATTAATTAAATGGGTATAGATGGGGTTTGTAGTTGGAGGAATGGCCCAATTTCCCAAAGAGATTATGTTATATATACTACTTTGTTTATATAAATTGAATGAGAGATGTGTGTACTGTGTAGTCTCTTTTCCTACTTTCATCTTCTTTACATGATCTCATCATGCCAAGTAGAGCGGCCTCTACTCCAATCAATCCCAACCAAGTGTCATCGTGTTCCATTGTATTCCCACTCTTTCTCTCGCCATGTTGCAACCAAAGTTAAAAAGATCAAACAATAAAATATTTTAGCACAAAATTAATTAATCATAACTGGATTGAAAAATGTATATATTATATACCCTCTTTTTATCACATAATCAGTACACTATTTCGGAAATTCAATCAACTGATCATTCAAACCACCACAAGATGTTTTCATGCATTTTATTTTCATCCATTATGAAATAGCATAGCTTAAAACATTCAACTGTTAAATTCTCTTATTGAAAATAAGACACTCTATTAGTATATATCGTAAAATTATATTTCCGAGGTTTCTTTATGTACCACTATATTAGATGTGAAATTTCTAGTACTTTTTTTTTAAAACTTAAAATTTCTAATACTTACACATATCTTTTTTGTTTTTCTTCAACAATAAAATTTTTTTTATTGATTTTAAAACCAGGTGATAACACAATAATAACACTAAAACAAACTACATTTTTTCATATTCTGAATAAGTGGTCCTGTGACATAATTAATATTAATCACATTACGTTGAATTGCATATATATATTCTTCTTTCTTTTAAAATCATTTGGTATTGGATGATTGTGAAGCTCCACTAGTTATTATTATGTAGCCCAAATTATCAACTATTTCGTGAGAAACGTGAAACTTTAGAAGAGGTTCAAAAGCATTCATCATAGAATAATACGGTGGCTAAGATGACTATAGCTAGCCCATTCATCACTATATACTAGGATTTATGTGTGCAATAGATGGATAAAACCAGAAACATGGTTACTTCAATTTCTCTATATCCTCAAAGTCTACATATTCTATATTGTATATACTTTTTTAAAGGGTATTCAAACTACATGACGGGACATATCAGATAAGACCAAAACAATCAATCTTTTTGTCTTGGTCTTAATTTATACATATGTATGATTGAAACAAAGATCAGAGACAATCTTTGTTAGACACCAAACAATCAATCTTCAATACATATGCATGGTTGAAGCAAAACATTCGTTGTTGTCAGTATTTTCGTTTCGATCATAAATATGAGTAAAAAGACGATAGGCAAATTTCTCACCTACGGTAATAAAATTATAAATGGAGCCAAGATTTTAATCCCGGTGATCGGGGTTCAACTGTTCCAAAGTAAAATACTAACATGTAAATATATATAAATTATGCATCATGATTTACGTTGTATTTAATATGTATACTATTTATGTAAGACTATACATATGTGTGTTTTAACAGGATTTTTGTGGGAAAATGTCAAAGCAGAAAGGTTTTCTAGAAGAAATTATCGAAAAGATTAATTTTAATCGTACTTTGTAATAAAATTTGATATCTTTTGACCAAAATATTAAATTGAATTTTATATACACTTTTGTCTACTACAGAAGGTTATGCTCTTGATTTTTGGGTATTAGGCCGCTCCCTTATCATCATTAGTTTGTCTTTTAATTTTCTGAACCCATACATGCATTATACAAAGTTAACAAAAAATTCAAATAAAGATGTTCTACTGAAAAAGAAAAATCCGTAACTAAAATCAAAATATTAGAAAAGTAGATTTAATCAAATATAACTATTCACAAAGCAAAACTATAAGTAACAAATATCGGAAAGGCAAGAAGATAAATCAGAAAATTTCCGAAATCTGCCCCACGTGTGCAAAGAAAGAAATTGATCATTCGTAAAATCAAAAAAAAAATGTAAAATAAAAATGAGTTGTAGTGTTGAATTGCTTGGGATTCCTATACAACCGTGTGGGCACCTCACTTTGGAAACTTGAACCTGACTTTTCAGAAACCCTAACCTCTTTTTTTCTTTCTTTTGCTTATTTTTAATAATCTTTTACTTATTTGGCTTTTTAACTATGCTTTCATGCACGCTCTCCCTATGCCCACAAGCTTCTAGGAATCCGATGCCTATCTTAATCTTAACTTGGTTTGATTAAATTTGGTTTATGTTAATTGGGCCTGAATATCAGTGTAATTTCAGATCCAACAATGCATCTTCATCTAAGTGAGGAAGTGAAATGTATATTGAGTGAGGAAGTGTGATATAATATCTCTTGTTTAATTTTAATTATTTTAATGTAATTTAACTTTTGCAATACTTCAATGTAAACTAAAAGTTATTCATTGATTTTTTTATAATTTGTTTGTATTATTTAATTGTAAGTATAGGTGGTAAATGATGTTAGTTCTATTGAAAAACAAATGCTATTGTAGCATTGTTATTCCTAATGTTCGTCAACTAATGTCACGGTCCGAGTCAGTTAGAAGAATAGCGAGACATGGAAAATCATCAACCTAATGTTATCCCTATATAGGAATGTAAGTTGATTTTTCTTTATTTTTGCATAGCTTTTTTAAATCAATTTTATTTAATTAGAATTCTTATTTTTCTAGTTACATACCATGAAGATGGAAATTTGAAGGCAGGTTATTTAAGTTGTTCACTTTTTTTAATTTTCTTCCTCTCTTCTTCGTTAGTCAGAGTCATCTATCTATTTAGTTGACGAACATTTTCTCGTTGCCATATCTAAAACAAACGTAAAAACTAAGTTAGGATGAAAGATAAAGAAAAGAACAAATGCTCAGAAACATAAAAGAACAAATCTTGAATCGAATTGTTTAATAGAGAAAAAATCCTACGTAAACTCGCATCCCAAGAAACAAATAAACCTATTCTTAAACCTAATCTTAAACTTAATTTATGTTCATATTCCTTTTTCTTCTTCCAAATATATCAGATTTCAAGCTTGGTGCATATGTGTTCAGTCTCTTGACTCTCTTTAGATGATGTTTGAAAATCTCATATTTTATAGTAAACTATGTATATATAGATACGTACATACGTATTGTGGCCATGCATGTGGTCAAAGCTAGGTTTAAACTACGATAATTCGTCTTTATCGAAAACCGAGAGACCCCTCTCTCTATCTATGATTATGATGACGATTTATTTAATCAAGATCCCATGATTTTGATCTTTTGCCAAGATTCCACAAACAATCACATTCGATATACACCCATATATATGAATTAGTGGAAATATTGATCTAAGACTTTGCATCAATATATCATACAATACATATACTCCCTCCGTTCCAAAATATAAATTGTTTTACCTAAAAGCACAAAGAATAAGAAACTACTTTTTTATAAAAAAAAATATTATTTAATATACATAATGAATATAATTTAATCAAACCTAAAAAAAGACTACATAATATGATTGGTCACACAATATTCAATAAAGATGAAAAGTACCTAGGATTCTCAAAACAATTTATATTTTGAAGAAAAAAAACACTCAAAACAACATATTTTGGAACGGAGGTAATATGTAATATGTGCTTTGAATTCATAATCATATTGTTATATATCTATTTTGGATTTGTGGATATGGACAAAATCTGATGGAAGTTGTGTAGATAATTTGGTTTGGCCAATCAAATATCGAATATAGGGAGTTTGACTAGTCGTTGACTGATTTTTCAATAAGAAGTAAATTGAGTGACATAAAGAATTTGGTCCAAATTCTCTTAATAAACCAAAAGAAACTTGACATACATTTTAACTTGTCTTGGATGGACACAATCACCTTCCTTAATAATCGTAGGAGATGTATAATTCTCTTAATAAACCAAAAGAAACTTGACATACATTTTAAACTTGTCTTTAATGGACACAATCACCTTCCTTAATAATCTTAGGAGATGTATGTATAGACACATGTATACATAGAAAACCCAATGTAGGAATTTGGTCCAAACACATGTATATTTTGTCGGTCATGTAATATTTTGTCAAGCCGAAAAATAGACATATATAAGAATAATGGTCAACATTGTTGGGAATGGAGAAGACTGCCTCATATTTGGTGAGAATGTGTCAGACATCAAAGCAAAGGCTCAACCAAACTCTATTTTATAATAATTAAGACCTTTTTTTTTGTGTGCAACACATTCTTATAAACTTAATTGGGCCCAGTTACAAACTTAAGAGGCTGTTCGGCAGTTACAAACTTAAGAGGCTGTTCGGCATTTAACTATATATTTACTACTTCTACTCATTTAAAATCATATTGTATTCCTAGCAGATTAATTTGGAATCCAATGGAGGTTAACTTCATCTTTATATGGTTATATACTCAACAGACATTGTCAACATGGCCCATACCGACCACGTCTAAAGATATGGAGATTATTAACTTTACTATTCTATTTATTGTATTTGTTTTGAGTTAAATCGACAATCAAGTAAATACATATATATATATTTATAGATAACATGTCTTAGGTGCATTAGAGAATTCGGTTAATAGTCTATTCGACGGCTACATTCATCATATGATATTAGTCGGATGGTAAAATTATCCGATGATTTTTAAAAAAATAAAAGATGTTAGCACGTCATGGATATTTTAGTTCCATCATATATGACTTGCTTAGATCATGGATATAATATTTCATCCAATTAGTTTGATCATCTTTTTTCTTTCTTACAAGAATAGGTTATAAATGAAATATTAATTAATATTGTTATATAGTGTGAGGTCTTACTCAATTGATATGCAGAGGGCGTGACCCGAAGCTTGAAGGATATGTGTTGGAGTAGGACCAAACGGTAACATAATTAATAGTTTTATTATATACCATTTGTTTTATTTTAATTTTGCTGTCACATTATTGTCCGATTATAAATATAATCATATACGACAAGATCAATAGTTGCAGACTCTCTCGCAGGCATATATTTCACATATATAAAGAATTATTTACATCAAAATAAATTATTGAAAATAACTCTTATTTTGTGATGGGAAATTAGCAAATATAACCCCAAAAAATAATTATAATTAAAATTGTAACCAAATATCCTAAATCATATGGTTATAATTTAACCACATTAGTCAATTTTTGTTAGATATCTAATTATTAATTTTTTTTAGTTACTTGGTAAATTAACCCTTTTGTTATAAAACCCCCTCGTAGAATACATAACACTTTTTGACCAAAAAGAATACAAAACACTTAATTAACAAGCTCAATTAATGGGCCAGTGAGCAGATGCAATATCGAGGTTTATGTTATCACAAAGCCCAAAACAAATTTTCCCATTGAAGTTTAGAATGCTCACAACAAAAATAACGATTTAAAATACTAAGAGCATCACCATCTATGGATCTTAGTGAGGTTCTTAGGGGAAAAAAATAAGAAAGAAAGTGTTTTTGTGGGGTATATTGAATATAAAATTAATAAAATTTAAGTAAAGAGAGGAGATAGTTGGTGTGTTTGAATATAAAATTAATAAGAGTTAAGAAAATGATGAAAGAGAGATATTAAAATGGAGGGATAAAAACTTTTGGAAAGTGGTTTTTGAAAGGAAGAGATAATGTTTAAATATAAAATTAATAAAAGTTGAGTAAAAGGAAGAAAGAAAGTGTATAAAGTTGAGTAAAAAGAAAAGAGAATGTGTGTTTTAATAATTTTATATTTAAGAACTTGGTATAAGAACTTAGTAAGACACATGGATGGAGATGACCTAAAATGACTGTTTTTAAGACACCAAAGAAAACGTTACACATGTTTAATTTGCAAGTTAAATAAGATGCAAACTTTATTGGATTCTTAGTATTTTCTTAACAACATAACAAAGTGAAGATCATACTATTTTCGATTACTTGATCGATCAAAAGATCAAACGACAGTAACTGCGATTTTCATAGCGGATTCGCAATGGTTTGGAAAATTACAGATGAAGAAGTGTTGTCCTTTAGACAAAGTTATACGATCGTTGCCTGATGTGTATGTTTTCGCACGTGCCGGCGTTACGCAATTCTTGTATCCTCCATAATCTACCACGACCACATTATGGGCCCTCGGATTATAGTTAAACACTGCAAACAAATATTTAAAATGTATAATTTTGAAGTTAAACATATAGTTAATTCAATATGGCTTTTCCATATATTTAAACCATACTAAACGTAGTTGTAACAACTAGGAATTTTTTTTAAAAACTGAATAACTGATTATACTTGGAATTTTCATTACAAAATTAATTACTTAAGTTAAATTAATCGAAAATAACTGATTAGTGAACAGATATATATATAATAACAAATACATTTCTTAATAATAACAGTGTTCATTAAACATCATTCTCACATTAAAATAAAAATAAACATTACTGTTTACTAATAAAAAATACATAAATCAGTAAAACATTTCTTCTCTATTAAAACATTTCAGTTCATCACTCAAGTGATATTATAGGCTCTATTCACTATTTAAACCTTCACCTAATTATATGTTAAACTTGAAAAAAGAACATTATTAAGCCTAATATATACTAGAACCGATCATATAGACAACAATGGTAGATACAAAGATTATAAAACATAATTGCTTCTGATTTATATCATGTGTAACAAGATATAGAATATATATTATTGAAGAGTATATATATTTCCCCTAAAACGTTCATTTTATATGATATTTACATTCTTAACAAAAAAAAGAGAGTATTATATACGTACCGAGAACATCGCCGGTTTTGAACTTTTTGCCACTAGTCCAACCAACGGCGTTAAAGGTCCAGCCATTGGAGTCACCGACTGTGTAAGTCGTAGCTTGAACGTAATCAGCTTGAAGCAACAACACTGACACAACCATAAGAGCCACTAAGGCTCGAGCCAACCATGATGCACTGCCTCTTCTCGTGGCCATATCGATCTAATGATCTTAGACGAAACTTTGAAAGAAAGAGAAATAGACTAAAGATAGTGGATGAGACAGAATTGAAGTGAAAATGGACAAGGGTTTTTAAAGAAGATCGATGAAATTAAGGTATTCAATGTTTTGTTTTGTTTTGTTTTATTAATGTGGTTGTCTCAACAACCCACAATTTATGGTAAATTTATTATTTCTGGACGCATTGTCTACGTAAATTGATTTTAGTCAATACACCAAGCCAAAATATATCATATGTTTGGTTTATCTTTGTTTCACTATGGGACATATGATATAGTTTGGTCATAACTATAGACTATAGTACATTTAGGTGTGAAACTAGTTTGATTTTTTCTTCTTTTCTTTAATGTTTGGCTAAAGTATCAACTAAAATAGGAACTTATGTACAACCGAAGCAATTCAGCCGTAGCATTAGTTTATGTATTGAATTTTAGATTGCTTGTTGCATATTTTCCTTTATGAAATTACGAACACATGATCTATGTCAAAATAACGAAGATAATCACTACCGCTAATAATATATTTGAACATTCCAAGTGGTAAGTGAGGTATTGTTAAATTTAAAGTGACATTGTTGTGTTGTGTATACATAATAACAAAACCAAATGTACAAAGCCCTAAAATACATATAAGCCGAGAGGAGAACATGACCAAAAAGAATGGTGTGGATCTAACTCTGAATTTTAAGTCTATACCGCCCGAAAAAGCATGTGGCTTGGTTTCCGCCTTGGAGTCTCGGATTTAAAAGATTTACCCAATATGGAAACCGGTGGACTTGAAAGAACTGGATAGTGTCGGAAGCGTACGCAAGGCAATAACTCCGGCAGCAAAAGCAGCAACAGACGCCAAAACAAACGCCGGTGAGTTTCCTCCTCCAAACAATTCATCCCATGGACCCGCTCCAAGTGACACTATCATCTGTTACAAAAGCAAAAAACATATTCAAATACTAATTACGAGTCTAGACTCGAGAATGACAATGAATTTTAGATTTGAGAGATTGCCTGAGGAATAACAATTGCGAGGTTCAACACTCCAATAGCCAAACCTATAGTGAGGAAATGAAACCATTAGAGATTCCTTAAATCTAAGATTATAACCACAAAGCTATGAATGTGGTGAAGATATGAATGATTGAAATACCTTGACCGCCACCGGAATCAGCAGTGACTTCTGCTGTGACAGAGAAAGGGACACTGTATGTGATCTGCAAAAAAGAATGGGTTTACCACAAATTTCAGAGAGATGTTGCAACGTGATTAAAGAGAATTCGTGGTTTTAAAAAGTACACATACAGCTAGTGGGAAACCGAGGAGTGCAAAGACGACTACAGCTGCGGTTCTTGTTGTTTCGTCACCATCTATTATGTGTTCGATATTTTTAGAACCCTTTAGAGACATGAAGCTAATAACAGCTGTTCCAGCCATGCAGGCAAATACAATAAAATTGCTCAGAGCCCATACAACTCGTGCACCCATACGCTGACACATTGGTTCGATTAGGAATGAGCTGATCCCAAGAACAACCTAAGGAAACCGGGAAGAAAAGAAAAATTCAGTAAAGAACAAGTGATTGAAGTGTGCGGACCAGGGTTATCATATCGATTCTTACAGAGTTTAGTAGCAAACCAAATGCACCTTCCCGTACACCTTGACCATAGAGTTCCACCATCAAACTATCTCCATTTGGATTCCCATGGTAAACTTCTCTTCCCATCCAATCTGTATCAAACAGAAAGAAGGGGAACCACGATAACTGCAAGGAACAAGACATCAATCAAAATATAATCGAAAGCGGCTGATACAAAGATACCATAAATGGTTATTTTGGGACTTACCCATGTAAGAGCCATGACGATCAGAACTGAATGCATTGAAGGTGGCAAATGCCTTAAACTGGTAAGCAAATTCACTAAAACAGATCCAGGGCCATCGACGAAGGTCTCATCTTGATGCTCATTCTTTGACTTGCCAAGCTGTGCATCCATATCACGTTCCACTCTCTCATACTTGATCCCATTGGCAGTGCCATGACTCGATTTTGAGTGTTCATGGCCGTTAGACTGGAGATCATCCAACAAAGGTGCAGAATCTGGTATGCGGGTGGGTTTATTGCTTGTCAAAGGAATCTCTTTAGCATAATAGATTGTGACAAGAGTACACAGAGTGAGAAAGACCTGAAAAAAATGAGAACTCTTAGAAAAATATAGAGTAGTATATTCAGATTGCAAAATAAGAACAAAAGCTAGTAGGTTGTTTAATATGTGGATTTAAACTTTCAAACTCCACTCACAAATCATACATACATACTAACGGGATGTTTTGAGTTTTGACTAATGATCCCCAAGATATAAACATGACAGGGTTTTGTAAAGACCAGACGATTCCATTGAATTTGTAGAAAGCTTACCACTGCAAGAAGAAACGCTGCTTTCAGATTTCCACATGCAGCACAACATGCTCTACTAGTTAGGAAAGGGAACCACCTGCTCAGTAAAATAGCCAGATCATTTAACGGTTGGCGAAAATTGCACAATTGCAAATGAGGATATATACAAGTTTTTTATGATGAGGATCTCGAAGATTACTCTTGCCAATGTCCGCTAGCACCGGCAGAAAATCCAAGGATATTCCCAATAGCCATCCACAAGCAGAACACAGCATTTGCAGTATTCCGCTGATCAGGACCTAAGGAGAGCAAGAGACATCTCTTTAGTTTTTTTTTCAACAGAATCAGAAGCACAGAATATTCAATCTAGTTATAGATTTTCAAAAGCAATTCTGATCTTTTAAGTGTATATTGATATGCCATCATTACCTGATAGATCAGCTAAAAGAGCACGAGCAGGTCCCTGTACTGTGTTGTTTGCTAGATCCAACAACCAAAACCCAATGATAAAAACAAAAGCTGCCCTGGTCCGTGTGCCTTTGAAAGTACTGCATTTACAGATGCACATAAAGTCGTCAATTACTTTGATTTTAATATATTCCATACGAAACATGCCATAAGCAGGGGAGAAGGAGAGTAACCTGCAATGTTCCTTTGTATCTCCTAACAGATACCCAATGTCTGCAGAAAACCCGATTATTATCACCTAAATTGCAAGCTTTTGTTTAGCTTATATAAAACACAATGTAGCCAACTATATCCTAAAGCAAAATAAAAACAGGAATCATATCTTCTATTGCCCCTTACTGCTATTGAGATCATGAGTGATCCCACGAGAATAAATGGTCGTCTTCTTCCATACTTTGAAGTACATTTATCACTCCATATGCCAACACAAGGCTGGACCTAAACACCAACAAACAAATAAGGTTCTAACAAAATGTAACAGAAATGTATGCTTCCCGCAAGTTTCTGATCATAAATACATCAAATTTTTAACTCTAGTGAGAGACAGATGTGCAGATCATCACTGAATATACTTCATATGAGGAAATTCATAAAACTGCTAAAACTCAAGGAAGTAAAATTTGATTGAAAACCTACCACAAGGCCTGTAATTGGGCCGCATAGCCAAATAAACGATGAAAAAGCATGCGATATTCCAAGGGTCTGCATCAATCAGCCAAAAGCAACACTGTTAGATACAATTCTAAGAACAGTTATATCTACCACCACAACCTTATACATAAGTGACCAGTATAATATAATTCAAATGTGTAAAACACAATTCAATCCTATGATAAGCATTCAGAAATACACCCAGTTCTGAAAAAAGCTAAAGAAAGTCACATATAGTTTTCAGTACCATGCTTAAATACGAAAATGTAGGTACACAATTCGTATGTCGATACCGTATAATTCCAGGCGTAAAATGTCTCGTAGATAGGAAGCTAAAACCATAATTCATCCAATTCAAATGTCATATATGAGTCAATAAACATTGGCCAACAAGAACCATCCTAACCATTAAACTTCATTCTTTTCACCTACAAAGTACTCGACTCCTACGTACAAGCTACACGAGAATAAACACCTTCAGAATCTAACTTAGCACAGAGAGAAAGCCAGAGGTACCTGAATGTAAGGAGTAAGAAGAGAAAGTTGCAATGCCCAACCAAATTGAACACCAGCAGCGACTGTACAACTAAGAACAAGCGTGACTAAGCTACAATTCTTCGACACGGCTTCACCATCACCAGAATCATGATGATTCGAATTCGAATGAGAATCTGATGAAGAACCATGTTCGATTTGATTCACCATCTCCAATCCAACATCCTTCTTCAAATTCCTATACGGTACCGAAATCGACACCGATTCTCCCGCCATAATCTCCTCGTCGTCCTCAACACGAAACTCTGTATCTTCTACAGATCCCTAAATTCGCGTATTCAAATCAATAATCTCTCATTCCCGATCCAAAGAGAGATTTTACAAAACAATCCAAAATCAAAAAGATCTTAGATCTAGGGATTACGTCAGGAGATTTTCGGAGAAGACGATCGAGATCTAGCGAAAGAGTCAAATTCGGGCGCGTGGATTTGATGAGAATTGATTGATTTTGATCGGAGACGACGAAGAAAAGTATGAGAAAAAAAGATAGATTCGTTTTACAAGAACCGTTGATTTTTTAATCGACGGTTTAGATTGTATCTACTGGTCGTAAGTTTATAAGTCAAACTTCTTCGTCTCGAGATTTAACGTAATCACAACCGTTGATTTGACTTTTTGTTCAGATCAGAACCGTTTGCTTCGTGTTAAAGAAATAGCGGACGAAACTCACCATCACCGACACCAAATATATTTTTAGAATTACGAAGAAACGACATCGTTTTGGTATGATTGTAAGGAAATCAAGTCCAACTCCAATCTAGACATCTAGTCCAAATATTTAAGCGGTACATTTAGTATTGTCGATCGATCAACATTTAGTATCTACACAAATATTGTATCCATCGGTACATTTAGTAGGTCGATCGATCAACATTTCTTCTCGGTCGATACATATTATATGTCGATCGATCTATTTTTTGTATCGATCGATTCATATGACCAATTCCTCTATTCATTGTAATAAATCGATCAAGTTGACCGATTGATCGGTGTACAACACATCGATCGATCCAACAATTAAATAGATCAACTCAAAGGATAGATATATCAATACTAAATATAAACCGATCAACATATCTAGCAGATTGATCGATCCATCTTACAAACCAATCAACCCATAACATGAAAATGCTATCATATCATTTGATGACGTTTCTTAAATTTTAAATTTATTATTATTATATATTTAATGCGTTAAATTGTATTTTAGTGTGTATTTTACATGTTAAAAAACTTTTTACAATGTTAGAGATATAGGCAAATATATTTTTACAACAAAAAAATAGATTGGTCGATATATATTTCTTATCGATCAGCACAAAAATACAGTTTCATCGATCTATTCTTTGTGTCGGTCGGTCGATCCGAAAATTAGATTGACCGAATCAGGTAACAAGTCGATCGATCCATTATACCAGTTTGATTCGATCTAGTCTAAAAAAAACGACCCCTCATCCGAATTTTTTTTTGAGAATGTGACTGAGTTTTGCAATTAATTTCTACTAGGACATTTTTTACCTTTTTATTTGTGTCCAAAAAAATGATCACTCATCCGAATTGTGTGATTATGGTAATTTAAGACATTTTTAATGATTAAAATAGTTTAAAGACATTTTTAAGCCATGTCATTTTTTTATCATTCAATGCCATCATTCAAAGTTATCATTCATTTAAGTGTAAGCCAACAGAATTAAAACACCTAATCTCTTAAAACTAAAACTACTTTGATTTTAATAGTAAGGGGATCTTTAGTGTGTATTTTACTTGTTTTTTTTTAAAAACCAGTTGGAAGAAGCGAGAAAAAGATATTAAACGGGTACTTTTACAATAAAAAAAATTGATCGATCAATGTATATTTTTGTATCGATCGGTGCATTTAGTAGGTCGATCGATCAACATTTCTTGTCGGTCGGCACATATTATATGTCGATCGATCTATTTTTTGTATCGATCGATTCATATGACCAATTCCTCTGTTCATTGTAATAAATCGATCAAGTTGACCGACAGATCGATCGGTGTAGTGTACAACACATGTCGATCGATCCGACAATTAAATCATCAACTCAAAGGGTATTACGGATCAATCCGACAATTAAAATATTAACTGTAATGGACCCTTTTGTTTAAGAAACGGCCCATTATTTTTCATGGGCCTGAATGTTTTTTACTCTGTTTTCATTCAAACCCTAATAATAAACGAGTTGGCTGCTACAACTTCGTCTCTGTGATTGATTTGAGATTTTGTTTTTCCCCTTTGGCTGTTTTTCTCCTTTTGATTCACAGAGAAAGTCAAAAATGTTGGATATCAATCTATTTCGAGAAGAAAAAGGCAACAATCCTGAGATCATTCGTGAATCTCAGCGTCGTCGATTCGCAAATGTTGAAGTCGTTGATGAGATTATCAAGCTCGATAAAGAATGGCGTCAACGTAAGTAATCCAAAAACTGATTCTCTTGTGCGGAATTTTTGCGATTTGTGATGATGCTATCGAAATTTCGTTTTTTTTTTTTTTTACAGGTCAATTTGAAGTTGAGAATTATCGCAAAGACTTCAATAAGCTCAACAAGCAAGTCGCTAAGCTCAAAATTGTTAGTTTCTCTAATTACTTGATCTTAGATCCATTTTGCTTATAAATTATATATACTTAGGATCTGGAATTAGTGCAGTCTTGTTTAAGTTTCCTTTGGACTAGTAGTAAATATTTATGCTTATATAGGTTTTTGTGTTTCTTTGGAATAGTTAAGATCATGGAATTATACTAATGCTAGTTTTTCTACCGATTTTGGTGTTTTTGGAATCTTGTTTTGACTAGTAGTAAGTATTATGATTATAGAGTAATGGGTTTTTGTGTTTCTTTGGAAAGTTAGGATCTTGGAATGATAATAATGCTAGTTTTCTTCTCCTGTTTTGGTGTTTTAGGAAACTTGTTTAAGTTTCCTTTGGACTAGTAGTAAATATTATGCTTATAGGTTTTTGTGTTTCTTTGGAATAGTTAAGATCATGGAATTATACTAATGCTAGTTTTTCTACCGATTTTGGTGTTTTTGGAATCTTGTTTTGACTAGTAGTAAGTATTATGATTATAGAGTAATGGGTTTTTGTGTTTCTTTGGAAAGTTAGGATCTTGGAATGATAATAATGCTAGTTTTCTTCTCCTGTTTTGGTGTTTTAGGAAACTTGTTTAAGTTTCCTTTGGACTAGTAGTAAATATTATGCTTATAGGTTTTTGTGTTTCTTTGGAATAGTTAAGATCATGGAATTATACTAATGCTAGTTTTTTTACCGATTTTGGTGTTTTTGGAATCTTGTTTTGACTAGTAGTAAGTATTATGCTTATAGTGTAATGGGTTTTTGTGTTTCTTTGGAAAGTTAGGATCTTGGAATGATACTAATGCTAGTTTTCTTCTCCTGTTTTGGTGTTTTAGAAAACT
Organism: Draba incana; assembly: GCA_963576765.1. Lineage (NCBI taxonomy): Eukaryota > Viridiplantae > Streptophyta > Magnoliopsida > Brassicales > Brassicaceae > Draba > Draba incana. The sequence goes on along the minus strand of OY755216.1, from coordinate 33,591,274 downwards.
TGAATGTCATTTTAGTTCTTTTTTGGCTACTAGTAAGTATTATGCTTATAGAGTAATGAGTTTTTGTGTTTCTTTTGTAATAGTCTGGTGGCGATGCGACTGAGTTGGTTCAGCAAACCGAGAAAAACAAAAAAGATTCTACCGAGAAGGAGGTGGAAGTTCGCGAAGCTTTTGCTGCTTTGAAAGCCAAATTGGAGGCTATTGGGAATCTTGTCCATGACTCGGTTCCAGTTAGTAACGACGAGGTTACTGTCGTTTTTTTCCTCAAGATTGATTTATGAGTGTAGTATGCTAAGGAGAGAGATTTATGAGTGTAGTGTGTTTTATTCATATGCAGGCAAATAATCTTGTGATTAAAGTTTGGGGTGAAAAGCTGGTTGCTTCACTTGGTCAGAAGCTGAAAAACCATGTTGATCTTGTTGAGCTTTGCGATATTGCGGATCTCAAGAGAGGTAGCATTCACTGACCTTCGTCTTCTCAGTCCATGTCTCGTGGGTTTTTGTACTTTTAGGGTTTCATTATAAGAATACTGTTTTGGCCTCAGGTGCTGAAATTGCTGGAGCTAGAGGCTTTTTCCTAAAAGGCGATGGTTTGCTACTAAACCAAGCTCTTATCAACTTTGGGCTAACCTTCTTGAAAAAGAGAGGATTCACCGGATTGCAACCTCCTTTTTTCATGAGGAAGGATGTCATGGCTAAGTGCGCACAACTGGCACAGTTTGATGAAGAGCTTTACAAGGTCTTTATAATCGTTTCGATACATTGTGGTGTTTCAAAGATGTTAAAGTAGTATTTGAGCTCCGAATCTGATAAGATTGTCGTTTTTTTCAGGTGACTGGTGAAGGAGATGATAAATACCTTATTGCAACTGCCGAGCAGCCCCTTTGTTCATACCATATCGATGAATGGATCCATCCGAGCGAGCTTCCTCTAAGGTATGCATAATTAACATAGTGTAACACATAGTTGGAGCATTAAGACAGATTATTTCTTTGAGTGTTAATACAAAATTCCGCTGATGTCATAACTTGTTTTGGTCCAGGTATGCCGGTTACTCGACCTGCTTTAGAAAAGAAGCTGGTTCCCATGGAAGAGACACGCTCGGTATTTTCCGTGTTCACCAGTTTGAGAAAATTGAACAGTTTTGCATCACCGGTCCTAATGAGAATGATTCATGGAAAATGCTTGAGGAGATGATGAATAACTCTGAAGATTTTTACCAAGCGGTAAAATTTATATAAAGTCACAGCCTCTGATTCAGTTAGTTCGAATTGGAATTTGTTTTACATTAAGAATACTAATGCATTCACATTCTGCAGCTAAAACTTCCATACCATATCGTGTCGATAGTCTCTGGGGCATTGAATGATGCAGCTGCGAAGAAGTATGACTTGGAAGCTTGGTTTCCTGCGTCAGAGACGTACAGAGAGCTTGTGTCCTGTTCCAACTGTACAGACTACCAGTCTCGAAGACTTGAGATCAGATATGGTCAAAAGAAGGTACTATATCTCTCGGTTTGTAGACATTTTTCCATAGCAAATACATTCGATCTTGTGTAATTCCGTTCTTCTTTTGTGGTTTTTGATACAGAGCAACGAGCAGACGAAGCAGTACGTGCATATGCTGAATTCGACACTTACTGCAACAGAGAGGACCATGTGCTGCATTCTCGAGAACTACCAGCGAGAAGACGGTGTGGACATCCCAGAAGTTCTGCAGCCGTTTATGGGTGGAGTAACGTTCTTGCCCTTCAAAGTTAAGCCCGTAGTTGCCGAAACCAAAGGCAAAAAGTCTAAAGCTTGATTGATATGTTTTCTTGAATTGATGAAACACTTCCAACATATAATTTTCGTTACTTTGTTTGAAATCTTTTTGAACTTGAATAGTTTCTACTTTGGACCTTTTGTTTATCATCCGGATTTCTTATCGAATTATTTGTTTTGTTTTGCTAATCGTTTGTTTTTCGTAATCATTCATTTCGTTCTAGTTAACTTTAACCTATGTGAAAAAATGTATCATGCAACACAAAATCTCCAGGTATGAGTCTACTGCTCGGATCATAACTCTAAATGCAATAATTTTAGTTGGAAAAACAATTACGGTAAATTATTATACATAATCTAAGACCTATTTTATATTTTTTGAATTTTACGATTATTTTATATACAAATGTGTTTCGCCTTATTTTATTTGTAGGAAGGTGTATTTATGAAAAACTAAAAACATCTACTTGTCAAACAAAACAACACATGTAAAAATATATATGAATTTTTTTTTTTACATGCTCATATATTTTCAAAAATAATCAATCGTTTTTTTTCTATTTAAAATCAAATTTTGTTTTTGGTGTATATGTTAAAATTTTGTTCACATTTAATTCTATTATATAAATCTATAATTTTTGAAATATTATAATTTTGGCAAGTTTAAGATTTCCTAATATTTTAATTTTGATAAGCTTAAGAAGATTTAAATGTGTTTGGCAATTAGAGTTATAGTAATCAAAATAAATATATTTGGAAATAAATGTGTTTGGTAATAAGGATAAAAAAATTCAATAAATAAAAAATAATAATAATAATAATTGTGGTGATGACACCTAATCAAAGTGCTCTCAAAATGATTCTCAAATAATATATAGGATGTAGAAAAGAAAAATAAAATAATAATAACAAACGTAAATGTGGTAGTAATACCTAAACATTATGGGGATATGCGTGTGAACGTAAAAGGGATAATAAATACGAATAAAGGAAGAAATTACAAAAGGAGGAAAAGAAAAAGACGTTTGCCAAACAAATGTATGATGTATTGGTGAAAAAATATGCAAAGAAGATTATTTTGTATTCTCATTTTTCTTTGCTTGTTGTGAAAATGAAAGCTATTGGCACAATTTATTACTTACGTCTTTCTTTCTCCATCTCTCCATGTCCTTCTCTTCTCCTTTTCCTTCTCCACGTGTACACGAGACCTCTTTGTCCAATCTTTTTTATTGGTTCTATAAGTAGTAGTTTTTTTTTTCTTTTTTTTTTCAACTTTCTTTCTTGTTGTTTTGTTTGTTAATGACTTAATGTCAACTTTAATCACAAGTTCATAACAAAATCATTATCAGTGGTGTGAACTCCTTTGTTTCTGTGTTATGGTGTTTTTCTTGTTTCTAAACAAAAAATAGAAAAAATAATAAACCAAAATATCATGCTTATATAGATCATTTAGGTCTTATAAAACTACTAAGATCACTAATTTGAATATATCATTCAAAAAATTAGACATAGTCTGTCAAGAATTATGACTCCGAATAGTTTTTTTTTGGGTATCAAAAACATAAACTGAAAATAATTTCTACATAAAAAATAATCACAAATATCCTCTCTTTTTTTTTGTATATTACCATTGGATTACATAGAGCTATTTCATATGAAAATGTCATTTGATTTTTCTTTTATGCTTTTTACTCCCATTCTACATATAGTTTATTTTTCTTCTTTGACGGCTTAGTCTTCATACAGTTAACCTTTTTTGGTCAGTGTTCTAGAAATTGGAGATTTCTTGCTTCTTCTTTTTCTTTGCAAACCATTTATATAGTTATCTCAAACGTTTATTTTTTAGTCCTAATACGTGTTGAAACATACATAATTATACTGTATGTGACACCTACTTTTTTCAATATTCACATTCGTTTGTTCTTGCATTATTTTTTGACTCGATATGGTCGAGTCGACTATATACTGTATACATTCAAAGACACTTTCCAAGTTTCAATTTGATAACTCCAATTTTAATTCTTATTTGTAATTTTTTTTTGGAAACATATTGAACCATTATTTCTTTGTTGAATGAGTTTAACGTGACCAATTTGGTTTTAAGAAATATCATGTATTTTTAGTTAATTTTCATTATGCAAGCATGAAGCATCCATTTGATTTTGAAATATGTGCCCCTATTCTTTCGAAAAATAGACAAAGTCCTGAAAAAAAATAAACAACTTAAACCTAGCAAGAAATGAAAAATCATTCCAAACTCCACAAATGTTTTGATATATTTTGTTTTTGTTAGAAATACTAAACTTCAACTAATCAAATCCCAAAACTTCACCTCGTTATGTTCCGTCGAGAATGTCTATTGTTGTGTTTGAACCTCATCGTTAAAATGGATCAAGATGAACTGCTTTATGTTGGACGTAAATATATGATGATCTTCGAAAGGTTTTTAACTAATATCGCTTTGTTGATTTTTTTTCCCCCCATTATAATTCATTTCTTTTATAATGGCACTCTCGCACTACTTCTCTTAAACGATGAGCTAAGAGCGCATGCATATGTCCCGGGACAAGACAATACTACTTACAAATTAAGGTGATTTTTAGTTGGGCTACAAATTGAAGTTTAGTTACCACATTTTAAATTATCCGTAGAAAAATAACAAGAACAATATAAAAAAATAAAACTAGAAATAAGTTAAATCTAAACTAAAATGCTAAGAGGTGAATGATTTACTTAATTCTAATTAAACTCTAGACTCGATAATAGTTTATTTACAGATTTTAAATTTTGTTTACGCCTCTTGGTATTTTTTCGAAAAATATATTTACGTATGTGGACGAGGGGAGACAATTGGTACCTAAGTTGATTAAAAACTAGTACTACAATGAACTTTTACTAATTGTTAGCTAGTTACAATTTACAAAAAACACGTGTTGAAAACACGGCTTTGACAATAGAGAGAAAAACCATATGTACCATACCCGGACACGTCGTCTCTATAACGCCGAACACGCCCAAAAAAGTTGACGCTTGCAAATAATTCTTTCGTCGTCTTTGAGTAAACAGAACCACAAACTCATTTTTAAAATATGGTAAAAGAAAAGAAGTGATGTGATTAAAAAAAATATTGTTCAATCGTTAAGTGATTGGTTGGCAGTTTTTGTCTTTTCTCTGTCGATAGATAATACTGTGATTAATTTCATAAAAGAATATTACAATTTGATTTTTTTATGAATGTAAGATCGAATTAGAAGATAGATGAATAAATGTGGGAAGAACGTGAAGAAATAAAAAAAGAATCACGTCACGTGGAGACAGCTCTTTTACGAATCTTCTATCCACTCACTTCATTAAATCATTTAAAAGTTGAAAAATTTAAAGCCAACCAGAAAAAAAACACCTTAATTGTCTCAACAAAATGGGTAAATCCTCTTGCTTTTTTTGTTTAATTTTTGGTCCAGTTAATTTATATATTATTGGAGTTTTGTGTCATTTTTCAAAAGTTACATATTTGGTCTTAGGTGATCTCGATATAGCCTAACGTTAAAATGAAGATAACACGCTTTTGATCAGTTTTTTTTATATTAACAAGTTATTGGTATATATGGAATAGAACTAAAATTTATAGTAACTATTTTTTGTTTTTGTCGACAATTTATAGTAACTATAATCTCCACTAAAAACAATAATAGCTTTTTAGACCTATATGTCATAATTATCCTTTTTCTATGCAATACTAACGATTTATTGCGATAACGATCTAAAATTGTACTATTTGTTAGCAAACATAACTAAGCAAATAGTAAAAATATTTGCAATAATTATGGACCAAACGATAAAAATATGCTGGCTACAAAAATTTGCATTTTTTTGCTAATTGCAATCTGATGAGACCTCATGTTTGTTCTTTTTTTTTTTTTTGCTAAACGACCTCATGTTTGTTCATTGTTGTCCTTTGATTTTTTTTTGATATTTTTCTTTGCGTTATTTTGTCTCCTAATTTTCAAGAAATGGTCTCGTCAGTTTTAACATGTGAAAACAGAAATCAACTGCGTAAACCTTTATCTTAATGTGAATAAGTGTTCTACAATTTGCTTATAATATGCAATATGCGCTTACTACGAAATTTATTGGGTTTATTCACAGGGACCCTTTATTCTCTTCATATAGGGAAACAAAAGAGAAGAAAAATAAATAAACAGGGTGGCAAGAAAAAGGAAATTTAAAAATAAATAATTATTAAAATTGAATGACGTGGGATCTGTAAACAACTTTTTTTGTGCAAGTAATTAAATTCCTTTTGACCACTGAAAATTAACAGCTGAAGTACTCTTAACATCTGCATTCAACGCTGAAAAGTAGATTGTTTCTTTTCCCAATTTTCTTCTCTGTGAAAATAAGTACATTCCAGTTAGTTTTCATATATAGTAGAATAGTATTTTCATAAGTAGCAAAATTTTGAAAAAGCAATTGTTTTGCTTTGTGTGTAAATTTGGACCGAAACGTCACTAAAGAGATAAATGTTACACGACTTAGCCTTTCTACTAACTAAACAAAATTAAATAATACATGTACATAAAAGTAAACCAATCGTTTAGGTCTCAATACATTTTTTATTTGGTGAATAAAACCAAATCTAATTTATGGAAAAAAAAATCTAAGTTTGTGTTGTTAGTTAAGAACTTAAGATAGTTTTAATTCTGCTTTTGTTTGGTGTACTAGTTCTCTAATTTGATTTTTAGCGATAATCTATTCTCAAATTACAAAGTTTCCTCTTATTAATTTTCAGTCTATATTTTTTTTTTGACAAAAAGTGACTCATTAAATAAATAATTACAATTTCTTCATATTAAAAATCAATAAAGTTATCAAAAGAGGAATATTAATCAATAGAGAGAGAGAAAAAAATAGAATTTTTTTTTTTGTTCCTCCAAAAGATTTTTAACTTGGAGCCTCTGAGAAACCAAAGCTTCACTCTGATTCGCAGAGCGAATCCAAGAGACGACATCATAGAGAGAAAACGCGAAGAACAGAAACAGCTCCCACACAAAAGCTTTCCAATTTTGATTATTTTTTCCTCTCTCTTTAATCCAATCAATCTCGTAAGTTTCCTTCTTCAATCTCAGATTCTTAGATTATAATAATCTCTTAATCTAATTACCTTTTTTTTCTAAAAGATTCCATTTTTATTTTTCTTCCTTCTGAATCATCAACAGATCAAGATCGAAGATTTCTCCGATTTAAGCTTCCGGGTTTGGTTTTTAATCCCTTTTGTGAAATTGGGTTTCGGAATCTGGAGATCTGGATCTCGAAAAACCTGTTCTTGATGAGTGATTCGATTATGTTATAGCTCGAATCTCCAATTTTTGAAGCTTTTGAATCTGAATTGATTAGTTTATTGAAGATATGTTGGAAGATCGATCACTAGATTTGTGTTTGATTTCAAGGGTTTTCTCAAGCTCTCGAACTTCTGAATCAAATTGGTCTAAGTCTTTCATGTATCCAGAGGAAGAAGATGATACTAATACTACTAAGCTCAACAATGGTAAAAGAGCTTTGGAAGTTGTTGGTGAGATTAGACAAACCAAATCACTTAAACTAATGGGTTTTTCGATTACGTATGATAGCGATTCTTCTGACTATTCATCGAGTAACGATAATTCATCGAGGCAGGAGGAGCAAGAACAATCCGATTCGAACAACGGTGGCGATTCGTCGGAGGATTCGCATTCTCTTTTCAATGAGATTGGTCGTGACAATTCGATCGACTGTTTGATCCGTTGCTCGAGGTCTGATTACGGCTCTATTGCTTCGTTGAATCGGAATTTCCGTTCTTTGGTTAAGAGTGGAGATATATATAGATTAAGGAGGCAGAACGGTTTTGTCGAACATTGGGTTTATTTTTCTTGCCAGCTCTTGGAATGGGTTGCTTTCGATCCTGTCGAGAGACGGTGGATGCAGTTACCTACAATGCCTTCGAGCGTTACGTTCATGTGTACCGATAAGGAGTCTTTAGCCGTTGGAACGGATTTACTTGTCTTAGGGAAAGACGGTTTTTCTTCTCATGTAATATATAGATACAGTCTACTGACGAATTCTTGGTCTTCTGGTATGAAGATGAACTATCCGAGGTGTTTGTTTGGATCGGCGAGTCTTGGAGAGATTGCTATATTCGCTGGTGGTTGCGATTCTCAAGGAAAGAGTCTTGATTTCGCGGAAATGTATAACTCCGAGCTACAAACTTGGATAACGTTACCGAAGATGAACAAACCGAGGAAGATGTGTTCGGGTGTTTTCATAGACGGGAAGTTCTATGTAATCGGTGGAATCGATGCTGATTTGAAAGTGTTGACTTGTGGCGAGGAATATGATTTGGAGACGAAGAAATGGACGCAAGTCCCTGACTTGTCGCCTCCAAAAAGCCAAGCTGATCAAGCTGATATGCCACGAGCGACGGAAGCACCTCCTCTTGTTGCGGTTGTGAATAACGAATTGTACGCTGCTGATCACGCCGATATGGAAGTTAGGAAGTACGATAAAGAGTTAAAGAAATGGTTAACCATTGGAAGATTGCCTGAAAGAGCTGGTTCAGTTAACGGATGGGGACTTGCTTTTAGAGCTTGCGGGGAACGGTTAATCGTTATAGGTGGACCGAAGAATTCAGGAGGCGGGTTTATAGAGCTGAATTCTTGGATACCGAGCGATGGTGGTCCACCTCAATGGACATTGCTCGATAGGAAACATTCTCCGAATTTCGTTTACAATTGCGCGGTGATGGGTTGCTGAAATACAACACACATTCTTGTTTGATGGGTTTAAGCTCACAAGTCTCAAGACTCCATTGAAGGTTCAAAGATTCAACCTTTATGTTTCCTCTTATTTTGTTTTTTTTTTACTTACAAAATTTTCAAATTTGAATACAATCTGTATTGTTAGAGACCAGACAAACTCCAGAAAGAAAGAAAAGAAAACTGAAACAGGTTTACAATAAGTTGGTTACAAGTTTTTTTTAGAGTTTGCCAAGATCTGGTTAACATTGTTGTATCATGTGTTATTAATCTATATTTAATCTTTGCTTTTGGAAACTCTGATTAATGTTTGTAGACTTATTTTGGTCTTTGTTCATAGTTTTTTGCTTTTGAGTATGTTTTTAACAGGTCGAATCGTTAGATTCACTTTACAAGTTTGGTTTGAAGTGTTTGTCATTTTTATGACGACAAAAAATAAAGGAAAGTGATTACTTTTGTAATTTTGTTGGGGTAAGGAGGAGCAAATGTTATGTCTTTATGGTTGTGTCCTTTAAGATATCTCAATTTTCACCTATCCTCATCTTCATGAACAAGCAATTTTCACCTATCCTCATCTTCATGAACAAGCAGTCAAGCACCTATTAGTTTCCCTGCAATGACATTGTTCGGATGCTTCTTTGTCGACTTTGGTTCTCGATGTCTCCATCTTCACATATCCTCACCTCTGAAGTGATCCAGCATTTCATTAATCTTCGAGGTTACTATCTCTCTTCATCGCCATCATAATCTTCATCAACTTGAAGCTCCAAGAGTTGGAGTATCCCGCATTCTTTTATCTTATATGGGTCAGTGCCATCAGTTTTAGTGTGGAGCTTAAACTCAAAAACAAGGTCGGTGGAAGTCACCTCCTCTGCTTCATCGTCGAATATGTACAGATGCTTCGTCATAAATGGATACAGGTCGTAAGTACTCCATATACAATGAGTGCGAGCATTCTGTTTGGACGTGATGATACAAGTCACCCTACAACCATGCCCATCACGAAATTCATCTTTTTCCGTGTTAACGAACAAGATGCAGGCCTTGAATTTTGCCGACGTACAAGGAGGCTTTTCATTCAACTCCACTGTTACGGAACTCCCATGAGCTCGGTAAGTGAAGCACGCAGGCACTTGTCCACCTGGTAAGACCGAAAATTCACTAGTTGATGTGTGGATGATGACACCTCTCGCTTCTTCATTTAGTTTGAAGCAGTTTCGAAAGTTGAGACGAATATCTGGATTGGGAAAGGAGCAATCTAATCTCTCTAGTGACTTACAGTTTTCTGCATCTAGGACAAGTCGACGTAGACGAGAGCATCCCTTGACCCATGGACTAAGCTCTTGAACTCTTGTATCCGTCAAGTGAAGCTCTGTGATGATGTCAAACGCATGCGGGGAATCCTTGAGGTTTTCAGAGTATGCCATATGGAATTCCTCAAGACGAGACCACAACCTGATCGATGGAGGAACTTCTTCTATTCCAGTGCCAGTTAGCTTAAGATATTCAATGTTGGTGGAAATCTCAGGAAAGCTTTTTAACGACGAGCAATTAGTGAGAATGAGATCGTTGAGAGATTCCAAGTTGATGTTGGTTGGAAGAACCTCTAATTTTGAGCATTCCTCCAAATTCAAACTCCTCAATCTCTGAAGGTTTCCAACAGAAGAGGCGAATTCCAACAGCCTTGAACAACATCTGAGATCTAATAGTTGGAGATTCGTTGCATCCCCAATAGAAGAAGGGAGCTCCACCAGACTTGAGCAATATCCGAGATTCAAATCTTGGAGATTAGTTGCATTCCCAATAGAGGAAGGGATTTTCACCAGACTTGAGCAATAACGGAGATCTAATTTTCGGAGATTAACTGCATTCCCAATAGAGAAAGGAAGCTCCACCAGACTTGAACAACCATAAAGATTCAAATTTTGGAGATTAATCGCATTTCCAATCGAGGAAGGGAGTCCCACTAGATTTGAACAATGACTGAGATTTAATTTTTGGAGATAAGTTGCATTCCCAATAGAGAAAGGGAGCTCCAGCAAACTTGAACAATGACTGAGATCTAATTCTTGGAGATTAATTGCATTCCCAATCGAGGAGGGAAGTTCCACTAGACTTGAACAACCACTGAGATTCAAATCTTGGAGATTAGTTGCATTCCCAATAGAGGAAGAAAGTTTCACAAGACTTGAGCAATCATGGAGATTTAATATTTGGAGGTTAATTGCATTCCCAATAGAGGAAGGGAGCTCCACCAAACTTGAACAAGAATTGAGATCTAATTCTTGGAGATTAGTTGCATTCCCTATTGAGGAAGGAAGTTCCTCAAATGAGCATTGACTGAGATTCAAATCTTTGAGACTAGTTGCATTCCCAATAGAGGAAGGGAGCTCCGCCAGACTTGAGCAATGACAGAGATTTAAAACTTGGAGGTTAGTGGCAGTTGAGAGGTTAGGAAGCTCCTTCAGGTTTGTCGAATAACTCAAATTTATCCTCCTGAGATTTCGAAGCACCTGTACAAACAAATAAAGACACAAGACATGAACACGTTGATATATTTAGCAGTTGAACACACACAAAAAAGAAACGCATAAACGAAAATAATGCACTTCCATTCTAATTTTTCTAATAAAAAGAAAAGAAAAGAGAGTCCAGTCTACATTTTCAAGCTAAACTAGTGTACAAGAAAACGTATTATAGATGAAGAAAGAAATTGAAATTACTTACTTTTATTCCGTCCCACAGCTTCTCAAGCTTGCTGTATGGCATGTTTAATTCAACAAAGAACTCCAGGTTAACACTAAAAGGTAAACATGTCATAGGCGAACACTCCCAAGCTAGGAATTGAAGTTTTGGAGATATATACTTCAGACATCCCGACAAAGACGCCAAGTTTGGATACTCATAATCTGCTTCGAATCTTAAGAATTGGAGATTAGACGTTCCTTCAAAGGCTCTCTCATTTGCATTCAAATTGTACCAGGTACGAGAGTCTCTGGAATATATGCCAACAACCCTTCTAGTAATCTGACGAAAAAAAAACTCCATAAATTAAGCACTTGTAATAAGCAATGCAACGAAAGAATAATGTAAAAACTTACAGCTGTAGGATCAGTGAGAACTTGACAAATATCTTTATCATTAACCAAAAATTGTCGTTGCGCAGGCTCACGACCAGATGTATAGACAATTTCTTTACCCAGCTTGACTAGCAAACTATGCATTCTTATCCTTGACCATTCATCAATAGATATGAGAGATTTCTCAACTAGAACTTCAAGTCGTTGCCTCACATCCAAGAATTTGTTTGCAAGATGTTCTTCCACTTTCGTAATATGTTCATCATTGAAAAAGCAGGCTATGTGAAGGAATAAATATTTATCCTCATCACATAAAGCATCATAACTGAACTTTAAAACGGTCTCAATTTCTCCGTCAAGGTGACTCCATAAATTTGGTAGTACCCTTTTCCACTCCTGCTTGGACATTCCTCGGAAGTAGGAACCCATAACCTTTAGACCTAGAGGAAGGTTACCGGCAAGGTATATAGTTTCACGAGAAAGTTTCATGAAACCACCTTTAGGCGTCTTTTGATCAAAAGCATACATGCAAAACATCTCAAGAGCCTCATCAGTTGATGGAAAATCCACCGTGTAAATATGGTTGATCCCATGTGCCTTCAAAAGTTTTAAATTTTCTGTTGTGATGATAATCCGACTTCTAGGACCAAACCACTGAACTTTTTTGGCCAAGGCTTCTAGTTGTGCTAATCGATCGACATCATCAAGAATGAGCAACACTTTCTTGTCTTTCAACCTCTCTTGTGCGACTCCTAAATGCGTGATCATGATATCTTTGTGATTGATCATCTGAGACAACATTTTGCTTTGTAGTTGCAGTTGCGCATAGCCCTCATCGAGACAAGGTCTTGGATAACTTCCTTTGATATTCCCCATGATTGCCCTCAACCGGAAATTGTTGGAGAGTTGGTTAAACAAAAATCTTACCAATCCCAGGAGGACCCCAAATCCCAATCATCCTCACTTCATCCAAATCGAGGCGTAGCAACAGTTTCATCTTTTCCATATGAGTTCCCATCCCAATTAAACAATCAACATCAGGTGATGGTGCCAAGTGATTCAACATTTTTGAAATATCACAAGCTATGTTTTCGATCATGGACGCCTCATCAACCCTGACACAGAGGGAGAGATCAATTTAGACAATCATTTTAGTAGATAATTAATAACTACTCTCACAACACATTCGTAATTTATTACTTTCTCTTGACTGCCTATAGTTCAAATGCTACAAATTAAGATATAGATATAGTTTGATATGTTTAGAAATATCAAAAGCAAGTGGAAATCAAGAGAACGAACCAGTTTCTTGAATGGTAACCGGCGATTGTGGCCACACCCTCCAAAGCTTTTCTCCATTTCTCAATCTTCTCCTTGGTTTTACCTCGACAAGTTTGTTTGAAGACCTTTCCAAAATCTCCGGTCTGCTTCTTTACATCAGTTGGATCTACTTCATAGAAAATGGTCAACACAGTTTGACCCAACACTATGCTCATGATCTCCGCCAATTCGTCAAGACACCACGACGAAGAAGCGTAGTTCTTGGAGAGCAAGACGATGGCAATCTTAGATTCTTGGATCGCCCGTTTGAGTTCAGGAGCGATGGATTCTCCTCTCTTGATATTGTTATCAATGAATGGCGTGATTCCTTTTCTTTCAAACTCCTTCAGAATGTGACTAAGAAACTGATTGCGTACATCTGGCCCGTGGAAGCTTGGAAAGACATCGTGTTCCCAGCTTCGAGACCAAGAAGAAGAAGAAGAAGATGCAGAAGATGGAAGAGAAGCAATTATATTGTTTTCTTGGACTCTGAATATCCCATAAACCATATAAAATATTGAACACAAAAGCGTTAAAGCAACAGCTCCAAGGGAAAGGTAAAAATCCATAGGCTTTGTAGATCTAACGAGATAGAGAGTAAGAATTAACAAAGAGGCTTTGTTTATCTAACGACATACAACATTGACTCCATTGACTGAGCAAGAGAGAGATAAAGTTTTCTAAACCACAGCCCTAGCTATCATGTAGGGTTCCACCATTCTTGCAAGTTTTCCAAAACCCAAGTTCTTTGAAATTGATTTTTTTTTTTTTTTTTTTAAACAAGTTTTCAGACAGAGTCCTCTGTTTGGGTCTCTGTTAAAGACTCTGGTTCCGCACAAGTCTTTCAACGAGATATTTTAAAAGTAAAGCCCATTTATTTGATTGGGCCCATACAATTATGGCCCATTTATTCCACATCTCGCAGGGATTAAGCTCGACTTCACTCTGTAGAAAAAGCTTCCATTTTTCGTACTAAGAATATGAATTCTCTTCATCGTTTAGCAGGATTGATCACCAGAACAACGACCCAGTATCCAATTTCGAAAACCCATATCAATTCCCCGAAGATTCTCCTCAATTTCATCTCAACAAAATCTCGAAATGACGACGATAAATGGAACGACGCTTGGGAATCAGCTTGGTACCGGAAGATCTCTCCGATAAAACTCGAGCACCGTGGGAAACAGTAGTATGATTTGCTTTGAATTCGATTAGGGTTTGTGATTTAGCTTAATCCATGGAACAGTAGTATGATTTGATTGTGATTGACCTTATAGAGATTGCTCTTTGGTGATTTGGATGATGTTTTCACTTTCAAGGTTAGATTGAGAAATTGGAAGAAGCTAAATTGGGAGATTCTGGATCTGGTGGTGCTGGTGCTGATGATATTGATAGATTGCTCGATATTTGCTCAGAGTAAGGATGATTTCTCTTTTTTGCCCTTAATTGCTTTGAATTCGATTAGGGTTTGTGATTTAGCTTAATCAATGGAACAGTAGTATGATTTGATTGTGATTTGGATGATGTTTTCACTTTAAAGGTTAGGTTTTTAACTAAGATTATGATTTGCTTGTGTAGAAACTCAAGCATAGTGCATTGGAGAGATTGCTATGTGTATGTATATCTTGGTGTTTCAAGTATCTTCTTATGTTTATATAAGATTGTGTTTGGTGATATGTGTGCTTTGTTGGTGATTTTGATGGTACATTATTCAGGATTTTTGATTCGTAGACAATGATTTCGATAAGCTGTCCATGTTTCTTCTAGCTGCGTCTGCAAAAAGGTTCACAACATGGTCATGAAACTCCTAGTAAATTCATTTTTATTCATCAATGGAGTTAAACTGAAACCCTGAAACACAGCTAAGTCCTTCTAAACTGCAAGTCTAAACATAGTTGGGTAAATGAAACTGGACTTTCTCTGCTTATGGAGGAATCATATGACTATGAAATAGAAGAGGAGCTTACCATACAGTGCCCATCAATGAAAACAACGTGTGGTCGATTAGGCAACCCGGTAAGCGCTGTACCAATCCGTCACGGTATGGAAGAGATTTGCATACTCGAATCGAGTGACAAGCAAAGTTGGTTCCTCCACACACTGAGGCCAAGCAAAATTGAATCAAACATCATTCCAAGAATCTCAAATACCACAACCTAATATGAAGAGTGAAATAGCTCAAATTTTCAATCCAACACACAGAAAATGAATTTGATCTTCCAAAGTTGTTTTGATCCAAGAGAAAACTTTCTAATTATGCATCTTTTCACCAAAACACAATCGAGTTAATCACCAGATCAATAAGAACAACAACAACATATTAAGATGCACAAATCTCTTCACAGAGGAAATCTTCGTTGCCTCATTGTATGTCTATCAATGCCACCTTCTTGAATATATTCATTCAGCATCTCATCACTCACCAGCCGCCGAGAAACCACACTTCCTCCTCCTCAGCCAATTGGACGATTCCTATTGAAACCTAACCGTGAAACCACTTCCACCACCTCAAACGCACCTTCTCGAAACTCCGGAAGCAATATCTGCAGACTAGATTCAAGACACCCAAGTTCTCATCAGACTCTGCAAAGTGAAGAGTTTTATTGCTTGATATGACATAAGAGATTGTGTCCAAGGATACAGAGTCCTGATCATATACCAGCACTCCACTGAACGATGATGATGATTGAAGTTCAAAGCCAAAAATTTGCTAAAGATTTGCTCCATCTTCTCTGTCTTTCTTTGGCCTGCAATTTCCAATTCCAGAAATGGGAACACCTTTAGGCTTTTACACACACATTTCCAGTTTACTAATAGAAATGGGAACGTAGAAGCAAAATGTATTAAGACATATATAGTCAATATGAGAGAATCACAAAACAAGTAAGTTTTCACCTACCTGTTAGTTTCCCTGCTCTTCTTCCTCCCTGCAATGACATTGTCTCGATGCTTCTTTGTCAACTTTGTCAACGTCTCCATCTTCACATCCTCACCTCTGAAGCTCTCATAATGTTCAAAAACATCAAGGGATCAAAGTATCCCGCATTCATTAATCTTCGAGGTTACTATCTCTCTTCTTCGCCACCTATGAAGCTCTCATCATAATCTTCATCAACTTGAAGCTCCTAGAGTTGGAGTATCCCGCATTCTTTTATCTTACATGGGCCAATGTCATTTTTATTGTGGATCTGAATGTGGATCTTGAACTCAAAAACAAGCTCGGTGGAAGTCACCTCCTCTGCTTCAACGTCGAATATGTACAGATGATGCTTCCTCATAATTGGATTCAGGTTGCTGATACTCCTGCTACAACGAGTGCGAACATTCTGTTTGGACGTGATGACACAACAGAATGTCAAACCACCTAGCTCACCACAATTCTCGGACGTGTTGATGAACAAGATGCATGCCTTAAATTTTGTTGATGTACGAAGAGGCTTTTCATTCAACTCCACTGTTACGGAACTCCCTGGAGCTCGGTAAGTGAAGCACGCAGGCACTTCTTCACCGGGTAAGACCGAAATTTTACGAGTTGTTGATGTCTGAATGATGACATCTCTCGCGTCTTCATTAAGTTTGAAGCATTCTCCAAAGTTGAGACGAATATCTGGATTGCGAAAGGTGCAATCTAATCTCTCTAGTGACTTACAGTTTTGTGCATCTAGGACTTTTAAGGAATCTGGAAGCTGTGGGAGTTCCACCAAACTTGAACAATCACTGAGATTCAAAACTTGGAGATTAGTGGCATTCCCAATCGAGGAAGGAAGTTCCACCAGACTTGAGCATCCACGGAGATACAACTCTTGGAGATTAGTGGCAGTTGAGAAATTAGGAAGCTCCTTTAGATTTATCGACATACTCAAATGTATCCACTTGAGATTTCGAAGCAGCTGTACAAACAAATAAAGACATAATTCATGAACACGTTGATACACTTAGCACTTAGTAACAAGTTCAATTGACAAAAAATAAAAAATAAAGGTTCAGTCTACATTTTCGAGCTAAACTAATGTACAAGAAAACATATCATAGATTTGAAGGCAAATTTAAAATTTTACGAGAAAGAAATTATAATTACTTACTTTTATTCCTTCCCACAACTTCTCAAGCTTGCTGTGTGGCATGTTTAATTCGACAAGGAACTCCAGGTTAACAATAAAAGGTAAACATGTCATCTCCGACCACTCCCAATCTAGTAATTGAAGTTTTGGAGATATATACTTCATACATTCCGACAAAGACGCTGGATTCTCAAAATATGTTTCGATTCTTAAGAATTGGAGATTAGACATTCCGACAAGAGCTCTCTCATTTACATTCAAATTGTCCAAGGTAAGAGCGTCTGTAGAAGATATGCCTATAACACTTCTGGTGATCTGAAAAAGAGACCCCATAAATTAAGCAGTTATAATAAGCAATGTAACAAAAGAATAATGGCAAAACTTACAGCTGTAGGATCAGTGAGAACTTCACAAATATCTTCATCATCAACCAAAAACTGTCGTTGCCCAGGCTCACGATGTTGTTTACGGACAATTTCTTTACCCAGGTTGACTAGCAAACTATGCATCTCTATTCTATCCCGAACGAAAGATATGAGAGATTTCTCAGCTAGAACGTCAAGTCGTTGCCTCACATCCCTGAATTTGTTTGCAAGATGTT
This sequence comes from Draba incana, assembly GCA_963576765.1. Taxonomy (NCBI): domain Eukaryota; kingdom Viridiplantae; phylum Streptophyta; class Magnoliopsida; order Brassicales; family Brassicaceae; genus Draba; species Draba incana. The sequence goes on along the minus strand of OY755216.1, from coordinate 33,573,662 downwards.
CTTCCACTTTCTTAATATGTCTATAGTTGAAAAAGCATGCTATATGAAGGAATAAATATTTATCCTCATCACATAAAGCATCATAACTGAACTTTAATACGGTCTCAATTTCTCCATCAAGGTGACTCCATAAATTTGGTAGTGCCCTTATCCAATCCTGCTTGGGCATTCTCCGGAAATAGGAGCCCATAACCTTTAGTCCTAGAGGAAGTTTACCGGCACGGTTTGTAATTCGATGAGAAAGTTCTATGAAGCCATCTTTAGGGAACTTTTGACCAAAAGCATACATGCAGAACATCTCAAGAGCCTCATCATCTGTTGGATAATCCACCTCGTAAATATGGTTGATCCCATGTGCCTTCAAAAGTTTTCTATTTTCTGTCGTGATGATAATCCGACTTCCAGGACCAAACCACTCAACATTCTTGGCCAAGGCATCTAGTTGTGCTACTCGATCGACATCGTCAAGAACAAGAAGCACTTTCCTGTCTTTCAACCTCTGTTGTGCGACTCCTAAATGCGTGATCACGATATCTTTGTCATTGGTCATCTGAGACAACATTTTGCTCTGTAGTTGAAGTTGTTCGTTGCCCTCATCGAGACAAGGTCTTGGATAGCTTCCCTTGATATTCACCATGATTGCCTTCAATTGGAAACTGTTGGAGAGTTGGTTAAACAGATATCTGGCAATGGTGCTCTTACCAATCCCAGGAGGACCCCAAATCCCAATCATCCTGACTTCATCCGAACCGAGGCATAACAACAGTTGCATCCTTTCCATATGAGCTCCCATCCCAATTAAACGGTCGTGATCAGGTGATGGTGCCGAATGATTCAGCATTTTCGATATATCAGTGGCTATGTTTTCAATCATGGCCGCTTCATCATCCCTAACAAAGAGGGAGATCATCAACTTAGACATCATTTCAACAAATAATTATTAACTACTCTCACATACACATTCAAGTTTTATGACTTCCTCTTGGCTGCATATAGTTCAATTAATGCTACAAAGATATATATATATATATATATATATATATATATATATATATATATATATATATATACAAGTTTGATGTTCAGAAATATTAAAAGCAAGTGGAAATTAATCAAGAGGACGAACCAGTTTCTTGAATGGTAACCGGCGATTGTGGCCACACCCTCCAAAGCTTTTCTCCATGACTCAGTCTTCTCCTTGGTTTTACCTCGACAAGTGTTTCTAAAGACTTTTCCAAAATCACCGGTCTGCTTCTTAACATCAGTTGGATCTACTTCATAGAAAATGGCCAACACAGTTTGAGCAAACACTGTGTTCATGATCTCCACCAATTCGTCAAGACACCACGACGAAGAAGCGTAGTTCTTGGAGAGCAAGACGATGGCGATCTTAGATTCTCTGATCGCTCTTTTGAGTTCAGGACCGATGGATTCGCCTCTCTTGATATTGTTGTCAATGAAAGTGCTGATTCCTTTACTTTCGAACGCCTTCAGAACGTGACTGAGAAATTGTTTGCGTACATCTGACCCGTGGAAGCTCGGAAAGACATCGTGTTCCCAGCTTCGAGACCAAGAAGACGAAGAAAGTGTTAGAGGCCAAGGAGAAGAAGAAGAAGGAGAAGAAGAAGAAGAAGAAGAAGAAGATGGAGGAGTTGGAGGAGAAGCAATTATTTTCTTTTCTTGGACTCTGATCTTTCCATAAACCATATAAAATATTGAACCTAAAAGCGTAATGATTGTAGCAGATTTAAGATCCATAGCTAACGATCGAGAGAGAAGATTTAAGATCACAGGGCTTTTGAGAGATAGAGAGTAAGAATTAACAAAGAGGCTTTGTATATTTTAATGACAAAAAACGTTGACTCCATTGACTGAAAATGTTCACACTAGCAACAGAGAGAGATAAAGTTATCGTTTCTTGGAAATTTGTGAACCACGGTCCTCCATCTACTATTATGTAGGTTCCACCATCAGTGGAAGTTTTCCAAAACCCAAGTTCTTGGATCTTTCCTATAATTTGAAAGTGATTTTTTTTTTTTTTTCAACTTACATGCTCTTGCAAAATAATCTATTTGGACTTGTGTTGATTTCTTCAAAATTTCCTCCATAAAAAAAAAAAAAAATTAAAGTGATTTTTAAATTATTAAAACACACACCCTCTCTTCTTTTTACTCAACTTTATACCTTCCCTTTCATCTTTTTACTCAACTTTTATTAATTTTATACTCTCTTTTAGAACACTCTCCAAAAGATCAAATATTAGATCCCTCTCTCTCCAAAAGATCTAATTTTATCCACAAAAACACTCTTTTTCTTTATTTTACTCAAATTTTATATTTCAATATACCCCACAAAAACACTCTCTTTCTTCTTTTTACAACCATTTTAATAATTTTATATTATAAAAACACCACATTATAATTATAAAACTCATGCTAGCAATAATTGTTAAAGACTCTGGCGGGGCAAAAGTCTTCGAACTCACATGCCAGTCACGTGTTGCTAACGAAATACTATTTTAAAAGCAAATTCCATTGATTTGTTTGGGCCCATATACTCTAACGAAATACTATTTTCTTTTTTTTCTACTCTGAAGAAAAAAAGCTTCCATTTTTTCGTACTAAGATGCTGAATTCTCTTCATCGTGTAGTCGTCGGATTGATCACCAGAACAAAGACCCATTATCCAATTTCGCAAACCCGTTTCATTTCCCCGAAGATTCTCGTCGATTTCGAAATAAAGAGGCTTTGTATATTTAACGACATAGAACATTGACTCTATCGATTGAGAATGTTCACACTAGCAAGAGAGAGATAAAGTTGTTTAATCATGGAAACATATGGACCACAACCCTAGCTATCATGTAGGTTCCACCATTTTAGCAAATTTTCCAAAACCCAAGTTCTTAGATCTTTCCTATGATTTAAAATTTATTTTCTTATTTAGTTTCTAATCAACAGTTCAGCTGAAATGTATCTTTTTGGATTCGTGTAAGGGAAGGCTTGATTTCTTACTTCATAAGTCTGTTTTCACACAGAACAGAGTCCCCTGTTTTCTCTGTTTAAACAATTCTCGAAAGTTTAAAAGCAAAGCCCATTAAGGCCCATTTAGTATAAGGGTTTAAGCTTTCTTCTTCTTCTACAGTAATTCTCAGATTCATTCATATCAAAACACGCCATTATCACTCACTCTGAAGAAAAAGCTTCCATTTTTCGTACGAAGAAGATGAATTCTCTTCATCGAGTAGTACGATTGATCACCAGAACGAAAACCCATTATCCAATTTCGAAAACCCATTTCAATTTCATGTCTACAAAATCCCGAAACGACGACGATTAATGGAACGACGCTTGGGAATCAGCTTGGTTACCGGAAGATCTCACCGATAAAAGCCGAGCACCGTGGGAAACCGACGTGAATTTCCCTTCGACGGCGGAATCGATTGAAGAAATCGATGTGGAGGCGAAGGCGTTCGTTGAGGATATGAACGAGCATTGGGATGAGAGGAGAGGCAAAACTGGGAAAGAGGAGAAGAAAGTGAAGAAGGAAGAGATTAGAGATGAAGAATCTTCGCTTTATAGTTTGGAGACGACACGTGGAAATCTCTGTTTTAGAGAGGATACTAGAAATTTAATTTGATTTGATTTGATTTTTTTTTTTTATAAATAAAACTTATTGAAATTGCAAATCACGGCCATAATTTTGTACAATGTGGCATTGCGGCTTATTACGTTTCCGATTACGTTACATGTTTTACGATTTAACAAAATTAAAAAAACGTGAAAATGAAAATATAGAAATTTTAGCGGTTTTAAGGTGGTGAATCCCAAGATGGAGGAGGAAGCTGAACGGAACCCATGTCTGGGTTTGGAATTTCAGGTATCAAGAAAGATTTCATGATGAAGAAAGATTATAGATTGAAGAAACAAAGAGTTCATGCTTCGTTATGGGTTAAGGAGATTGAGAAATTGGAAGAAGCTAAATTGGGTGATTCTGGATCTGGTGGTGGTGCTGATGATATTGATAGATTGCTTGATAGTTGCTCAGAGTAAGGATGATTTCTCTTTTTTGCCCTTAATTGCTTTGAATTCGATTAGGGTTTGTGATTTAGCTTAATCCATGGAAGAACAGTAGTATGATTTGTTTGTGATTGAACTTATAGAGATTGCTCTTGGTGATTTGGATGAAGTTTTTCACTTTCAAGGTTAGGTTTTTAGCTTGTGATTGTGATTTGCTTATGTATAATCTCAAGCATAGTGCATTGAAGAGATTGCTATGTGTATATCTTGGTGTTTCAAGTATCTTCATATTTTTATATAAGATTGTGTTTGAAGATATGTGTGCTTGTTGGGCACACATGGTTAGGTTTTAGCTAAGCATTGAACAAGATTGTGATTTGCTTGTGTACAATCTGTGTAGTTTGGTTTCAAGTATCTGCATATGTTTATATAAGATTGTGTTTGAAGATATGTGTGCTTTGTTGGTGATTTTGATATTTTGGATGGTACATTATTCAGGATTTTTGATTCGGTAGACAATGATTTCGATAAATTGGAAGTATCGAGTGGATCGGAATTGAAAAACAAGCCGGATGGTTGGGAATCAACGACGAAAGAACAAGACGGTAATCTCTGGGAAATGTCACAAAGAGAAGAACAGATCGAGATCGAGATCGAAGATTTCGCCGATTTAAGTTTCCGGGTTTGATTTTTATCCGTTTTGTGAAATTGGGTTTCGGAATCTGGGGATCTGGATCTCGAAAAATCTGTTCTTGATGAGTGATTCGATTAGGTTATAGCTCGAATCTCCAATCTGAATCCATTTTTGAAGCTTTGAATCTGAAATTGATTTAGTTATTGAAGATATGTTGGAAGATCGATCACTAGATTTGTGTTTGATTTCAAGGGTTTTCTCAAGCTCTCGAATTTCTGAATCAAATTGGTCTAAGTCTTTCATGTATCCAGAGGAAGAAGATGATTCTAATAATACTAAGCTCAACAATGGAAAAAGAGGAGCTTTGGAGGTTGTTGGTGAGATTAGACATACTAAATCACTTAAACTAATGGGTTTTTCGATTACGTATGATAGCGATTCTTCTGACTATTCGTCGAGTAACGATAATTCATCGAGGCAGGAGCAAGAACAATCCGATTCTAACAACGGCCGCGATTCGTCGGAGGATTCACATTCTCTTATCAATGAGATTGGCCGGGACAATTCGATCGACTGTTTAATCCGTTGCTCGAGGTCTGATTACGATGATGATGATTGAAGTTCAAAGCCAAAAATTTGCTAAAGAAATTGCTCCATCTTCTCTGTCTTTCTTTGTCCTGCAGTTACCAATTCCAGAAATGGGAACACCTTTAGGCTTTTACACACACATTTCCAGTTTACAAATAGAAATGGGAACGCAGAAGCAAAATGTATTAAGACATATATAGTCAATATGAGACAGAATCACAAAAGAAGTAAATCTTCACGAACAAGCTACCTCTTAGTTTCCCTGCTCTTCTTCCTCCCTGCAATGACATTGTCTCGATGCTTCTATTAGATTGTACATAATTGTATATCTTGGTTTAGCGTAATCTGAATGATGACATCTCTCGCTTCTTCATTTAGTTTGAAGCAGTCTCGAAAGTTGAGATGAATATCTGGATTGCGAAAGGTGCAATCTAATCTCTCTAGTGACTTACAGTTTTCTGCATCTAGGACTTTTAGGGAATCCGGAAGCTGTGGAAGTTCCACCAAACTTGAACAATGACGGAGATTTAAGTTTTGGAGATTAGTTGCATTCCCAATGGAGGAAGGAAGTTCCACCAGATTTGAACAATAACTGAGATCTAATTTTCGGAGATTTGTTGCATTTCCAATCGAGGAAGGAAGCTCCACCAGACTTGAACAATGACTGAGATCTAATTTTTGGAGATTTGTTGCATTCTCAATCGAGGAAGGAAGTTCCACCAGACTTGAACAACGACTGAGATTTAAGTTTCGGAGATTTGTTGCATTCCCAATCGAGGAAGGAAGCTCCACCAGATTTGAACAATAACTGAGATCTAATTTTTGGAGATTTGTTGCATTCCCAATCGAGGAAGGAAGTTCCACCAGACTTGAGCATCCACAGAGATACAATTTTTGGAGATTAGTGGCAGTTGAGAAATTAGGAAGCTCCTTCAGATTTGTCGAAAAACTCAGATCTATCCACTTGAGATTTCGAAGAAGCTCTACAAACAAATAAAGACATAATTCATGAACACGTTGATACAATTAGCACTTAGTAACAAGTTCAATTGACAAAAAAAATAAAAATAAAGGTTCAGTCTACATTTTCGAGCTAAACTACTGTACAAGAAAACATATCATAGATTTGAAGGCAAATTTAAAATTTTACGAGAAAGAAATTATAATTACTTACTTTTATTCCTTCCCACAACTTCTCAAGCTTGCTGTGTGGCATGTTTAATTCGACAAGGAACTCCAGGTTAACAATAAAAGGTAAACATGTCATCTCCGACCACTCCCAATATAGTAATTGAAGTTTTGGAGATATATACTTCATACATTCCGACAAAGACGCCATGTTTGGATTCTTCGAATCAGATCCGAATCTTAAGAATTGGAGATTAGACATTCCTTCAAGAGCTCTCTCATTTACATTCAAATTGTCCAAGGTAAGAGAGTTTGTAGAAGATATGCCTATAACACTTCTGGTGATCTGAAAAAGAGACCCCATAAATCAAGCAGTTATAATAAGCAATGTAACAAAAGAATAATGGCAAAACTTACAGCTGTAGGATCAGTGAGAACTTCAGAAATATCTTCATCATCAACCAAAAATTGTCGTTGCCCAGGCTCATGATGTTGTTTACGAACAATTTCTTTACCCAGTTCGACTAGCAAACTATGCATCTCTATTCTATCCCCCACAAAAGATATAAGAGATTTCTCAACTAGAACTTCAAGTCGTTGCCTCACATCAAAGAATTTGTTTGCAAGATGTTCTTCTACTTTCGTAATATGTTCATTGTTGAAAAAGCATGCTATATGAAGGAATAAATATTTATCCTCATCACATAAAGCATCATAACTGAACTTTAATACGGTCTCAATTTCTCCATCAAGGTGACTCCATAAATTTGGTAGTACCCTTATCCAATCCTGCTTGGGCATTCTCCGGAAATAGGAGCCCATAACCTTTAGTCCTAGAGGAAGTTTACCGGCATGGTTTGTAATTCGATGAGAAAGTTCTGTGAAGCCATCTTTAGGGAACTTTTGACCAAAAGCATACATGCAGAACATCTCAAGAGCCTCATCATCTGTTGGATAATCCACCTCGTAAATATGGTTGATCCCATGTTCCAGGACCAAACCACTGAACATTTTTGGCCAAGGCATCTAGTTGTGCTACTCGATCGACATCGTCAAGAACGAGAAGCACTTTCTTGTCTTTCAACCTCTCTTGCGCGACTCCTAAATGCGTGATCGTGATATCTTTGTGATTGATCATCTGAGACAACATTTTGCTCTGTAGTTGCCGTTGTGCATTGCCCTCATCGAGACAAGGTCTTGGATAGCTTCCTCTGATATCCACCATGATAGCACTCAATGGAAAACTGTTGGAGAGTTGGTTAAACAGAGATTGCGCAACTGTTGGAGAGTTGGTTAAACATATAATTAGGTTTTAAAAAGGACTGTATAATGTAGACTTCCCCTGTAGACTTCCCGTGTAGACTTCCAATCTGTCAAACAGAAGTCTACAGGGGGGTACTTTTGCATTTTAGGCAAACTCTTTGCAGACATCCAGAGAAGTCTTCACAACCGTAGACTTTCCTGGAAGTCTGCAAAGGGTAGTTTTGCATTTGACCAGAGGTTTGACTTTTTTTGTAGACTTCCCTGGAAGTCTACGGTTGTGAAGACTTCCTTGGATGTTTGCAAAGGGTAGTTTTGCATTTGACCAAATTTTGACTTTTTCCAAGGAAGTCTGCAAAGAAAAGTAGACTTCCTAGGAAGTCTACACAGGGTACTTTTGCAATTGCCGGAAGTTTGCAAATGGAATGTGAACTTCCTAGGAAGTCTTCACAACCGTAGACTTTCCTGGAAGTCTGCAAAGGGTAGTTTTGCATTTGACCAAATTCGTAGACTTTAGTAGTAGACTTCCCTGGAAGTCTACACTGTTTCTGGAAGTCTGCAAATATTGGTCAACTTTTTACTTTTTTGGTCAAATGCAAAACTACCTTTTTTTCTCTGTGCAGACTTCCCTGGAAGTCTACTTTCCGATTTCCAAATGCAAAACTACCCTTACGTTTTTGCAGACTTCCAGGGAAGTCTACACAAAAGGTCAAACTTGTGGTCAAATGCAAAACTAACCCGCCTACGTGGCACTGTTTTTTTGTTTCCAAATGAATCATGTAGACTTCCCTGGAAGTCTACTTCGTATTTTTTTCATAAATGGTCAAATGCAAATCTGCCCTCTTTGTTGACTTGCAGACTTCCCTGGAAGTCTACATGAAAAAAAAAGAGTTAGTTTACAATCCCGGAGGTACACAGATCAGTGATTTTACGGGCTGATTTCCCGTCGTTATAGAAGGACCCACGAAACGATTAACATACCGTTGGAAAGCCCCAACTCTCAGCTTTCTAGTGATACCAAGTTCATTTCCATCGGAATTTCGAGTAGAAAGTTATCATTGTTTCTGTACACTGCGATATTCTAGATCTGAAATTTTGATTTTGTAAATTTCGGTTCTTTTTCATACGTTGAGCTCGTATTTCGCTTCCTCCACCACCGGAACTTGGAAATCTAACCGATATTGAAGAATTCAAGGTGTCGTAAAGAAAGATTTGTGAAAAATCAACACGTTTTTGATAAATTATGGATGAAATTGTAGATGAGAAGAAAGGAAATAAGTAATAAGGATTATGGAAGAGCATTAAGAGCTCGAAAATTAGTTGTTGAGCCATTATGAGCTCGAAATTGGTTGTTCATGGTGGTTGTTCATGGTTGTTGAAAAATTGAAGAAGATGGCATTACTGTAAATAGTTTGATTTCTGTAGGATTGTTGAGATTTTTCATCTTTGATTGGAAGTCTACATAACAAAGAAAGAAGTCTACGTAATGGCAGTTTTGTAAATAAATGGACTGTTTAGTGGCAAAGACTCAAAAAATAGAAGAGAGAGAAAAAGAGGTGTAGTTTTGCATTTGACCAAGAAAAAAGGTGTAGTTGTGAAAACGTCCCTTACTTATTTACCATCATCTTTTTACAGGTGAATGAGAAATGTTAATATTTTCCCATTTACGACAATTAAAAGTTTAACTTGGATTTTTTTTAAAGCCTCTCTATTATAATACACAGTATTTGTTTTGGATAGTTGTGGATATTTTTTTGTTTTCAAGTTAATAAATTATGAAAAGTATAGGCTTTAAACCAATATTTAAGGCCTTAACTAAGCCTAAAACGGGTCATAGCCTAATAATCTTCTCGGGGGTTTTGTACCAATCTGTCACGGTATGGAAGAGATTTGCATACTCGAATCGAGTGACAAGCAAAGTTGGTTCCTCCAAAGTTGAATCAAACATCATTCCATATGTTTCAAGAATCTCAAATACCACAACCTAATATGAAGAGTGAAATAGCTCAAATTTTCAATCCAACACACAGGAAATGAATTTGATCTTCCAAAGTTGTTTTTGATCCAAGAGAAAACTTTCTAATTATGCATCTTTTCACCAAATACAATCGAGTTAATCACCAGATCAATAAGAACAACAACAACATATTAAGATGCACAAATCTCTTCACAATCACAGAGGAAATCTTCGTTGCCAATAGCACGAATCGAAGCCACCAAATCCCTCATTGTATGTCTATCAATGCCACCTTCTTGAATATATTCATTCAGCATCTCATCATTCACCAGCCGCCGAGAAACCACACTTCCTCCTCCGCCGCCAATTCGACGATTCCTATTGAAACCTAACCGTGAAACCACTTCCACCACCTCAAACGCACCTTCTCGAAACTCCGGAAGCAATATCTGCAGACTAGATTCAAGACATCCAAGTTCTCATCAGACTCTGCAAAGTGAAGAGTTTTATTGCTTGATATGACATAAGAGATTGTGTCCAAGGATACAGAGTCCTGATCATATACCAGCACTCCACTGAACGATGCTGATGATTGAAGTTCAAAGCCAAGAATTTGCTAAAGAAACGTCTCCATCTTCACATCCTCACCTCTGAAGCTCTCATAATGTTCAAAAACATCAAGGGATCAAAGTATCCCGCATTCATTAATCTTCAAGGTTACTATCTCTCTTCTTCGCCACCTCTGAAGCTCTCATCATAATCTTCATCAACTTGAAGCTCCTAGAGTTGGAGTAACCCGCATTCTTTTATCACCTCCATTGACATAAAGTTATGGTGACATTGGCCAGTGTCACCAATTATAGTGAGTTTGAACTCAAAAACAAGCTCGGTGGAAGTCACCTCCTCTGCTTCAATGTCGAATATGTACAGATGAAGCTTCCTCATAATTGGATTCATGTTGCGGATTTTCTTGCTACAACGAGTGCGAGCATTCTGTTTGGACGTGATGACATAATAGAAACTCAAACCTAGCCCACCACAAAACTCGAACGTGTTAATGAACAAGATGCATGCCTTAAATTTTGTTGATGTACGAAGAGGCTTTTCATTCAACTCCACTGTTACGGAACTTCCGGGAGCTCGGTAAGTGAAGCACGCAGGCACTTCTTCACCGGGTAAGACCGAAATTTCACGAGTTGTTGATGTCTGAATGATGACATCTCTCGCTTCTTCATTTAGTTTGAAGCAGTCTCCAAAGTTGAGATGAATATCTGGATTGCGAAAGATGCAATCTAATCTCTCTAGTGACTTACAGTTTTTTGCATATAGAGCTTCTAGGGAATCCGGAAGCTGTGGGAGTTCCACCAAACTTGAACAATGACTGAGATCTAAGTTTTGGAGATTAGTTGCATTCCCAATCGAGGAAGGAAGTTCCACCAAACTTGAACAATGACTGAGATCTAAGTTTTGGAGATTAGTTGCATTCCCAATCGAGGAAGGAAGCTCCACCAGACTTGAACAACCACTAAGATCTAAGTTTTGGAGATTAGTTGCATTCCCAATCGAGGAAGGAAGTTCCACCAAACTTGAACAATGACTGAGATCTAAGTTTTGGAGATTAGTTGCATTCCCAATCGAGGAAGGAAGTTCCACCAAACTTGAACAATGTCTGAGATATAAGTTTTGGAGATTAGTTGCATTCCCAATCGAAGAAGGAAGCTCCACCAGACTTGAACAACCACTAAGATCTAAGTTTTGGAGATTAGTTGCATTCCCAATCGAAGAAGGAAGTTCCATCAGACTTGAACAATGATTGAGATCTAAGTTTTGGAGATTAGTTGCATTCCCAATCGAGGAAGGAAGCTCCACCAGATTTGAACAATAACCGAGCTCTAATTCTTGGAGATTAGTTGCATTCCCAATCGAGGAAGGAAGTTCCACCAAACTTAAACAATGATCGAGATCTAAGTTTTGGAGATTAGTTGCATTCCCAATCGAGAAAGGAAGTTCCACCAAACTTGAACAACCACAGAGATTTAAGTTTTGGAGATTAGTTGCAGTTGAGAAATTAGGAAGCTCCTTTAGATTTCTCGAAAAACTCAAATCTATCCACTTGAGATTTCGAAGCAGCTGTACAAACAAATAAAGACATAATTCATGAACACGTTGATACACTTAGCACTTAGTAACAAGTTCAATTGACAAAAAATAAAAAATAAAGGTTCAGTCTACATTTTCGAGCTAAACTAATGTACAAGAAAACATATCATAGATTTGAAGGCAAATTTAAAATTTTACGAGAAAGAAATTATAATTACTTACTTTTATTCCTTCCCACAACTTCTCAAGCTTGCTGTGTGGCATGTTTAATTCGACAAGGAACTCCAGGTTAACAATAAAAGGTAAACATGTCATCTCCGACCACTCCATGACTCAGTCTTCTCCTTGGTTTTACCTCGACAAGTGTTTCTAAAGACTTTTCCAAAATCACCGGTCTGCTTCTTAACATCAGTTGGATCTACTTCATAGAAAATGGCCAACACAGTTTGAGCAAACACTGTGTTCATGATCTCCACCAATTCGTCAAGACACCACGACGAAGAAGCGTAGTTCTTGGAGAGCAAGACGATGGCGATCTTAGATTCTCTGATCGCTCTTTTGAGTTCAGGACCGATGGATTCGCCTCTCTTGATATTGTTGTCAATGAAAGTGCTGATTCCTTTACTTTCGAACGCCTTCAGAACGTGACTGAGAAATTGTTTGCGTACATCTGACCCGTGGAAGCTCGGAAAGACATCGTGTTCCCAGCTTCGAGACCAAGAAGACGAAGAAAGTGTTAGAGGCCAAGGAGAAGAAGAAGAAGGAGAAGAAGAAGAAGAAGAAGAAGAAGAAGAAGATGGAGGAGTTGGAGGAGAAGCAATTATTTTCTTTTCTTGGACTCTGATCTTTCCATAAACCATATAAAATATTGAACCTAAAAGCGTAATGATTGTAGCAGATTTAAGATCCATAGCTAACGATCGAGAGAGAAGATTTAAGATCACAGAGCTTTTGAGAGATGGAGAGTTAAGAATTAACAAACAGGCTTTGTATATTTTAATGACAGAAAACGTTGACTCATTGACTGAAAATGTTCACAGTAGCAACATAGAGAGAGAGAAAGTTATCGTTTCATTGATATTAGTAGGTTCCACCATCAGTGGAAGTTTTCCAAAACCCAAGTTCTGGGATCTTTCCTATAATTTGAAACTGATTTTTTTTTTTCTTTTTTTTTCATCAACTTACATGGTTAGGTTTTTAGCTAAAGCCCTGAAATAAGATTGTGATTTGCTTGTGTACAATGTCAAGCATGTTCATTTTAGTTGTGCATTTCTTGGTGTTTCAAGTATCTTCATAGGTTTGTATAGGATTGTGTTTGAAGATATGTGTGCTTGTTGGTGATTTTGATATTTTTGATCTGAGGATTTTCGATTCGGTTGACCATGATTTCGACAAATTGGAAGTTTCGAGTGGATCGGAATTGAAAAACAAGCCTGATGGTTGGGAATCGACAACGAAAGAAATACATATGATATCCAGAGGATGATGATAAGCTCACCAATGGAAAAAGAGGAGCTTTGGAAGTTGTTGGTGAGAATAGACAACCTAAATCACTTAAGCTAATGGGTTTTTCAATTACGTTTGAAAGCGATTCTTCTGACTATTCATTGAGTGGGGAAGGGGAAGGAGATAGTGCCAATGGTGATGGTTCATCGAGGCAGGAGCAAGAACAGTCTGATTCTAACAACAACAATGGTGGTGATTCGTCGGAGGATTCGCATTCTCTTATCAATGAAATTGGTCGGGACAATTCGATCGACTGTTTGATCTGATTACGGCTCTATTGCTTCATTGAATCGGAATTTCCATTCTTTGGTGAAGAGTGGAGATAATTATAGATTGAGGCGACAGAACGGGTTTGTCGAACATTGGGTGTATTTTTCTTGCCAGCTCTTGGAATGGGTTGCGTTCGATCCTGTCGAGAGAAAGTGGATGCAGTTACCGACAATGCCTTCGAGCGTTGCGTTCATGTGTGCCGATAAGGAGTCTTTAGACGTTGGAACGGATTTACTTGTCTTAGGGAAAGACGGTTTTTTGTCTCATGTAATATATAGATATAGTCTTCTGACTAATTCTTGGTCTTCCGGTATGAAGATGAACTCTCCGAGGTGTTTGTTTGGATCGGCGAGTCTTGGAGAGATTGCTATATTCGCTGGTGGTTGCGATTCTCAAGGAAAGATTCTTGATTTCGCGGAAATGTATAACTCCGAGCTACAAACTTGGATAACGTTACCGAAGATGAATAAACAGAGGAAGATGTGTTCCGGTGTGTTCATGGACGGGAAGTTTTACGTAATCGGTGGAATCGATTTTAATGAGAAAGTGTTGACTTGTGGCGAGGAATATGATTTGGAGACGAAGAAATGGACGCAAGTCCCTGACTTGTCGCCTCCAAAAAGCCAAGCTGGTCAAGCTGATATGCCACGAGCGACGGAAGCGCCTCCTCTTGTTGCGGTTGTGAATAACGAATTGTACGCTGCTGATCACGCCGATATGGAAGTTAGGAAATACGATAAGGAGTTGAAGAAATGGTTAACCATTGGAAGATTGCCTGAAAGAGCTGGTTCGGTTAACGGATGGGGACTTGCTTTTAGAGCTTGCGGGGAACGGTTAATCGTTATTGGTGGACCAAAGTATTCAGGAGGCGGGTTTATAGAGCTGAATTCTTGGATACCGAGCGAGGGTGGTCCACCGCAATGGACGTTGCTCGATAGGAAACATTCTCCGAATTTCGTTTACAATTGCGCGGTGATGGGTTGCTGAAACAAACACACATTCTTGTTTGATGGGTTTAAGCTCACAAGTCTAAAGACTCCATTGAAGGTTCAAAGATCCAACCTTAATGTTTCTTATTTTGTTTTTTTTTTACTTACAAAATTTTCAAACTCCAGAAAGAAAAAAGAAAAACTGAAACAGGTTTATAATAAGTTGGTTAAAAGTTTTTTTTAGAGTTTGCCAAATCTGGTTAACATTGTTGTATTATGTGTTATTGATCTATATTTAATCTTTGCTTTTGGAAACTCTGATTAATGGTTGTAGACTTATTTTGGTCTATGTTCAAAGTTTTTTGCTTTTGAGTATGTTTTTTACAGGTCGAATCGTTAGATTCACTTTACAAGTTTGGTTTGAAGTGTTTGTCATTTTTATGACGACAAAAAAAGGAAAGTGATCACTTGTGTAATTTTGTTGGGGTAAGGAGGGGCAAATGTTATGTCTTTATGGTTGTGTCCTTTAAGATATCTCAATCTGTTGCTTGCAAGTTACCAATCTTGTTCTTTAACAAAAAAAAAAGTTACCATCTTGTTAAGAATGCGAAAAACAGAGTAGGTAAAATTTCTTACAATACTCCTTTCCTTTTTCGTTAGAATTTAAAGCTTTTTCTTGTTTTGTATATGGTTATCTTTTTGTTTTCATTTATTAATTTTTGTTTCAGTTCATTTGTATACATATATATATATTTTTAAATCCAACTTCACAAATAGCTATCTTTATAATTCACGTATAACATTATTTGTGAAATTGGATTTAAATACATTTATTAATTCTGCTTTGCTCAAATGGAATTTTTTTCTTCCCTAAGATATGTTTACTTATTATTATTATTTTTTTGTTTGGTCTAAGATATGTTTACTTATTGGGATTATTGCATGGAATATACCTTTTTCATTTTTAATGCAAAAGTACACCCCTACTGTGAAAACTTGCAAAACTACTCTAATGGGGTAGTGAAATTACAGTTAGAGCCTTAATGAACAAACAATAAAACTGCAGCCGCAATGACCGTTCTATCCTTTTTGAAGTCTTCGTTGGAAATTTTCACCAGAAGTCTGCAAATAAATATGGAAGTCTACATCGTAATTATTTAGAAAATTTAAATCTATAAATACATAAAAAATAATTTGACTATAAAATCTTTTGGATAATTAAAGTAAAGGCAATTGTGATGTTTTAAAAATAAAAGTTCACCAAATTAGCATAAATTAAAATAAAAAGACAAATTGGAATGAAAAAGTCTACATTTTGGAAGTCTGCAACGAAATATGGAAGTCTACATCGTAATTATTTAGTAAATTTAAATCTATAAATACATAAAAAATAATTTGACCATAAAATCTTTTGGATAATTAAAGTAAAGACAATTGTGATGTTATAAAAATAAAAGTTCACAAAATTAGCATAAATTAAAATAAAAAGACAAATTCGAATGAAAAAGTCTACATTTTGGAAGTCTGCAACGAAATATGGAAGTCTACATCGTAATTATTTAGTAAATTTAAATATATAAATACATAAAAAATAATTTGACCATAAAATCTTTTGGATAATTAAACTAAATGCAATTGTGATGTTTTAAAATTAAAAGTTCACCAAATTAGCATAAATTAAAATAAAAAGACAAATCGGAATGAAAAAGTCTACATTTTGGAAGTCTGCAACGAAATATGGAAGTCTACATCGTAATTATTTAGTAAATTTAAATATATAAATACATAAAAAATAATTTGACCATAAAATCTTTTGGATAATTAAATTAAATGCAATTGTGATGTTTTAAAAATAAAAGTTCACCAAATTAGCATACAATAAAAAAAAAAGACAAAACCTAATGAAAAAGACAAATTGGATTGAAAATGAATAAATGAACTACATACTATCCTTTTCGAAATACTATATTTCATCATATTACATTGAGAAGTTTTGTGACAATGTTGGGACATGGTATTAGTAATTGTTTTGTATTATGTATATATAGTCTTTATGATTGTATGATTGTAATAGATTAACGTTTTAGAGATTTGTGTTACATGATCCATGGTTTATAATGAACAACTTATAAGAAGTTTTAATGTAGGGTTTGATTATGAGAAGTTGAATTCACTATGAGGGGATGTAAAATATTTAAAATTATGAGTCATGTACGTCACTGACATTAGTTTGTGGGTTTATGATTTAAAAATATGGGAAATGGATCGACATTACAATTTGAAAACATATTTACGTTTCGGGTTACATTTAAAGATCATAATTTCAAGATTTTAAATGTCAAATTTGCAAAAAAATATAAAATTATGAATATATTAGATGTTTGGATGATTAATAATATCTTTAATTAACAGTTATGAATAATCTAAAGGAAAAAGTTGATTTTTGTTTTGAATTGTATACTTCCATTGTAGACTTCCATTCGATTTAGTGTTTAAATTGCAGACTTCTATTGTAAACTTCAATTGTAGACTTCCAGTTGCATTTAGGGTTTCATTTTAGAGTATAGGGTTTCGTAGACTTCCAATGGAAGTCTACATAACCGGAATATTATTAACCTAACCGAATGTCTACTTAACCGGAATTTTGTTTTAACCTAACCAAATGTTTTAGTCTCCATATATAAGCAAGTTTTTCAATGAAAACCCTAATTTTTATTTTCAACCCTAGCCTCCTAACTTTTTCTCCTTTCTCACGTTTTTAGAGAGATTTTTGAGGAATTTTTGCCCAAGTCCTATCTTCTTCAATTCTCCACCGATTTGAACAATTTTTGGGTCGATTCCATACAAAATCTCGTCCTCTTTCTGATTCTAGCAACTAATTTCACTTTCTACAAAGGTATGTGCCTCTATTTTCACTTTTCAGTTCGTCAACCATGTTAAATGTTTGAAATTTGGATGTGTTGCTTCATTATTGGTTGAGTTTGTGATTCTTTAACTTTTGTTTCCTTTGTTTTGTAGAAAGATGGTGAAACTGAATGGAAGAACACCGATGAACGAGAAAATCTTAATCCTTAACACATTCGCAAATCTAAGATCTTTGGTGAGTTTTCTTCATGTGTTGCTTATTATGTCCTTTCAAACTCTTCAATCTCCACTAGATCTAGTTTGTTTTATATTTTTTTGTTGATGATTTGGTTTTGTTTGTGTTTCTTAAGTTACAGAAGTCTACACAGGAAGTCTACACGGGAAGTCTACTAACCCTAATTTTTGTCTCCATATATAAGCAAGTTTTTCAATGAAAACCCTAATTTTTATTTTCAACCCTAGCCTCCTAACTTTTTCACTCTTCACACGTTTTTAGAGAGATTTTTGAGGAATTTTTGTCCAAGTCCTATCTTCTTCAATTCTCCACCGATTTGAACAATTTTTGGGTCGATTCCATACGAAATCTCGTTCTCTTTCTGATTCTAGCAACTAATTTCACTTTCTACAAAGGTATGTGCCTCTATTTTCACTTTTTCAGTTCGTCAACCATGTTAAAGGTTTGGAATTTGGATGTGTTGCTTCATTATTGGTTGCGTTTGTGATTCCTCAACTTTTGTTTCCTTTTTTGGGTAGAAAGACGGTGATACTGAATGGAAGAACACCGATGAACGAGAAAATCTCAATACTTAACACATTCGCAAATCTCAGATCTTTGGTGAGTTTTTTCTCATTTATTGCTTATTATGAAAACAAAATCTTAAAAAGCTATATTTGTTCCTTCAAACTCTTCGATCTCCACTAGATCTAATCCGTTGTATGCTTTTTTAGATGATTTGATTTTGTTTGTGTTTATCAGGTTACGGAAGTCTACGGAAAGTCTACTTACGTAAGTCTACACGGGAAGTCTACTTACGGAAGTGTACTATTCAGTTTGGAAGTCTACAGGGGAAATTATGAATTATGCATTTTTCTTGTTTTATTTTATTATTTGTTGTAAAATTGTGGATGAAGCACTAAAAGCAACAAAATCCCAAGAATCTTAAGGCTAAAGATGTGAAAGAGAGTTTCTTTGTTGTATCATTGTATGAAAGATTGATAACAGGTTTTTATCGTATCTAAGATTTCAAACCTATTCTAATCAGATGTAGAATAGTCAGGTTCTTTTCTCGGACCGGCAATTGATAGTCTCGAGTTTTAACCCAAAATAATGCTGCAAGTGCACAGGCAAAAGCAGTAGTATATAAGGTATCGAATCCACAGAGACCAAGGTTACACTATGAATTTATAGATTTCAAATAAAGCTAAGATAAATTAAATGAGTTGTAAACTGATGTGAGCAGGTGCTTAATGCAAATGAGCAGGTGCTTGGATTAAAAATCGGTAATAAAATCAGATGATGAAGGCACTAGGCCGAGATGATTCCTTGGTGATTTCGGATACTAAGGTTGAGCATCTATTCAGGGTTTAATTGAGCACCGTCTAGAACTCAAACATAAATATAATATTGCCCCGCTTTCGGCGATGTATCAATATCTTTGTCTACAACCTAAATACCTACACTTCCGAGTGGATTTAGTAATGAAGTAAACAAGCTTTAAAGCATTGGTTCGATATGTTCACATTCAATGGCAACGATCAATGGCGTTTTGGTTACCACCGAATGCTCATCAAAGGTGGTTCTAGCAACCTATATCATTTTCGGTGAATAGATTAAACCTAGAGATCATAGACTAAGTGATCAATTTAGCCTAAGCATTGAGATTTCCTAGAGATGAAGACATATAAATACCCTATTTGGCTCAACCATCTAAAACCCTAAATCACCAATAAAACCACCTCGACCTAGCTAAAGAACTACTCACGCATAAAGAACAAAATCGCAACAATTAAACAGAGAGAATTCATCATGAAAAAAAATAATAAAAGAGAGGTTTAGGAATTCTTCTCCGAATATAATATGTCGTGGAAATGAATCCAAATGCACGAGTGAGTCCAAAGCAAGAGGGTCAACGAATACCAACAAAGAAACGAACCAAACGTTTTCAATAAAACAATGGAAATTCCCAAGTCAACAATGTCAAGCTCTCTGGGAAAAAGTACAGAACGTGACCCAAGGAAGAAGAGAGAGTTCTAGAATAATAATAGAGAGCCTCTTTTTTTAAGTCCAAGAGAATAGAATAGAATCCCTCTAAAATAGGAAATAAGTAAGATTTTCATAATAAATTAAAGGAGTGATCTCCTCCCTAATGAATAGGAGGTGATCTTTGACTCATTTATTCAGCAAATCTTGTGGGCCAGCAATTTGGATTCGGCGGCCACAGCTTTTAGGTTTAGGTCTGGTGCTTCCCTGCGAGCAGGTGCTCGCATGTACCGAGCAGGTGCTCGGGAGAGTGAAAAGTCTCCTTTTTGCTCCAATTATTCTCCTTTTCTTCATAGAGCTCCAGCAGCTCCAAATGGTGCTCCAAAGCATTTTAGAACCTGAAAAGACATCAAAAGGAAACAAAAAGACAAGAAAAGCAACACAAAACCATGGGTAAATTAGGCTAAAAACCTAACATATCAACTCCCCCGGACTTGCCTTTTGCTTGTCCGCAAGCAAACAAGAAGAGAGTAATCCGGAGAAGTGTTTGAAGGCGGGAGCTCAAATCCAAAAGAAACATCGAAGGATTCAATAACATGTCCTAAAGAGAACTAATGCGATGCACAACAAATCTTACTCAAGAAGCTTTTGCCATACTTATCTCTTATCAAAATAATTACTCCAAATCCTTAGACTCAAGAGAAAGCATGCAATCAACTAAACTCAACTCTTTAACATTCATTAAGGTGTTTGGTGCGGTCTCACAATTGGAAATTGAATCAATGCCATTTGGCTAGGTAGAAGAAGGCTTTTTAGTGATGTAAAGAGGCTGTCCGAATTCTTTTTGGTGGCTAACTCTCAAATGCAAGTGTTACATTTAGCAAAAGCAAGAAAGAAAAGAGACAATTGATGCATACAAGGCTAAGAATCCAAAGTTCTACCCAAATCCCATTGTTGCAATCTTTCATCTCTCTTTTCTCACTACCCATTCGTTTAAACACTAGCCATTTTCGGCTAAACCTCTCAAACTTCCTCTTTTCTTCTTTAAATTTTCCGAATCCTAGGGAATTTCTTCTCTTAACTTTAGCTCTTTCTATCCTAGCATTCTCTAACATATTTTTCTTCTTTTGATTTATTCTAAGAGAATGCTAAGCCATCATTTTTCTTTTAAACACTTAGAGCTATATACTTTTCTTTTCAAACTTATTCCCTAAAACTCATCCTTTCTTCTTTCTTTCTTTTCACACTTAACCACAAACCCAAAGATAATCAAGTAAACGCTTAACCAAATCGGTTTCATACCCCACCTAAGACTAGTCTTAAACTCAAGAAACTAGCCTAATGGAAACTTTGCCTTGTCGTCTCTAGTGCTTGCAAGATTTTACCAATGCAACACAAAGAAAAGGGCCTCACTCGTAGAACAAATGCAAGGGTTTGAATGAAATGGTCGGGTTTAAAGGTGTGGTACTATCCTCATCTAAAAGATGAACTTAGATCGGGATAGCCATTCAAATCAAGATAAGAGTGGTAAAAATAGGCAAACATGATTTGAATGTCAAGTGTTTATCCATAGTTATTCAAAGTCCAAAAGTGAGAAAAATTAATCAAGATTAAGTTCAAGTTGATAGAGTTGAATCTAGATCATGCAAGTTTCTAATGAGTTGGGACTTTCAAAGAAATAAGATCCAAGTATGGATGAGCCTCTACTTCATGATTGTTAATGCATCGAAAAAGTTCTAATGAGGGCATATCATGGAATCCTAAAATGAGTCTTTACAAGGAAATTTCATCATTGCTCCCTATGCAAATGCAATCCTAAAATGCTCTAGACTCGATCCTAGCATGAAAAAGATAATAAAAATGGTAATGCCATGAGAGACTATGTTGGGGTCGGTATTCACCCCCTCAACATTAACGTCTAAAGACAAGCCAGTTGAAGAAATGTCCCCCGGACTCTTAATTAAGAAGGCGTTACAGAACCTAAGTCTTCCTGAGAAGCGAAGCATGTGGCAGCAGAACGAGCCTAGGTGAAGCCGGAATGGATTGGGACCAGACAGTGTTGACCGCGGCTTCACCCTCAGGAGCCGACCACAGCTTCGGTGAACAGTGCTCTGTGAACAGTACTCTGTGAACAGTGCTCGGTGAACAGTGCGACTACGCGGTCGGTGAACAGTGCGACCACGCGGTCAGTGAACAGTGCGACCACGCGGTCGGTGAACAGTGCGACCACGCGGTCGGTGAACAGTGCGACCGCGGGCTCGGTGAACAATGCGACCACGGGCTCGGTGAACAGTACCTCGGTGAACAGTGTCCGACCTCAGCCTTTCCACCATGAGCCGAGCACGCGCTCTCCACCTTCGGACCGACCACACACTCGGCGACCGCAGACTCGGCACCTCGTGACCGACCACGCGCTCGGCGACCACGGGCTCGACTCCACGGTCCGACCGCAGGCTCGGCGAGGCACCTCAGGACCGACCGCCGACCACGCGCTCATTCCCGACCGCCGACCGCGCGCTCGCTCCCGACCGCCGACCACGTCCTCTCTGATGCAGTCTTCGGCCCAACGACACAGAGATAGCCCGAAGCCTGGCCCAGACAGCGAAGCCCACATTGGTTCAACCGACTCCGCGAAGACTTAGGAAGCCTAGCCGACTTAGGAAAGCTATATATACTTCTCTTTGTACAAACCCTAAGGGGATCCGATTTCTTACACAGAAAAACCTTGTACTCAACTCTTTGATCAATAACAACATCTCTTTCTCCAATCCTTAGCAAATCCTAGCTTACCATAGAAATCTCCAAATTCCCCTCACGAACTCTTACAAATTCTAATTGTGTTGGTTTCGACCCCCACAATTTGGCGCCGACTAAGGGGACCTCGAGAATTTCTGACACAGAAGAGCTAGGGTTTCATAACACCATCGCCATGTCAGGAAGCAACAGCAGAAGCAGTGAAGGATCCTCATCTCGAAGGAACAGCGAGGAGCGAGAGAACTCCATGGAGAACACCGCGCCTCGCGCTGCTAGCAACCTGACGGCTATCACGGAGATCAAGCAGATGCTTGGGACGCTGGAGAAGAGAGCACGAGATCACGAGAAGCACAACGAAGCTACGATGAGCGAGCTGCGAGCGCTCAAGAGAAAGACACGCAAAGGATCCCATGCCCGTCCAACACGTCTCAGCTTCAACACGCCTCAAGCCAATCGAAGGGAGAGGCACAAGGAGTTGTCGCTTCGGACCGATCACACGGCTCCAAAATACTTTCCTCCACCACCGCCTCGTCGGGAATCTGACAAAACTCCCAAACGGTGATAGAGGAATCGGACGAAGACCAACCTCCTCCTCGGAGACGTGCCCAAACAGACACTACTGGCGAAAACAGAAAATCAAGCAATAACGAGGAGCCCTCGTCTCGGAGGAGTAGCGAGAAGAAGGAGAGCTCTATCAAAGCTCTCGCAACTAACACCTCTACCTCATGCCCCCGTCTGTCAAGCCAAACGGAGAGATCAACACCAACATCATCAGACCCGAGAAAAGGATCCCGCGAGGTAGTAAATTTGATGTCGAGTACTCAAAGCCAGCTGCGACGACTTCGGACCCGCCCAGACATCAGGCCCATCAGGTCATCACAATGATTCTTCCGTCACCATCAGGTCCTCGCCCTGATTGTCCATCGATCCCCGTTGCTCTCGCCGTCAAGACATCGCCCTCGGCTCCAGTCCCCATCGCCTTGCGCCTTGCGACCGCGACCTCGCGACCGCACCCTCGCGCCCTCGCGACCTTGCGGCCTTACTATCGTGCCCTCGCGACCTCGCGACCGCGCCCTGGCGACCTCGTGACCGCGACCTGGCGACCTTGCGACCGCGACCACGCGACCGCGACCTCGCGACCGCGACCTCGCGACCGCGACCTCGCGTCCTCACATCCTCACCGCACCAAGCCATGCCCGTGCTCGCGGCGTTCACCCGAACCGAGCCCGTGCTCGCGCGTCCTCATCTATGCGAGCATGCGCTCGCGTGTCTTCATCCATCCGAGCATGCGTTCGCATCGCCCGATCCATCTGAACCCGTGCTCGCATCCTCCGATCGATCCGAGCCCGTGCTCGAGTCATCCGACCAGACCAAAGCCGCACTCGCTTCGCTCGTCCGACCCAAAGCTAGCCTCGCGTCGCCAGCTCGGAGCGAGCCCGCGCTCACGTCACCTGACCGGGCCGAGCTCATGCTCGTGCCTCCTCATCGGACCGAAGCCACACTCGCGTCGCCTGAATGGATCAAGACCATATTCCTAACACCGCCACACTCTCGTGCTGAGTTGACTCACCCAGAAAATCAAGCGCCGTGGGAATCAACAGGGCAAGCTCGCTTCTACGACGCAACAGTGACGGAGCTCATCCCACCTCGGTGTAACCTCGCCACCATC